>CM062818.1:1433797996-1434397996 GCA_031772625.1 Pinus tabuliformis | reverse complement strand
TTGAGAAGATTTTCGACTTCTACTTTGATGGCTGCAGCCTTTCGGGGGTGCACAGGGCGTAGGCACTGATGAATAGGCTTGGCACCTGGATACGTGGGTATCTTGTGCACCACTATACTAGGGTCGATGCTGGGCATCTCTTCATAGGACCAAGCAAAAACATCACGAAATTCGCGAAATAGGTCAGTGTAGAGTTGAACTTCCTCGGGAGTACAAGTGACTCCTATGTATATGTGCTCGACAATCCCTGAGTTCACAGAGATGTCGATGCGTTGGGTTTGCGTGATGTTTCCCATATTGCCCTCAGAAGATACTTGGTAGATTTGAATAGGTGTTTGAAGGGGCGAGGATGGGATACACGAAGCAAACCGTTCGAGACATGCGATCATTTCCTGATGGGCAGGGAGAAACGAAGAGTGGTGGTGATGATCTGACCAAGGGGGCTCTTCAAGAGACATGGTCTCTATGATGGCTTCATCAGAAGGAAATATTTCCTTTAATGGATCTGAAGTAGCATCATCTCCAAGCCAAGGGAAATGAACATACGAATCAGGAACACCGTTCGAAAGAGCAGGTTCGGGGGGAGGAGCCGATACAGCAACGATTTCGATGTAGTTGAGCTCGGCAGGACTCAACGGCATCATATCGCCCCAGGATTCTTCCTGATTAACGGGAGGAAGGACCCACGGATCAGAACGCATGGAAATCATGTTAATAGGGGCGAGATTCGGAGGTGGAAGGGGAAAGACACCCATTAGAGCGGGATCCTTAAAGAGTCCGGCTCCCACACTCTCGAATGATTTAGAGGTATGCTCCACGAATGGCACATTACCTTCGGAAGAAGAGGCGAAGAAAGAGAGCTGGTCCACCGTGACAATCTTCCCTTGATGAGGGAAACAAATGACACGGAAAAGGGAGGAAGCCACGGCTTGCATGGCGTATGTCCAGCTACATCCAAGGAGCAGGTTGTAGGTAAGATTAGCGTCGACAACTTCGACCTCCACTTCTACCATCTTTCCTTCCAAGGATATGGGCAAGCATTGGAGGATACCGTAAGGACGAGACTCTCTTCCATCAAAGGCTTCTAACATCGTAGGAGACTGGCTCAATGTAGGAGAACCAATAGCTTTCCAGCAAGAAACAGACATGATGCAAGTTGAGGCACCTTCATCAATGACTGTACGATGAATTGTTTTGCCATTGATGACGACCTGTATAAGGAAAGTGATTCGGTGGGGCAGTCTCAGCGTATAGCCCTCGAGATCAAAAGAAATCAAATCTGAGTCAGCCGAGTCTATGCCACCGATGGCCGATAGCAAGGACTTCCTCTGGGAGGGGTAGCTCTGGAGGACTTCTAGAGCAGACATAGTAGACGGAGCCGGAGCTAAGTCCTCGACAATGTTGTAGTGTTAGGCAGCACGAGCATTAGGGTTGTAAGAAGACTTCTGGAGTACACCTTTCAGAGGGGGTCGGGAAATCATCTCAGTGCTGGGTCTTTCGATGTGTAGAGGACCAGAACTAGACGGAGGAGCGCTGGAGGGGACCTCCGGCTCTTTCCCGGTAGGAGATGGATATTCTTTTGCTCGAGTAGTGACATGGATGGGAATTGTCCCAGCCATAAATACTTGAGAGCCGAATGAAGAAGAGGGTTGCGATGGGTCTGCCACCATTTGAGTTTGTTGAGAAAGGAAAGGTTCTTTAAGCACAGCAGGAGTCCCAGGAGCACCTTTCAATAATCGACTAACTTCGGACCACATGGGGCAGTCTTTAGTGTAGTGATCCTCATCACAGATAAGACAAGGATATTTAGGTTTTTGTTTGGCTCCTTCCTTGGGTGGATTTTTAGAGGAGTCCTGTTTGGGTTGTTCGGTCTTATTCTTAGCTTTCCCTTTCTTTTTCCCTTTCGAGGATTTATCCGCCGCGGTGGACTGAACGGCGTTAACCTCGGAGGTACTTCCAGAATTAGATTGACCCCGAGAAGTGTTTGCATGAGAGGCGTTCTGTTTTTGCTTCCCAGGGTTCACGGTTGATTTCTTTGATGACATGTTTACAGAGCCAATAACTCCGTCAACAGATGGTTTTGGCGGAGCTTTGGATGTTCCGGGTCTCGGGGCGTCTGGCAAATAATCATATAAACTACCTGACTGAGAGTATACTAAATCGAGGTACTGAGCATGCGCGATAGCTTGCTCTTCAGTTACACAAGCTCCCATGGCGATGTCTCGCGCAATCGCAAGGACAAAGGAAGTCGTGAACCAATCGGTCAGGAGCTGATCAGGAATCCAAAATTTGATCAAGTGACGACACCGTCTCCATTCATGTATATGATCGGATATATGCATGGCCGTGTCCTGTTTGAGAGATGTAAGGAGATGTGTCCCTGTCTCATACTGAATGGGTAACTGAAAATGAGTTAGGAATGCCATAGCCAGCGAGTTGAAATCTTGAAATGTTCTGCGATTCAACTCAATATACCACTTAACGGCTGAGCCAGTGAGAGTCCTTTGGAAGAGGCGGAGCCGGATGGAATCATCAAGCCATGAGTTGGATGAGCACCAAAGGTGATAGGTCATGACATGGGCTTGAGGATCTTCACCAGCTTTGCCATCGAATTTTGGGCAATCACCGGGTATTTTAGTTGGAACTGGTGGCCAATATGGATTATGAAGAATGGGATCATTCGTTAACTTGGACACATCTGGAAGTTCCAATGTCGCTAAGAAGAGCAACTGAGGATTAAAGTACATTTGTGGCTGTGGAAGAGAGGTAGTACCAGGGTTCCAACCAGGTGGTGGTTGCCCCCATGGACTTTGTCCGGATGGGCCTGGCCCATAAGGGTTCTGCCCATAGGGATTTTGCCCATAGGGGTTCTGTCCATAAGGATTTTGTCCATAAGCAGACAGTTGACCCTGGGTTTGCCCCCCAGCACCCCATGGATTAGCAACTTGACCTGCAAGTGCAACGTACTGTTGCTGATAATTTTGATAAGGAGTAACCTGCATTTGTTGATAATTTTGGTAAGGGGTAAATTGAGTTTGCCCCTGGGGTTGCTGGTAGCCATACGTTTGCTGAGCTCCATACTGAGCCTGATAAGAAGGCTGCGCTTGGTAGGAAGGTTGGGGTCGTGGCCCACCTTGCATTTGATAACCAAGTTGAGTCTGGGTCCCAGAAGAATGTCCTTGAACAGGTTGGGCTTGGACCATCTGGCCGGAAGGTTGGCCTGGTTGGGTTTGGGACGAGCCTGTTTGCCCAGAAGGATGTGTCTGCTGGGTACCAGGTTGTCCTTGAGCAACCAAGGGTTGTCCTTGCGGAGCAGATGGTTGAGCAGGCTGGACGGCCGGTTGACCTTGAGGTTGGCCAGCCTGTCCAGAAGGATGACTAAGCTGGGTAGTGGGTTGGCCTTGCTGTGCAGAGAGCTGGCCCGTTTGCCCAGAAGGATGGCTAGGCCAGGCAGTGGGTTGGCCCTGCTGCATGTAAGGCTACCCCCCTTGCCCAGAAGGATACCCCTGTTGGACTGCCGGTTGACCTTGAGGTATGTAAGTCTATCCGGTTTGTCCAGAGGGATAACCCTACTGAATACCAGGTTGGCCTTGTTGGACGTAAGTTGTCCTGGTTGTCCAGAAGGATAACCTTGCTGGGTACCAGGTTGCCCCAGATAACCAGAAGGTTGAGTCAGATAGGTAAAAGATGGACTGCCAGCGGCCAAAGGTTGTCCCTGATAGGGTTGTCCTTGTAGGCCCCCAGGTTGTCCTGGGTAAGACTGGCCATAATATTGCTGCCCCTGGGGGGTTTGCACATAAGATGGCTGGCCTTGGTTAGGTGGTCCCTGAAGCTGTGCAGGCATTGCTTGGCCCCCATGGAAAGAGGTGGTACCAGGGTTCCAAGCAATGGATAATGGTACCGAAACCTCAACAACAGGTTGAGTAGGCAAGGGTTGAGAGAGTTGAAGGTATTGACCAGTAGAATCATAGTAAAAGAATGGACCCTGCGCATTCGGATCCTGAACAGCTTGTCCAGAGGCATCATACGGCCCCCCTCCTGGAACAGGACCAGAAGAGGGTGGAGCACTTTGTGCAGGGTGGACAACTCTAGGTGAGAGTGCCGGCTAGCCACTACTCACTTGACCGTGAGGGGGACCAGCACCAGTGTTCAAAGTTGAGGACATTGTTACGGCACTAACAACCGAAGTTGAATGTGCTACACAAACAGTTGGATTCGTCGGAACTGAAGTAACAGGTGTAGTGTGGGCTTGTGAAACAAAAGGTCCCGTGGTGGGAGTGATATGGGGATCCCACATGGTCGAAGCAGGGGTCTTGGCACTTACCCTATCCCTCAACGACTGATAGCGTGGGGGGAGCGGAGAAGTAGCTGGGATGGGAGTGTTGATATTCGACACCACAGGTGTCTCACTCACTCTAGGAGATGTCTCATCCATGTGAGAGGTAGACATTGGAGACGAAACACCAGGGGGGGTAACGGGAATATCGTCCTCGTCAGGCTCCCAAATGGGGTTCTAATCGACTTTGTAATCTTCGTCGCCTGGGGCACGAGAGTTGATCGGTTGGATACTCGGGATAACAGGAAGAGTATCACTTACAACTGGTACCTCAGGAGCAGCAGAAGACGGAGAGCCTTGATCACTTGGAACTGGAGTTGACGGTTCAGCCAGGATGGCAAACTTCAAACAAACCTAAGGGAATCTAACGATAAAGGACCCTACTCAAACTAACGCACACAAGATCTAACCAGGTAATGTTTATCGTGGCCAAATGAATTTTAAGACGCAAGGACACAACTTGACCTTTTCATGTTTTAAGAGTCGAGAAAGGGACAAAAAGGTGACTCTAGTCGCCTTCGAATGTTTTGTGAGCCCGAAGTGACAAACTGCTCAAGTGAGCCTTTTCTTTTAAGGAGTCTGAAAAGGGTCAAAAGTGACTACTCTGGAGAGACTAGGCAAAGGGTTTACCAAACAAATCTGTAAAACTGCACATACACCTTGGCAGTCATATGAAAACCAAGGACTTCCCGTATGGCAGTCAATCTTCCCGAACGCTGTGTTCGGTGCATTACGGCTTGTAAGGCGGCAGACACGGCTTCCTGTGGATAAATGATGATAACCTAGTGGGGTCTCCCCTATATACGCGACGGTAAGTGGGAGCTCAAATCCGTGCTAGACCACTATCAAGTCACAAAAGGAGGAATCACCCAACCATAGTGTGAAACAACAGTGACTAGGTTTAACGACGCCGGAGCACGTCTCTAGCCTAGACCTCTAATTAGTGAGCGTTATGTTCCAATGCGTTTTTAAGTTCATTCAGTTCATTTTATGGTTGATCTTTAGTTAAGTTTCAGTTTCCAGGTCCTACCGTATGTAATCTCTCACAATTTCCTAAACGCAAACTATATGCCAAAGAATATCATTTCGTTCGATGAATGCTAACTACGAGAGAGTTAAGGATTTTTCAAACAAAATGACCACAAACAAGCACGAATCACTCTGATGCAGCTAATGACAAATAAACGAAACTTTTATTTTGTTTTAAATCACTTAATCAATGAAAAGCTTCTAATTTCAATTAACTAATGCAACGCAAAAGAGATTATTCGTTTTTCTTTTTCAATGGCAAAGCGCACTAAACAAATTTTGAGAGACAGTAACACTGAGCAAAAGACCAATTTTACTCAATGAGAACACAATCGAATCCCAAAAACACCAAAACAATCCTTCAAACCAAGAAGAAAGCACAAAGACCTCTTATGAGCTATGTGATCCAAGCCCAAACGAAGCCAAGTGAAACCCAAGCGAAAAAGAAACAAATCACTTGAATAACAAGAAAAAACTTTGACAAATACTGAGCGAATGCAAAAGGATAATCACAATGTTGACCGGTCGATCAAAGAACACAAAACACCTACGGGAGGCTCGACGCACGAAGCCACTAGATGCCCTAGGGCTAAAATGTGAAATCGATAGAAAAAGGCAAACGCCCGAATGATGAAGGTCTAAAACCAGTCAAACCAGGATCAAACACACTCCAGTAATTGAAAAAGACACAGCAAGACACAAATCCAAGCTCAGAGGGCTTAAGGACAAGCAAACTTGAAAAGTTGACAGGCCTGGCGCGACTATCAGGCTGCAACTCGCGCTTTTATATGATTGGCATGGGTTGTCTTTGAGCAACTTGCACCAATAGCGCGACTGTAAGGCTAAAAAGCGCGCTAATCAAGTTTACTAAATCAAAAACAAAAGCAAGCAACCCAGGGCTTGAGAACAGTATCTAAGCAAACCAGGAAGCAAGAAACAGCAAGAAGTTCGACCCAGAAAGCTATCTAAGCAATCAAAGCAAGAAAAACCAAAGAGACACGACAAACTCCAAGTTGTTTAGTCCGTAAACCAAACCAGAGATTGACTGAAGTGGCGTTGATCTACTTCGCTAATGCAAAGCAATAGCATTTCGAAGGCTACCTTGCCGTACTTCAGGCTCTGTCTAAAGTTTACAAATCAAACAACAAGATCTCCCCAGCGGAGTCGCCAAATTGTTGTGGAGGTAAATCCTCTCTGCGGACAGAGACAATCCCTACTAGCCCAGACCGGGTCTAGCAACAATCACACAATGCTACCACGCAAGCTCCTAATTGCAAATACAAAGTAGATGGTGATAACCTACTTGGATTCCAATGCTAGAATTCGTCGAAGAGATGTCGCCCTCGTTCCTTTGCCTTGGCCGGTCACGATCCTCACGATCTCCGTGATGGGACACCTACACATGCAAAGAACAACACGAAAACAAGCATAAAATCTAGTAGATGCAATTATATATCAGTCAGAAAAGATATAACTCAACATCAAACATAAGATAATGAGAGTGGAACCATAAAGATAGTCATCTATTATTAATAAATAACAAAGAAGAATACAACCATTGTTCTGACGTCAAATCCTCCTTTGGCTGGGTAGTCAGCTACACAAGTCTTGCAAAGCTTGTTAGGATGAGGAACAAGCCTCTCTCTCTTTGTGTGACAAGAATCTCCTTATTTAGATTTGGCCTTATGGGTGCAAAGAAGGCTCTTGCAGCTTCAAACTCTTGAACTCCTGGAACTACTGTAATTCTAACTAGCTTGCTCAAGGCATAGAGACAAGCTTTTATAGATAGAGAGGGAAAGAGATAGGATCAACCACATTATTCATGGGGTTGGCTTTATCACTTGGAAACTTTCATGAAAGGTGGCAAACCACTTTCCCTTATATGGAGATTCGAAGCCAAACCATCCTAGCTTAACATAGATTCAGTTGGTGAATGGGTTGAAGAGAACCTTCGGGAGTTTGGTGGTTGAAAACTTTACTCAATTCGGTTTGCGCGAGTGCGACTCTAAGACAGAGCGCCAATGGCGCGCCCTTTTTAGAGGATTTCCCTCATTGGCGCGGGCAGTGAACTGTGGACCCGCGCTAATGCAAAAAGAGCTGTTTTCATGAGTATTTTGGAGGAGATGTCTTCAGGGCAAATGAAGCTCATACTCAGAGGAATATAATGCAGGTGGTTTCAGGTCATGTCACTTCTCACAGGTCCCGGAATGAGTCCTCCAGTGTACAGGTGAGGGGTAATAGGGACGGTGACAAATTGCTGTGTAACAGTCCCTTTGCCAAATGGGCATTTATTTTATGACATGTAACCCTCATTCGGCCGGGGGGAATGGTTATATTATCATTGCCGTGGATTACTTCACCAAATGGACCGAAGTGATGCCTACATATTCAGCTAGCGGTAAAACGATGGCGCAATTTATGTTCAATCATGTTATTTCCAAGTTTGGAGTGCCTCAAGCCATTATCATTAACCATGGCTCCCATTTTCATGATTACATGATCGCTAATCTGACTTCTAAATTGGGCTTGCGTCAATGTTGGGTTATGTTATATTCTTTCCACGACTAGCCCACGTAGTTAACTAGGGGGTTAGGAGGGGGTCGGAGCCCCTCCTTCGTTGCACCGATTATGTAGCGGGGGGAGTTACAGGGGGTTTGAGGGGTGCAGGTAACCCCATTCTATGGGGTCTGAGGTAGTGCCCCAGAAAATTTTGGTTTTGGACCCTATGTTATGTTGGGCGGACCTACCTATGGTTTCGTGCATGATTTTTGCACATGGTTTGGACGCAATGGTTTTCGGTCCATGGTTTTGGACGCAATGGTTTTCAGTCCATGGTATTGGATGCTTCAGAATGTATAAATATGTATTGTAATATTGAAAGGAACTAATGAAAAATCAAGTTGGTAGTCTCGATTTTGGGATACAGGGAAAAATCTCTGTGTATATGTGTTTTATGTGTTATGCTCTCACATTGTTTATTTTCTGTGTTTTAGAGTTCGTATGTAGGTAATTTCTATACGGGGTAAAACCTATAGACACGACAGATCAACTCCATATTACCCTCAGGCTAACAACCAAGTTGAAGCGGTAAACAAGGTTTTAGTTACTATGCTTCAGCGCACCATTGGGATGCACAAATCTAATTGGAATCTCATGCTTTTTTCAACTTTGTGGGCCTACTGAACCTCAACTAAAGATGCAACTGGATTCACACCTTTCCAACTTGTCTATGGTCTTGAAGCTACCTTACCGATTGAATGTGAAATTTCCTCACTCAAATTGGCTTTTGAATTATTCCCTGAAACCTCACCTTAAGAAGAGCATCTCCTATATTTGGAACAAATGGATGAAAAATGGCCATCTCACTGCTTTAGTTATTGAAGCATATGAAAAGCACGTTAAGTCCCATTTTGATCAGTTGGTCTCTCCTCGTGCTTTTTCTAGAGGTGATTTGGTCTTGCTAGATGACCAAGCTAACGATAAGCTGGGGGCAGGGAAATTCGAACCTATGTGGCATGGGCCCTATATTGTCATATGTGTATTACAAAAAGGGGCTTATGAGCTAATTGATTATGAGGGTAACCCTTTGAGCAAGCCCCACAATGGGCTATACCTCAAAAAGTATTATGCGTGAGTCATCTTGTATGGTTACTTGTGTACATAAGTGTGTTATTCATTTTTGTGCAGTTTGGTTTGGTGTGTTTTTTCAAGCATCTTTCCTGCTTATTATGTCTTCACCTGCTTTGCAAATGTCTGTGATTCCTTATGTTGGTTTCGCTGATGGTGCTTGTTGTAGTACCCAGAATCTATCATCAGCAGCATGGGCTACTTATAACCCTCATGGTGAGTTGATTGGTCTTCAAGATATATTTTTGGGTCAAACAACTAATAACATTGTTGAATATATCACAGTTATCGAACTATTGTCAAAAGCCATTGCTCTTGACATTCGAGAAATGGTTGTTAACCTTGATTCGCAACTTGCTGTTCTTCATCTCAATGGGCAATATTATGTCAAAAACCATTGGATATTGAAAATGTATTTGCATATTCGTCTATTGGAAAGAAATTTTGATTATATCACATATCATCACATTCCTAGGCATATGAATACACTAACAAATGCATTGGCTAATTATGTTTTAGACATCCATTTATGCAAAATGTGAAAAAGCATTGTATCATAATAAACAAGAAATATAGCATATATATATATATCTATATATATATATATATATATATAGATATATATATATATATATATATATATATATATATAGATATATATATATATATATATATATATATATATATATATATATATATATATATATATATATATGTTGATAATGTTTGAGTGTAATACATCAACATCCAAAAAATAATATATGTGTTCTGAATACATCTGTGGCTCATAGGCCTCAAAAATGTAAATGCTAAACTATGGGCTACTCTGTGTGGTGATCATGATGACATGTTATCGCTCATACTACATGAGTTAGTAATCATCGAATCCGATTTGACACTCCCACTTTGTGCCTCTGATAACAGCGAGGAATGTCCTCGATCTGTGCATACTCTAGGAATCCTCTGGTCAGGCCCTACAAATTTCGGGCAATATCTTCTACGTTGTCCACTCCTTCCTGATAAGGAGCAATCTCGAATTGTCAAGCCACGCATCTAGCTATAGGGGACATCCCTACTAGCCTCTCTAGTCCAACATCTGCTGTTACAAAATCAAGATGTCACGAATACATATATGCAAAAACAATAAAAAATCAAAAAACAAAATTGTTTTTCTCACCTTCATCATCAAAGTCTTCTCCCTTTGGGAGTGGTGTGTCAAGATCACTGTGGAAGTCAGTCCCATTGTACGACCAATCCTCCACCACTATCAACTATCATCTGAGCCATACAAAGAACGCAGGCCTATAGGACATCTATTGGCCCCCTTTAGATCTAGGCATCAACTCACTCTATCGGACCATCCATGGATCTCGTGGTATTGGAGAGTTCACCTCCACCATCTGGTAATGGAACAGTGGGATTCGTTCCAAGAAGAAGGTCACTAAGATGGAGCCATATCCAAATTGCCTCAAGTTTCTGGCTTTCCACTTGGATAGTTGTCTTTTCATGTTTACCTTCATGGCTTCTTCCCAGTTGAAAACCGTGGGTGCCATGTATTCCACCACATAATGGAACCAAGATTTGTTGAACTTGTGTAGTGCTTGAGCCCAGCCACTTGGTTGATGGTTAAGAGTATTACCTTCAATACAAGATTTTTTATGGTCATGATGTCGATCTTGCCACTTGTAGATTTCAAGGCTCTTGGGTAATGTTGGGCAAGCAGCATGTTTACACTCGCCCCAATAGGCCTACCTCCATACAATTGGATTGGTTCCCCTCGGTAGGATAGCTAGGTAGTGAAGTAAATGTCTGAAGTCTCCAACTCCAGCTCTTGGTCATGGATCACGAATACTTCCCACCCAACGTCCCATAGACTAATCAAGTATTGTAGTACCTCAGGTTGAACTCATGGGCCTGGTGTATGAAAGAACTTGAGGAGCCCATAGTTCCTAAATGCATATAGACAGTTTGGATCTTTCGAAGCCATTTGGTCTATTTGTTCATGCTCTCATTCTTTCCACTCAATCACCATCTTTTCGTGCCTTGATTTTTCTGCAAACACCCCATGCTTAACTTAACATCATTTTTTGCAAGGGTCATTTTTTATTTAAAGCAATGAATTTGGACAAAAATTGAAAAAAATTAGTTCTCTACACCAACGCGACTATTTTTAAAACAAGTGCTTTGATGGCACAAGTCCCCATGATAAAAACCCCCAATCGACACGGTCTTTTGCCTGGATCCCGCATCGACCAAGGGCAAAATTGTTTTGCCAAAAATCCATCAAATACCCTGAAAAAACAATTAAATGCTAGCAAAACAAATATCAATGCAAATATTAGGGCCTCAGACCTTACCTACAAAAGACGGTTCAATGATTGACTTCTTGGATTTGCAACAATCCGCTCCTAAAGATTTAGGGCACAAGTGGGTAAAAATTGCTCCAAATGAGGTAAATAAGGTAAATGGTAAAAATGTTTTACTTTTTTCCCTTTTTATAAGCTTTTCGCTCTGTTTTAGGGTTTTAAAAAGTATTTTTCACCACTTTTCCTTAGAAATGGATAATGCATTTTCTTCTTGTGTAGCAACAAGCGATGGTTTGCTAGTGGTGATGCAAAACTAGAATCGTATTTAAGCTTTTTCCCCGACTCGTAAAAAACTGAAATGAAAAGACTGTTGAGTATTTTTCCCTTTTTGACTTGTTAAAGTCAATAAAAATGGGGAGTCTGCTTTAAGCCCTTTTTTGACTCTCAAAACACGAAAAGATTGCTGATTCTTGTCATTTTAAACTTGTAAATGGTTTCGAAACGTCATTTACCTAGTATACGTTTACCCCTTTTTCGGGCTGGGATAAACTATTTACTAAAAAGGTACTCCTTTGTTGACATGGTCAAGAGGTTCTTTCTAGTATTATTTTCTACCTTCTCAGGCTCAGGAGACAACTTTATGAAAAGGAACCTTTTGGAGTTTTATTTTTCATGTCTTTTCAAACTCTCTAAACATGAAAATATACAGAGTTTTTCCTTTGTCAAACTCGTTAAACTTTAATGACATCAGATTCGTCACCATTACAGACACCAAGCTTCTCCATCCTAGGGCTCATTAATATTACTAGGTTGGATCCATTCGAAGGATGGACTTACATTACAAGCATATGCTATCCCCTTCAAGCTTGTGATAAAAAAAATTGGGATACCTACCAGAAATTGTGGGGCAAAATGGAAAATTTTTACCAGTTGTGTCGACAGCTTGTCACTCTTAAACATGATAGTCTTTTGCTTCGTGTTGGGTTGGGATATCCTCACTTCATCATTGAACTTCCTGGGTTTGGGTTATTCACTTTTTCGTTTCCATTTGATCTCTGCCACATCATCATGACCTTCGATCCTATGGATCCAAAAGTTGCCAAACTCTGGAGTCGTGTCGCCGATATGTTAAAGAGTTAATCCTTCTATAGTTTACAATAATTCCTGATTCTATGTATCATCGATAATCATTGCATCCCTTATCTCGTGTTGATGATGTTGTATTCATCATGGCCCTCCTTCGACAAGGTCACTTCCTATCGAATTCAACTCATTATCCGAGAAGTTGGGCGAGAGACTCCCTTCCAGTACCTTAGAGCTTGCATGCCCTAATGGCAAGTTCTTCACACTCAAAGACAATTTCTCATCATTGGATTTCGATCGAGTGACTTCACGAGTGTTCGAATTCATTTCCTTATTCACACTCCATGAATTATGCTACTAGTACCTTGAGAGCCATTGTCATTATTTGTGGTTCCTCTCACACTGGTTAATGGTTCACATCATTGACTAGTAATCAAGTGATTTTATAGCATGTTTGACTTCAACACATCTATTCACATGCTAGAATTTGTACTTTGATCGGGTCATGTTGGAGTACAAGAACCTGGGCTCAGATTACAAAAGTCCAAGTGTTAGGGTGATATGACATGATCATGCTTACATACATGTCTCCTTTAGATGGATGGCTATGACCATGCCATGAGTTTGTTCTATGTGATCCTTCTTACTAGATGGCTACACCCATACCTTGGATCCATTTACATGATCTTCTTTTGGATGGATGCGTCCATACCACGATTCATGTATGAGAGATTTCAATGACGCATATGTATCTATGCTTGCTTTCCAGTTTTTCAATGATAGTTTCTGGTTCCATGTATCTACTCATAAAGCATTTCACCCCTCACTCTTGTTTGGCCTTCGTGCTTTAGGGGGCATCTCTTACACATCATTTTTTCACTATCCATGTACTCCCCGTTCTTTGATCCTAGAATACCTCTACGATGACCCTCATGTGCTTCCTGTCATGAAGAACATGCCTTTACATCCCTCTTCATCTGCAAAACATTTCCCCCTTACATCATTTCCCAAGAATATTCCTTCAAACTCAGTTTTCAAGATCGACACTATCACTTAGTTTCTTCTCTACGCTGATTTGCAGAGTCTAACACGGGGCCTAGCATCGAATGGTGTTGGTAATCCATTCATGACCCGCACCGACCCTCTTTTGGAAAGTTTTTAAAAATGGAGCCGAAGCTTCTAGGTCTAGAAGCTTTGTGAACGAAATTCTGGTAAATGGTTAAGCAAGATAGAGCTGAGAGAGACTATTTTGGATCTTTTCCCCTATTAAAATGGAACAAACCAAAAGGGATAAAACCTCTCCCATCACAAGAGGATCCATTTCCCCTCTATCAAAGCTATATAAACTTCTCCTTTTCCAACCTCAGCTAGCTAATGAAAGGGCTGAAATAATCTGCAAATCTCGGTAGCCATCTTGAGAACCTTAGCCTTCTACTTTGTGTTTGTGAAGGGAGTGTTTGTTTGGTTTGGAGAAAATTGGAAGAGGCCTTGGAATTCCATTGTTTTGAGGGTGAATCATGAGATGCTAGTAGTGGCGCTAGAACCCGGACACATCAAAGGAAACCTGCAATGTTAAGGCAAAGGTTGTACTTTCTTTTTTGTTAAATAATACAACTAATACTATGTTTCCTATATCAATTGCATATGTTAGTTGGTAGCTTAAGACTCCTTAGCCTCTTAAGTAGATTGAATATTTTGTATGCTATCATGTGTGCTTTGGTTTCTTGTCTCATTATTTCAAGTGCATGATTGACACCGAGGAGTTGATCGCTGGAGCAAAGGCACAAGGACTTCATCAAACAATTATTAGCGACAAAAGAGGTAGGATCTTATCCATAAATCTAAGGGAACTTATAATAGATTGTTTTTTTTGTGGTTAAACCCTCTCCCTCGGGCTAGAGGGATTGTCTCTATCCATAGAGAGAATCTTCCTACTCCACACTCATCCCGTCTCATGCCTAAGTTATGGAAAATATTTGTGGATGACACTTACGTCATCTGGTCTCATGGCCATGAAGAGTTGGATCAGTTCTTCCAGCATTTCAACAATCAATCTTCCTCCATAAATTTTACTATGGAGCATGAAGTGTATGGGTGCCTACCTTTCCTTGATGTTCTCATTTCGAAGAAATATGATGGTTCTTTCTCCCACTAGGTGTTTAGGAAGAAAACTCATAATGAGTAGTATTATCATGCCAACTCTCATCATTTCCCTATGCAAAAGTTGTGTGTTCTCAACACGAGAGCTACTTGTGCACTGAGAATCTCTAATGAAAAGAACCTTAAAAAAGAGAAATCCCATCTCCTTAATGTTTTTGTTAATAATGGATATAGTAGGCACCAAGTTTTGAAAGATTTCCTTAAAGCTAGCAAAGGTCCCAAGGTTAAGAAATACCCTAAATATCGAATCTTAGGGGTGCATCTCACTTTCATACAAGGGACCATCGACAAGATCATGAGAATCCTTAGGAAACATAATGTTCCCTCAACCTTTAGACCCTTTAACACCATTCGTAGCTCCCTAAGATCTGTAAAAGACATTGTTGACCCCAAGGACATGAAAGGTGTTTATGTTCCGTGTTCTTGTGGGACCCCCTATATTGGTGAAATTGGGCGCTCTATTAATCAAAGGATTCATGAGCATGCAGCTAACATCAAGCATGGGAGGACCTAGTCTTCAGCCTTGGCAGAACACGTGGAGAAGAATAAGCATCATATATGTATTGAGGAGGCCAAGGTTATTGCTAAGGTTACCCCCTTTCATCACCGTAAGTTTAGGGAGGCCATGAAAATTGAAAGGAGGCCGAGCAATGTCAACAGGGATGATGGCTAGAAGATTAGCAATTGTTGGATCCCTACCCTCTCCTCTTATCAAGCCACACCATCCCCCCCCCCTGCCGCCCCCCCTTATTTTTACCCTTCTTTGTTCTGATTATTTTCTTTTTTGGTTTTATTCCCTTGACTTCTGAGATTACTTGAATTCCCCTTTGTTCCCTTTTCTATTGAATTGCTTTTCTTTCTTTTTTGCTTGGACTCATTCCTTTGTGTATTCATATTTTATTCATATATGTTTATTTAAATTTTATTTAGTTTTAAATTAAAAATAAGAAGATAATAAAACTTCCCTTATTATTTATTTATCAGGTTTAATTTCTTAGTTTAGGTTCTTAATAATTTTACTTTTTACTTAATTTTTATTAAACATTATATATAAATAAATTAGTTTATTTATAAACATAACTGAAAGAATTATAAACATATATAATTAGTTTCATATATATTTAAATATATAAACTTAATAAACTAATTAACTGATTAATTGATACACATTTATGTTTAATCCTTATTTATCCCAAAATAGATTTAGTAACCTATACATTTAAATGAAAATAAATATATTTAATAAATAGATTAACTAATTAATTAATTAATTAACATTTATATTTTTATCCTATCTTATCCCATAATCCTTCATTTAAGATTATTAATATGTATCTATAAAATCATTGCCAAAATCATAGCAAATAACCTTTGCCCCATCTTATCCTCCCACGTTTCCTCTGAACAATTTGCTTTCCTATAGGACCGACAGATTCATGAAGTTGTAGGAATTGCTCAGGAGGTCTTGCATTCCATTTAGACAAAGAAATTGAAAGGTATGATACTCAAAGTAGATCTCTCAAAAGCTTTTGATCATGCTTGCTGGTTATATATCAGAATTCTATTAACTCATATCAGCTTCCCCACAAAGTTCATAGATTGGATTATGTGTTGTATAACAAACATATCTTTAAGTGTCCTTATCAATGGATCGGTGTCCCCTTTTTTTCACTTAGAAAGGGGCCTCAAGAAAGGATGCCCTCTCTCCCCTCTATTATTTTTGCTCATAATGGAGGGACTTAGAAGACTCATCTTGGAAGACCATAGGATGGGGAGATTTCAAGGAATTAGGATAACAGATAATTGCATTCTAACCCATCTTCTCTTTGTTGATGATGTCCTGATTTTCCTTAACGGAGGTATTGGGGACCTGACAACTTTGAAAAACATCATGGCCATTTTCAGAACAACAACAGGAATGGAGATCAACTGCATAAAGTCCACCATCACTACTTCGGGGTGCTCACCTCACGAAATACAATATGCTATCCACATATTCCCATTCACTCTTCAAAATCTGGATGATGGACTTAGATATCTAGGTTACAGACTAAAACCTCACTGTTACAAGATTTTTGATTAGATATGGCTGGTATCCAAGCTCGAGAGAAGCCTTAAAATATGGCATCATAAATACCTTTCCAGAGCAGGATGACTAGTCCTTATTAAATCCATTCTCGAAGCCACAACTATATATTGGATGTCCCTAGCATGGATTCCTAGGGGCATTCTCTCTAGAATTCAAAATCTTTGCTGCAGATTCCTTTGGAAAGGTAAACAGGCTGGAAGAATTTTTTCCTGGGCTAGATGGGAGTTACTTTCTCTACCAAAGAAGTGGGGTGGTTAGGGAATTAAAAGTATGGATCAATTTTCAACTGCTCTAGCTGCTAAATTGGGATGGCAGTTGGTCACTTCATGCAGTTTATGGATGAGGGTGGCCTACTCGAAATACATATTTCCCCACAACTTGATGGATTGGATCAGATAACCCAATTGGAACAAGACAGGGATATCTATCATCTGGAAAGTGGTAATCGACTCCCTGCCTCTCATTCGATATGGGAACACCTGGAAAATACATTCTGGCTCCTCGGTGTGCATTGGTTTGGATCCCTGGATTGGTAATGGCAACTCACATTGGCTCCCGCTAGATTTAACCATGTTGCTCAACAATTCTAGTACATCTATATTAATCACATTGTGGATTCTGAGAAAAATACCCTTTTCCAATAGGCATGAAAGACCGCTCATCGTCTAAACCTCCCACAGATTTGGTATCACCATTGGGATAATTACGTCTCTACTCTTGCTGAATCAAAAATCAGCATCATAGAGGGTGAAGATGAACTAGTATGGGCCCAAGTAAAACATGGCAAATATTCACCCAAAGATGGATATCTATGTATTTATGTGGACCATCAGCCACTGATCACTGAGAATTGGTGGAGCCAGTTGTGGAAATTAAAGGTGCCCCCCCAGAATGCGACTGTTCATGTGGACAGTGCTCAGGAACAAGGCCTCCACAGGGGATAATCTCAATAAGCGAGCTTTTCCCAGTCCATCTTGATGTTGCTTCTGCAAGAATAGTTCAGAATCCATTGACCACCTCTTTCTATTTTGTTCGATCATTTTGGACTTGTGGCTTACAACCATCCTCACCATCCACAACCATAGACAATATCAGTAAAGGATGCCTATCTATCCTGGTGGACATTGGCTAACCCGACTAAAGCCAAAAACCTTACCCTTCTTATTTGTTGGGCTATCTGGTAAGCCTGGAACCAATACATTTTCCATAACATCACTCTTAATTGGCACTCTATCATTGCTCACATTCCGGCCACCTATTCTATCATTCCCGATGATGACACTACACCACCCACTAGAATTATAGTACCTAAGGCAATAAACCGAGACTACCCTTGGGCTTATTTTGATGGGTCAGCCCAAGATGGAGGGTGTGGGGGAGGTGTTATTATATTCCTCTCTAATACACATTTCTTTAAAATACAAAGGGGGTTGGGAAGGGGCAACAATAACTATGCCAAGCTCATTGCTCTCATGCATCTCCTTCAATTTTCCTTGGAAAAACAATGCAGGAATATACAAATTTTTGGGGACTCAAAGATTGTTATCAACTAGATAAACAATACATATAATTGTCATGCTTATACTTTGAGACCCATTCTAGAAGAGGCACAGAGATTCATTGCACTTTTTGATCACTTTGTTTGTCGCCATATATATAGGGAATGCAATCAGATTTCCGATCAGCTTTCCAAGGAAGTTGTGAACCGACCTCGAGGTACATGGATGATACAGGAGCAGAGGGACGGTGATCACTATCAATACTACCATCGCCCATACATGGACTACAGAGCATAATTTGGGCCCAGAGGGGCCTATCTTTACATGGTTTTTATTTTTTTCATAAATTATCAGTACATATGTATATCTCGTCTATATTAGTTGCATATATTGGAAAATTAAAAAATTGTACTCCCTATGTGGAATCTTTTTTTTTTTTTTTTTTTTTTTTTTACTTTTGAAGAATTTTTGAAAAATTGTACTCCTTGTGTGGAGCCACATAGATCTATGATATATTTTCTGATGCAAAAATCGCCTCATTATATAACATGTGCAACATAGCATCTACAATATGTAATTTTCTTACTATCAATGAAAATTACGATTTTTCCTTAGGGTAAAAAAAGAGTATTAATATAAATTCTATATATTTTATTTAAATTAAAAGAGGATAATGCAGATTTAGTTACATATATATTTAAATCAATAAACTTGGTAAACATGTTAACTAATTAGTTTAACTAATTAATTTTTTAATTAAAAAACCTTAATTTTACCGTAATTTATCCCATAATAAGATAAGTTTATATATAGTTTATTTAGTTTTAAAGTAAAAAGAGGATAATAAATTATTTATTAAGTTTAAAGGTCTTAATTTAAGTTCTTTATTAGCGGATATATTTAGTTACATATAGATTTAAATTAAAATATTTAATTCTAACAAATTAACTACTTAATTAATTAATTAACTAGTTATTAAACTTTCCCTTAACTCTTGGTCCAGTCAAATGTAGTCATAATCCTGTCAATTGTAGTCATTTCGTTTGGTCAAAAGTAGTTATTTCTTTCTAGCCATTTGAATGATCAATCTCTGTATTTAGCTTATTGCCATGATCTGGTTCTTCATCTTGTCCTAATGATGAACCACACTTGTTGGTTAGAAACGCATCGACAAATGAATTTTGATGCGATTATCACCGAAAACTTGTCTCAAAAATCTTGATACTTGTTTCGTGTTGTTGATGAGGGATACATCAAGGTCATCCAATGATAGGTTGCTTCCTATCGACATCAGATCATTACCCATGAGGTTTACTTAGAAACTCCTTTTGGTACCTTGGAGCTTGCATACATCAATGTTAAGCTTCCTTGCTTTTGATGGCAAGTCCTCATCATTGGCCTTTGACAAAAATATTTTGTGTGGTGTTTGACTTCAGCTCATCCATTCACACTAGATAGATTGTACTATAGTACCTTGAGAGCCATTATCATCATCTATGGTTTCTCTCGCATTTGTTAATGGCTTACATTATTGGTTGGTAATCATATGGTGTCTATCATGTTCAACTGGAACTCATTTATTCGCATGGTTAGACTTGTACTATTGAGTGATGATGTGGAAGATCCCAGACCTAGTTCCTCCATCTAGGTTGCGATTTCAGGATTCATAAAATATTACAAAGTCTGATCACTATGAACATTCAAATAGTCATCCAAGCATGGGTCTACATTATGTCATCAATAGATGAGACTTTTTAGTCATTGTACATTAATATTGGCTTACATGTTGAGTATGGGTATGCCTCCCTTAGTAATGATATCATGATGATAATATGTATTATAGCAGATGATAATATGTATTATAACAGATGATGATATCAACCAATTTGTTCTTGATCCACAGTTGTCACAAGGTAAAGCACTTCAATCCTTAGGAATTGCTTCTGACTTTGTACTTTAAGGGGAAATCTGTTACAAGTCATTTCATCACATCCGCTCAAAAGGCCTGAAAACCAGATCAATCAACATCCTTGGACACTTTATCATAATCCCTTTGCAAATCCCTAAGAATCACCTCTTCAAAAAGTCTGAGTTTCTAGGTCTATTTTCTGAAAAACCATGATTTTAGGCCCAACATATTGTGCATGCTTGTCCACCAGTGTTGGGTGAAAGTGTCACACCTGAGCACTAGTGTTAATTAGTGTAAGTTTATCCATTCTACAGGTGCTTTGATTCTAGAATTTTGGGAAACAAGAAAAAAGGAATCTTCTCCTTCCAAAAGCTTCCAAGGTGGTTTTAACCATTTACCATGGATACAGATATTGAATTCCTATATGATCTTATCTTGGAGACCTCATCTCTTATCCCTTGAGCTTATCCTCCCTCATAAGTGGATCTCAAGCCTAGATTGGTAAATCCTAAACTACCATGCTCACCCTATAAATTTACTTCCTCCCATGGAGTCTAGGTTGGATTTTGGAGATTTCTAGTGCCCTCATGCTATTGCTTTGAGCTTAAGGAATCATCATCCATTTGCATTAGGGTTGAGTGTAAAGGTTTTCTTTGTGGCAAAGAAGGAAAAGAAAATTGGGGAGACATCTACAAAATAAGCTTCTATATATGGTTGTAACTCTCTCCTTTCTTTATTAATACAAAAAGAATTATGTTTTCCTAGAATAGTGTTATGCTTATACTTATGTATTTCAATTCCATGTTGATTCATAGAATAGAGATATTGGATTATGCTATGTGGATATTGTGGTTCCTTTTCTTGTTTTACTCATTTTTGCAGGTTCCATTTATAGCACGTGTACAAGTGAAGAGAAGAGGAGGACTTACTACAAATTCCAAGTAGGTCTCTTTTCTGTAGTCTAATCTCTTTAAGGAAAACATTGATATTTTTTCCCTATGTTTTTATAGATCAAACCACTAGATCTAGGGAGTTCATTTGTGTCCGTAGACGTGAATTTTCCATTGTGGTTGTGGAAGTGGGAGTATGGGAATGATTCCTCCTACATTTATTATGTTCAAGCATGGGAATGGTTCCTCATGAATTTCCTATGTAGAAAGATTCTAGAAGATCATGGTCTATCAAAGAGTGCCCACATACTCCTCGATAGGAAAAAATCACCCTCATACATGCAAATTCATGGGTTCCCAAATTTTCCACTTAACACATTTTTTAGGATCTTTAGGATCCAACTCATGAGTGGGCACCCAAAACCCTCAAACACCTAATAATCTCTAATTTTAACCCACAAAGAAGATCCCTTGTGAATAAAACACCTAGTATTTGGCATTCAACCACCTTGGAGAGCTAAAAATAATTTTGAGTCATTCTGAGTGAGAATTGAGGCATCTTGATCCTTGAATTTCATTTCAGTGAGAATTACAACCAACACACAAGCAAGCATCTTTGAACCTTGAGGCATTTTGGTTCTTGGAGTATTTTTTGATTAAGAATTCTAAGAAACATTGTTGCACGAGTCCCTTCTACAACAGAGGCCACCCCCAACCTGAGGCTATGAATACACAAGCTACACACTCTTGCTATGGATAACTCTAATTTCTCTTCCCACAACCTAATTCCCAGGCCCACAATCATTCATTACACCTACAGTAAATCCCAATCAACAACTCTCTTCCACATCAACCTAGACAACCCAAGGAATGGGATCTTCCTCTCTGCTCAGTTATACCTAGCGCTATATCCCATTTCCATCGAGGGCTCTAGCTAGGATTCCAAGAAATTATTATATGTAGCTAATTCCCTAAATGAAAACCATTACCATTCCATACCATTACAATTCTCACTTAACTTGTGGCTATGTCTTTCACAATTTGAATTCCATAGACACAATAGTTCACTCAAGACTATATTATTACACACCTATTATTATCTTGTCCTATGATTATTTTCTTCTGCAAAATTCATTTTGTTAGATGCATTCAGTGGCTAAACCCTTCACACACTAACAACAAAATATTGAAAAACATAGAAAACACTAACTCATTGATTAAAATCATAGCATTTGACCATGGGAACAAAGTTCTCATGGAGAGAATCACGGGAAGGAAAAGAAGTGTAAGGAAGTGGTAATTTAACCATTTAAAGAGAATCCATATGATAGTGGCACCAAAAATAACATGCCATAGATTCACTTATTTCTCCATGCCAAGCATCGATAATTCTTTATTTCCCTAATACCATGGCATATTTAATTAACATTATTAGAAGAAATTGCATCACTTTCATCTTGGTTTGCCAAGTTAGAGGATTAAGCAATGGTGTATATGTGATTGTGTGTGTGTGTGTCTATATATATATATATCAAAACATAGTACACGCATCATGTTGAAAATGCATCACGAAAATCCTAATTTAATTTTTCCTTGATTAAATTAGGAGAAATTCGAATTTCAATCAAATAAAATACTTGGAGGTATTTAACTGAGGTGACACAAGTATTTTCACTCAGTTAACTTAGTAAATGCGAGTTGGATACACTTGATTTCATCTCTATATGATTGATTGTTAATTTGTAGCAATCTATTTTAGTTAATTTGAGTTATTGTTAATGTAACTAGTTCTCATTGTTAGTGGAACTAGTGGAGGTTTAATCAAGGGTGTGTAACTTTTTTCACACTGAGTGATCAACTAGTTAAAATCATCAATCAACCTAAATTAACTCATGCATGCAGAGAATTCGAGTTACCCAGTTGAGATTAGAGTTCAAGGGCAGTGTACTAACAGTTTTAAATTATTCCAAGTTGTACATGTGGTGCATGTAGTCAAAGAAGGGCCTAAAGGAATTAGGAAATCAAAATTGGTGAATTTCCTAATTAATAGGGACCTAATTCCCAAGGGAATAATGCGAGGAAATAGGAGCTTGGAAGGCCGAGAAATTGTCTAAGTATTGGCTTGAGTCAGTTGGTGAGGCAGTGAGATAGATTATACTAGTGCATAGGTTGCTCAGGCTTGAGAAAGCATTGTAATTCTTCTTTATTTTTTGATTAATGAAATACAAACAGTAAGGGGTTTTCGGCAGTTGGTTTCCTCTAGATAAATCTCTGTATATCTCTGTTGAATCTTGATGCATGTTAATTATTTGTGTTCTGAATCGTGATTTTATTTCGTAGACGAGTAGAGTAGATTCAAGTCTTGTGCTCTAGTAAATTTCATGAGAAGTTTTGAATCTACGGATTAAATTGCTGCATGGTATCAGAGGAGGAATCACATTAGAGAAGATAATTTGAAGTTGTCTTTGCAGGTGTATCGAATTTGAAGGATCAATTCTTCAAAGCTAGTAGGATGGATTTCTATGGAGTAAGACTCGAGTATGCCCTTGATAGTAGATCAAATTATGTTGTTTGGAAAGACAGGATGGAGGCAATGTTGGAAGATAATGGGCTAAAGGAATTCATAGATAATGATATCCCGAAGCCCCAAATTTTTTATGCTCAATATCTAGCAGAATGGAAGAAATGTGTAGCAAAGGTGAGGAGGATCATATTGGAGGGAGTTTGAGACCATATTGTCTTGAATCTCCACGGGAAAGAGCCTCCAAATGCATTGTGGTAGGCCTTGACAGATTTTTTCTAGAATAATAGTGACCACAAGAAGTTGGAACTAAAGGAAAAGCTTCAGAATATCAAGATGCAGAAGGGCGACACAATTCCATAGTACCTCAGCAAGTTCACACAATGTCGTGATGAACTGGGTCAAGTTGGTGTTACTGTAGTAGAGGATGATCTGGTAAGCCTAACACTTCTAGGCCTTCCCAAGAGCTAGCACAGCTACCAACATTAGGTAAATGGGAGGGAGAAGTTACCAAATTGGGAATGTCTTTGGTCCGATTTGGTACAGGAGGAGATAAGGCAAAACACCACAGACGAAACCTAATCCAAGGGTGATGATAAGGAGAATTATGCCTTGGATTGAAAGGCAAAGAAAGGGAGAGGGAATAAATCCCAATCCAAAGCATATTTGAGTCAAGGGTGCAAGAAGAAATACTTGTACCAAATCAAGTGCTTTCACTATCATGAAATGGGACACTATGCCACGAAATGTCCACACAAGAAAGCATGCAAGAAGAACTAAAGAGGAGCAGTGGGTGAAGCCTTGGCTTCACAATTTGAACTTGATTTTACCCTCATTGCATGAATGTAAAGAATAGTGATGGGTAGTGTGTGTATCTCGACAACGGTTCCTCATTCCACATGACGAGAAATAAATAATTCTTCAATGACTTAGAGGAGAAGGACCTTCAGATGCACATTGAGATGGGAGATGATGGAAGGTATAGTGCGATCGACATTGGTACAGTAACTTTTTAGAGGGAGTCTGGATCCCCTCTCACACTCAAGGATGTGATGTATCTACCAAGTCTAAAGAATAATTTATTTTCTGTCAAAGTGTTGGAAGACTATGGCTACGATGTTATATTTAGCAAAAGAAAGGCTTTCTTGAGACACATCACCATGAGACAAGTGAAGCAGATCAAGGTTCAAGTGAAGAAACTCTACAAATTAGATGTGGAAGACTGTGCAACATTGAGTAAAAAAGTAGAGAAGGTACAAAGTCAAGATATCGATGAATTATAGCATAGAATACTTGGCCATTTGCATCATGGCGCTTTGAAGATCATGCAACAGATTTCTACAGCCATCCCCAATGGAGCACTAGATTAGTGGGATACATACAAAGGGTGTACAATGGGGAAGTACAGAAAATGCACCTTCAATGATCGGGACAACATGGCGCATGAAATCCTTGAGAGGATCCACTTTGATGTTTGTGGACTCAATAGCCTCCACCACCAAGCACATATATTATGCTATATTTGTGGATGATTTCTCACGAAAGTGTTGGATTTACATCATGTAGAAGAAAGACCAGACATTCTCCAAATTTGTTGATTTTAAATAACTTGTTGAGAAAGAGACTAGAAGGAAAGTGAAGGCTCTCAAGAGTGATAACAGTGGTGAGTACATGCCGATTGAGTTTAAAAATGTATGTGCAAAGGAAGGAATTTGACGGGAGTTGACAACACCTCATAACCCACAACAAAATGGGGTGGCTGATAGGAAAAAAAAAAGTATTGTGGGAGTATCACAGGTGTTTTTTCATGACCAGAGCCCACCTCTACACTTGTGGGAAGAAGCATGCAACACAACGGTTTATTTGCAGAATAAGAGTCCTCACAGGATTCTTGGCATGAGTACACTAGAGGAAGCTTTTTCAGGGAAAAAACCATATGTGTCGCACATCAAGATATTTGGATCATCATTTTAACATCATGGTTCCAAGGAAGAAAGGAAAAAGCTAGAGCTGACAAAAGAGGTTGGCATCTTTGTGGGGTACATTGATACACCTCACAACTATCAGGTGTAATTTCCATCCGTCAGGATGAAAATGGTCAAATGTGATGTGAAGTTTGATGAGGAGAAGGCAATGAGGTGTTATCTTTAGAGGGAACTTTAATTGTAGTCTGATCAGGATCTTTTGGCTCCAAAGGAAGAACCTCAGGAAATTGTGGAGTAGCAACATGCAGAAGAGGAGAGAGTGGATACATCCACCCAAGTAGAGACATCTAGAGAAGGAAGCATTATGGGAAACTTGGGGTCTAAAATGGGTCTCCTAAGAAAAATGTACAACCAAAATAAACTTTATAAGAACCAATAGGATTCAAGATGATGATGTCAACCATGGGGGATGATTCACCATTTTTGGAGTAAAAAAGTAAAAAGATTAAAAAATAATAAAATAATAAACCTACTTTTTCAACTCTTATTTTCAACTTATCTCCCTAAGGTTTTACTCAATTTTCGCATAGGAGTACTCATTGGATGAAAGACGTAATTCCTCATCCAAGGAGTACCCATGTTGCATTCTTTTGATGGTCCTTGCCACACAAAAAATATGAAATACATGAAAAACATGATTGCAATCATGTTTTTTCATGTATTTCTCATTTTTCTTTTAGTAGGGACCATCAAAAGAATGCGACATGGGTACTCCTTGGATGAGGAATCAAATTTTGAATCTAATGAGTGTTTCCGCTCAAAATTTGAGTAAAACCATAGGGAGATAAGTTGAAAATACGAGTTGAAAAAATAAATTTTTCTTTTTTCCCTCTAAAATTTGATGATGTAATCTAATCTTATTTTATTATTTCCACTTTTATTTTATACTTTCCTTATGAGGCCCATTTTAGACCTCAAAAATCCCCTAATGGAAGCAAACTAGGGAAGCTAACAAATTATTGCAGGATGCTAGAGATAATGTGGGAGCACCCACATCACAACACAGGTAGAGGAGGTCATTGAATGAGTACATTGGGTACAAGGCTTTGATGAGTTATCTAGTTGAGACAGAACCATCCTCATTCAAGGAAGAAGGGTAGCAACCATTATGGGTTGATGCTATGGTAGAGGAAAATGATTCCATTGTTAGAAACAGTGTTTGGGAAGTGGTCCCAAGACCAATAGATAAATCAGTGGTTGGTTTGAGATGGATTTACAAGGTAAAGCATG
The DNA here is from genome assembly GCA_031772625.1 of Pinus tabuliformis. NCBI lineage: Eukaryota > Viridiplantae > Streptophyta > Pinopsida > Pinales > Pinaceae > Pinus > Pinus tabuliformis. The sequence goes on along the minus strand of CM062818.1, from coordinate 1,434,371,332 downwards.
TAGCAGAAGGGAGCATAGAGAAACAAAAGACCAAATTTGTGGCCAAGGGGTTCTCTCAGGTGGAGGGAATTTACTATGAGGAGACCTTTTCTCCAGTATCAAGTTGCTCATCCATCAGGTCAATTCTAGCATTGTTAGCACAGATGGGGTGGAAGATCCGCCAAATGGATGTGAAGAAAACATTCCTCAATGGAGTTAGTAAGGAGGAGGTGTATATTAAGCAACAAAAGGGGTTTGAGACATTTGACAGAGAGTCACACATGTGCAGACTCAAGCAAGTGTTGTATGGACTCATGCAAGCACCCTGTTCTTGGTATACCAGGATCAATAGCTATCTCACCGGTTTGCGCTTCACCAAAAGTGAAGCAAATGCAAACCTTTATCACATTGTGGTAGAAGGTAAATTATTGATTATTTTGTTATATGTCGATGACTTTATCCTTAATGATGTTGAGAAGTTGATTAGATATTGCAAGGAGGACCTTCCAAGGGAGTTAGAGATGAAGGACATGGGACTCATGCATTATTTCCTCGTTTTGGAAGTATGGCAAGGAGATGGAGCACTATTTGTCTCTCAAGGAAAGTATGTCAACATATACTGAAGAAGTTCCCCATGGAAAGTAGCAAACCCGTGAACACTCCTCTAGCAGGAAACTGGAGGAAAGACGATTCCACTTCATGTGAGGAAGTGGAGGCTACCATTTACAAGTAGCTTGTGGGTTCACTCATGTATTTGGTGAACACACGATCAAACATGTGTTATTAAGTTAACCAGATTATTCAAACCATGGTTAATCCAACTAAATTTTATTAGAAGGAAGCAAAGCATGTGTTGAGATACCTCAGAAGCACTACTCAATTTGATATTCGGTATAGATAGACAAAGGGAGTGAAGCTGCAAGGCTTCACAAATGCATATTGGGCAGGGAGTCCATCAAATAGGAGAATCACATTAGGAGGAATTTGCAGTGTTGTTTCAACAACATTTTCTTGGTACAGTAGGAAGCATAGATCTGTGGCACTCAACTCAAAGGAAGCAAAATACATGGTTTTCATTCAAGGATCATGTGAGGTTATCTAGATGAGAAAGATTCTTGTTGGGTTATTTGGTCAGAAAATGTATCCTATAGTGATTTAATGTGACAATTAGATTTGTATCAAACTCTTTGAAATTTAGTATTTTATGATCGATACAACCATATCTCCATCTTGTATCACCATCTACAATATTGTGTGCCGAGGAAGATTATGTTGTTGCAGTACATTCTGACAAAGGAATAGGATGTAAATATTTTGACAAAGGATTTTTCAAGAGGCAAATTTTGAGTTCCATTAAATCAGGATTGGGGTATCTGATAATCCCTTTCTTGCTAATAGGGAGTGTTGAAAATGCAAGAAGAAAATCCTAATTTAATTTTTCCTTGATTAAATTAGGAGAAAGTCAAATTTCAATAAAATAAAATACTTGGAGGTAGTTCACTTAGGTGACATGGGTCTTTTCACTTAGTTAACTCAGTAAATTCGAGTTGGAGACACTTGAGTTCAGTTCTACATGATTGATTGCTAATTTGTAGTAATCTATTTTAGTTAATTTGAGTTATTGTTAGTGTAACTAGTTCTCACTATTAGTAGAACTAGTGGAGGTTCAGTCAAGGTGTGTAACTTTTTTCACAGTGAGTGACCATCTAGTTAGACTGATCAATCTACCTAAATTAACTCATGCATGTAGATAATTTGAGTTACCAATTGAGATTGGAGTTCAAGGGCAGTGTATTTTCCATTGTAAACCATTCCAAGTTGTACATGTGGTGCATGCAGTGAAAGAAGGGACTAAAGGAATTACACAATCCAAATTGGTGAATTTCCTAATTAATAGGGGCCTGATTCGCAAGGGAATAGTACAAGGAAATAGGAGCTTGTCAAGCTAATAAATTGGCTAAGTATTGGCTTCAGACAGTCGGTTGGGCAGTGAAATAGATTATACTAGCAAAAGTTGCTGAGGCTTGAGAAAGCATTATATTTATTCTCTATTATTTGATTAATGCAATACAGATAATAAAGAGTTTTGAGAATTTGGTTTTCCCTAGATAACTCTCTGTGTATGTGTGTTGAATCTTGATGCATGTTAATGATTTGTGTTCTTGATCGTGATTTTATTTCCGCAGATGAGTAGAATAGCTTCAAGTCTTGTGATCTAGTAAATTTCATGAGTAGTTTTGAATCTACCCATTAACCTTTCTACACATCATATACTATATAATCATTTTCTCATCTCCATGTATTATGATTTTTGTTACATTTTTTTTTTGCATTCACTCTGGAGTTTCTTGGATTCATTCAATGACATGCCCACCAAAAGAAACTTACCAAACATTTTTATGTGTAGTGAAATCCTTAAGCAAAGCAGATCTTCTATAAACATTGATAAACCTGATGTCCATGCACACTTGATGACATATTACAGTGATGTGCCACAATGGTGGCTTCTTATCCTATCGGTAGGAAGCATGGCTCTATCACTTATTCTTTGCATTCTATGGAAGGATGATATTCAAATTCCATGGTGGGGCATTCTACTGGCGTGTGGGCTTACATGCATATTAAGTCTTCCCATTGGAGTGATTTAAGAAATTACAAATGAGGTCAAAAACTTTTCCATCCTTCCTTGTTAAGCAGTGAAATTTCTCATATTCAATTATCTTAATGCCAGAATAATGAGAAATATATATCATTGTGTATGATGCTACCATGGTACCTGTTTTATATTATGATTAACTTAGGCATGCTTATATGGATATCATCAATGATTAACCCTTTATTTTGGAATATACATCTTATATTTCATTACTAAACAATAAAACCTACATCAACAATGATTCTGCAAGGATATAAGGTGAAATCACCTAGATTTACCCTCCATATATAAGCAAGGAGAGCTAGCATGTCCACCTTAAACTCTAATTTCAAGAGATCGATAAATTTTCTCAAGTTAACAATTCTAGCAGAATTATCTATAGACAACTATGATCAAAAAGTTATGACTTCACCCAAATGGAATTGATCAGTTGTCCCTGAAAGGTTGCATAACCCATCTTTTCAATTAATAGGATATGTCCATTAATAAAATTACACACTATACACTACAAGGAAAAGACCTTCTAGCAGAGGTTATAACGAAGGTTTTAGAGTTATAAAATTAGAAAAAATTATCAAAAAAAATCTGCTAAAACATCTATTTATGGGAATGGATGTTTTAGTGGAGCTTATAATGGAACTTAATCACAACTAAAAAAATATGGTCATTCGAAGGTTTTATCGGATGTTTTTTTTTATGCGCTTTATGGAACAAGAAGGCTTGGTGAGCTACTTATAGAAATGCATCGGTCTTCAAACATAATTAAAAGCATTGAGGGGTTTAATTCAAAGAGCACAGACACCTAAAATGTATACCACCCTGGTGCTTTCAATAAAATAATCCTTGATGCATTCAAATCAAAGAGCACCAGAGCTTGAAACATATATTGCACTAATGCTTATATAAAAAAATCCTCAGTTGTTATTTGATGAAGGAACAACTCTAGGGCACAGAAAACATAATTATATTACTAGTGCTTTCTCTTAAACATGCAACACTGACACATCTTGTTTACATAAATGTATTGGTGTGTTTGTTATATAGATGTATTAGTGTTGTTAATTTTAATAGTGCACCGGGAGTGGAAATAATATTTTGTAGAACCAAGGGATGTTAGTTCTATGAAATCACTGGTGCGTTAAGAGTTACAATGCATTAGGGCATTAATTAAAAACAATATCATTGCTTGAATACCTAAAAGCCTTGGTGTCGTATTTTTCCAAAAAGGCATCGTCTATGTTAAAAGATGACATCGTTGTTTTTTAATTTAAAGTATAACACCGGGGCGTTTTTATGCTATGGACGCACCATTGCTTTTGTATGATATTTTCTCTTTTTTGGATACATCAACTTGTGATAGTGCAATAATTGTAATTTTTTAAATTCATTATTCATTGAAAAAATGACATATATCTTATAACAATATTCATATAATTAATATTTTATTTGTGCATTTGTATATAATGTTTGGATTAATTTGTTATATTATCATATTTCGCATCTATTCATTACATTATTTAATCATCCATATATTTAATCAGTGGTGTAACATTTCACAGCAACATTGGATAACACAATAGAATAAATTAAAATGTATTTTAATATATATCAATAAGAGGCTCTTTTTCATATAAAATGGGATTGTTGTTGGCAACCCCTTGTCTTTCAATTGGGACAATATGTCCATGATTACATTAAACATAATGTCAAATTTTCACACACAATTATTTCAAAAAATACAATAGGTTGCATTGATATCCAAATAGATCATCATTCTTCATTGGAATTGTTGGAAGTACTTGAGCTACTTCCATGAATTGGGTTATTTGGAGGAATTTTTTTTTTATTGCATTGTGTGTTTTCATATTCTTGATCTTGTTCCATCTGCAAGCATAAGAATAAAGTATAATGAGTATATCTACATTGATGAGAATATTGAAAATTGAAATAAATAATATACATCAATGGAAATCGAAAGCCAATGTACCATAGCAAGAAGTGACTTGTGAATTATACACATTCTTTCAAAACCAAATCTCATGCCTTCTTTCATCAACTCTTCTGTTGGCATAGTTCCATACTTTGTTTCCTACAAGTTTTATACCCCATAATAAATCATATATTTAATATAAAATATTTTTTTATTTTATAATTATAAACTCTCAAAAGTAAAACAACATAGATACTTATAAATTCCACAATTAATTTTTGATATGCCAACGCTCACAAATGTTATTTAACCCAATGTGAAACAAGTCTTCTGATGGCTCTCCTTTGTGTGTTATCACCTATTTGAATACATTCAAGGATGGTTGTTGTAAAACAACTTCAAATATACAAAAATGAAACATTGAGTTGTTATAAGGAAATACTAATAATTACTCACAAAATTTGAAATCAACTCATTTCTTCCTTGTCATCCTGTTTTATGTGCTCAATGAGTTCCATCTTGTTTTTTTTGCAATAAAATACTTGGAAATTAATATTTAATGCTAAATTATTTTTTTATATGTACAAATTCAATCATGATTACATACATTTGAAGCACATTTTTGTTGAGATGGCTCCTCCTGTGATGCAATTACGTTCATTTCTTTGACCTTCTCCTTATACATTTTTTTGGACATTCCTATTGGTATGTTTCACATATCAACACGTTGATCATTTGGTATTTTCATAATCTTCCTGAAAAAAGTAATAAACTATTTTTATAGTGATATATGAAAACTAAATATAGCAAAATCGATATTAATAAATTAATGATTTCTAGTCATATATATATATATATAAGGAGAAGGTCAAAGAAATGAATGTAATTGCATCACAGGAGGAGCCATCTCAACAAAAATGTGCTTCAAATGTATGTAATCATGATTGACTTTGTACATATAAAAAAATTAATGATTTCTAGTCATATATATATATATATATATATATATATATATATATATATGACTAGAAATCATTAATTTATTAATATCGATTTTGCTATATTTAGTTTTCATATATCATTATAAAAATAGTTTATTACTTTTTTTAGGAAGATTATGAAAATACCAAATGATCAATGTGTTGATATGCGAAACATACCAATAGGAATGTCCAAATATATATATATATATATATATATCTATATCTATATCTATATCTATATATATAATCATTTTATAGAATTAGGAATATTACCTTTTGAATGATTCTTTCTTGTTGTTGTATGTTTTTTCTATTGCAAATCTAACATGTCTTACTAACCATTGCTTTGGAAACACTTCCTATACTTTAGATATAATTTCGTTCTTAGAATCATTGCATTGATTTTTGTATTGTAAGTGGAAAGAACGTCTATACGTTCATTCCACTAGATATAGGAATGTGCAATAAGTTCTGAGGAGTTGAAGAAATTGCATACAAATGCTCTGATTTTAAATATTGTAGACCTGAATAAAGAGTTTTTGGTATGTAGAGATGCTTTAAAGAGAGGACTTGGTGGAATCCTGATGTAGGAGGGACAACTGGTATGCTACGAGTCAAGGAAATTGAATTACCAAGAGAAAAATTATGTTACTCATGATCTTATGTTGGTAGCTATCATGCATCCATTAAAGATATGGAGGCACTATCTTCTTGGCAGGAGGTTTGTTTTGATGAGCGATCACAGTGGGATGAGATACTTGTTTGACCAACCTAATATTAATGCCAGGAAAACTAGATGGTTGGCAACCATAGTGAGTTTGACTTCAAGATTAGGTACACAAAGGGTAAGGAGAATAGGGTTGTAGATGCTCTTAGTAAAAGAATAGAGGTAAATCACATAGTAGCTATTAGTTCATATGAGACAAATTTATAGGAGAGGATCTTGCAAGTAGGACAGCAGGATGACAGATACCAACAACTTAACCATAGGTCACCTGGGATATCAAAAGACCTTGATAGTTTTGAAGAAGTCCTATTATTGGCTGAATTTGAAGAAAAAGGTGGATGAGTTCGTCGGAACGCATTTGGATTGTTAACAAGTAAAAGCAAAGTGTAAGCATTTAGGTGGTTTATTGCAGTCGATTCTAATTTCGAAATGGAAATGGGAGGCCATTTCCATGGAGTTCATCATAGTTTTCTAAGAACATCTAGACAATGTGATTCCATCATGGTTTTGGTTAACAGGTTGACTAAGGTAGCTCACTTCTTTCTAGTGAAGTCTACTAATTCAGCTAGTGAAGTAGCTCGGGTCTTCATCAGGGAGATAGTGAGATTGCATGGTGTTCCCAAGAATATTGTATCTAACAGAGATGCCAAATTCACTTCTAGGTTTTGGAAGGAGATGTTTTAGGTTTGGGGATAGAATTAGCTTTCAGTATAGCTTATCATCTGCAAAAAAATAGACAGGCAAAGAGGGTTAATAGGATTTTGGAGGATATGTTAAAGGATTTATGTTATGCACCATCAAAGGAAGTGGGAAGAGTATCTTCCACTGGTAGAGTTTTCATACAACAATGGGTATCAGGATTCATTGAAGATGAATCCATTTGACGCACTTTATGGGTGGAGTTGTAATACTCCTATCAACTGGAGTGATCTAGTGAACATGGTACTGATTGGACCAAAAATGTTGGAAAAGATGGAATAGGAAATGTAGGTTATCAAGAAGAATCTAAAGGTAACGCATGGTAGCAGAAGAGTTATGCAAATCAACATGGGGTATTTAAGTTGTTTTAGTTTGGGGAGCATTTTTACTTGCGCATCAAGCCCAAGAGGAGATCCTTGAGGATTGGGTCATGTGGTAAGTTGGCACCTCGGTATTGCGGGCCTTTTGAGATCCTTGAGAGGATTGGACCAGTGGCCTACAGACTTGCACTACCACCAATAGTGAAAGTCCATGATGTTTTCCATGTTTCATTACTTAAGGGATATGTGAAGGACGTTGATAATGTGATTGACTAATCGATATTGTAGGTGGTGAAGGAAAATTCCAACCAGAACCTCAGTGCATACTGCAACAAAAAAAACTCATGCTCCAGAACCGAGCAATCGAGCAATTTTAAGTGTAGTGGAAGCACTTTGGGCCCGATAATTCTACATGGGAGATGGTTTATTAGATCTAGGCTTTGTATCCTTCATTATTTTTCGGTGGAGGTAAAAGATTTTTGGTATATGTATATATCTATGTATGGTTGTTATTGTAAATACCACAATGAGTTGTGTTATAAAGCTCCAATAAGTGGTATGATTGTTATGTTTGTCTTGTTGTTTTTTCTTTCCAGCAGGTTGTTATTGTAAATACTACATCGAGACAAGTTATAAATCTCCATAGGAAGTATGTTTTGTTTTCATTGGTTTGATTATCATAGGTGTCATAGAAGACCGAGGATGGTGTCCCCCCCAAGGGGGATGGATTTGTAACATCCCCAGGTTAAAATTTCGTGTAATAAATTTAATAAAGGAAAAATAAGACCAAGGTCATGGGACACGTATTCCAAGTCAAATGTTGGGAAAAAAATCCTAGTGGGTGTCACTTTTGGTTTATTATGGCTAAGGAAATTGGCAAAGGCAAAGAGGCATTAATTGACATTTATTTATGAAAAATAAAGGAAAATAGGAGGAAAGGGAGCTGAAAGGTCATATATTTGTATGAGAGCTAGGAAATTGAAGGAAAAATAGAGGAAAATGAAGAAAATAGAGGCCTTAATGATAAAAAGGATCCTGAGGATCAATTCACAACTTTTTGTTAGTTGGTTTTGGAATTAGTTTCATAGAGAGAAGAGAACCAGTAGGAGAAAGCAAGCAAAGGAAAGCCAAGGAAGGAAAATGAAAGAAAGGAAAGACAAGGAAATCAAAGGAAGGAAGAGCACATGCAAGGAACATTAGATCAAGCAACTTCAGCAGAAGGATTTATAAGTAACAGGTTGCATGTGTGATTTCCTATCTAGTTTTTTAATGCATGGTACATGCATTTGTGTATTTGGTTATTTTACTATCATTGACATGAGTTTTTCCTGGTGTGACAGTGGTTTTACCCTTGCCTTTCCATTTCCAGGTAGTCATGGTGTGATGGGTTTATTTTTTAGTTGAGCTTTGGATTTCCAAAAGTTTTTGGAACTAGGTGAGGTGGTCTCAGGAAAATTTCCAAGGGTTGGGCGTGGAGGTGGTTTAATCTCTGGGGAGCCCTCAACAAGTGGGTGGAGACAGGAAAATTCATCAAGGTAATGGTGAAAAAACTCTGAGGAATCCAAGCTTATTTTTGGGCTTAGTAATCTCTTGTTCGATTTTGGTGGGATCATGATAGCTTGAGGGTGGAGGTGGTTTAATCTTCCAGAAGCCCTGGTTTTTTGTGTCTTGAGATCCCACATTGGTGCTTGGAATATGGCACAAGGGTGGTTGGCTAAAGAGAGATTTGGTTCAACCCAATCTACAGTCAGGTGGTACATGGAAGTCCCTCACTTGGTTGGATTTACATAAGTTAATAAGAGTTATTTTCTTATTATAATCTATAAGAACTTGTATTTTTTATTATGGTGATTTGATCAATGTTCTATCACGGTTAATAATATGGTTATATGCTAGTTATAAGCATGGATTTGCATTGTATTCTAGCTATGACTTGTTCAGGATTTGATAAGTATTTGATGGTTAATGAATGCATGTTCTAACAAGTGTTATTACATCTATTATGAAATGGCATCAGACCTTCTTGTAGATTCTTAGATAAGTTTTAGAATCCTATGTTCAAATATGTATTCATGACCTGTAGATTACATGTTCACCATATGTTTGACGAAATGATTATCATGGTTAGGCCTAGTTAAGTCAAGTCCTTGTTCAAGTTTCATGTGATTAGAATTTTCTTCAAGTCATTTATCATTCTGAAAAGTCTTAAGAAGTTCTGGGCAGTGGTTTGGAGACTGACCTAGAATTGAGGCTCAGACCTCAAGACCGCACCCTCTGAACTAAGAATTTTGGGTTACAACCACACTTAGGGATGCTTGTGCATGCAGTTGGAACATAGTTACTAATCCAATGAGAACTATTACCTCAAAACGGGTACTCGAGCCTAAAAACCTAAAAAAAACATGAAGAAACAACCCAAAAATGAAAATTTTGTATGCCAAGATGATGTTTTTAAGGTAAATTTTCAACATTTTTTTAAATGGAAGTAAAAACTATTTTTTTTTGCAAAATGGATGAAAAAAACCCTCAAAAAATAAGTGTTGATTATGGAACAACAAAAAAAATCAGGTTACAATTTTGACACTTTTTAGCAATGGAATTAAAGATAAAATATCCGGACTTTGAAAAACTGTAAAATTCCAACAATTCTCGGACATGATGTTAAAGATAAAATATCATGTCTCAAATATTGATAATTCCAACACTTAACATCCATGTTGTTAAAGATAAAATATCTTGTCCCCAAAAAACCCTGGAATTGTAATTGTTTTCAACTATAGCATTAAAGATAAAATATCATGACTTAGAAAAACATTAAAATCTTGACAATTATTCAACCATACAATTAAAACCAAAGATTATGACTGCAAAAAAAATTAAGTTTTCAAAATATTTCAAGCGTGACATTATGGAAAAATTTTATGACTATAAAGACTTTAAAAATGAACACCTAAATGAAATAGTTATTATACCAAGAGTAATTTATTTTTTAAATGCTAAATATATAGTGATTTTAAAATCTTAGCTTAAGACAACTTTATATGTTGCAACAAAAATTTAAAAATCCACCATCAAATTGACACGTGGTGTAGGTGAACTCGACTCCTTGTAATGAAAACTTAAAAACCAACCATGAAATTGACACATTGTGGGGGTGATTCATTATAACGAAAATTTTAAAGTCAACTATCAAATTGCACATAATGGGATCAAGTTGCTAGACGAGCATCGACATAAACCCTGTAGAAAAAAATAATAAATAAATATATATAAAGAAATAAAAATGAAAATACAAAAGAAAACAAAAATTCAAATATTGAAAAAAGAAATTAAACACAAAAATAATATAAAAGAAAGCAAAAATTCAAGTATTGATAAAAAGGAAAAATAATACAAAAGAAAACAAATTTCAAATATTGAAAAAAGAAAAGCACAAAAATAATACAAAAAAAAAAAAAATCAAATATTGAAAAAAAAACACAAAAAATAATAGGAAAGAAAACAAAAATTTTAATATTGTAAAAAATTAAAAACAGTAAAAAAAATACAAAAAATAATACAAAAGAAAACAAAAATTCCAAAATAGAAAAAAAAATAGAAAAATTAAAAAAAACATACACATAAAAAAAATTAAAAAAATAATAACAAGTAATAAAAACATTAAAAAAAACAATTTTAAAAGCATGACAAGAAAAGTCAAATAAAAAAAAAAAAAGACTATAAAAATGTAAAAAAAAAAGAAAAAATTAACTTTTATATATATATGTGTGTGTGTGTGTGTGTGTGTGGGGAAAGACATTATTTAAGAAAAACAAATAAAAATTAACAAAAGAAAATAAAAAACATTTTTTTAAATAAAAACAAAAATTAAAATTAAAAATTATTATAAAAATTTAAAAATAAATAATAATTAAAACAACAAAAACAATCAATTAAAAACTAAATTTAAAAAAAAAATGAAAACAAAATAATTAACAAAAGCAATTAAAAAACAAAAAAAAAAACAAAAACAAAAACAATAAACATAAAACATAAAAATAAAAAAACAAAACAAAACAAATCAAAACAAACAAACCTGAAAACAAAATAATTAAAATTAAAAATAAATAAATTACAAAATAAATCCTCGCCACTCTTGAGTGAAGTTGGCCATGGGCATGGGAGGGGAGGCGATTGTTGCCTCCCCACCTGCGCCCACGGCCAAACCCGCCCAGGGGTGGAAGGGATTGTTTTGTTTTGTTTTGTTTTGTTTCGTTTTTTTTTTTGAATTTTTTTGAATTTTTTTTTGAATTTAATTTTTTTTAATTGTTTTTCTTAATTATTTTGTTTTGATTTTTTTTTTTTGTAATTTTAATTTTTAATTGTTTTTTTTTTCATTTTTTGTTTTAATTTTTTTTATTATAAAAATTTCAGTTTTTTAATTTAATTTTTTTTAATAAATTTAAATTTTTTTATATGTTCTTTCTTAGCTTAAAAAAAATTGTTATAGATGTATTTTTTTCGGTTAATTTCCAATTTTTTTCTTTAAATTATATGTTTTTTTTTCCAATTTAATTTTGCTTTTTTACATTTTTATCCCTGTTTTTTTTTGCTTTTTCTTTTTTATATATTTTTAATTATTCAAGCGTTTTTTATTTTTCATTTTTTATGTTTATTACCAACATGAGAATCACAAACATTTAAAAAAATCCACACTCAATATATTAGAAAATTTAAAGTGTAAAAAATAAGCCCTCTAAACAAAAAGGGTTGATATTGCATCAATGCTTTTCAGAATCAAGATGGAAATCACTAACATTTTTAAAAAATGTTCATACTTGATACACAAAAAAAATTTGAAGTGTCAAAAATAAGCTCTTTAAAAAAATGTGTTGATGTTGCATCCATACTTTTAAAATCAACATGAAAATCACTAATATTTTTAAACAAATGTTCATACTTGATATATAAGAAAATTTAAAGTGCCAAAAATATGCTGCAAAAAAAAGGTGTATTCTATATCACCAATTTTCAAAATCGGATGATTTTTTGCAACCTTAAAAAAACAGGTACTGGGTAATTTTCTCATTTGATCAGTAACTATGTTTTGGAGGGTCGCAACCGCACTCATGTAGGCATGCGCATGCGATTGGGAGCCTAGGTCACCAAAAAAGCTATCCAACTCAGGGTTTGATCACCTAGGGTGGTTCTTTCACCCTTGAGTGTCCTACAAGCCCTATAGTATGCAAGTTTGTGTTCAGTAAGTCTCAGTTGTCAGCCCTACTTCCATAATTGAAGCTTGGAGGTTGGATCATGTCATAATAACCCTTCATCTCATGTTTACCCTAACAAACCAATGAAATTGGGTAAATGTGGGGTGGGGGTGTTACATCAAGCATTTCTTCAAATGAGTCATTTTGAAGTCCTTTATGGATGGAAATTTCATACTCCATTGAGTTGGAGTCAACCAAAAGATAGAATTTTTTTGGTACTTGACCTCTTAAAATATATGGAGTGGGTGGTTAATAAGGTAAGGTAGAATTTAAAGACAACTCAAGGCAGAAAAAAAGTTATGCATACTAGAAAATTGTTTACGAGGAATACAATGTGGGGGGACATGTTTATATCAAACTAAGACCAAACAGGAGCACATTGAGGATGGGAACCTATGGTAAGTTAATACCTAGGTTCTGTGGGCCATTTAAAATACTAGCTAAATTAGGACCAAGGGCAAGTTACCAGCTAGCGCCACCAACCCACATAAAAGTGTATAATGTACTTCATGTATCACTTTTAAAGAAATATAGTCATGATCCAACTCATATCATTGATTGGAATGTCGTATATGTCAAACTAGAAGGTCAATTCCAGGTCTAGCCTCTGCAAATTTTAGACATGAGGAAAAATTTACTCTCGAATCGAGCCATTGTCTAGATTAAAGTGTAATGAAAGCACTTCAACCCTGATGAGGCCAATTAGGAGATGGAAGAGAAAATTTGAGAAGCATTTCCTTCATTCTTTCAGGAGTGATGAGTACAAATAAAAAACTGAGTAAGGTTTTTAAATTAAGGGAGTGGGGGGGGAAGATGTAATACCCTTGTTGCAATTACTTTTCTAAGACTTTATTGTTTTAATTATACTTGTATATATTAAATTTAGAGACACTTGTTGTGGGTCCAAGAATAAATTTAAATGTTGTGAATGACATATGTAAATTATTTTGTAAAGTTATAAATAAAATATTCTTTTTATTTGGAAATACTATGGGAACCAGCATGAGAGTAGTTAGGCTACTCTACTATAATAAAACTGCTAAAGTGGTTGAGTCCCAAGTAGGGGAAAAAAAGGGTGACAATTGCCACTGTTATAACCTCCTATGACTCCCTAATATTCGAGGAGGAGTAACTACTGCCAAGGACATCGTAACTGGAGAGAGATGTTGTGTTGGGTGGAGGACATACTTCTAGGATGTTGGAGATAAATGCAAGGCTAGAGGGAAAAAGAGAAGAGACTTCTGTAAAAATCCTAGGTAAAGAAACAAAATAAGCATACACTGAAAAGAGGATGTTGCTAGAGTTTGTGGGATAAGGAAGGAACAATATCATTATAGATTAATAAGTTTCTAAAAGTAGAATTTTTTTTGGTTTGGGGGGTATTCTTGTGTTGCAATTTGTTGGTTGGGAGGAATGTGCTTGTTCCTATAATATTTCCAAGTATTCAATATTGTTCATATAAGTGAAATGCCTTGTTGTAGTTGTATTATTATTATCAATGATTTTTAGAATGGAAATGTTTGTATTAAAATGAACAATGAAAAGGATTTATAGAAGACATGGGGGGAAATACATATTGTATGCATTAAAAAAAATTCAATGATTCTCATAAATGCTTGAAGTATTTTGATAGAAAGATAAGCATGAATGAAAGTATTAAATAGTGAAGCCCCAAGGGTTAGCTTAGTTGGTCAAGTTCCCATTTCTAAGTACCTCGCCAGTTGAGAGGTCACGGGGTCAAATACCCTCGGTGCCCTTAGGTTTAGGCCCTACTTTTTTGGCCAATGGGTAGATCCCTTCAGCTTGATCTACCTTGATTTTTCCCGTGGATGTAGTGGCCACCTAGTGTCTGTGAACCACCCTTAAAAAAAGAAAGTATTAAATAGTGATTTTTAGCATATTTTTGTATGCATCAATATAAATAATGAATAAAATATAGTACATTCAAAGAATATAGAAAGAAAAATAATAATTAACACGCAACAGTAGATGCACAATATTTTTGATGAATGCATATCTCTTTGGCAGTAAGAAAACGTGTGTGTGTGTGTCAATATGTTGTATAGAGCAAAGATAGGTGGGATTGTTCACCAAATAAGAGCTGGAAATTCCTAAATGAGTATACTAAACTAGTAAGTTCTAACTATGGTATTATTTTCTTTGAATAGATATTGATGCTTTGGTTACAACACGAAAAGTAAAAAAATATGTATACACATTTATTATAAGAAAGCATATCACTAACAGAAGGTTCTGTTGAAGGCTCGAAATGTCCTTGCCTCAACATCGGGGAAACCATCTGGATGGGAACTTGAATACCATTCCTTTTTTGTCTGCGTTAGTGGCTCCAACTAGGGATATAGGGACCAGTTCCCCGTTCGAATATATAATGGAATTTGGGGTGTGATATAGATGAGGTGAAAACTATTTGATTGAGTAAATATGAATGCAAATAATCAAATCTATATCTATCTATCTAAATCCTAATAATATAACAAACTTTTCATATGTGATTTTAAAAAGATTTCTTTATAAATGAAAGATAATATAGATCACCAAACATTTAAAAGAGTTAAAACAAATTAAATACAATTAAATTCATTAAATAGTTAATCAATTTAATTATTAAGCACATATTGCATAAAAATTATACCATTTCATACATACAACTTAAGATAGCAATCAATACACTTTTTAGTACTGAAATAATTCTTAATTGAGTTGTGATATTGCATATAATAAAACAGTGATAAAATTTGACAAAAATTCAATCATAGAACATAGAATTAATAAAATATAATAATACCACATATAGCAATGCTCCGCTTATGGAAGAAGATAGTCTTTGGCCCAAGCTTCCTATTAAAATTATCAAAGAAATATAGAAGTGCAAGTTCCTTCAGTTTTCTTACAAAAAATATGAACCTCTTCTCTAAAAACATGTTAAGGTATTTATAGATAAAAGGCATATTATCAAAATAGAAAATGCATATTTTGTTGAGGTTGAAACAAACATCCCTTGAATAGGGAACAAAAAGATAAAAATAGCTTATGCTTTAACAAGAAACTAAAGATGGGATAAGCTTAGCTGGCACTTAGTAATAAGATTAGCATATGTAAGACTTTCTCTAACAGTTTTGGTAATCTGGCCTGCTAAGTCTCTTGCTCTATCATATGCTAATCTTAGAGGTCACGGGGTTATGCTTATGCTTTAACAAGAAACTAAAGTCTTTAACCAATTGTTGAACTTCAGTAGCTTTGAAAATGGTGGCCGTAGCATAAGCTCTTGAATATTGCGAAAGATTAGCTAAATCATCAAATGAGTTAGCTTGATAATATTTCCATACCACATCTAATGGAATTCTTCTAGGAAGAAGTTCCTGAGAATGTTTCATTCTTCTTTTCTTTTTTTGTTGACTCACAACAGCATGATGTTCAGGACTGTAAAAATTATCAAGAGGTAGAATCTCTTCTACTCTGAGGATGATTTCGGAGGTGGGGACTGTTGAGATAACTTATTTATCCATTATTTGACTTGATTACTCCTTTATAGAAGGTTTTTCCTTACTAGTTATAGGAGTCTTTTCTATCTCCATTGTGGCTGAATCTTGCACTTCTTTCTCCTGTGTGCTATCTAGTTCTTTGTTGAATTGATCCCATACTTTATGAAGCTCACTAGTAGACAAGAGATCTTCTATTCATTTTTCTGAGAGTGTAGTAGTTGGTTTCTTTTATGTTTCTTTTGAAGATGACAATAAAGATTTTCCTATAGGCAATTCTGACTGTAAAGCAATTAGGCATTCAGAAGGCAGTTTTTGTAGCCTTGTATTTATGTATTCTTGGAATAAGACAAAATCATCGGGGCCTAGCCAAATATGTGCTAAATTTTCCACCTGTCTATTTGACTCACGTCTCAAACAAATCATCAAAATCATCAGGTTCATGAACAAATGGCCTTATTTTAACCTGAGTAGTGAAACCATGAATGAGCTTTTTGGGTTGTACTATCTAGGAGGAATAGTGGGGAGCTGCATGCTTTCAATTTGTTTGATTTCTAGGACATCATGATTTTAGTTATCAAGAGCATAGACTCCACATTGAATAGGAAATTGTGGCCAAATAGATTTTTTGGAGTCCTTCAATAATTTTGTTATACCATGACCTATGGTTTGATAGGAAACTTCTCGAGCCAAAAGCTTATCGGAAACATAAATAGGAAGAACTTTTGGGGCTGTAAGACTCCAAAAAACTTTGACATAAGTGAAATTTTCTTCAGTAAACCAACCACCAATAGCAGTGAAGTCTATCGTGGCTTCTTGAGACAACCTGGGTGGATTTCGATCAAAAATGGATTTTTACAAAGGCAACATGACCTTATGCAATTTTTTCGAAAAATGAGGTTGGTACTTATATTCCCATAGAATATCATGATATATGTGAATTGGTGTAGGGTCTTTGAGTGTCCATTTCCATCCCATTGAAGGAAAATCAAAAGAAAAACAAATGACATTCATAATATAGGTGCTCATATAAAAAGACGGTACGATTCTTTCTGAGACACTATTCTTTTGCCTATATTCTAAGATTTTGGATGCAATATTGTTGGAAAAGATAGTAGCCCAATCCATTACTTTAGAATTAGAAGTAGCTTGAATCAATGGAACCCATTCAACTGTAAATTTTTGTGTTTTTGGAGAACCGAACAATCTACATATCATAGAAGCAGCATAAAAAAACAGACTGGAAAGAGAAGCCAAAGAATACATAACCTTAGTATCATGATTGTTCTTGCTTAGGTCTTGTCTCCATTTTCTAATGGGATCTGATTCTAATTTTTTCTTCTCTGCAATTTTTTTTGAGAAACTACTTGTCGTAAATCTTATTGGGGTCTAGAAAATGATACATCCTCTTTAAATCTTCAACTCTGAAGGATCCTACCATCACTTGCCTTGATGTCAAGAATGTCATGTCTTCAATATTCACGTTATCAATCATCCACTTAATCATATCTGCATAGGGTAATATTTTAGGCTACACAACACTTTGGTGAAGAAATGAATTGGAGACATCAGAGAAGTTAGCTTCAGATGATGATGAGGTGTCATTTATTGCTTGTTTAACAACTACTACTCTGGGGTCTTCTTCTTCAAATAGTTTATAAATTTATTCCCAAGAAGAAGTACCATAGTTCGGCGTGAATGTGATGTCTGTGAATAATGGAGCCATTTCTATTGCTTTTGATTTGAATTGAGTTGCTTCTAATTGAATAGACGACCCTTTTCCCTTCTTTTGTGCTTTGGACATTTAAACGAAATGTCATTAATAAATATTAGCCTGTAGAAAGGAAATACAGAGGAATGTTTTATATTTCCAAGGATAAAAGGGCACACGGGACAAATACATACGTTTCAAATAACAACTTGCCAATTAAATCAATTTTGTCAACCGAGGAACATTAAAACCGTTAGATTTGAAATTTAATGAAAATCTAAGTTCACATAGATCATTATTAAGTGGAGCTTAGTTAGCAATTTCGCATCACAAAACTTCTATGGAAATATTTTGTTTGGAGTGATGCTACAATCTGCGATGTGTAATTTCCGATATGAAATATCTCATATATGCATCAGAGATTAGGCAGTGTTTCATTCATATTGCAATTGCAACATAAAGATGGGTGATATTAATAAAGATCCAATAGGGATGTACAACTCGCGATCTGCGATCAACGATAATGATGTGTCATTGTGGCGGGTTCAAATAGCCTTTATGTGTGGGAGTGTGCTTGTTCTTTATTTTCTTCATTTTATTAAGAGAAGATTTATTTTGCAAACAATATCTCATATTGCAACATTTATTAAGAGATTTTCATCATGACTCCTAACCACTTTGCGATGCGCAATTTTATTTTAAAAGAAAACCTAAGTTATTCAACTATGGTCTAAACCTAAATGATAACCTAACATGACATCTTTTGAGGTTTTTTAGAATTTTTGGAATATAAACCTAAAGAAAAATTTTAAAAGGGTCCCTATTATTTAAATGTTCTATCTATAAATAATAGAGGATTTTTGGGTACCACAATAGGTTCTAAGCATGTTATGCATGCCTATAGCTAGAAAGGAAGGAAAACTCCAAAAATAATTTTCTAATTCATGTTGTATTATTTTGGTTAAGAAAATTTATCTTAGGGAATAATTACATAATCTAATGCATAATAACACCAAACGGTTACTCTCTCTTCTCAAAATCCACTTGGAAGTTAGACTTTAAATGAGGAATTATTGAAGGAAGTAAAGTACTATAGAATGAAGAGAGTGTTTGTTAACAAAAAGAGAATTACTAGACAAATAAAAAAGAGTAATCATCCATATTATTGTGCTATGGAACAAGACAAAATAAGCCATAAAATGAAATAAATGACAGAGATTATATCCATACATACAAATTTACGTACTCAAATTTACTTGCTTAAATATTATACATTGATTATGTAAAAGTTATGTGTTCTGGAACCATAGTTAAACAAAATGAGTACATATTAATATTAAAAATATGAACTCTAAAACAAGTTGCTTATGCATACTCTCGAGATGAATTTAACATTTTGTTCAAAAACAGAGAATCAATTTAAGAAGAATGGAAGCCCTTAAAAGCTAATAACAAACTCAAGGTCGAGTGTACAAAGAGACCATGTTATATAATCATAAGGAATAGCTATGGACATAATCATTCGATATCTTTCCCCATATCAAAACAAAACTTGTAGAAGATAATTAGTGTCAAGGGAAGGATTCATACTTAGAGAGATAAACGTACAATACTAAATTGGAAGAACTTGAGTCTGGGTACTGAATTCAAACTTATAAAAAATAACAAAGGGAATTCCTGATAGGATATTCATCATGATACCTTAAATATATAATAAAAACTTGAGAATCTTGATGAAAAAAGATTACCTAGAGAATTTTCAAGCAGTAGTGACCATGATTTACAATTGATCGGAAGTGAGGCTTAGAGAGCCTCACCTCTTAACTTGATCTTCCAAAAACTTGACTCAAAAATAAATGAATCAAATGCAACCACACAAGATAAGATAAAAGATTCTAGCATACACTTTTATTATCATGAGGCTTGGTAACCTTTTAAAGAGATTTACAAATACATATTTAGAACTTGCCTCCTTTGTTTTCAATGGCCAAACAAGGAAAATCTAGATACAAGTTACCATTATGTCTCCTTCATCATTAAATGTTACCATTATGAGCTAGGTGGGTTGACTGCCCAATTCCTCCCAGTTTAGATGGAAACTGCCCCCTACTTTGTGCCTCCCGGTTGAAGTGTGAAGTCATGGCTAAAATATTTTTAGATATTGTTGGAGTTAATGTGATGCGATGTTGATTGTTGATGAAGTAGCAGGTGCCTACATAGCTTGGGGTGGGAGTGCATCTCTCAAAAGGAACCCAAGTCAGATGCTGCTATGCTAAAATTGATGAATGTGAAGCATGTGCCTACTAAAGTGTTGGAAATAATACTAAGAGGGGGGGGGGGATGAATCAGTATTTTCAATTTAACAATTTTTCATTTCCATAAACAAATTGATATACGCTACTTCTGTTAATTAAACATGCGTATATACACAACTGTGTTTAGAGAAAACCGCGTATATCTTGCAAACTTCTAATTTAGTTAGCTAATCTTAATCTGTGTATCAAAACCATAAAACAGTAATCAAGTGCAGTAAACAGTATAGACAATCACACACATGAACACAAGATATAAGGTGGAAACCCAACGTAGGTGAAAACCACATGCTGCAATTCGTCTCTATCTTCTTTTAATAAGAAACTTCTTTTTACAATATTTCTGTACTGGAGCAGTCTTATACCAGTATGCAGGCTTCTACCTGTAGAAGGATACAACCTTCTCTCATTCTCCAACTTCTCCTGGAAGGGAGCTACAACCCCCTTAGCTCTTGTACTAGCTGATGTACTAGTACGTAGGTGCTGACCTACAGAAGGCTACAACCTTCTCTTTTCTTCCAGGGACCACGTTTCATAAATTTTCAAACTGGATCCATCAATAACATCAATCAAACATCAAATATATCTACATCAAGCAATCTCCTTTGTGTTGGCATTATGATACAAGTGTTGTCCTTGATGGCAAGATGACAGATTATAGTGCAGCAGGTCAGTAGCAAAGAATTGATTATCAGACTACAAAGAATGAAGAAAGAAGAGTATATACGCAGGTTCACTATATACCAAGTAGGATATACACACAGGTATACGCAGGTTCACTATATACCAAGTCGCGTATACGCAAGTTCGCTATATACCAAGTAGGGTATACACATAGGTATACGCAGGTTCACTATATACCAAGTCTTGTATACGCAGGTTCGCTATATACCAAGTAGGGTATACACGCATCTTCATTATATACAAAGACGCGTATAGACGCAAGTTGGACGAGGCAAAGTCGTGTATGCGTATGTGCACACTTTCATGCACAGAAAAGCGTGTACATGTCGGAAAGCTTATTTTTGGGTCCGTGGTATTTAGACCTATGGTTTTGGTCCTTGGTATTGCGTCCGAAGTGTTGAACCCATGTATTGGGTCCCTAGTATTGGTTCTTAATGGTTTTGGACCATGGTATTGAGTAAGGCCTAAGACTATAAAAGGAGAAGAAGATCATTAGGCAAAGGCATCCGAAAAAGTCTTGAATATCTGAGGAAGGATGAGATCCAGTATGCAAGTTATGGGTTGATGATGCATTGCTTGAACTGAGCTAAGGAGGGATCTCACCGGTTGATGGAGAACAAGATCTAAGGAGAGATCGGGATCAAATGGTTTGAAATGAACTATCTTTATATGGTTGATTATGCTTATTCTAGATCTGCATACTGATGCAAGTAATGTTCTGTAAATGTTATGAGTATGACTGATGTTTGGTACAGCTGCAAACTTATAAGAAAATATTTTTAGATATGTACGCGGGTTGGCCTTTGAAAAAGCGTGTATGTATGCGGGTTTGATTCATCGGAGTAGCGTATACATTGTAAAGTATGATATTTGAAGTTTCAATTGGGTCTGATTGTTATTGCAGAGTTTTGTGTCTGCTCTGTGTTCTGGTGACTGTGTTGTTAACAGGGTTTCAGTGTTTCAGTGATTCAGAAATTGATGATGCTAGTATTGATTGTTTTGTGCTTCAATGATATTTATGGGTCCAGTATGAAAATTTGATGAAACGTGGCCTTCAGATTATAGTGTTGTGCTTCAGGAGTATCCAGTCTGAAAATGTATGAAATGTGGTCCCTGGAGGGTGAAAGGAGATTGTAGGCCAACGCCTACGTACTAGTACATCAACTAGTACAAGAGCAAAGGGGGTAGTAGCGCCCTTCCAGTAGCAACTGGAGAACGAGTGAAGATTGGAGCATTCAGTAGGCAAGCACCTACGTACTAGTAAATGGATCAGCTAGTACAAGAGCTAAGGGGGTTGTAGCTCCCATCCAGGAGAGTCTGGAAAACGAGAGAGGGTTGTAGCCCTCTGCAGGTAGAAGCATGCGTACTAGTAAAGGACTGCACCAGTACAAAATATTGTAAAATGAAGTATCTTATTGAAAGAAGATAGAGACGACTTGCAGCAGGTGGTTTTCACCCACATTGGGTTTCCACCTTATATCATGGTGTTCATGTGTGCTTCTTGTGTGTGATGATCTGTTCTGTTTTATTGCACCTGCGTACTGTTCATATGGTTAATGAAGTTCTGATGCACTAACTAAAGATCAACATTTAATGGATTAAACCGAATCATAAGTATTTTGGATATACGCTAGTTGCTTTAGACACAGTTGCATATACACGCGGGTTCCCTTGAATGAAGTAGCGTATATGTATCTAAGTATGGAAATGAAAAAGTTTTATTGATCTGATAATACTGATTCACCCCCCCTCTCAGTATTATTTCCAACACTTTGCACCAACCAAAAACTAAATCAAACACTCACTTATCTAAATGCTATAACCAGAATACACTAACAGTAACCAAAAACCAATCCTGAACCCAGAACACTGCAACAATAAATAGAAGTAGCTAAACATATTTTATGAGACGTATGCTACTTTAATCTGTAGAACCTGTGTGCATATGCTGATATATTAAGGCAAACCTGTGTATACGTCGTTTTCACTTTCCTAACCAACGTTTATACGTGCCTTTGATATGCAGAACCTGCGTACAGATCCATAAAAGATAATTTACCCTTT
The DNA here is from genome assembly GCA_031772625.1 of Pinus tabuliformis. NCBI lineage: Eukaryota > Viridiplantae > Streptophyta > Pinopsida > Pinales > Pinaceae > Pinus > Pinus tabuliformis. The sequence continues at coordinate 1,434,348,515 of CM062818.1, read as the reverse complement.
TCAATTGTTTAGACATTAGTTATACCCAGATCCCAAATTTATAGATCAAGTCATGCGGCAAATATAACAGATCAAAATCACAAAAAGATACTTCTCTTCAAGCCTTAAGATCTTGACCCATCAATAGAACTCATCCTTCTCCTAGTGCTCAGGTTCCTCCTTGATTCAGATCCAGCTATGCACCATAACCCAATGACCAGTATTCTAGATCTTGTTCTTCATAGGATATCCAATACTTGAGTGCCCTTTGCTTAATGATCTCCTTCCCCTTACTCAATACCATGGTCCAAAACCGCTTAGAACCAATACCTGGGTCCAAATACGTGGGTTCAATACTTCGGACAAGATACCATGGTCTAAAACCATAGGTCCAAATACCAAGGACCAAAAACCAAGTTTCCAAACTATATATGCATACATGCCTTTCGGTTTGTGAATCCGCGTGTATACGTGGCTTGGTCAATGGGAACCTGCATATGCCTCCTTTTCCTTTATTCTGAGAGCTCGTGAGCCTAAACTGTCATCTGAGTGATTTGCCGAGTGAGATACCATCAAGGACAATACCTATGCCATAGTGCCAAGCCTATGTCATAATGCCAACAATCTCCCCCTTTGGACTTGATGGCAACCCCAAATCACTCTCCCCCTTTGTCATCAAGGGCAAAGGGTTATGCCCCCCCTGAGTACATGCTGAAATATCTGCTCTGCTATGCTATCCATGCTCCCCCTAACTGTAGGCAGTGTCTATAAAAAAAAGATGTTCTACAAGAAGAACATGAATCTATATAAATGACCTTCCTATCACCACAGACTTATACATACATCCATCTCCCAACTAAATGGGGATATACCATAATTGACTCATTCACCCAACCAAGTGGGGATATACCAAAAATGATAACATAAGAATATTACATCATCCAGCCCAGGCACAGTGGGGAAACAAAATAGGTCGTTACATGACCTTGATAATAAAAGAAATACATGACATAGAGACCAAATATCTAAGACAAGACTATCATAGTCATCAGCAACTATCATCAGCAGCATCTGTCAATCACCGTTTGGACCACCAACCATGATCTCCCTCTGCACCTGTTCCAACTGAATCGAAAACTCCTGTGAAGTTGTACCAAGATCTTCTAAGAAAATGACAACAATGCATTATTAGAAGTATATGCTCCCCCTGAACCAGTGCAAGATGGTCTCTGTCAAATCCATATCAGATTCTTTTTATCCTAAGTCTGGCCCACTGTTTTTCTTCAAACCAACATATACGTGACTGTATCCACAGAAACCGGCGTATGTACGTGGATGCTCTTCACGAAACTCGTGTACAACCACTTTTCTCTTAAACAAATAAGTGTCAACAGTAAGATGATGTATCAACTACTCCCAGCTTCTGTCTGAGATATTCAAATGTCTCCCTGGGCAGTGGTTTGGTGAATATATCAGCAACCTATTTCTTAGAGGGAACATACTCCAATTTGACCTTTTGTTCAAGCACTTGTTCCAGGAGAAAATGATATTTGATAGGTATGTGCTTGGTCTTTGAATGCGTGAATGGATTCTTCGAAATACTGATGGAACTTGTATTATCACATAAAATGGAGATAGGTGGACTACAAGTGATTTGAATGTCTTGCAATGTTTGCATCATCCAAAGGAGTTGAGTGCAGCAAGATGCAACAACCACATATTCTGCTTCAGCTATAGATAATTCAATTGAACTTTGTTTCCTACTGAACCAAGATACTAATCTAGAACCCATAAAGAATGCACCACCACTAGTGCTTTTTCTGTCATCCACGCTTCTTGCCCAATCTACATTTGTATATGCATGAAGTGTGAGATCTGTATCTCTAGGATACCATAAGACATAGTTTTGTGTTCCTTGAAGATATTTGAAAATCCTTTTAACTACCTGAAGGTGTGGTTCTTTTGGATTTTCCTGGAATCTTCCAACTATTCCCACTGCATGCATGATGTCTGGTCAGATACCTGTCAAATAAAGCATACTACCAATCATGGATCTATAGGTTGGCTGATGTACTATTGTTGATTCATCATTTGTGTTGAGGCTACATCTTGTTACCATAGGGGTACATACTAGTTTCGAATCTTCCATGCCATATTTCTTCAAGATCTGCTTGAGGTACTTGGTTTGTGATAGAAAGATATCGTCCTTGTTTTGTTGGACTTGTAAACCAAGAAAATATGTGAGCTCACCAAGCAGGGACATTTCAAATTCTTTCTGCATCACCAAAGCAAAGTTTTGACTCATGGTTTCTTCATTGCTACCAAAGATGATATCATCATCATACACAACAAGTATTAGCAATTTATCATTGTCAATTTCTATATATAGATTGTTATCTGTTGATCCTTTTGAAAAACCTTGTTGATGGAGGTATTTGTCCAGACAATAATACCAAGCCCTTGGAGCCTGTTTAAGGCCATAGAGAGCCTTTTTGAGTCTACATACAAGTTTTGGATCATTTCCAAGGATGAATCCATCTGGTTTCTCAATATACACTTCTTCTAAATCTCCATTTATAAAGGCAGATTTCACATCCATTTGATATACTTTGAACTTCTGAAAGCTAGAAAGAGCAAGAAACATTCTTATGGCTTCAAGTCTAGCAACCAGTGAAAAATTTTCTTCAAAGTCTATACCTTCTTGTTGAGCATACCCTTTACAAACAAGTCTGGCCTTATTTCTAATTACATCTCCATTTTCATTCAGCTTGTTTTTGAATATCCATTTGGTCCCTATGACATTCTTATCATTAGGTCTAGGAACCAATTCCCAAGTGTTATTTTTTTTAATCTGCTCAAGTTCTTCATTCACGGCCTTGAACCAGCATTCATCTTTGCATGCTTCACTTATATTTCGTGGTTCGATGGAGGATAGCAATTCTATATAGCTTGAAGCTTCTATAATAGTTCTTCTTGTTTGTACACTTGCCTCTTTCTACCCCAAAATTTGAGTCTCTAGATGATTCTTCTGGATGTACCTAGATGGAGTCTTTTCTTCTACCCTTATCTATTCTTTTGGTTTCTCATAGGTTTCTCCTTCATCATTAATCTGATTTGATGTTAAAGGATAGTCCTTATCATCTTCAAAATCTTTGAATTTTACCTTCTTTGAATTGACCATATCAATACTTTCAACAATTTTTCCAAGTCTTTTATTGTAACACTTATATCCTTTACTTCGGGAAGAGTAATCAAGGAGAATGCCTTCATCTGCTCTAGGTTCAAACTTGCCAAGCTTTTCATCAATCCTTTTGATGTAACATTTGCTTCCAAAGACTTTGAAGTATTTTACAGTAGGCGTCTTACCATACCAAAGTTCATGAGGAGTTTGAGTGTTGTTTACCCGGACATTTGTTTTGTTGAGAATAGTAATGACAGTAAATGCAGCTTCACCCCAGAAGGTTGCAAGAGTTCCAGATTCATCAAGCATAGCATGAGCCATTTGTTGAACTGTTCTGTTCATCCTTTCTACCACTCCATTTTGCTGAAGAGTCCTTGCAATAGAGAATTCCCTTCTTATTTCATGTTCTTCACAAAAGTCGAAAAATTCATCCGAGGTAAATTCCCCTCCTTAATCAGACCTGAGGCATTTGATTTTGCAATCTGATTCATTTTCAGCCAAGGCTTTGAAAGCTTTGAACTTTTCGAAAGCTTTGTCTTTATGCTTCAGAAATCCTATCCAACACATCCTGGAAAAATCTTCAATGAACAATATAAAGTATTCTTCACCACGAGGTGACTTTTTCCTTGATGGGCCACATAAATCAGTATGGACAAGTTCAAGTGGCTTACTAGTTGATCCTTCCTTCTCAGGGAAATGGGTTCTGGTTTGCTTACCAAACTGACATGATTTGCATATTGTATTGTCTAGAATTCTGATGTCAAGAAGATCGCGAACAGCCTAATATTTGCATGCTTTCCTTATCTGAGGGAAGCTTAGATGCCCCAATCTTCTGTGCTATAGCCAATGTTCATCATTTTTGCTTAGATAGCATTGTTGTTGTCCTCCCTTGAGTATGTATAGATTATTTGGAGTTCTTATGCCTTTGATCATTGTTTCTCCTGTATCAAGCTCACGAACAATACATCCATTTGATCGAAATACTACCTCATTTCCTTGATCACACATTTGACTAACACTTAATAGATTATGCTTTAAGCCATCAACATACATAACATTTCCAGCTTTGACCTTTTCCTTTAAAAGAATAGATCCTTTACCTTTTATCAGCGCAGGGGTGTCATTTCCAAATGAGACCTTCCTTTCCTTTTCTAAGGCACTATATGACTGAAGTTTTTCTTTATCACCTGTGTTTCGATCATCCATTGTCGATGTACCACTAATTTTCCTGTCCTTCAACATATAAGGCTATACCACATTCTTTTGTTTGCGGTTCTTTCTTTCTCCATGTTTTGGGACCCATTGAAGCTTGCTCTTTCTGAGATGTTTGCTGAAACTTACTCCTGCATTCAGAATCTTTATGACCGAAGTTGATACAAATAGAGCATTCTATTTCATTTTCAAGAGCAAAAAAGTTATTGTAGGTCCTCTTCATGATCCCAGTCACACTCCTTTGATTTCGTGCTTCTCTAGTCATGATGGTCTTGTAGGCAACACATTGAGTAGCTTTGTGTCCAAATTTATGACATGAGAAACATTGGCCATTAAAGAAATTCTTGTGATTATCAAATCTACTGACCAGGTGATTGTAGTTTCCATTGGCATTCATCCTTGAGGCAAATTGAGAATGATTTACCTACAGTTGGTTGTAGCTTTTGTTCATCCTTGAAGTAGATTGACCTCGATTTACCTGGTGATCCGCTTTATGCCTTTGCTGACGATTGTCAACCTGTTCACTTCTCCTTGCTGCATCAAGATAACTTTTGGAGGTGGATGGCTTCTATGCTTGAGATGCTTCTTCAGTATATCCAAGATCTGTTTTGATTAGAGGAGAATGTTGCACTTTGATAATCTCATCTAAAGTTTTAGATCCTTTAGCAAATCTAAGATTGAGAGTTTTTGTTTTCTTAATATCTTTTCTAAGTCCAACAATTTCACATTCTAACTTTTCATTATGTTTTTCTCTTTCAGTAAGTTGGAATGTCAGAGTGTCTATAATCATACTCTTTTCTTCTAAATCAATTTTAAGTTTAGAAATTTCTTCATAGAGATCATCTTCATCTATAGCATCCAAGAAATCATCATCTTCAAAAGCCATCAAAAGTCTATAATCATTACCATGTTCATTTTCATCACTATTTGAAAACCCATCGTTGTCTTCATGTGTATAATAGCTCTTTTTACTTACATTCTATTTTCTGTTCCATTTAACTGGTTCCTTACCTTTATCAAGCTTATCTTTATGAGGACATTTGGTTGCATAGTGACCGACTCTTCCACAAGCAAAGCATTTGAAAGGTAGCTTACCTCTGAATCTTCCAAAACCCCTTTCAAGTTTTTTGACAAAGTTTGATTGATCCTCTCCTTTTGATATATGTCTTGACTCATTGTAATCTCCTTTTCCTGACGCTTTGAATGCGGATTCTCTCATGTCTGATGGACCCCCTTTTCTCATTTTGAAAGCAGTTAGGATTCCGTGCAGCTGTGACATGGTAATACTCTGAAGATTCTACTTTTCTTCTATGGCAGAAACCTTTGATTCAAACTTAGAGGACAAAGATCTTAGAACCTTTTCAACTAAAGTGACTTCCTTTATCTCTTCACCCAAGTTTTTCATGTGATTAACAATCTCATCTATACGTAAGAAATAATTAGCCCCACTTTCATCATTTTTCATTCTGAGAGTTTCATATTGAATTTTTAGAGATTGTAGTTTTGTACGTTTTACCTGATCGTCTCCTTCATAGCTTAGAATGATCTTGTCCCATGTTTCTTTGGCAGTTTTGAGCTGCATAACCTTGACGAATTCTGATTGAGATAGACTCCCCAATAGAGTATTGACAGCCTTTGCATTTGTTTCATACCGCTTTTTACCAACCGTATCTATAGGAGTTGCTGATGGAAATGTGTATCCTCCTTCCGCAATATCCAAAACTTCTATACCAAGAGATTGAAGATAGGCTATGATTCTTACCTTCCAATAGACGAAGTTGCTCCCATCAAAGATTAGTGGCCTGATAGATGCCTCTTTTTCGTAGTTGCTCATGATGATAGATCTTCCTTCAAGCGATCAAGCTTCTTCTAAAGGACCTGCTCTGATACCAATTGTTCGAAATAATACTGAGAGGGGGGGTGAATTAGTATTAGTAATTTAACAACTTTTCATTTCCATAAACAAATTGATATACGCTACTTCTATTAATTAAACATGCATATATACGCAACCGTGTTTAGAGAAAACTGCATATATCTTGCAGACTTTTAATTTAGTTAGCTGATCTTAATCTATGTATCATAACCATAAAACAATAATCAAGTGCAGTAAACAGTACAGACAATCACACACATGAACACAAGATATAAGGTGGAAACCCAATGTGGGTGAAAACCACATACTGCAATTTGTCTCTATCTTCTTTTAATAAGAAACTTCTTTTTACAATATTTCTATACCAGTGCAGTCTTATACCAGTATGCAGGCTTCTACCTACAAAAGGCTACAACCTTCTCTCGTTCTCCAGCTTCTCCTAGAAGGGAGCTACAACCTCCTTAGCTCTTGTATTAGCTTATGTACTAGTACGTAAGTGCTGACTTACAAAAGGCTACAACCTTCTCTTTTCTTCTAGGGACCACGTTTCATAAATTTTCAAACTGGATCCATTAATAACATCAATCAAACATCAAATATATCTACATCAACCAATCTCCTTTGCACCAACCAAAAACTAAATCAAACACTCACTTCTCTGAATGTTGTAACTAGAATATAGTAACAGTAACCAAAAACTAATCCTCAACCCAGAACAATGCAGCAATAAACAAAAGCAGCTAAAACATATTTTATGAGACATACGCTACTTTAATCTGTAGAACCTGCGTTCATACGCTGATATATTAAGGCAAACTTGCATATATGTTGTTTTCAATTACCTAACCAGTGTGTATACGCGCCTTTGATATGCTGAACCTGCGTACAGATCTATAAAAGATAATTATCCATTTTCAACTATTCAGACATCAGTTATACCCAGATCATCATATTTATAGATCAAGTCATGCACCAAATATAACAGATCAAAATCACACAAAGATAATTCTCTTCAAGCCTTAAGATCTTGACCCATCAATAGAACTCATCCTTCTCCTAGCACTCAGGTTCCTCCTTGATTCAGATCCAGCTATGCACCATAACCCAATGACTAGTATTCTAGATCTTGTTCTTCATAGGATATCCAATACTTGAGTGCCCTTTGCCTAATTATCTCCTTCCCCTTTTATAGTTTTAGGTCTTACTCAATACCATGGTCCAAAACTACTTAGAACTAATACCTCGGTCCAAATACCTGGGTTCAACACTTCGGACGAGATAACATGGTCTAAAACCATAGGTCCAAATACCAAGGACCAAAAACCAAGTTTCCAAACTGTACACGCTTTTCTGTGCATGGGAGTGCGTGTATACGCATATGCACCTTTTGATCTGTGAATCCGAATGTATATGCGGCTTGGTCAACGGGAACCTGTGTATGCCTCCTTTTCCTTTATTCTGAGAGCCTGTGAGCCTAAACTGTGATCTAAGTGATTTGCTGAGTGAGATGCCATCAAGGACAATACCTATGCCATAGTGCCAAGCCTGTGTCATAATGCCAACATAAAGCGGGGTGGAAGGGCATGTATCCAAAAGGAACCTACTCTGAATGATGTTCCTAATATAAAAACTCATGGATTCTAGGTGGGGTATGGAACCAGGCCACACTAGAGATATACCCTAACTATAAATGTGTTGCATACTTTGCAACAAAAGTGGTCATGGATGTTGTAGATGTTGTGATGAGGAAAAGGAATTAGGACAACGTAGCTAGTGAATGTGTGAAGAAAAAGATAAATATTAAGAAATAAAGTGAATGTAGAATGGCTAAAAAATAAGAACATGTAGATCAGGCCCTAAGGAATGGCTTTCTCTGATACCAATTGATCTACAATTTATCGGAGGTGAGGCTTAGGCTTAGAGAGCCTCACCTCTCAACTGGATCTTCCAAAAACTCGTCTTAGAAACAAAAGAATCAAACAAATTCACACAAGATAAAATAAAAGACTCACTTGTGTTATCATGAGGCTTAATAACCTTTTAAAAGAGATTTACAAATACATATTTAGAACTTGCCTCCTTTGTTGTCAGTTGCCAAACAATATAAAACTAAATACATTATTTAGATATTTCCTTTCTTGATATAAATTGCATAGGACTAAATGTTTCCTTCCTCATTAGATGTTACCATTATGAGCCAAGAAGCCTGGAAAAGAAAGATTTATTGTTAAAAAAAAAGATAATTATATAATATGAGCATATTGTCGAGAATACAATCTTTAAAATTGGAAAGATGAAAATCTCAATATAAACCATTTTCCTATGGTATTCATTCACTTGAATTTGGAAACCCTTTTTCTTAAGCCAATAGACTAGGTTTTTGAAAATAAAACCAGTACCATCTTGATGATCACTAAGTATAAGGGTTTATAATACTATTTAATATTTAACAGTGACACTGATTCAAAAAGGAAAGAGGCCTAACACTGAGAATGACCTAAAACTAGGGGAAGCCCTAGCTTTTCTTTTTAAACTAGAGAGAAATGGTAGAATATGAAATGATATTTGGTTGGAATTGTTGTGGCTACCATCAACTAATTCCATGAAGTTAGGGTTTTTAACCTAATTCCGTGATGTTAGGGTTTTTAACCAATAATGTTTTAAATCAAAAACCCTATAAAAGAATTCAACAAAAATCCTCGTATTAAAATCTTGAGAAAAAGATACGGAGGAAAATTCTCTTAACAATTAAAAAAATTATGTAATCATGCTCACCTCATAGAAGAAGAGTCTAAGAGGGGAATACAAAATCTCAGATACCATAGATTTGAAACTTCGAGAGTGGGCACACTATTTTTTCCCCAAACGTCTAAAAAATTTAAGCGACTATCGACTCTACAAAACCCTAAAAGAAATGTTATCTAGTAGATGTGAGGAAGAGCTCCTCAAAGAACCTGTAAAACACAAAGAACGTAAACGGATTTCAGTACTTCTGATCTAATGATAATTCTATTGCAAAACTGGTAAAAACCATCAACAAATTAATTAACAGAGAAATCAAGAGTTTACCTGCCTGTGGCTTGAGGAGTTACAAACGAAACCATTACACTATGAAGTTTGAGCACCATCAATTACCGGAGGAAAAATGCAAAGGTTAAACCCTAGTTTAACACCGTAGCATTCGCTGGTTGTAAACAGTGAACAGTACCAAACAACAACCCAAAATGGTAGTCATTCCAATGTGTGTGATTCGACATGCCCTAGTTACCGTTCAATCACTGTAAACGATCAGAAACATCAATGAATGACCCAGTCACACAGACGGGTCAAAGTAAGTGATTGTATGATCGACATGTAGCTTAAGACTACACCATTATGGATAATAGGCGTGATTCAAGGAAGCGTGAACCGTGGCATAGTGGTAGCATATTTAACTTGAGATCCAAAGGCGATGTATTTCAATCACGGCGGAGTAAATATCAAAAGATGGACTATGGCATAGTCGTAGTATATTTGCTTTTATATTTATAGGTGGTGTGTACGATGCGTAGGACGACCAAATCTCAAAGTTCCACAGTCCTTTTTATTTACGGGGTAATGAAATACCATGACGGCTCAAATATAGGTTTGAGGCATATGCGTGCTTAAATGGAACAATGTTTATTATTCAAGGAACCATGCAAGGAAAATAATATGGTGATTTCATAACCTCTAAATATTATTATTCAATGAACCATGCAATGAAAATAATATAGTGATTTTATAACATCCAAATAACATAACGAAATGAGGTAATGATATACCATGAGCTTAATAAGGCCTTAAAACGTGGTAGAACATTTGCAAAACATTTTGTACGAGGGTTCAAAGATAGGCTTGAGGCATATGCGTGATTAAATGGAAGACATGTTTATTGTTCAAGTAACCATGCAATGAAAATAATATGGTGATTTCATAACATCCCAATATTATTATTTAATGAACAATGCAATGAAAATAATATAGTGATTTCATAACATCCAAATAAATTTTAAATTGATGGATAAATAATGTAATCATGTAAAGAGGTGTTGTGCATAGAGAAGGATGATTCAAGTTTCATTCTTTTCAAAGATAGATATATACGGCCTTTAAAAGGTATAAAGATAGGCATAATGACCTATGTATATGATGTTAGTTGATATATCACCTTGGAATATACACACAGGGAAAATCACCTCTAGGTGATCTTGGAAATAGAATTTTTGTATAAAACAACAATCTTTAGCAATGACCATATGTCAACATTAGATTCAATAAAAGTTAATTTTTTTATTTTTTATTTTTTGGTGTAATTTGGAGATACATTACACATTTTGATGTTTTCAGCATTACAGATGAATCTAAAGGCCTTAGAACTTGCCAAGGGAGGAAAGTTAAATCTTAATCCCTATATGACACTTCTTAGCATCTAAGGACATTAACAATGCCTCAAATCACCACACAAGACCACTCAAAAGTTATTCTTGGACACAAAACAAGATATTAACACAATTTGGATGTTTTTAGATGTATAGGTGTCTTAAGGACCTTAACATGGTTAAATGAAAAAACACATGCTTGGGAACTTAATAAATATTCTTGACATCCAAGGACCATATTGATGTCTTGAACCACTAGACAAGATCTTTGGATGGTGTCCTTGTCCTCCAAGAGAGGATATGGGTGCTATTTGGAAGTTTTAAGCATTATATATTAGTATTAAGGACTTGGAAATGATTATGATAAAAATGTTTAACCTATGCCCTAAGTGATGCTTCTAGGAATCCACTAACAACAATGATTCTTCAAACCACCACATAGGACCTCATAATGTGCCTATGGGCATGATATAGATATTTTGAGCACTAGGTGTCAATCCTAGGACCTCCCAATGTGGCTATGGGAATTATATAAATATTTTAAGCACTAAGTGTCAATCCCAAGGACTATGATGACTATTTTGTCAAATTTTAGTTGTATCTAAATGTTTTATCAAAGTTTACCATTACACTACATTCACCCATAAAGAAATATAACAAGAAAAAAAATAATGTTTAATTAGGTTATCTACTTTAAATTTTAGGCCTCACTAACAAGTAATCATATTTCATCATGTTCTTATAAAGCACACATTTAATTTAAGAAACACAATGATAACATGAATACATAGTTAGGAAACTTAATATTTTAATAAGAACAAAGGTGTACTTGGTTGCTCCTAGGAAAATGTACAACTTCAAGAGGGATTTTTTTAATTGAAACATAAATTTTTATTTAATCAAAAGAGGTCATTTCTAGGTTAGGCTAGTAGTAGTGTGCATTCTTCATATTCATAATTCTTTCACTAGACTATACACTGATTACTACATACAACTATCATCTTAAGAGTTGATCATGTGCTCAGTATTTAGCTCAAAAATCAAAGTTCTCAGAATCACTCGAAACCTGAACGATCGTGTCCATCTCGGGGATACAATCCCAACACAACTTATTTCACTCACAACCAAGTTCGTATGAGGAATATATTGCGTTTGGTCTTCTTTGCCAAACAAAGGAATTTCAAAAAAATGTACAGTCACTGCATAATTAGCAGTTCATACCGTCGACATGGCAGGTGACTTGGCAAAGTCAATGGTGGTCAAGGTTCAATCAGGTCTCGCCAAGTGGTGAAACTCTATTGGTTTGCAAGTTGATGATTTGAAGCATTTTTATTGGTTTATGGTGGACCAATGAGGAGGGGACAATTGGCAAGCCCGAAGGCCACCACGTGTCCCTCCGCAAAGGTCAGTCATCAGCGAGCTACAGTGGTAAAATTATGGGGTAGGTTGGCGAAGTCGAACCCGTGACCTCGCCCAAAGAAAACCACACAACATATTGTTCTACCACCGCGTCAGGACTTAACCAACTATGGTCTCCCTTTATATTTGTCATGAAATGTGTTTGTAGTTTGGGATTAGGATGGATCCAGCCCGAGGGCCAACCCCCTCCCATGTGAACACCACGTTAACCGTCAACTAACGGTCAGTGAAACTGCACGGATATTGCGCTAATAGTAAGTTAACCTGACATTCAATGTCATCATGTGTCCACTATTATAACCACAAGACAAATGATGTTAACGGTTTTTCATAACTGTGGATTAGCACTAATTAATCTGGATTAATGCCTAGTTAATACACGCTTATCCAACATTAAACTACAGTTAAATTCAGTGGCATGTTTAGCGATCCCTCCAAAACCAGTGGTAACTCCAAAATTAGCGGGACTAACTAGAGTTCCTCCAGTCTTAGAGGATTTTTCCTAGGGAAAATTGTTTATATCAGAACCTTTGAAAAATTCGACCAAATTGGGAGCAGAAAAAGGTGTTCCTAGCTTATTTTGATGTTTTGAGCACATTGAAGTAGGTTTCAGGAGCAGTAGAGGATTGTAAACAACACTTTTTCCATTATTGAACTAATACAGAGGCCCAAGCCATGGAAGCTGGACCAAGGAGGTGTAGCCCAGGAGGGGTGAACTCCTTCATCAACACAATGTGTTAAGTGTTCATTTTGATGTTTTTTTTGTACATTTACTTGTTGTTGTTCAACACTTATTTTTCATGCCATTTTTCTCATGACTTTAACATAAAACTTGATAAATTTACATGTTTTCATTCACAAACACCATAAGGGAACCTATGCACATGAAGCAATTGACAAGCCTTTTTTTATAAATCTGAAGTTGAAATTAGCACAACAAAAATAAAATTCAACAAAAGATCAAGTTGGTATCAGAGCAAAGGTTATTTTCTTGATTTCTTGAGTTTTCTACAAGTAGGATTTTAATCGCTGCAAATTTGAGATGCTTACAAGGTTAAAGTTGTAGAGAGGAGAAGGGAAATTGTTGGTTGCAACTCCTGAGGTAATTCCTAGAATAAGGAGAGCCACAAGGCCACTATCTCCACCCAGAGTTCCAATCCCAACTACATTTGAAGCACCTCAAGTTTTACCTTCAATTGAGATTGAGGAGGTACAAGAAGTACCATAAGTTGAGCTTGAATCCAAATCCATCATGTATGGAGAAAGAGAGACTAAAGGTATTTCATAAGAGGAATCATTTAAGAAATCTTTCTATGACTTAACTAACATGGTTAGAGTCCTTTATGAAGAGAGGAATACTATAATGGTTTGAGAGAGTTCTAAGCCCCAACATGGAGAGGGAAGCTCAGGAGATAAAAAAGGTGAAAAGAAGGATTCAAAGGGTAATGGAGGAAAGCCTCCTCCATCTCCACCATCTTCATATTCCTCGTCATCTCAAATAGCATCATCTTCCACTTCCATCACAAAAACTATTCATACTCCTTCAAAAACCCCAAAGGAAAAAACTCCCTTACTCAAATTGGACATTAAGTTTGAACTTCCCATGTACAATGGTGAGGTGAATAAAGAAAATTTAGACAACTGGAGGTTTATTGCAGAATTCAAAACCTTCAAGAAGATGACATAAAGATCCAATTGGCTTCATTGAGGCTAGAAGGAGAAGCATTAGTCTAGTGGGAAGCAAAGACTCAAGAGGAAATGTGAATTCATTGTAAGATATCCATTTCTTGGGTTGAATTTTTTTCTACAATTAAAATATAGTTTTATCTTTTAGCTTATATGAAAAAATCCATTGTGAGTTGGCAAAATTTTAGGCAACTCAAGGGCCAAACAATTCAAGACTATACCTAGGATTTTAGGAAAAGGGCTTTGTTGTTAGGAGTAAACTTAAATTCCCAAGATACACTATTGAAATATATTGGGGGTTTACATTCCTACTTAAAACATACTATCCTTATGTTTAATCCAATCAATTTGGATGAGGTATGTGTGCAAGCCACGCACCTTGAAGCAAGAGGAAAGAACATTCAAGAAGAGGGTATTAAGAGGAAGCCATTCAAGGCTAAGGAGAAAGAGAAGGGTGGAAAAGGAAAAGGAAAGAAGAATGCAAGTGTGAAGAAGGAAAGGGAGAAAACTATATGCCAATATTGTTCCAAATTAGGGCATGACGAAACCCATTGTTGGAAATTGCATCCTGAACTAAGGCATAAGAAACCAAACAATAATGGAAAACAAAAGACGACCGCTACCACACAACATGATCTTGGATCAGATTCTAGTGATGAGACCAAGATTTCAACCATGGTCACAAAAGGAAAATAAGTTCTTGCAAGCACTAGTTCCTCACATAGTCATAGCAACACTCCAAATGAAGATTAAGAATAGAATTATTCCAAGTAAGGGTAATTTCAAATCATACAAAGATTGATGCATTATTTGATAGTGGGTCACAATCAAACTTAATTTCAGAAGACTTGGTCAAAAAGCTTAACCTTGAAATTTTACTCATCATAAACCATATCCCTTGGGTTGGATAGTCAATAATTGAAATTCATAGGTTACAAGGAAATTCTTATTCAATTTTTCCATTACTGAAAAGTTCATTCATGAAGTTGAGTTAGATGTAGTTCCATTTGACATCTCAGGAATCATTTTTGGAAGCCCATATTTGTATGATAGGAAATCAGTATTTTATCACCATGCGAACAAATACCTATTGGTCAAGGATAGAGTGGAGTATATTGTGAGATCCCATCGCAAAAGTTGAACATTTCTTTGGTTAATGCAGGGCCGATGAAGATACTAGTAAATGTAAGTTAAAAAATTTTGCTTCTCATGATCAAGAAAAAGAATGACATTGATTATGAATATTTTGAAGGTTGTGATGACAAATTAAAACATGATTTGTTTGATGTGGTAAGAAATCATGGAGAGAGGTTTTAGGAACCAAAGGGGTTACCTCCCAAGAGGGGAATTCAGCATGAGATACAACTGCGGCAGGACGCTCCACTTCCAAACATTGGCATGTATCGCATGTTGATCATGGAGAACATGGAAATCAAGAAGAAAATTCAAGAATTTCTGAACAAAGCTATCATATGCCCATCTAATTCTCCATGTGGTTCACCCATTGTCTTGGTGCCAAAGAAGGATGGGACTTGGTGCATGTGTGTGGATTCCCGTGTACTGAACAAAATAATGGTAAAGAATTGTTATCCACTCCCAAGAATTGATGATTTTCTTTATCAGTTGAGGTATGCAAAGTATTTCACTAAGTTAGACTTATGAAGTGGTTATCATCAAGTTAGAATAGCTGAAGAGGAAATTTGGAAAACCGCATTTAAAACTAAACAAGGATTGTTTGAGTGGCTTGTTATGACTTTCGGTCTTACAAATGCTACAGCTACTTTCATGAGAGTTATGAATGATGTATTGAGACCATTTCTAGATGAATTTGTCATTGTTTACTTAGATGATATTCTCATATTTAGCAAATCTAGAGATGAACATGTCATGCATGTGAACAAAGTACTTGATGTCTTGAGAAAAGAACAGTATTTTTAAAAGATGTCGAAGTGTGAATTTGGCAAGACTTCTTTAGTGTATTTGGGACACATTGTTGGAGGAGGTGAGATGAAGATAGACCCCTCTAAGGTTGAGGTCATTTTGAATTAGCCCAACCCCATTACAGTTCCAGAGGTAAGACGCTTTTTAGGGGTTGCACAATATTGGAGGATTTTATTGCTAATTTTTCTTCCATTACAGCTCCATTACATGCATTGGATAGTGTCAAGAAAGTCTCCCACTAGTATTGGCTCTTCCAGATCTTAGACATCCATTTGAGATTCAAATGGATGCTAGTGATTACACCATGGGAGCAGTTCTTATGCAGCATGGTAAGCGCATTTCATTTCACTATGAATTTTTTAATGGAGCTCTAACTAACTATCCCACTTATGACAAAGAACATTACGCATTGGTACAAAGTGTCAAAAAATGGAAACACTACTTGACAGGGAAGGAGACCATTATCCATACCGACCATCAACCATTGCAGTACTTACAGTCACAGTCAAAGTTGCAGCAATCATGACACTTTAGATGGATGGGTTTTCTACAACAATTTCATTTGTTTATCAAGTACAAAGAGGGAATCTACAATAAGGTAGCTGATATGCTTTCTAGGCCTATTATAAATTCATCTATTATACTCAAGCACAATTCAGTTTTACATGAAAGTTACATTGAGAAATATGCATATGATAATGACTTTCAAGATGTGTATGCAAGATTGAGGCAAGGAAACCAAATTGAAGAGTTAGATTACCATGTACATAACAGTTTTTTGTATCACTTGAGCAAGTTATGTATTCCACGGGGAGAAATAAACATTATCATAAGGGAGGCACACACTTCATTGATTGCTAGACACTTTAGTGTAGGCAAGACAATACGGAATCTCCAAAGGTATTTTTATCTGGCACGCATGTTTGATAATGTATCTCATTTCATTAGAGGATGTTCTTTATTTGCAACAAGTATGCCTAGCAATAGGAAACTAGGATTGTACACTCCACTTTTGATACCTTCACGTCCACGGGAGAGTATCTCAAAGGATTTTGTAGAAGATCTTCCATTGTCAAGGAAAGATCATGATTACTTGTATGTAGTTGTAGACAGGTTCAAAAAAATGTGTATACTAACACCACGTAAAAATAAAATTACAGCTAGACAAACAACTCATCGTTTCTTTCAAAATATTTGGGTTCATTTTGGTCTTCCTACTTCCACTGTAAGCGATCAAGATTCTCGATTTGTTGGGATTTTTTGGTCAAATTTTTTGGATATGATGGACACTAAGTTGAAGAAGAGTACAACCTTTCATCCACAATCATATGGAAAAATTTAGGTGGTCAACAGGATATTTATTCATCTTCTTAGAGGATATTGCAGCAAACATCCCAAGTTTTGGGATGAATAGTTGCATTACATACAACATGCATACAACAAGGAAAAGCATTCCTCCACAAACACATCGTCATTTGAACCATGTTTTTTGTACTTGCAAAGATCACCATTTGACTTCACCTTTAAGAAATATGTCTCCATCGATGGTCATAGCGAAATTGATAAGGCAAGGAAGTTCATTGAGAAAATTCAGTTGATATATCACACAATGCAGGAACAACTTGAAAAGAGTAAGAGCAACGATAAGGCAAGGCATGACAAACACCATGTCGATCATAAATTTCAAGTTGGAGAAAAAGTTTGGTTATATATTAGCAAAGAGAGACTTCAAGGGGAAGGTAAAAAGCTTAATCCAATCCATTATGGTCCTTTTAAAATTTTGGAAAAGATTGGTAACAATTCATTTAAGCTAGATTTTCCTCCTTATATGCAAATATACCCTATTGTTAATGTTGAGAATTTGAGATTGTTTGAGCCTCCTTTGATTGATGATCAAGGACAGCATGTTGAGCTGCCATCAATAGATGATTTCTCACCAAAATATCTTCATAAACTTCAGCAAGATCTCATACTTGACAAAAGAACTAGAACTTCGAAGAGAGGGAATGCCAAATACCTTAGAGTGGGACTCAAGGGACAAAAGCCTTCTAAGGCCAAATTGTTGTAGATTGAGAAGGTGAGGGAGTTGTACCCTCACCTTTTGAACAATTGATAGTATCTTTTGGGGTCCAAAAGGCTTTCAATGGGGAGGAATGATCAAGTGCTTAGTATTTAGCTCCAAAATCGAAGTTCTCATAATCGCTCAAAACCTAGATGAAAGCGTTTGTCTTAGCAATACAATCCCAACGCAGCTCATTTCACTCAAAACCGAGTTCGTATGAGGAAGATATCGCGTTCTGTCTGCTTTGCCAAACAGAGGAATTTAAAAAAAATGTACAGTCACTACACAGTAAGTAGTCTGTATTGCTGACATGGCAAGTGACTATGCAGAGTCAATGGTGGTCAACATTCAATCAAGACTCGCCAAGTGGTACAATTCTATTGGTTTGCAGGTTGATGATTTGGAGCGTTTTTATTGGTTTATGGTGGATCAATGAGGAGGGGACATGTGGCAAGCCCAGAGGTTGCCACGTGTCCCTCCCCAAAGTTCAACCATCAGCGTGCTACAGTGGTAAAATTATGGGGCAGGTCAGCAAAGTCGAACCCACGACCTCACCCAAGCAAACCACATGACATATGGTTCTAGAACCGTGTTAGGACTTAACCAATTATGGTCTCCGTTTATATTTGTTATGAAATGTGTTTGCAATTGGGGGTTAAGAGAGAGCCAGCTCGCGTGCCAGCCCCCTCCCATGTGAACACCATGTTAACCGTTGGATAACGGTCAGTGAAACCGCGTGGATATTACGCTAACCGTCAATTAACCTGACATTCAATGCCATCATGTGTCCACTATTATAACTATGAGACAAATGCTGTTAGCAGTTTTTCATAACTATGGATTAGCTCTAACTAATCCAGATTAACACCTAGTTAATACGTGCTTATCCAACATTAAATTGAAGTTAAATTCGGCACTATGTTTAGCAGTCCCTCCAAAATCAGCGATAACTCTAAAATTAGTGGGACTAACTGGAGTTCCTCTAGTTTTAAAGGAGTTTTCCTAGGGAAAATTATTTCTCTCATAACTTTGGCAAAATTCGACCAAATTGTGATTAGAAAAAGGTGTTCCTAGCTGATTTTGATGTTGTGAGCACATTGAAGTAGGTTTTAGTAGTAGTGGATTGTAAACATCACTTTTTCCATTATTGAGCTAATATAGAGGCCCAAGCCATGGAATATGGACCAAGGAGATGTAGCCTAGGAGGGGTGAACTCCTTCATCAAAACACTTTGTTAAATGTTAATTTTGATGGTTTTGTTGTACATCTACTTGTTTTTGTTCAGCACTTTTTTTTCATGCTATTTTTCTCATGAATTTAACATAAAACTTGATAAATTTACATGTTTTCATTCACAAACACCATAACGGAACCTATGCACATGAAGCAGTTGACAAGCATTTGCTTATAAATCTGAAGTTGAAATTAGCACATCAAAACTAACATTCAACAACAAATCAAGAGTCCTAACAAAATAAACTCTAAGTACAAGTGGCCAACATGACATAGATTCCCAAAGAAAAAAAAATTGATAAAACATATTACAAATGTTAGTTAAAGACACTTCCTTCTATTTATTTTCCCTCATCAAAAAGGGGAGGGTTGGATCCTCCAATTTCCATAGGTTCTTGAGGCTGGTGGATTGATTCCTCTTCCTTTTATACTTCATGAACTAATTTATTTTTTAGATTACTATAAGACATTGAGAAATTGTCCACCTATAAAGAGACAATCAAGTTGCATACTCTATTAAGTGCCTAGCTCCAAGGAATCAATTCTCTTCTAGAACAACATAATACTCACCGTGTTGGCATTATGAGAGGAGAGAGCTTGCTCCAATCATAAAAATATATCAAAAATGCACTCATATTTTCTTATGAAATATCCTCATGTTAGTGAAGAACTCACCAAAATTCTCTATTTTCCTAATTATCTGTTTCTATAGAACTAAGAAACCTATAAATCTCTCCAACCCAAAGACAATTTCCCAACTAGTGATCTAGGAAAAGGTCCACATACTTGGGTTCTATATAATCCAAGGGAAAAAAAGGAAAGATGAAACCAAATAATACTAACCCATTTATAGAGATCCTATATTTCTCAATATAAATCCTATGAGGGTTAGGTTTTCTCTAATAAATTGAATATTTATGGTTATTTATGGTGGGTTAAATTGCAACACTATATAAATATAGTGATATAAAAAGGATTAAACCTTGAATATGATGTTATTATAAAGATGAAAAGTTATTTTTTTCTATGGATTATGATTTCAATTTGTTGAGAAGATTAATAATTTAAAGCAATTCAATATTTTGGTGAAGAGATACAGAGAGGAATTTTGTAGACATTCTATAAGGTTTTAGAAAATTGAGGTTAGTGCAAAATCGATTGGTAGGTACATGAATATTCTAACTTATGCTATTAAATAAAAGTTCAATGTTTTCAATTTCTAAATACAAATCCTATGAGGGTTAGGTTTTCTCTAATAAAATTGAATGTTTATGGTCATTTATAGTGGGTTAAGTTGCAACACTATATAAATATAGTGATATAAAAAGGATTAAACCTCGAATATGATGTTATTATAAAGATGAAAAGTTATTTTTTTTTATGGATTATGCTTTCACTTTGCTAAGAAGATTAATAATTTAAAGCAATTCAATATTTTGGGGAAGGGATACAGAGAGGAATTTTGTAGACATTCTATATGGTTTTAGAAAATTGAGGTTAGTGAAAAATTGATTGGAAGGTACATGAATATTCTAACTTATGCTATTAAATAAAATTTCAATGTTTTCAGTTTCTAAATATAAATTCTATGAGGGTTAGATTTTCTCTAATAAAATTGAATATTTATGGTCATTTATGGTGGGTTAAGTTGCAACACTATATAAATATAGTGATATAAAAAGGATTAAACATTGAATATGATGTTATTATAAAGATGAAAAGTAATTTTTTCTATGGATTATGCCTTCACTTTGCTGAGAAGATTAATAATTTAAAGCAATTCAATATTTTGGTGAAGGGATACAGAAAGGAATTTTGTAGACATTCTATAAGGTTTTAGAAAATTTAGGTTAGTGCAAAATAGATTGGTGGGTACATGAATATTCTAACTTATGCTATTAAATAAAAGTTCAATGTTTTAAATTTCTAATTACTATGAATTCACTTATTAAGTAGCATTGAGAATTGAGGAGAAATTGTAAAGAAACCAAGAAGTAATCTAAAAAGGTTAATGGTTTAGAAGAATGAAACTTAAAGGAAAGAAATATAAGGAAGGTGAAAGTAGTTCTAGTACTATGGAGTAGTTAAGAATGAAAATGGCAAAAGAAGTGGTGGGTCACCAAAAGATGCAAGTAGAGGAAGCAAATTTCAAAGCATTAGCTTCATATGTGGAAAACATGACTATGCAACATTTGATTGTCTAAAAGCTCTAAAGGATGGAAGAATTCATTTTGTTAAAGTAGAACCCATATTGGTGGCAAGTGAAGGGATTGAATTGGGGTTAGAGTTGTGGGAAATTTGACCATGAGGAGGAATTCTTGATAAAGCCTCAAAAAGATGTTGATAAAGAATCATACCAGGAACACAAAATTAGAATGAAATGCAACTTAGGAGTTAAATGATGTAATTTTTTGTTTGATGGTGGTAGTTAAAAAAATAATAATTTCTATGAAATTTGATTAAAAATTAATTTTGAAGTATAAACCTCATTTAGATGCATATAGAGTGTCATGGTTAAAAGTAGAGGATAGATTAATTGTGAGAGAAATTAATTGATTAATTTTAATATTATTAAATATAGTGATATCATTGTGTTATGTTTTCACTCTACATCCTCACCCTCCTTTCTTTATCTACCTCAAAAATTCATAGAGAGGTAGAAAAAACAATGTTGCAATTTTTTCCCATGAGATTCTCTAGGATTTCTACCCAAAGGTCATGACCTTGCACTTTATTCCTCATGGTTCTAATGCAAGTTGGTGTGACCATATAGTTGAATATATGTGGAGTCCCTCCCTTCAATTCTAGGTACCATCCTAGATCCATCTTAACATTGGATCTATCAAGCGTCGAGAGGGATCAAATCTGTCGAGGTGCAAACCTCTTTTTGGAGTGCAAAACTTGAGGAAAGGTTTGCACCTCAAGATATTTGATCCCTGTCGGCGCTTGATAGATCCGTTTTTAAGATGGATCTAGGTTGGTTTCAGTGGTGTGCGGTCATACAAAATTTGCTAAACATCTAATTATTTTGATCATTTTAAATATGTTAAATATGTCTAAGATTAATTTGGTCATTATAATTTAAAATTTTCTTAGATACCTCAGTTTGTTGAGATGAGAGAGACTTTTAGTAACTTGAATGATGAAAAATGATGAAATGCAAATTTTGAGTGCAAAGTGTCATTGTAACAATTTTGATACATAGAAAATGTGAATACTTAGAGTATAGTCTATTACAAACAATCTTCATTGCAATCAATCTGAACGTATTTTCTTCTGTTGTTTCTATTATCACACCTATTAGCTTTTCCATTTCTCGTATTGATCATATGAAAAAAGTAGTTGGAAGCATAGACCATTCAAATATTTAACTCTGTCTATTGTAGTAAACAACATACCTTGTCTCTATTGCTCTCAAATATTAATAGTAGTTTTCCCCAAAGTCAATAATTCTGAAATGGTAATTATTTTCTATTACTGTGTTGGAATGAAAAGTATTTAACAATGTTGAATGATGGAAAATGTCAATAATAAGAATGTAGCCAATTATAAATAGTTTATAGTTTCAACAAGAAAACATTTGGGGTAAGCAAACATTTTATATAGGATGAAAATTCAAGTATTGTATCTAATGTTGAATCATTTTTATGTGCTTACATTGAGAGAGAGTGTGTGTGTTTTGGGGGTGAGAAGGAGAGACAAGGGGAGATAGAGATATACATGAGGAGGAGAGGGAAGAAGAGAGAGCAAAGGCAGGGAGGGAGGAAGAGATAAAGACTAGGGGAGATATAGATATAGATAAGGAGGAGAGGGAAGAAGAGAGAGAAAAGACAAGGAGGGAGGAAGAGATATATATATATGGAGAGAGAAATGTTAGAGAGAGAGAGAGAGAAGAGGAATAGGAAATCAACCTCTACACTAAAATCAACGCATGTAGTGCAAACAATCAAATAAGATTAGAAATCAACCTCTATACTGAAATCAATGCATCTAGTGAAAGAAATCAAATAGGATTAGAAATCAATATCTACACTGAAACCAATGCATCTAATGCAAGCAATCAAATATGAGTAGAAATCAGCATCTACGTTGAAATCAATGCATCTAGCGTAAGGTATTAATATGATTAGAAATCGACATCTACACTTAAATAAATGCATCTAGTACAAGCGATTAAATAGGATTAGAAATTAATATCTACACTAAAACCAATGCATCATGTGCAAGCAATCAAATAGGATTAGAAATCAATATCTACACTGAAACCAATACATCTAATGCAAGCAATAAAATATGAGTAGAAATCAATATGTACGCTGGAATATGGTGGGTTTATTCACTTGAAAGAAAATTTTAATAAAGAAAATTGAACATGAGTTATAAGTTTCTCTTACCTTCTAGTTTTGGACATTTAATTGAACTTTTCTTCTTTTGTTTACCTAAATTTTAAGGATGACATTCAAAATTTTCCAACCATAAGATCCATAAGCAAGAGCATCTTTATCATTGATAATATCCTATCTATTATAATTGATATTATCCTACTTAAGTATGATATTAAAATTTTTCCAACCATGAGATCAACAAGGAAGAGCATCCTTATCATTGATATTACCCTGCATGTTATAATTGATATTATCTTACATGTTTGTTGCATTTATTATTATTGGTTTTATTTTATGATTAAAAAAATGTAATGTAAAAAAATATTTCTTACATATTTCAAATTTTGTCAACTATCAGAAAATGAAACATTTTATTTAAAATTTGAATAGTCTAAATAGATTTCAATCTAAAAGCTACGAACCATAAACATGAATGTGAAGTTTCTCAATGAAGAAGAAGCCTTCTAATCTCCATTAATTTAGTTTCTGTAATTTAAATGATTAACTATTAAAATAGTGAATCAATAAAAAATTGGTAGAAATGAACTACTACTACATTAAACTACATAAATAAGGGCCAATAAATTTAAGTGTGATTCTATAAGTTAGTTATGTGAGATATTTTACTATAAAGAAATATATTTTGAGTAATTACACCTTTTTTTTAATATATAGATATTGAAGATTTTTAAAAGTAGTGAATATTTATGTAAACAATAGTTAGTTGTGAGTAATGTGATGGGAAATGGTGTCCTACACGTGAAAGGGTTTAAAGTACCTCACATTTGGCACACTTAGATGGTTAAGGTATATTGAGGGAGCTTAATTATGATTTTCATGTTGAATTATGTTTGGTTTGGTTGTTTGAAATTAACTTCTGTCACTTATGGTAGAAAAAGTCTAGTGCAAATTACTCCAATAGAGGGAGAGGCCACAAAAACAAGAGGATAATACTTAGATAACAAAAAATGGAAAAAAACACACTAAGAAGACCAAGTGCATATAGACTATAAATCTATAATGGTAGCTCAAAACCATAATGGGTAAAATGCTTGTGAAATATTTGTAAGCCCAATAAAAAAATATACAAATGCAACCCAAGAAACTTAATAAAAAGTAGCCAAAAAACTTAGAAATCTCGAATTATAAGAAAACACTAGAAAACTCTTCATCAAACTAAATATTCATTCTATTTATTTTTATTTACTATTTAAAAATAACAAAACTACTTATCATATGTTTTATGACTCTATATATAAATTATAGACTCAATAAAACTCTAGACATTTTCTCCTTAATCTAACCAAAAACATATATTTTATATTGTTAATCTAATTCCTTTAATAATCACATTAAAAATTTGTTCTTATTTTATTAAAATTTATTAAAACAAATATATTCTTAAATTATGTGTGTTGAAGATTCGAGTTCAAAAATTCTTACCAAAAAATAACATTTGCAATTATAGTAATAAAAAATATTCTAATTTTCTAGACATTATCTCCCTAATCTAACCAAAAACATATATTTTATATTGTTAATCTAATTCCTTTAATAATCACATTAAAAAATTGTTCTTATTTTATTAAAATCTATTAAAACAAATATATCCTTAAATTATGTGTGTTGAAGATTCGAGTTCAAAAATTCTTACCAAAAAATAACATTTGCAATTATAGTAATAAAGAATATTCTAATTTAATTTGGAAAAAAATTAAAATTTCAATCCATAAATTTTTGAACAATAAATTAAAAACTAAAAACTACCGTGTATGGCAAGACAAGTGAAAATAATACTGCAAGGTCGATTAGAAATCAAAACCAAGGACTTCCACATATTTAGCCGTTTAATGGCTACCGAGTGAAAATATGACGGCTGACCAGGTTGGAATTTCAAGACTGCACAGGGTTGGAATTTCAAAACAAACTTACTGGTCAACATTATCAACATTTAACGGTTTTCAGACTTCCTCGTTTTCAAAATTTCAAAAAAACCTTGACAGTCTTATAAAATTTCAACAGAAAATCCTTGACAGTCTGTATTTGACGAGCAAATTTCTAACAAAATAACCTTGACAGTCTGTATTTGAGGAGCCAATCACCCCACGGGCCCGTCAAATTCCATCTACGGTAACTACTTTCCTCCTTACCTATTTCGAAGAGCCTATATCTACACACACTGTTATTCCTCCGTTGCCCACTCCATCTCCAAATCGTCTGTATCAGTAGATTAAAGTTTAAACTGACAGGACATCGGAATGAACTGTAAAACAGAAGATTCATTGGTTCGATCTGCTTCTCAGGAATAGGAACCCAAACCCACACATCGGGCCGGAGGCCGTTGGCTTCGGCGACGCCGGGGTGGCATTACGAGACTGTTCTGAGTGTCTTCTGTGACGCAGCTCTGCAACAAACCGCAACAAAAAAACGGGTGACGCAGTGTTCCAGATCACACAGATGTGTGGGATAATTAGGTTTAAGTTGACAGACAGCTAGGGTTTGTTACCTCCTCTTCGACTTCTGATTTTGTTACTAGGCATAGCGCCTCTCGCTTGGTTCTCTCCACGTTGTAGAGCTCCACGAGTTTGTCGTAGTTTTCGATCCACCACAGCTGTGCGCGCCATTTGTCGAATATCTCCGTACTTCAACACAAGGATCTGAAAAAAGTTAACCACTGCGACAGAAAATAATATTCACGGGGACTTGGGAATACTATTTTACCTGAAGCTGACGCGTTTGAGGTGGTTTTTGCCCTTTGGTAATGACAGCAAAGTTACGAGGACCCCCGTCTCGGCCTCCACAATCCACTCCCTGGATTCTTCTTCCTCGACAAAGACAGTGCTGTTGCAGCGCCCCACCGTAGATTTGAACTTTGGCGTCCCTGCTGCCCCTTTGCTACTGCTAGGAGAGCTCCATGCCGCAGTTGTAGTCAAGCTCCCACAACCGGAACCACAACTATTCTTTATTTCTGGCGTTTCATCGTCCGACTCCAGGGAACGCTGAGGCGTCCCTTTCAGATATACGTTCGACGCCGCGCACGGCGTGAACTGCCGGTATGCTCCGGAGAACTTCAATGATAAACCTTTTATCTATTCCAAAATAATCAAACATTTCATTAACGAAATTGCGGATCTAAATATAATTTTAGGTGATTCAAATACTCTACAGATTTCTTATTTGAAGTATTCTATCCGCAATAATGTGAGACACGAAGTGGGAAAAGTAACAGAAAATCTGAACTTCCAAACCCTACCTTAGCAGTGAGATTGTTGATGGTTTCTTTGGACGCCCGAGGCTTTGGGGTTGTGGAGCCATTCAGTTTCGTTTTACAAATAGGCTCCTCCACTGTCCTGGAGCATGTGATGCAGGTCAACATTGATTTGGCAAAGGGTAGGACTGACTCCCGCCGCTCCATCTCAAGTTCTCAACTATAAAGCAAATCACTGAGTGGAAAAAGGAAATGTTATTCGAAAAGCCTACGATGTCTGACTTTTCTTTCAAATTTCACACCGTTTCTCCTTCTTGTGCTCCTCTACAAGGTCTCACGAGCACCATAAACCCTGACCTCAAAATTTCAGAAGCACCGTAAACCCTGACCTCTGTATTCACTAAATCCTAACGTCAAAATGTGCCGAAGCACCTTAAACCCTAACCTAGATATCTAAAGCCAAATGTCTTATAAAGACACTCAATAACCATTCCACTCTACGGCATTTAAAGTCACATAGAATACTGTGTCTAAGGAGTTGGAGTTGGATGTGTGACACTCAATAGCCATTCCACTCTATTGCATTTAAAGTCACATAGAATAATGTGTCGAAGGAGTTGGAATTGCATGAGCATTACTATATATTTATTTTAAATATGGATTTAATATGAGGTGAGAGGGATTCAATTTCTTCAAGCATAGTCTAATGTGGGGGAGGAGTTGCCCTGAAAGTTATGGAAATTCAAGTCATATTTAGAGAAAATCCGGCAAGGATTTTTGTAAATCCAAGTTATAGTTGTTAAACTTCAAAATTTGAGGTGTCCTAGATGTTTTTGATGGTGCTGAATCCATTTTCACCATAAAAAACACAATTCAAACATTTCCTTTACAAGTTTTTTTGAATTTTTTTTGCCGGATTCCTGCCACTTTTGACCATCCGGGCAATTCCTCCGCCTCATTAGATGACTGCATTTCTTCATCCTAGTGTAACGATTATGCCTTTTTGCCCTGAAAGTTATGGAAATTCCGATCACTATCATGTTTTTTTTCCCTTAAAATTATGGAAATTGGGGTCATATTTTCAAAAAAATCAGGCAAGAATTCATAATTTTAGGTGCCCTAGAGGTTTTTGATGGTGCTAGATCCATTTCCAGAGTCAAAAACATGATTCAAACAGTGTCTCTATAAGATTTTTTGAAATTTTTTTGCCCCGAATTTCAACCACTTTTGGCAGTCCGCAATTCCTCGCCTCCCTAGACAACTCCATTTCTTCACATACAAATCTTTTTATGAATCTGCATTATTTAAATGTTTTGTGTCGTTATTTAATTTTATTTATTTTTGGATTTGTAAAAAAATTTATTTTAGCCAAAATATACTCGCTGTAGAATGAACCACATATCTCACGCCAAATTTCTTATAATAACATCAATAAATTTTTATAATAATATCAATAACCCTAGGTATATTTTGGGTTAATTTTAATTAAATTTTGATAGAGATTTAAGTTGCTTAAATTTCAACCATAAATTACATTAGGCCCACTTATCACCACTCTGCTTCATAACATTTAAAGTTACATAGAACAGTGTGTCTAAGTAGTTGGAGTAATTATTGGGCTGAGAGGCATTTTAATTTTATTAATTTTGCTCCACGTTTATGATAAATCATGGTATTGACCTATTGTATTCATGTGGAATATAGTCTATTTAAAAAGGGAAACCAACCGAGATCCAGTTTAACTCTAGATCTACCAAGCACCAAGAGTGGTCAAATCTCTACATATTCTACTTTGAAATCTACATATTCTACTCTGAATTTAAACCTATAGCCTTTTACAAAATTATTAATTTTAGTCTAAATTATCCCCTTCCTTCTTCATATTATATGGTCTCTTTTTGACCTTTACTGACCTCTTATAATACTATATTTTTTAATTTAATAATAAAAAATTAATTTTAAATTAGTATCGTCCATCTTTTGCGTTACTTTCCTTTCTTCTAAATTTAATAATTTAATTAAAATAAATATAAATCTCTTTCCTTGTTATTCTATTTAATTTTAAATTCAGTCTACTTCATCTATTTGCTTCTTCTTATTAACAAAATTCATTTTATTCTCTTCTAAAAATGATTAAATTAAAATTAATCTTAGATCTTAGACTTTTGTGATCTATATTGTAAATGAGAACATATTTCGGATTAATCAAGTCATTAGGATTTGGTCTACGTTTGGAACCAACTAATGTGGTTAATCCTTGGGACAAACCACATTAGTTGGTTCAAAATGTTGATCAAATCTTAATGCAAAAGACATTCTCATTTAAAATTAATCTATAAAAAAATTTTCCAATTAATCAATCTCTTTTCAAACAAAATAATTATCAATTAAACTTTAATTAATTATATTAATGTTATTTAAAATATATATATTAATTAAACATTAAATAATATTATTTATCAATCTGCTGATTCTTTTTCTAAATTATATAATGGTTTTTAGCTTAGCACTTTTCTTATCATATTTTGAACTTTCTTTCTATCCCTTAAAATAAGTGAAAAATTCACCACAAATATTGGACACCTTAAGAATACCACACATTATTCGAAAAATTAACCATATCAAAAAATATAAAATTATTGGCTACCCAAATAACCCAAACCCTAACTTTATAATCTATATATTTCTTAGATCTAAATTTTTTACTTAAAATTATATTAAATATAATAAGAAATTATTATGTAAATAAACATATTTAAAAAAACATGTTTATATATATATAAATTTAAAAAACGTCTTCCTTTCCCTTCTATATAGATATAAATATATATATAAAATAAACCCGTAAACCGAGAGATTTCCGGAATCAATTAAAATTTGCCTCTACCGTCGGTGAATGCTTTTCTACCGAATCTTACAAAACCCTAACCATGAAATCTAAAACCTTTTTCATTTTTATTTTTAAACCTTAAATTATAAATAATTAATTATTATTAAATTAATAAAAAATATTTAAACAATTAAATTGTTTATGAAAATGTTCTAGTTAATTCGTTGTCTTATCAGGGTAATATATTAGACATGTTGAAGATGTAGTCTTGCTAAACTTACAAAATATATATATAATTAATTTAATGAAAAATGTTTATAAAAAAATTATTTTCCAATTATAACATATTTAGAAAATTCATATAATGATATACAATTAATGTGTAATTAAATTAATTTTAAAAAAATAACTACAAATGTATTTCAAAATGCAACTTTTTGTGATTCATATTGATTTTTCAAAAGAATTCTTCCATTAAATCACATTCAATTTTTTTAGTAGATGTGTTATTTTTTTAATTAAAACATTTGTAAATATTTTTCTTTCCTTTCTTGAAAAAGTTAAGTAATTACTCTATATATTTATTTAAAAAGATATTTAATTAAATAGATATAATTAAAAATAATCATAATACAATGTCAATTTTTTTTAAATATAGATCTAAAATTTGATAACAAGGTGGTATAGAATGAGAAGCAGATATATAATATAGCTCTCAAGACTTAATCATTTGTAATGGAATTAATAAGTGCCTTTCCTCTGGCCAGATGACTTGCATACATGGGCTTGGTAGTAGTGTTGTGGATTATGTAATTTCTGATACCCATGTTATCAATCATATTGATAGCTTTGAGTTGCTTAACGATCACGAGCTTGACTCTAACCACAGGCCTCTATCCTTAACCCTCAATCTTGTTCTACATACCAACGAAAATCAGAAAAACGACAAAAGTCATATGCACACTCATTTCGATAGGAGTAATCTTGACCTCTTGTTAAAGGATTTAAAGAGGAAATTAAGCTTCCTAACATATAAGAATAACATTGATCAAAACTATTACAATTTCACTCTTACCCTTTCCACTACCATTAACAAATTCTCTACTAAGGTGTCGTATAAAAAGAATAACAGAACTTCCAACCCTTGGTATGATAAGGATAGTAAAATGACCCACAAAGCTATTAAAGATCCTCCTAACGAAGCTATAAAACTTGGAAATATTAGTATATACAAGGCTCAAATCAAAAGGAAGAAGAGGTTTTATATCAATAAGTGACAAGAGCATCTTCTTCACCTTTCTAAAGTTGCTCCCAAAAAGTTTTGGCGGAATGTGCTTATTTGTAAAACTAAAGATAATCACTCGTTCCCCTTAGAGAATTGGGACATCTATCTTAAGAAGTTGTATGACTCCTTGGACACCATGGGCATCATCTTAAATACTCCTATTAAGGAGGATATATTTCATTAGAGAACATAGAGATTGGGATTAATAAGCTTGGAAATGGGAAAGCTAAAGATATCGAAGGATACCAAGCTGAAATATTTAAAATGGGAAGGTCTATCCTCATCCCTCATCTCCATAAGTTTCTCAATATGGCAATAAAGCATGGCTTCCCTAAGCTCTGAATGCAAAGCTTTATTGTGTCTATCTTTAAAATTGGGGACAAAAACATTCCCTCTAACTACAAGACCATTATGATTAGCCACATCTTAGCAAGATATATGAGCTCATTTTGGAAAGGAAGATTAACCTTTGGCTCGAAAACCATGGTAAAAGAGCTAAAGGGAAAGTTGTTTTTAGGAGACATCACTCAACTATCGACCATCTTGTCACCCTCAAGATCATTGCCAAGGAGTGTCGCAATCGTAAAACTGATAAATTGGATAAGTATTGGTTGTAACAAGGAAATATTAGTATCTACAAGGTTCAAATCAAATGGAAGAAGAGGTTTTATAAACCAATATAAAGGCTCAAATATTGTCAAAAATACAATCTTTAAAATTGGAAAGATGAAAATCTCAATATAAACCATTTTCCTATGTTATTCATTCACTTGAATTTGGAAACCCTTTTTCTTAAGACAATAGACTAGGTTTTTGAAAATAAAACTAGTGTCATCTTGATAATCACTAGGTATAAGGGTTTATAATACTATTTAATATTTAACAATGACCCTTATTAAAAAAAAACACTAAGAATGACATGAAACTAGGGAAAACCCTATCTTTTCTTTTTAAACTAGAGAGAAATGGTAGAATATGGAAAAATGGTAGAATATGGAATGATACTTGGTTGGAATTGTTACCCCTACCATCAACTAATTCCATGAAGTTAGGGTTTTTAACCTAATTCCGTGATTTTAAGGTTTTTAACCAATAGTCTTTAATCAAAAACCCTATAAAGGAATTCAACAAAAACCTTCATATTAAAATCTTGAGAAAAAGATATGGAGGAAAATTCTCTTAACCATTTAAAAAAAATTATGTAATCATGCTCGCCTCATAGAAGAAGATTCTAAGAGGGGAATACAAAATCTCAGATACCATAGATTTGAAACTTTAAAAGTGGGTACACTTTTTTTCCCAAAAGTCTTAAAAAAAAACCTTATTCCCAAACGTCTAAAAACCCTTAAGCGACTATCGACTCTACAAAATCCTAAAAAAATTGTTATCTAGTAGATGTGAGGAAGAGCTCGTCAAAGAACCTGTAAAACACAAAGAATGTAAATGAATTTCGGTACCTCTGATCTAATGATAATTGATAATTCTATTGCAAAACTGGTAAAAACCATAACAAATTAATTAACAGAGAAATCAAGAGTTTACCTAATGCCTGTGGCTTGAGGAGTTACAAACGAAACCATTACACTATGATCAATTACCCGAGGAAAAATGCGAAGGTTAAACCCTAGTTTAACACCGTAGCATTCGCTGGTTGTAAAGAGTGAACAGTACCAAATAACAACCCAAAATGGTAGTCATTCCAATGTGTGTGATTCAGCATACCCTAGTCACGGTTCAATCACTGTAAACGATCAGAAACATCAATGAATGACCCGGTCACACAGACGGGTCAGAGTAAGTAATTGTATGATCTACATGTAGCTTAAGACGACACCATTATGGATAACAGGCGTGATTCAAGGAAGCGTGAACCGTGGCATAGTGGTAGAATATTTAACTTGAGATCCGAAGGTGATGTATTTCAATAACGGCGGAGAAAATATCAAAAGATGGACTATGGCATCAGGGGTTAAATTTGACAGGTGCCCCTACCCATCAGTGAAATTCTTTTATGACAGTTTTATTTTTAAACAGCCTGTCATTTGACTTCTAATAATTATTTTTACCAGTTTACCTAAGTGAATACTAGGTTTCATTAAGAGAGTACGCAGTGAGAGACTAGGATTATTGCCATTTTTGCGTGGTTGGTGGCTTATTGAATCAAATGTAATGAAGGTATGCTCAGGTGTGCCTTTGTTTTTGCTTTGCTGGCTTATGAAATCTAATAGTATGTCAAATCATTCTACCTTGGTTTCCCTCTAAGGCATAAGTTTTAGTGTCCTCAAGGGTCAAGCCTATTGTCTTATGGTTCAAAATTCAAATCTTGTAATTATCCGTTCAAAATTCAAATCTAATAATCATTGTTCAAATCTATGCTCAATGATTCCCCTTTTATCATCCTGAAATGTTACAAGGATTTCCCTTCTATCATCCTGAAATGTTACAAGGATTTATGGTTCAAATTTAAGATTATGAATCTAACTCCGCTTATATCATCCTATGTTGGTACATGGATCTACAAGTGAAGAAGCCAAGCACGCACAAGTGGGTTACCAAATTTCTCCTTTTCCACTATATTGCCCAACATCTCCCAAGGTTCGAAAGCCAATTTAAGTGCCATTAGAGTAATTGGTTGCATATCCACCATTTCAATATCCAATAGCAGGGGTACCCACCTCTGAGCAAACAACAATAACAAAGTGAGCCCCACCACTTGAATGAGGGCAGAGAAAGTGTTGGTTGACTAAAGAGTAGCTCCTGTGCAAATTTAAGATTCTGCCTCAATTGTAAATCGATATAAAAATGTATCCAATGTGTTTGTAGTAAATAGATTGGTTTTGGTAATGATGAGTGAGAACAAATCAATAGCAATTGGAAAACAAATCAGGAGTAGTTAAGTTATTCGACACTCATATTTGTCGAGTTCGACATTGTAGTCAAGCTCACACTCCTATCCATAATCTTAGTTGTTTGTGTGCAAGTCAAAGACATGGAGTTGTGGGTTGCTCCTTTAAACTTTAGTGTTTCTATTTCACACCATGACCTTAGTACTTTAATTCTATAACTGTATCTAACCATCACATCTCTAAACTCAAAACAATCAATGGCTTTTCAAAATAAGAGTTATGGAATTGAAAGCATACGCATTCCCGAAATTTTAATCATGCTTTCACAACAACTACATATTTACTGTCAATAGAAAATTAATAGTTCCCCAAATAAAAAAACTCTAATTACCAAAAGCTCAGAGCAATCGGGAAAATAAAATATAAAACCACATTTATAGCTCTTTAATCCAGAAATAGTTTTTATGATTGTTCAAGCAACAACGCCATTTCTAACAAAGGGAATCTAAGATGACATACCTACTTTAGTGAAGAAGTTGAATGAATACCATAGCCTATGTCTATTACCAACTTTGAATCTTGAACAAACTTTAAATCTTGTGATTTTGTTCACTATTAAAGAAAAATTTTCACCGCTGGTTTCAGCTGCATGTGCTGAAACAAATGATTTTGAACTTTCCTTTAAATTTTTGTGAAATGAGCGGCTTTCACCCCATTCTTTTTGGCATTTTCGGCATTACACAGTGAAAGAGGTCTTGGGCATTCCTCTCTAAGAAATACATTTCATTAGAGCCAAACTATGCTCGTCCATCAAAATCCATACATAGTACAAATATCCTGAGGCCATTTCTCGTAACCACGGTGTATTCACATCATTTTGATTTGATTGACTCGCAAGACTTGAGCACCTGGTCAATTCGTCGTGCAAATCTTGAATACGATTACAAATATTCAATAGGATTGTTACAGATATATAAAATATATATATATATATATATATTTATTTATTTATTTATTTATTGAAACTGGTCCATCATTATGACGTTTTTAAAAATTATTAGCAAGTTGATAATGACGTGTTTATTTTAAATTAAACAATATTTTACGGGTAAAAACCGTGAAAATGTGCATACAGGCGTCAATTTTAAAGCCTGTATGGCATAGTCATAGTATATTGCTTTTATATTTATAGGTGGTGTGTCAATGCTTGGCACGACCAGATCTCAAAGTTCCACAGTCCTTTTTATTTACAAAATGAGGTAATGAAATAGCATGAGCTTAATAAGGCCTTAAAACATGGTAGAACACTTGCAAAACATTTAGTGTGAGGGCTCAAAGATAGGTTTGAGGCATATGCGTGATGAAGTGGAACAATGTTTATTATTCAAGGAACCATGCAAGGAAAATAATATGGTGATTTCATAACATCCAAATATGATTATTCAATGAACTATGCAATGAAAACAATAGGGTGATTTTATATATCCAAATACATTTTAAATGGTTGGATAAATATTGTAATCATGTTGAGTTTCATTCTTTTCAAACATAAATATATACAATTTTTAAAGGGTATAAAGATAACCATAATGGCCTATGTATATGATGTTAGTTGATATATCATTTTAGAAATAGAAATTTTGTATAAAATAATAATGTTTAGCAGCGACCATATGTCAGCATTGGATTAAATAAAGGATAAATTTTTTATTTTATAATTTTTTTAGTGTAATTTGGAGGTACATTACACATTTTGATGCTTTCAGCATTACACATGGATCTAAAGGCCTTGGAACTCGTCAAGGGAGGAAAGTTAAATCTTAATCCCTATATGACACTTCCTAGCATCCAAGGACATTAACAATGTCTCAAATCACCACACAGGACCACTCAATAGTTATTCTTGGACCCAAAACAAGATATTAACACAACATGGATGTCTTTAGCATGTATAGGTGTCTTAAGGACCTTAACATGGTTAAATGAAGAAAAACATGCTTGGGAACTCAATAAAGTTTCTTGACATCCAAGGACCATATTGATGTCTTGAACCACTAGACAAGATCTTTGGATGGTATCCTTGTTCTCCAAGAGAGGATATGGGTGCTATTTGGAAGTTTTAAGCATTATATATTAGTGTTGAGGACTTGGAAATGATTAGGATAGAAAAGTTTAAACTATGCCCTAAGTGATGCTTCTAGGAATCCACTAACAACAATGATTATTCAAACCACCACATAGGACCTCCCAATGTGGCTATGGGCATGATATAGATATTTTGAGCACTAGGTGTCAATCCTAGGACCTCCCAATGTGGATATGGGAATTATATAAATATTTTAAGCACTAGGTGTCAATCCCAAGGCCTATGATGACTATTTTTTCAAATTTTCATTGTATCTAAATGTTTCATCAAAGGTTATCATTAAACTACATTCACCGATAAAAAAAATATAACAAGAAAAAAATAATGTTTAATTAGGGTATCCAATTTGAATTTTAGGCCTCACTAACAAGTAATCATATTTCATCATGTTCTTATAAAGTGCACATTTAATTTAAGAAATTCAATGATAACATGCATACATAGTTATGAAACTTAATAATTTAATAAGAACAAAGGTGTATTTGGTTGCCACTAGGAAAAGGTATTACTTGAAGATGATTTTTTTTAATTGAAACATAAATTTATATTTAATCGAAAGAGATTATTTCTAGGCTAGTAGTACAGTGCATTCTTCGTATTCATAATTCTTCCACTAGACTATACATTCATTACCACATACAACTATCATCTTAAGAGTCCTCACAAACAAAAACTCTAAGTACAAGTGGCCAACATGGCATAGATTCCCAAAGAAAAAGATTTGATAAAACATATTACAAATGTTAGTTAAAGACACTTCCTTCTATTTATTTTCCCTCATCAAAAAGGGGAGGGTTGGATCCTCCAATTTCCAAAGGTCCTTGAGGCTAATGGATTGATTCCTCTTCTTTTTGTACTTCATGAATTATTATTTTTTTGGATTACTATAAGACATTGAGAACTTTTCAACCTATAGAGAGACAATCAAGTTGCATACTCTATTAAGTTCTAGCTCCAAGGAATCAATTTTCTTATAGAACAACATAATACTCATCGTTTTGGCATTATGAGAGGAGAGAGATTGCTCCAATCATAAAAATATTTTAGGATATCATGAAAAATGCATTCATGTTTTCTTATAAAATCTCCTCATGTTAGTGAAGAACACACAAAAATTATCTAGTTTCCTTATTATCCATTTCTATAGAACTAAGAAACCTATAAATGTCTCCAACCCAAAGACAATTTCCCAACTAGCGATCCAGGAAAAGGTCCACATACTTGGGTTCTATATAATCCAAGGGAAAATAAGGAAAGAGGAAACCACAAAATACTAACCCATTTATAGAGATCCTATATTTCTCAATATAAATCCTATGAGGGTTAGGTTTTCTTTAATAAAATTGAATATTTACTATCATTTATAGTGGGTTAAGTTGCAACACTATATAAATAAAGTAGTGATATAAAGAGGATTAAACCTAGAATATGATGCTATTATAGAGCTGAAAAGTTATTTTTTTCTATGGATTATGGTTTCAATGTTTTGAGAAGATTAATAATTTAAATCAATTCAATATTTTGGTGAAGGGATACAAAGAGGAATTTTGTAGACATTCTATAAGGTTTTAGAAAATTGAGGTTAGTGAAAAATCGATTCATAGGTACATGAATCTTCTAACTTGTGCTACTAGATAAAAGTTTAATGAATTGAATTTCTAATTACTATGAATTTACTTATTACATAGCCTTGAGAATTGAGGAGAAATTGTAAAGAAAACAAGAAGTAATCCAAACATGTTAATGGTTTAGAAGAAGGAAACATAAAGGAAAGCAATATGAGGAAGGTGAAAGTAGTCCTAGTACTACGAAGTAGTTAAGAATGAAATATGTCAAAAGAAGTGGTGGGTCACCAAAAGGTGTAGGTAGAGGAAGCAAATTCCAAAGCATTAGCTTCATATGTGGAAAACATGGCTATGAAACATTTGAGTGCCTAAAACCTCCAAAGGATGGAGATAAGACAGAAGAACTCATTCTATTAACGTAGAACCTATATTGGTGGCAAGTGAAGGGAATGAGTTGGGGTTAGAGTTGTGGGGAAATTTGACCATGAGGAGGAAGTCTTGACAAAACCTCAAAAAGAGGTTAATAAAGAATCACACCAATAACACAAACATTAGAATGAAATGCAACATAGGATTTAAATGACATAATTTTTTGTTTGATGGTGGTAGTTAAAAAAATAATGTTTATGAAATTTGATTTAAAAAAAATTGAAGTATAAACCACATCTAGATGCATATAGTGTCATGGTTAAAAGTAGAGGATAGATTCATTGTGAGAGAAAGTAATTGATTAATTTTAATATTAGTAAATATAGTGATATCATTATGTGTTATGCTTTCACTCTACATCCTCGCCCTCCTTTATTTATCTACCTCAAAAATTCATAGAGGTAGAAAAAACGATGTTGAGAGTTTTTCCCAAGAGATTTTCTAGGATCTCTACCCTAGGGTCATGACCTTGCACTTTAGTCCTCATGGTTCTAATGCAAGTTGGCGTGACCATATAGTTGAAGATATGTGGAATCCCTCTCTTCAATTCTAGGTATAAGAATAACTCTACTCTATATTTATCTCAAATGCTAATTCTTTAGACCCTACTCAATAGAGCATGGATGAAAGCCATTATCTCCAATGAAAAACTATATAAACCTTACTTTTTATACCACGGATATAAACCAATACCTCTAATGATAACTCTCTAGACTCCACTCATGTCTTGCACAATGGTAATGTGCATGTTGATAGTAAATTCCATCTAAAGATAGCTTTAGTTAAATAAATAATCCTCCCCTTGTTGTAGCACCTCATTTCTATTGTGTTGGCACTCTTACCATTCACAAAGGTCCCCGATAACCTATCAAAGTGATGATGATGACAATATGTGCATATATGTGGAAGCATGTTGATTAAATTTTCAACTCATGTATTCATTAAACACATATAATGTCTTCAATATTGTTACAATTAATTGTTACTTTTCAACTTAACTTCTTAAACATTTTACAATGGACAAACTCTATTTTAATTTAATGATGATTTTGATACAAAATCTTATTTGAATGGAAAATTTGTTTGAATTAGAGCAAATTAACAAAATTATGAAGTTTATATTTACCTATATAAAATGAATATTCTTGATCATTTATTGTGGGTTTATTCACTTGAAAGAAAATTTTACTGAACATGCCTTATAAGTTTCTCATACCTTATTGTTTTGGACATTTTATTGAACTTTTCTTTTGTTTACCTAAACATTCAAAATTTTCCAACCATGAGATCCATAGGAAGAGCATCCTTATCATTAATAATATCTTACATGTTATAATTGATATTATCCTACATGATATTAAAAATTTTCCAACCATGAAATCAACAAGGAAGAGCATCCTTATCATTGATATTATCCTACATGTTATAATTGATATTATCTTACATGTTTGTTGCATTTATTATTGTTGATTTTATTTTATAATAATAAAAAATGTAATGTAAAGAAATATTTCTTGCATATTTCAAATTTTTTCAACTATGATGAAAAGAAACATTTTATTTAGAATTTGAATAATCTAAATAGATTTCAGTCAAAAAGATAAGAATCATGAACATGAATGTGAGGTTTCTCAATGAAGAGGAACCCTTCTAATCTCCATTGATTTAGTTTTTTAATTGAAATGATTAGCTATTAAAATAGCAAATCAATAAAATATTGGTAGAAATGAACTACTACTACATAAATAGAGAAGCTAATAAATATAAGTGTGATTCTATAAATTAGTTATTTAAAATATTTTACTATAAAGAAATATATTTTCACTAACTACACTCTTTTTTTTATATAGATATTGAAGATTCTAAAAAGTAGTGAATATTTATGTGAACAATATTTAGTTGTGAGTAATCTGATAGGAAATGGTGGTCTACATATTAAAGGGTTTAAAGTACGTCACACTTGGCACACTTAGATGGTTAAGGTATATTGAGAAAGCTTAATTATGATTTTCATGTTGAATTATGTTTGGTTTGGTTGTTTGAAATTAACTTCTATCACTTATGATAGAGAAGGTCTATCAGTTCAAATTACTCCAATGGAGGGAGGGGCTGCCAAAACAAGAGGATGACACTTCGATAACAAAAATAGAAAAAACACACTAGCAAGATGAGGATGACACTTGGATAACAAAAAATGAAAAAACACACTAGAAAGACCAGGTACATGTAGGCTATAAATCTATATTGGCAAATTACTCCAATGGGGGGAGGGGTCACCAAAACAAGAGGATGACACATAGATAACAAAAAATGGAAAAAACACACTAGGAAGACCATGTACATGTAGGCTATAAATCTGTATTGGCAAATTACTCGAATGGAGAGAGGGGGTGCCAAAACAAGAGAATGGCACTCAAATAACAAAAAATGGAAAAAACGCACTAGGAAGACGAAGTACATGTAGGCTAGAAATCTATATTAACAACTCAAAATATAAGTCCAATAAAAAATCCCTCAAATATAAATGATACAAATGTAACTATGCTCCAATAAAAATCCCTCAAACAGAAATGATGTACAATTGCAACGCAAAAAATTTAATAAAAAATATTCGTACTAGCCAAAAAAAATATTAATTTAGAAATCTCCAAATCATAGTAGAACACTAGAGCACATATACCATATAAATATAAACTCTCCATCAAACCAAATATTCATTCTATTTATTTTTATTTACTAATTAGAAACAGAAAAACTACTACTCATAAAATATATGACTCAATTATATATCAAAGTTATAAACTCATTAAACTCTACAATATTTTTAAAGACGTAATCTCGATAATATAACAAAAACATATAGTTTATGTTGTTAATCTAATTCCTTAATAATCACATTAAAAAAATGTTCTTATTTTAAAGTCTATGAAAACAAATATAATCTTAACTTTATATATGTGTGGAAGATTCAAGTTCAAAATATTCTTACTAAGAAAAAAACAAAAAATTCTTACCCAGAAAAAATAACATCTGCAATCATAGTAATAAAGAATATTCTAATTTTATTTGGGAAAATATTAAAATTTCAATCAAAAAAATCTTTGAACAATACATTAAAAACTACAGTGTATGCCCCGACAGGTGAAAATAATACTGCAAGGTCGATTAGAAATCAAAACCAAGTACTTCCAAATATTAAACCGTTTAATGGCTATGTGAGGGAATATATGACGGGACCGAAGGTTGGAATTTCAAAACAGCCTTACTCATCAAAATTTCACGGTTTTTAGAGTTCCTCGTTTTCAAAATTTCAAAAAAAACCTTGACAGTCTTATAAAACAGACTTACTCATCAAAATTTCACGGTTTTTAGAGTTCCTCGTTTTCAAAATTTCACAAAAAACCTTGACAGTCTTATAAAATTTCAACAGAAGAACCTTAACAGTCTGTATTTGACGAGCAAATTTCAACAAAATAACCTTGACAGTCTGTATTTGAGAAGCCAATCACCCCACGGGCCCGTCAAATTCCATCTACGGTAACTACTTTCCTTCTTACCGATTTCGAAGAGCCTATATCTACACCCAGTGTTATTCCTCCATTGCCCACTCCATCTCCAGATCGCCTGTATCAGTAGATTAAAGTTTAAACTCACAGGAGTGAACTGTAAAACAGAAGATTCATTGGTTGGATCTCCTTCTCAGGAATAGGAACCCAAACCCACACATCAGACCGGAGGGCGTTGGCTTCGGCGACGCCGGGGTGGCATTACGAGACTGTTCTGAGTGTCTTCTGTGACGCAGCTCTGCAACAAACCACAACAAAAGAACGGGTGACGCAGTGTTACAGATCACACAGATGTGTGGGATAATTAGGTTTAAGTTGACAGAAAGCTAGGGTTTGTTACCTCCTCTTCGACTTCTGATTTTGTTACTAGGCATAGCACCTCTCGCTTGGTTCTCTCCACGTTGTAGAGCTCCACGAGTTTGTCGTAGTTTTTGATCCACCACAGCTGTGCGCGCCATTTGTCGAATATCTCCTTACTTCAACACAAGTATCTGAAAAAAGTTAACCA
The DNA here is from genome assembly GCA_031772625.1 of Pinus tabuliformis. Taxonomy (NCBI): domain Eukaryota; kingdom Viridiplantae; phylum Streptophyta; class Pinopsida; order Pinales; family Pinaceae; genus Pinus; species Pinus tabuliformis. The sequence continues at coordinate 1,434,306,758 of CM062818.1, read as the reverse complement.
CTGCGACAGAAAATAATATTCACAGGGACTTGGGAATACTATTTTACCTGAAGCTGACGCGTTTGAGGTGGTTTTTGCCCTTTGGTAATGACAGCAAAGTTACGAGGACCCCCGTCTCGGCCTCCACAATCCACTCCCTGGATTCTTCTTCCTCGACAAAGACAGTGCTGTTGCAGCGCCCTACCGGAGATTCGAACTTTGGCGTCCCTGCAGCCCCTTTGCTACTGCTGGAAGAGCTCCATGCAGCAGTTGAAGTCGAGCTTCCGCAACCGGAACCACAACTATTCTTTATTTCTGGCGTTTCATCGTCCGACTCCAGGGAACGCTGAGGCGTCCCTTTCAGATATACGTTCGACGCTGCGCACGGCGTGAACTGCCGGTATGCTCCGGAGAACTTCACTGACAAACCTTTTATCTGTTCCAAACCAATCAAACATTTCATTGACGAAATTGCGGATCTGAATATAATTTTAGGTGATTCAAATACTCTACAGATTTCTTATTTGAAGTATTCTGTCCGCAACAATGCTAGACACGAAGTGGGAAAAGTAACAGAAAATCTGAACTTCCAAAACCTACCTTAGCAGTGAGATTGTTGATGGTTTCTTTGGACGCCCGAGACTTTGGGGTTGTGGAGCCATTCAGTTTCGTTTTACAAATAGGCTCCTCCACTGCCCTGGAGCATGTGATGCAGGTCAACATTGATTTGGCAAAGGGTAGGACGGACTCCCGCTGCTCCATCTCAACTATAAAGCAGATCACTGAGTGGAAAAAGGAAATGTTATTCTGAAAAGCCTACAATGTCTGACTGTTCTTTCGAATTTCACCACTGTTTCTCCTTCTTGTGCTCCTCTACCGCGTCTCACGAGCACCATAAACCCGGACCTCAAAATTTCAGAAGCACCATAAACCCTGACCTCAAAATCTCAGAAGCACCATACTCCCTAACCTCAGTATTCACTATAAACCCTAACGTCAAAATGTGCGAAGCACCTTAAACCCTAGCCTAGAGATCTAAAGCCAAATGTCTTATAAAGATACTCAATAACCATTCCACTCTATGGCATTTAAAGTCACATAGAAAACTGTGTCTAAGGAGTTGGAGTTGGAGGTGTATAATGACACTCAATAACCATTCCACTCTATGGCATTTAAAGTCACATAGAATAATGTGTCTGGAATGGGATGTTTACGCGCATTTATTTATTTTAATTATTTATTTAACATGAGGTGAAAGGGATGTAATTTTTTCAGCTGTAGTTTAACAATTAGCCATGAATTCATAATTTTAGGTGCTCTCGAGGTTTTTGATGGTCCTCGATCCATTTCCAGCATCAAAAACATGATTCAAACACTCCCTCTACAAAAAAATTTGAATTTTTTTTGCTTCGATTCTGATCACTTTTGGCCGGGCAATTCCTCGCCTCACTAGAAGACTCCATTTCTTCACGTGCAAATTTTTTTATGAGTCCACATTATTTAAATGTTTTGTATAGTCATTTAATTTTATTTATTTTTAGATTTTTTAAAACTTTTATTTTGGTCAGGCCAAATTTCTTATAATAACATCAATAACATTTTAGTTTAACTTATAGGTGAAATATTTTTTTTCAAGAGTTTTTTTCAAGGTATTTTTTGGGTTAATTTTAATCAAATTGTGATAGAGATTTAAATTGTTTAATCTATAAAATTCAAGTGCATGAAAAACAAACTTGTTTGAAAGTGTAGGAGTCGTCTAATTGAGGTGAAGGAATTCCCTGGATGGCCAAAAGTGGCTGGAATCCGGGCAAAAAATTTTCAAAAAATCTTGTAGAGACAGTGTTTGAATCGTGTTTTTGATGGTGGAAATAGATTCAACACCATCAAAAACGTCTAGGACACCTAAAATTTTGAAGTTTAACAACTATAACTTAGATTTACAAAATTCCTTGCTAGATTTTCTCTAAATATGACCGGAATTTCCATATCTTTCCCAGCAATTCCTCAGGCTAGTTAGACTACGACGAAAGGGTATCACCAGATTTGGGTGAAAAACTATTTCAAAGATAAGTTACACTAGGCCCACGTATCACCACTCCCCTTCATAACATTTAAAGTCACATAGAACACTGTGTCTAAGTAGTCGGAGTAATTATTCGGCCCAGAGGCATTTTAATTTTATTAATTTTGCTCCATGTTTATGATAACCCATGGTATTGACCCATGATATTCATATAGAATATAGTCTATTTAAAGGGGGAAACCAACATAAATCCAACTGGATCTACCAAGCACCAAGATTATCAAATCTCTACATATTCTACTATGAATTTAAACCTATGATCTTTTACAAAATTATTAATTTTAATCTAAAATATCCCCTATCCTTCTTCATATTATATGGTCTCTCTTTGACCTGACCTCTTATAACCCTTTGTTATTATATTCTAATGTTTAATATATTTTGTACCTAAAACCTTTTATCTCCCTTAATTAATTAAATTAATTACTATATTCATTTTTTAATTTAATAATAAAAAATTAAATTTTAAATTAGTATCATCCATCTTTTGTGTTCCTTCTTTTATTCTAAATTTAATAATTTAATTAAAATAAATATAAATCTCACTTTTTGTTATTCTCTTTAATTTTAAATTCAATCTACTTTATCTATTTGCTTCCTTTTACTAACAAAATTCATTTTATTCTTTTCTAGAAATTATTAAATTAAAATTAATCTTAGATCTTCAACTTTTGTGATCTATATTGTAAATGAAAATATATTACAAATTAATCATATCATTAGGATTTGGTTGACATTTCAAACCAACTAATATGGTTAATCCTCAGGACAAACCACATTAGTTGGTACAAAATGTCAATCAAATCTTAATGATGTGATTAATGCAAAAGACATTTTCATTTAAAATTAATCTGTGATTTTTTTTCCAATTAATCAATCTCTTTCCAAACAAAATATTATCAATTAAACTTTAATTAATTATATTAATGTTATTTCTAAAAAATATTAATTAAACATTAAATAATATTATTTATCAATCTGCTAATTCAGAAAATGAATTATATAATGATTTTTAACTTGGCACTTTTCTTATCATATTTTGAACTCTCTTTCTATCTTTTAAATAAGTGAAGAGTTCACCACAAACATTAAACACCTTAACCATAACACACATTATTCGAGAAATTAACAATATCAAAAAAAATATAAATTCATTGGCTACACAAATAACCCAAACCCTAACTTTAGAATTTAGAAATTTCTTGGATCTTAATTTTTTTACTAAACAATTAATATGTAAATAAACATATTTAATTAATATATATATAAAATAAACCCTAAACCGAGATATATCCGGAATCAATTAAAATTTACCTCTAGCGTCGTAAATGATTTTCTACCGAATCTTACAAAACCCTAACCATGAAATCTACAATTTTATAAACCCTAAACCGAGATATATCCGGAATCAATTTACCTCTATCGTCGTAAATGCTTTTCTACTGAATCTTACAAAACCCTAACCATGAAATCTACAATTTTTTTAATTTTTATTTTTAAACTTAAAATTATAAATAATTAATTATCATTAAATTTTAAACAATTAATGTGTCATTAAATTGTTTATGAAATTTTGGATTAGCTTGGCTCTTGTTCAATTCCCTGCTCTGATCAGGGTGATATATTAGACATGTTAAAGATGTAGCCTTGCCAAGCTTACAAAAAATGTGCAAAAAATAATATGTAATTAAATTAATAAAAAAAGTTTATAAAAAAAATTGTTTTCCAATTATAACATATTTAGAAAATTCATATAATGATATACAATTAATGTGTAATTAAATTAATTTAAAAAAAACTACAAATGTATTTCAAAATGCAAACTTTTGTGATTCATATTGATTTTTCAAAAGAATTCTTCCTTTAAATCACATTCAATTTTTTTTAGTGGATGTGTTACTTTTCTTAATTAAAACATTTGTAAATATTTGTCTTTCCTTTCCTGAAAATGTTAAGTAATTACTCTATACATTTATTTAAAAAGATATTTAACTAAATAGATATAATTAAAAATAATCATAATACAATGTCAATTTTTTTAAAATATAGATCTAAAATTTGATAACAAGGTGGTATGGAATGAGAAGTATATATATAATATAGTTTTCAAGACCTAATTAGTTGTAATGGAATTATTGAGTGCCTTTCCTCTGGCGAGATGACTTGCATATATGGGCTTGGTAGTAGTGTTGTGGATTATGTAATTTCTAATACCCATGTTCTCAACCATATTGCTAGCTTTGAGTTGCTTAATGATCACAAGCTTGACTCTAACCACAAGCCTCTATCCTTAACCCTCAATCTTGTTGTGCATATCAGCGAAAATCAAGAAAACGACAAAATTCATATGCACACTCATTTCGATAGGAGTAATCTTGACTGCTTCTTAAAGGATTTAAAGAGGAAATTAAGCTTCCTAACATATAAGAATAACATTGATCAAATGTATTACAATTTCACTCTTACCCTTTCCACTACCATTAACAAATTCTCTACTAAGGTGTTGTATAAAAAGAATAACAGAACTTCCAACCCTTGGTATGATAGCTATAAAATTTGGAAATATTAGTATATACAAGGCTCAAATCAAAAGGAAGAAGAGCATCTTCTTCACCTTCCTAAAGTTGCTCCCAAAAAGTTTTGGTGGAATGTTCTTGTTTGTAAAACTAAAGATAATCACTCGTTCCCCTTAGAGAATTGGGACATCTATCTTAAGAAGTTGTATGACTCCTCGGACACCATGGGCATCATCTTAAATACTCCTAGTAAGGAGGATATATTTTCATTAGAGAACATAGAGATTGGGATTAATAAGCTTGCTAATGGGAAAGCTAAAGATATTGAAGGATACCAAGCTGAAATATTTAAAATGGGAAGGTCTATCCTCATCCCTCGTCTCCATATGTTTCTCAATATGGCGATAAAGCATCACTTCCCTAAGTTCTGAACACAAAGTTTTATTGTATCTATCTTTAAAAGTCGGGATAAAAACATTCCCTCTAACTGCAAGACTATTATGATTAGCCACATCTTAGCCAAGATATATGAGCTCATTTTGGAAAGGAAGATTAACCGTTTGCTTGAAAACCATGGTAAAAGAGCTAAAGGGCAAGTTGTTTTTAGGAGACATCACTCAACTATCGACCATATTGTCACCCTCAAGATCATTGCCAAGGAGTATCGCAATCGTAAAATTGATCTCTCTTGTTGCTTTGGTGACTTTAGAAAAGCTTTTGACATTGTTCCTTGGGATAAGCTTTGGAAAAAACTTGAAGAGATAATGATTCCCCCTAAGATGAGGATTGTTGTGATTTGTCTTTAGGAGACTGTTGTTACCAAACTTAAGACGAACAATGGGTGGTATAAAGACATTAAATGTAATATTTGGGTTAAGCAAAGGTGTCCCCTATCTCCCACCTTTTTTTGCATTTACATTGATAATCTAGAGGAGTGTATGGAGATTGTGGGTTGTTATGGCCCCAAGCTTGTTGGTATTGTCATTACTCTACTCCTTTATGCTGACGATATCGTTCTTCTTCCTAGAAGCCATGGTGACCTTGATAAGCAGCTTAAGACTCTTCATGATTACTGCTCCAAGATGGGTATGATGGTTAATACCAATAAGACTAAAGTCATGATAATTAAATCCAGAAAGATCAATCATGATCATTTTTTCTATGATAACAATTACTTGGAGCGGGTTTCTTCTTCCAAATACTTAGGTATTAGCATTCATCATCAACTCAACTGGAATTATAACATTGAGAAAAGGATTATTGGAGGTTGGAAAGCTTATTATGAGCTTGAAAACAAATGTAAGTCGGTTAATCTTTGTATTTGGAATAAAAAGATATTTCTCTTTAAGACTCTCATCAAGTTTTTTATTTAATGTGTATGTGAAGCTTGGGGTTGCAGTATATCAAGAGAGTCATGGATAAATATTGAGATGATTCAAAATAAATTTACAACCTACAACCTCAACATCAAGGGAAATATTCCCTATCATATCCTCTTGATCGAAGCTAGTCTTTCTCCCATTGAAAGCATGGCTATGTTTAGGTATTTGATGTATAAGAAGAATTTTTACAAAATGGATCCTAAGAGGCTTCCCAAAATTGCTTCTAACTCTAGTCATAACCTCTACCTCCACCTCAAGCGTGGTTGGCATAGGGATGCTCAATCTTGGCTCAATCACTGGGGGATAAGGAAGGAGAGCATCATGAGAAATAAGCATAGTATCAAAAGTACTATTACCTCCAAATTTAATGATAAATTGTGGGATGATAGAGTAGGAGGGAAAAGAGAAGCTAAGGTATTGTAAGGAAGTGATCAACCCCACCCTTAATAACCATAATTATGTCTTCATTTTGACCAATACTAAGAAATAAATGAGCATTGCTAGGATAAGAACTAATTCTCATGAGCTTCGTAGTGAAAATGGGCTTTGGTCTATTCCCAAATTCCCTAGGACAAAATAATTTTCCACGTTTGCAATACTAAGAGGGTGGAAGATGAAAAACACTTCCTCTTAGAGTTCCCAACTCTTAATCACATCCACTCTCATTTCCATAACATTTGCCACACTTCCAATCTTCTCGACTTGTTAAGTAAACCTAACTAGTGATCTTGGAGTGCTTATTTCCCTTCTTTTTATCAAAGAAATAAGATCTTGAAAAATCACAACTAATTTCTTTTTTTCTTTAGGTACAATAAGTAGACGTTAACCACGACCACCATCATCATATATTTATATATAAAATGATAATTAGATAATTTGTTAAAGTAACAATTACTGTATAATTGAATTAATTAAAAATATTTATGGAAAAGAATATTTAATTAAAATATTTAGAAAATAAAATTATAATTAAAATTTAGAAACTCTTTGATAATTCTTTTACATAAAATTATAAATAATTAATGTGTAATTATTTTTTTTAAATATATAAAAATTATTTTCAATTGTAACATCTTTAATTAAAACATTTGGAAGATATTTACTTTCCCTAAATTTATTTAAAAATATATAATAAAAAGGGTAAAAATATAATTTAATTTAATAATAATGTTGTATGGGATAAAAATTATTTATATCACTTTGTAATGTGTGGAAATAGAAATATTATATATATATATATTAAAGAGCTATGATTTTAAAACAGCTTTTATTATAATTAGGTAAAAGGAATTTATTGCTTGAACTTTATTTTTACTAGTTGGCTTAAAACATCTTTTATGGGATTTGAAATCTAGTAGAGAGATTTAAAACCAAGAGGAAGAGATAACATCTCATTATACCAATTACTTAATTGTTCAAAAATATTTAAGAAATATTGATCTATTATAAAAAACATTTCATAATAAAAAATCATTAATAAAAAATCATTAATTTGAAACTTTGTGAGCACAAATATATCCATAAGTACAAATTAGTATACTTCAGGCTCAATTCTATCTCAAATAAATTTTAAAACTTAAATAACCTAATTATAATTTCTCAAACTCCCGGATGCAGGTGATGGAGGGACGTGTTGAAGGGGCTGGCGGTCACGTGGGCAGGTGGCAGCCCCGTGACGACAGGCGGTACCAGGCAGGGCTGGATATTACCTCGCATGCATTCCGACGGCAGGAGAAATTAATGCCTGTCTTCTCAGCTCGAGCGAGCTGCTTGGCAACCAGTGCAATGGAGCGTATTAACACAGGAGGGCCTGTTCCTCTGAGGGACATGGTCTGGCATTACGTTACTTCCCTGCTGAGTTCTGAGGAGGAAGAGGGAAGGGATTCGAAGTTCATTCTGCCGGTTTCAGGGAAAGGGAAGAGCACGCCCTGCAACTGCATCAAGATTGTGTTTGTCCTCCGCGCAGAAGCAATTCTGGTGGCCTGCGTGAGATTGCAATTGGCAAATCCCGCAATGCAAAGGGAAAGGCAGCGTATGTGCAGCAGGCGAGGGGGCACCAGAGGCAGAGCCTCCACGCAGCGGCAAGGCCACATTTCGCCTTCCTCCTCCATTGAAGTTACGTCGGTGCCACAGAGGTTCCAGGGAAGCAATGAGGAAGGTGGCGGACGCGCTGGTAGAGGCACAAGAACGGAAGGAGGTCAGGCGGAGCCTCCCACGCTAAGGTATAGGCTCCCTTGCCCTCAAGCCAATTCTACTCTCATAATTTCTATCACAGTTGAGCCTGGCGCTACACAGAGCACGCAGGCAGAGGCAATTCATGCGACAGACTATCCTGTGCGAGGGGCAGAGCCTATACCGGATTGGCAACGCTACAGTAGAGAAGAATCCCCCATCGCGTGCCATCCGGTTAGGGCAGGAATTAGTCATTTGGTTCATGGACGAGAGTTTGGAATTGACCTCGAGCGCCCTGCTAAGGATTGCGTCCCCTCAGCCTGTCCTTCAGCGCTTGCTGGTCCAAGCAAGACGGCACAGGAAGGGCCCTCTGGCGCGGTCATCCCTCTCTCAGACTCTGATGATTCTCTCCGTTTTGGGTGCCGAGTAGAAGAGGCGCCCTTCACCACCGATGAAGAATGAGCTGGCTTTCGGTAACCTCAGCTGCATTTCTTTGTTTTTCTGTCAATGTTTCTGCCAAGCGGCATCGGCATCTATGTCAATGTGTCGGATGTAATTGTTCATGTGTCTGTCTGTCTTTGTCTTGGTCTGTCAAATGTCCTGGTGTCTGTTCAGAGTCTATGTGTCTTCAGTGGCAGAGTATCGCATTCCAATTTTTGATAACGCTCAATTTTGGAACTGTAATCAAGGCAAGAAGAGGGCTTAAAGGCAAATCTCCATAGCCTTGCCCATTGTAACTCATATGTATTTCTGATTTTTGTATGATAATAGAATTAATCTTATGCAAAAAAAAAAAAAAAAAAAAAAAAATTATAATTTCTCAAACAATAAATTAATCCCACCAATTTAATATAAATATATATATAAAATGGTAAATGAAAAATTAATTTTACTTATAATAACTACGAAGTGAGTATGGAAGATATTAATACGTGTTTAATGAATATTCATTCATAAGATTATTGCTTATGAATTTAATTGACTTTTACATATATTAATACAATAAACCATCATCACTTGAATGGGTTGTTGGGCATATGTGTTATGGATAAAGTTGCTATTGTTATAAATGAGAAGAATTATGTTTTTGAGTATGAGATATTTGGTGAAAATAAAAATATTGAGGCGATATATTTTTTTGGGGAAGATTCAAATAATTAGGGTGTCATTAATTAATTGGTTAGTTGAGTAAATAAACAAAGATAAACTCAACATTTTAAGTTGGGTTGATTAATTAGGAGATGTGGCAATAAAGATGATTGATTCTATTTGATGTCAATAATGAAGTTGAATCATTCAAAGGATGATATAGCAACAGAAAAAAAAAGTTGATAGTTAGGAAGTCATAGTTAGGGTTGCATATAGTTGACGAAGACAGGTGGTTGGGAGGTGACTACAGTTGAATTGTGCAAAAACTAGTTAGGAGTCCTAATATTCATGATATCTCAGCTAGTGAAATTCATCCTTCTATAACTAATTTGGGTGTTATGAATAAGGCTTTCTTGTATAAGAATATGCTTATAAATATAGCATAATGTAAGTAAGAAGAAGATTAAATGAATTGATCAATTGAGATTACGTGATGTATCAACACATTGGTGTTAGGTGTGGACCAAAGTTGAAATTTTTTGTAACTCACCTACATATTATGTGAAGAATAAAAATAGCAAGGTTGGCTAGTTTTCCTAGTTATGGGTTCCTAACGTAAAATCCTATGTATTATGCATATCTTTATTTCTTTGTCATTGCTCATATTTTCTTTAATTCTCTTATGAAAATATATATGATAATTGAGTCTAGAGTTTGGTTCCAAGCTTGATTAACTCAAATTATGGTCTAGAAGTAGCATATCTAACATCTAAGCATCCAAAAGGTGGATATCAAAGCTCAGTGGCAACAACATTTGGTATTAGAAAATGTTTAAAAGTTATATGTATTCTTCACATGTGGTGTCAGAGCATTTTGGCTCCACAGGGACACCTCTTTGGTTAAAAGAGTGGGAACTTTGGCTCCACGCAGACACCTCCTTGGAATAAAACTTCTAGTGGGAACTTTAAAATCAATGTTTAAATATTCAAAGAAGAATGGATAATAGTAGAAGAATTGAGATCAAAAAGTTTAATGGCTAGAATTTTGAGTTGTGTAAGCTTAACATCAAATATCTCCTTGTGGGGTGCTTCTTTCTCTTCTTTTTTATCATAGAAATAAGATCTTGAAAAACACAACTAATTTCTTATTTTCTTTAGGTCCAATAGACCACATTAGTCTTAGTAGACGTTAATGATCTTAGTCTTAGTAGACGTTAATGATCTTGGAGTGCTTCTTTCCCTTCTTTTTTATCATAGAAATAAGATATTGAAAAATCACAACTAATTTCTTATTTTCTTTAGGTCCAATAGATTGCATTGATCTTAGTAAACGTTAACTACCACCACCATCATCACCATTATCATATATATATATATATATATAATTAGATAATTTGTTAAAGTAACCATTATTGTATAATTAAAATATAATTAAATTAATTAAAAATATTTATGAAAAAAAAACATTTAATTAAAATATTTAGAAAAGAAAATTATAATTAAAATATTTAGAAAACTATTTCATAATTTTTTTTACATAAAATTATAAATAATTAATGTGTAATTAATATTTTTTTAATTGTATAAAAATAATTTTTCAATTGTAACATCTTTAATTAAAACATTTGGAAGATATTTAATTTCTCTACAGTTATTTAAAAATATGCAATAAAAATAGGTAAAAATATAATTTTTTTTTTTTTAAATTAAAATTTAATAATAATGTTATATGGGATAAAAATTACTTATATCACTTTGTAATATGTGGAAATAGAAATATTATAATTATAATTATAATTATATATATATATATATATATATATATATATATATATATATATATATATAATATTTAAAAAAAGTATATATATATATAAAGAGTTTTTATTATAATTGTGTAAAAGAAATTTACTCTTTGAATTTTATTTTTACTATTTGAGTTTTATTTTAATTGGTCGAAGATATGTCCGATGAAATTTGAAATCAGGAAAAGAAGATAAAATATTATTATACCAACCATTTAGTTATTGAGAGAAGAAAATATTTAAGAGATATTTATCCATTACACAAAAGCATTCCATAATGAATGGTCATTAATTTAAAACTTTGTGAGTACAAATATACCCATGAATACAAATTGATATGCCTTAAGCTCATTACACAAAAGCATTCCATAATGAATGGTCATTAATTTGAAACTTTGTGAGTACAAATATACCCATGAATACAAATTGATATGCCTTAAGCTCGATTCCATCTCAAATGAATCTTAGAGCTTAGATATCCTAATTATAATTTTTCAAACCATAAATTAATCCCACCAATTTAATATATATATATATATATATATATAATGATAAATGAAAGATTAGTTTTACTTATAAGAATTGCGATGTGAGTATGGAAGATATTAATACGTGTTTAATGAATATTCATTCATAAGATTATTGCTTAGGAATTTAATTGACTTTTACATATATTAATATAATAAACATCGGATCACTTGGATGGGTTGTTGGGCATATGTGTTATGGATAAAGTTGTTAGTGTTAAAAATGAGGAGAATTATTGGTGAGTATTATAGATATTTGGTGAAAATAAAAATATTAAGCTGTTATATTTTTGTTCTTTGGACGATTGAAATGATTTGGGTGTAATTAATTAATTGGTTAGTTGGGTAAATAAAGACAAATTCAACATTTTAAGTTGGGTTGATCAATTAGGAGATGTGTCAATAAAGATGGTCGATTCTAGCTGATGTCAATAATGAAGACGAATCATTCAAAGGACGATATAGCAACAACTAAAAAAAGTTCATAGTTAGTGGAATAGTTAAAAGAAGTCGTAGTACGAGTTGCATATAGTTGACATAGGCAGGTGATTGGGAGGTGACTATAGTTGAATTGGGCAAAAAACTAGTTAGGAGTCCTAATATTCATGATGTCTCAACTGGTGAAATTCATCCTTTTATAACTAGTTTGAGTGTTATGAATAAGGCTTTCTTGTATAAGAATATGTCTATAAATATAACATAATGTAAGTAAGAAGAAGATGAAATGAATTGATCAATTGAGATCACGTGATGTATGACCACATTGGTGTTAGGAGTGGACCAAAGTTGAAATTTGTTGTAACTCAACTACATATTCTGTGAAGAATAAAAATAGCAAGGTTGGTTAGTTTTCCTAGTTATGGGTTCCTAACGTAAAATCCTATGTGTTATGCATATCTTTATTTCTTTGCCATTGGTCATATTTTCTTTAATTCTCTTATGAAAATATATATGATAATTTAGTCTAGAGTTTGGTTCCAAGCTTGATTCACTCAAATTATGGTCTAAGAGTAGTGTATCTAGTATCTAAGCATCCAAAAGGTGGATATCAAAGCTCAATAGCACTAACATTTGGTATTAGAAAATGTTCAAAAGTTGTATGTAATCTTCACAATTGGTGTCATATCATTTTGGCTCCACAAGTTCACCTCCTTTGTTAAAAGAGTGAATATCCAAGGTCTAGATCAAGAATCTTTAATAGATATGGAATAAAACTTGTTTTAGTGGGAACTTTAAAATCAATGTTTAAATATTCAAAGAAGAATGGATAGTAGTAGAAGAATTGAGATCAAGAAGTTTAATGACTAGAATTTTGAGTTGTGTAATATTAAAATAAAATATCTCCTTATGGATTGAGAAAATTAGATTGTTGTGTATCCTAGAACACCTTTGACTAGTATGTTGATGGAGGATTGGGGGAATATTAAAAGCAAAGGGTGGAGAAGGGTTTTAATTTATATTGCAAATTCAGTATTACTAAATTTCTAAGCAAAAGATACTAAAAAGAAATTGTGGGAAATGTTTGATCCAGGTGGATAATGGTGGCCACCCGCATATTCCACTGAGTCCTCGAGTTGGTTTCATCAATTTCCTTTATTATAGCACAATTTACTATTTTTAGCAGTTTTTCAGGTCCTGAACTTCAGGAGTTGTTTTGACCTCGTAAGTGACGTTTTTTTTAGCTCCACAGCAAGCCCATAAATGTAGGCAAGATCTTTCCGCAAATATTGTAGTACTTAAAGAGATCTTTCTAACAAGGTGTCGTATTATATGACCAAGTTACAACCTCAGATAGTCGGTTGTCCAACTAACCCCAACGAGGCCCACAAACTCTTGGCGTTCCATCTCCTAGGGTTAAGATTTTGGTTGTTTAGGTTTTCCCTTTGATTTTCAATAATAAAAAGGCCCTTGAGCCTCATTGTAGCACAGTTAAGAGGCATGTAGCTGCCACATCTCTTCTATGAGGTAAGATACCATCGCCTAAGCTAGTTTATTTCCATTTTGTATGTAAGCATCTTTTAGATTTTGATATTAATGAAATGAAGATTTATTTCTGTTGCATCTCTTCTTATGTTTATATTTGTATTATATTGCGTTCATGCATAAATCTGGATTAATGGTATCAAAGTGGTCTACTCTCTTTTGGTGAACGCGCCCAACAAGGTTGGGGTATATGGAGTTAGGGCTAGAAGTAGTTGAAACTTTGCAAGACTAGCCTCGCTGACCCCAACAACCTCCCATGGCGGAAGAAAATAAAGACAAAGGAGCAAGAGATCCTTTCAAAATATTGCTTGAAGAATTCCTCAAGCGATAAAAGAACGCAATGATGGATCAATTTGCCCAGATCCTTCAGTGGATTTCTACAGGTGACACATCTTCATCCAAAAACCACTTTGGAGGTGCCACTCCCTTTAAGGTACAATTCAACTTTGCATTCCCATATTTGAAGGCCAGATAGATGTAGATGTCATAGCTAAATTGTTAAATGTGCTAGAAATATATTTTTAGGTTCATGATTTTTCCAATAAAAATATTAATTTTGCACTCCTCAAAGTTGCCCCCCACATCAAGGACTAGTGGGAAACCTACTGTGAGCAGAGGGATGAGAGGGAATGCTCACTATTTTCAGCCACACACAATTGGAATTCTTTTTGAGACGCCATCAAGGAATAGTATTACCCTGTTGGGAGCTATGACAAAAAGTACATACAATGGACTACGTTGTGGCAGCAAAGGGATCGATATGTGCAAGAACTAATAAATCATTTACATTCCCTGTACACAAAGTTGGGTATCAAATATAGCGATAAACATCTAGTGCTCAAGTACCGCAGTTGCTTGCACAAATACATTCAGGAGGAAATGGAGTTCCTTGATATTTCCTTGCTTGGTACAATGTACTGATATGCTTCCAAAATTGAGAAGAAGTTCAAGCAAAAGAAGCAAGACACTAGATCTGTGAGCCCAAAAAAGATCAAAGGTGCCCCCAAGCCACAGAGCAAAGGGAAAATCCAAGCCACAACCCCCAGGACAACTCCTCGAAGCTGCAATCCAAGAATAATTGGAAGCCAAAGAAGGACACCATCAAGGGGTGTGAGTTCCATAAAATTCGCACTCACAACATGAATGAATGTCATGCAAAGAAAGTGTTGGTGGTTGAGCTAAAAGACTCAGAGATGAATGCATGCTTTGATTATGAGGTAGAACCCAACAAAGGAACCGACAAGAGACAAAAATCATTGATGCAGAAATCAATGCGATGGTAGCCACCACCAAGATCCAAAATATGAAACCTGAGGATCCAGAGGAGGGGTAGCACCTCTTCCACTAGCATATGTGGGAAAAGGGTTCACTGGTGCAATTCATCATTGACAGTGGAAGCTAGAAGAACTTGATCTCATCCGAGGTCATTAAGAGATTGAAGTTGCCAACAACACTGCAACCATAGTCGTACACCATCAGGTGTCTCCACCAAGGGTGAGATATTCATGTCAGCCGATAGCGTTGCCTGCCTTATAGCCTCAAGCCCTTTCCAGATGAGGTATTATGCAATGTTTCCCCTCTCGAAGTCTGTGATGTTTTTTTAGGTTAGTCATACCTATGGAAGCTTCATGCTATATATGAATCCAAACCTTGTTATGTTATTATTACTTTGGGTCATAAATTGTACAAGATACCAGAGGTAACACCACCTACCACCTTTTATTTAATCTCCGATAAATAATGCAATAAGATAATCTCCGAGACCAAGAAATTTTTCTTCCTTATGATTCACCATTAGAGAAAGAGGAATATTGTGGCCACGTCCACAATCTCCAAACAGGTCACCTATGCACAGCAGTAATGGATGGACAAGGTCATGGAGAAGTATAAGGACATCTTCATTTCACCCATAGGAGTACTCCTACACTATTGGGTCAAGCACTCCATCAATCTGACCTCGAGCATGCCACTACCTAATGGACCGATATTCGGACACTCTATTCTAGAGAATGATGAAATAAAGAGGTAGATTCAAGAGTTATTGTATAAAGGGCATGTCATGCCAAGTTCATCACCCTGTGGGAGCCCAATCATGTTGGTAAAGAAGAAGGATAGAGCCTAGAGGCTGTATATTAACTATCAGGCACTAAATAAGATCACTGTTTGGAATAGGTATTTGATCCCACTGATTGTTGACCTTCTGGACTAGCTCAAGGCAGCCAAATATTTCAGCAAGATTGACTTGAAGTTCAGTTATCACCAGGTACCAATCAAACCCTCTGATGTGTGGAACATTGGATTCAAATCCAAGGAGGGACTTTTCGAATGGTTGGTCATGTCTTTCGGGTTAACAAATGGCCCCGCAACCTTAATGAGGTTGATGGACGACATCTTGCGGCCCTTCACCAACTCATTCGTGGTAGAGTATTTAGATGACATCCTGATCTTTCAGCTAGAGTTGGGAAGAGAACCTACGCCATAATTAACATGTCCTCCAAACCATGCGACAACACAAATTATGTGACAATTTTGAGAAATTCACTTTGGTATGACCTAGCTTCAATATCTGGGGTACATTATTGATGAGAAAGATATGCATGTGGACCCATCCAACATACAATTTATTTAGGATTGGCCAACCCCAACCACTCTAACAGAGGTCTACATCTTTTTGGGTCTTGCCAATTTCTATCATAGGTTTGTGTTGGGATTCTCTCATATCACTTTGCCTTTGAGTCAAGTCACAAAGGGCGGAGCAAAAGAAAATTTATTTTGGTATGAACCTCAATGGAAGGCATTTGCCAAGTTGAAGAATCTCCTCTACTCTGCACCAGTGTTCACATTACCATACTTGCAGCAACCATGAAATTGAGATATATGCCTCCAACTATGTTATTGGTGCAATTCTTACCCTGCAAGGGAATCCGATGGCATATCATAGTGAGACACTTTCAGATATAATCTGAAAGTATCCTACTTATGAAAAAGAGATGTATTCCATTGTGTAGGCCTACTGACAATGGAATCATTACATTACAGGGAAGGAAATGGTCACCCACGTAGAACACCGACCCCTACAGTTCATATAAACAACAAGAAAGTTGCAGAACAATCGCCATCATAAATGGTCCACATATCTGCAAAAATTCCATTTGAGCATTAAGTACAAGAAGGGAAGCACCAATAATGTTACAAATTGCCTTAGTTGATCATTGGTTATGGCCCTGACTATCATTCTCGAGTCTTGTGGACACGAGAATTCGGGATCATTGTATCTTTACAAGAGTGATCCAAAATTTGACACCACATACCAAATGCTGCTAGAAGGCAAGCAAGTTCCACAATTTCACCTCCAAGGTGCATTGTTATGCCACCCAGGACACCTTTGTGTTCCTTCAAGTGAGTGTGCCAAGATGATTTGGGAGGCGCACTATAGTTGGTTTTCTGGATATTTTAGGGTAGAGAAAATAGTGGCATTGTTACAGAGGTATTTTTATTGGCCAAACCTTCGATGGGATGTTGGAAAGTACATCAAATCCTACACTGCCTATGCCAATGCCAAACTTAAAATCAAGAAACAAGGCATGTATACTCCTCTGCCTACTCCTAGCTGGCCCTGAGAATCAATCTCCTTGGATTACATGTCAGGACTTCCTTCTACCATGCATGGAAACGACTTTATTTTCAAGGCCATCAACAGATTCTCTCAAATGGCCATTCTAGTAGCCTACAAGAAGAGTATCATAAAAAATTCCACTTCCAAACTCTTCTTCGAATAAGTGTTGGTACACTTTGGGATCCCACAGTCCATTATCTTAGATCGCGACAACAAATTCCTAAGTACATTCTAGTCAAGCCTCTGTTCATTGTTGGATACTAAGCTCACTAAGTCCACGGCCTTCCACCCCCAAACTAATGGCCAGATAGAGGTTATCAACAGGATGATCGTGCACAACCTGCACATGTAAAACTCAAAGAATCCATGCACATGGGATAAAATCCTCCCCTATTTCAATCATAGCTACAATAGAGCTCTCCATACTTCAACTAGCCACAGCCCCTTTCAGGTGGGGTTGGGATTCGAGCCACTATGTCCCATTGAAGTTGTCATACCACTTGCAACTACTCAAACAAATTTGGCTCATGTCCAGTCTGAAGCTCATAGAGCTACCATCTTCATTAAATGCATTTAGCACATCTTCTAGCAAGTCCATCACATATTGGACAAAGAAAATGATAAGAACAAATAATGTCATGATCAAAATCGAGTGCCACACAAGTTCTAGGTTGGCGACAAAGTTTGGTTAAATTTACAGGAGTGTCTTGTTGGGGCCTGCTGCAAACTTCACCCGGTCTGATATCGTTCTTACACCATCATTAAGGTTATAGGATACAATGCCTTCGAGCTCAACATTCCATCATTCCTTAGCCTGCACCAAGTATTCAATGTGGACTAATTGCAACTATACTTTCCCCTATTGTTGGACACATCAAACATTGTTGAGTAGTTGACACCAACAAAGCTAAACCTAAGTTGTATCAAATAGGCCACAACTAAGAGTATCATGGAAAAATAAGTCAAGAACACTTGCCAGCAGAGCATCTAACTATATTGAGTTGTCAAACTAGGCCAACTCCTTCACCAAGGCAAGTGGCTCACGAGGGATTAGGTTCAACAAAAATTTCCTCACCTCATGAAAACTCTACATGCAATGGGGACCATTGCTTCCTAAGAGGGAGAATTGATCCAGGTGGGTATTGGTGGTCACCCTCTTATTCCTCTCGTACCTCCAGTTGGTTTCATTATTTTCCTTGATTATAGCACAATTTACTATTTTTAGCAATTTTTCTTGACTTGAACTTCCAAAGTTGTTTTGACCCCCTAAACGAAATTTTTTTTAGGTATGTTGGGTGTGTGTTATATTCTTTCCATGACTAGTTTCATGAGCCGAGTGGAACAAGGGGGCACAACCCCCCTTGTTGGGGGTTTCAGGGGTGCAGTATCCCCCCTATACGGGGTTTGAAGCAATGCCTTGGGAATTTTTCTTTCTACCCTATATTAGGTGGGCAGACCTACCTATGGTTTTGTGCATGGGTTTTGCACATGGTTTTGGGCATGATGTTTTTCTACCCAATGTATTTTGTAAATCTAGTCAAGGTAACTACAGTTATGTTCTAATATATGGTTAATGAATTGGGGTTTATGAATGCTTTGGCATGTATATATATGTATTGTAACATTGAAAGAAATATAATGAAAAATCAATCTGGTAGTCCCGGTTTTGGGATCTAGGGAAAATCTTTGTGTATATCTATTTCATGTTTTATGTTCTCACCATTGTTTATTTTCTGTCTTTAGAATTCATATACATGTAATTTTTGAATAGGGTTAATACCTACAAGGTCCACAACAAGCCCATAACCTTAGGCAGGAGCTTGTTGCAAATATTGTAGTAATGAGAGAGATCTTTCTAACAAGGTATCGTACAAGCCAAACATAGATCATCTGAGTAAGTTATGACCTCGGGAAGTTGGTTGTCCAATTAACCCTAATAGGGACCACAAACACTTAGTGTTCCATCTCCTACGGTTAGTGTTTTGGTTGTTTATGGTTTCCCTTTGTTGTTCAATAATAAAAAGGCCCTCGACCTCATTATAGATCAATTCATAGGCATGTAGCTGCTACATCTCTTCTCAGAGATAAACTACCATCGCTCAAGCTAGTTTATTTCCATTTTGTATGTAGGCATCTTTCAGTTCTTTGATTTTAATGAAATGAAGATTTATTTTTGTTGCATCTATGTGTTTATGCTTATATCTATCTATCTATCTATATATATATATATATATTCTTGCATTCCTGCTTAAGTCTGGATCACTAGTATCAAATTGGTCTTCTCTTCCATTGTCTTTTTGTGCATGTCCCCAATGAGTTTGGGGTATAAGGAGTTAGGGCTTAAACTGTTTAAACCTTTTCAAGATTGGCCTTGCCAACCCTGAAGGCCTCCCATGGCAGAAGAAGAGAAAGATTAGCGGGTAGGAGATACTTTCAAAATATTGCTCGAAGAAGCCCTCAGACGACAAAGGAACACTATGATGGACAACTTTTCCCAGATCCTTTGGCGGATGCCCACAGGCGACACATTTTCATCCAATAGCCACTCGCTTTAAGGTGCAAGTCAACTTTGACATTCCCATATTTGAAGGCTAGATAGATGTAGATGTCATAGATAAATGGTTATATATGTTGGAGGTCTATTTTTTAGTTCAAGAATTTTCCAAAAAGGAAAATATTACTTTTGCACTCCTCAAATTCGCCCCCCACGTCAATGACTGGTGGGAAACCTATTGTGAGAAGAGGGGCGAGATGGAACCCTCACTATTTTCAGCTGCGCCCACTTGGATTTCTTCACGATATGCCATCAAGGAACTATATTACCTTGTCAGAATATGTAACAACAAGTACATACAATGGACGACATTGTGGCAACAAAGGGATCAATATGTGTAGGAGCTGATGAATCTTTTCCATACCCTATGAAAAAATATGGGTATCAAATATTTTGAGAACCATCTCATTCTCAAGTACCACGATTTCTTCCACAAATACATTTAGGAGGAAATGGAGCTACTAGACATCTCCTCTCTTGGTGCAGTATATCAATATGCTTCCAATATTGAGCAGAAGTTCAAGTAGAAGAAGCAAGACTTTGAATCTCTGAACCCAAAGTAGAGAAAAGGCATCCCAAGCCACAGAGAAAAGGGTAAAGCTAGGTCGTGACCCCCCAAGAAAACTCCTCAAAGCTGCAAGCCAAGAAGAATGGGAAGACGAAGGACACCGACAAGTGTTGTGAGTTCCATAAAACTCCCACTCACAAGATGAACAAATGTCGTGAAAAGCAGGTGCTAGTGGTTGAGCTAAAAGACTCAAAGGAGGATGCATGCTCTCATTATGAGTCATAACCCAACAAGGAATTGACAAGGGAAAGAAGATCATTAACACAAAACTCACTATGATGGTAGCCACCACCAAGCTCCAAAAGATGGAACCTGAGGATCCAAAGGAGGGGGTGCGCCTCTTCCACTAGAATATGTGGGTAAAGGGTACACCAATAAATTTCATCATTAACAGTGGAAGCCATAAGAACCTGATCTCATCCTAGTTCGTTGAGAAATTGAAGTTGCCGACAACGCCACACTCACATCTCTACACCATCAAGTGGCTCCACCAAGGGTGAGATCTATGTGTCAACCAACATTGTTTCCTGCCTTATAGCATCAAGCCCTTTACAAATGAATTGATGTGCAATGTTTCCCCTCTCGAAGTTTGTGACGTTTTATTAGGTCAACCATACCTATGGAAGCATCATGTTTATATGAAACCAGACCTTGTTATGTTATTATTATTTTGGGTCAGATATTGTACATGATACCATAGGTCTACCTACCACCTTTTATTTTATGTTTGCTAAACAATGTAGTCAGATCATCTCCAAGAGCGGGAAATTTGTCTTCCTTATGCTTCACCCTCAGAGAAAGAGGAATATTTTTTTCACATCCACAACCAATAGACAGGGCTTCTCTCCACAATAGTAGCATATGGACAAGGTCATGGAGGAGTACAATGACATCTTCACTTCACCCACAGGAGTACCCGTACACTGTCAGGTGAAGCATTCCATCGATCTGACCCCTAGCACACTGCTACCTAATGGACTGATCTCCCGACACTCTATTCTTGAGAATGATGAAATCAAGAGGAAAATCCAGGAGTTGTTGCAAAAAGGACAGATCAAGCCAAGTTCATCACCTTATGGGAGCCCGCTCATGTTGGTAAAAAAGAAGTACAAAACTTGGAGGCACTATATTGACTATCAAGTGTTGAATAAGATCATTTCCTAGAATAGGTATACAATCCCAATGATTGATGACCTTCTGGACCAGCTCAACGAGGCCAAATATTTCAGCAAGTTTGAATCCCAATAGAATGTGATTTCCAAGTTGAAGAATTGTCTCTACTTAGCACAAGTTCTCACATTAACATACCTTCAGCAACCATTTGAAACTGAGACAAACACCTCCGACTATGACATTGTTGTATTTCTTACCCAGTAGGCGCATCCAGTGGCATATCATAGTGATATGCTTTTAGATACATTTTTAAAGTATCCTAGTTATAAAAAAGAGATGTATCACATTGTGCAGGCCTACCGACAATGGAAGAATTACATTCTCGGGAAGGAAATGGTCATCCACATTAACCACCAAACCCTGCAATTCATACAGACATAAGGAAAATTGCATAATGATCACCATGAAAAATGGACCACATATTTGCAACAATTTCATATGAACATTAAGTACAAGAAGGGAAGCACCAATAATTTTGCAGACTTCCTCAGCTGACCGCTAGTTATGGCACTGACCACTGTGCTCGACTCTTGTGGACATGAAACTTTGAGATGGCCGCGTATTTACAAGAGTGATCCAGAATTCTGCACTACATACCATATGCTCCTAAAAGGCAAGCAAGTTCCATACTTTCACCTCCAGAGCACATTGTTATTCCACCGGGGACACCTCTTTTTTCTGTTAAGTGAGCATGCCAAGATGATTTGGGAGGCCCACTACAGTTGGGTCGCTAGACATTTTGGGGTAGAAAAAATAGTGGCAGTGTTGTAGAAGTAATTTTATTGACTGAACCTTCGACAGGATATTGGGAATTACATTAGATCCTGCACTTCCTGTGTCATTTCCAAACATACAATCAAGAAGCAAGGCATGTATAATGCTCTATCAACTCCTATCCGACCCTAAGAATCCACCTCCATGGATTACATGTTGGGCCTTCCTTCTGCCAAGCATGGTAACTGACGAGGCTCATCAATAGGTAAATCATATGGGCCATAATGCCACTCTCCGGCTTATTAAAATCAACTTTTCTCACATTTATTTACATATTTTATTATACTTTTGTTAATGAGAAGGGTAATTGTGAGATGTTATGTCATGTATCCTAATGTGCATTAATTGTAGGATTTGGAGCAGTTTTGGGCTAATTTAAGTGTAGGAACTTGAAGTAGACAAGCCAGAGGAATTTTAGGATATTTGGTCTCCCTCCTTAACTCCTCAATCACTCGAATATCCCTCCACTAGAACTCATCATCTCGGAGTTATAAGCAGCCAAGCCCACCTAGTTCATTGGCAGCCAAGCTAGTGATAGTTGAAGACAAGTCAATCTCGAGTTTGGGAGCCAAGCCTCCCTAATTTTTAGGAAGTATTTGGTAGCTTCAATTGTATAAATAAGAAGGTCTAGGGCCTCATTAGGATTTGACATTTTATTATAGCCAAGGGGATGTTTCAATCGAAGATATTGTGACACTTATTTTCATGTTATTTTTGATTATAATGAAAAGGATTTCTTTGATCTAGCACTAATTTGATTCAGAGGGTTGAAGCTCTAGGGTTAGGGCCTAGACCTAGCAACATAGGTTCCTATTTTTGCACATGTATTCTTATATTAGAATCATAGATTAGTTGTTGAAGTTGTCTCTTCTTTGTTTAATTTACAATTCTTTGAATGATTCGTTAGTTTTGCTTCCATTAGTTGGAAAAGTAGATCAATGTTATAGTATTGAAAGAAAATACTTTAGAAAATATTTTGATAGTGGCCTCTTCATCATCTCCCTCATGGGATCATGGTTTGAGGGCCCCACTCTCACAGCCCCAAAAACAGATTTATCGTTTGGTTATTACATAGCTTAGGATTTCTTCTTGAGTAGATCATTGCTTATGATTTCTTAGAAGCACATGCAATTGTCATTTTGGTTTCTTGAGTTTGTTGTAAATTAGGGAGCATTCCGCTCCATAGATTTAAGCCATTAGCCATCAATAAATCAGTTTCTCAAATTCAACTCATATTTTCGACATTTACATAAAGTTGTGCATAAATTAAGAAATGAATATGTGTTGTTGCGGGAGTTGTTGATCTGCAGAGAGGAACTCATTCCACCAGCGTCATCTAAGTCTTCTCCACCTCTCTCCCAATCCTACCAACCACTTATTCATATTTTTTTTGTGTAGTCATCGTGGACAGCCACCTTGAGAAAATAAAACCATCCTGAAGAGTTGGGTTAATCCTTCGGTAGTGTGCACCTTCCCCATACCACATTCCACCATCATACATCTTCCCAACATTTCCTTTCACCTTCCCTACCTTCCCACAACTTTCAACTACATTTCCTGTAGTAAATTAGGACATCCTGTAGTAAATCAGGACATCCTGTAGTAATGATAGGAAACCCTGTAGCAACTATAGGAAACCTTGTAGTAGCCTATTTTAGACTATTTTGGGTAGAAATTATGATCAAAGCCTAGGGTAGGCCTTCAAATTGACTTCCAAACCCCTCAATGCCATTTTGGACCAGATTTTCCATACTTTCCTCCTCTGCAAAAGATCGGATTATCAGCTTAGCATTTACATTTCTAAATTGAAAACCAAAAGACTCTTTTCTACAATACTTAGCTAGTGCATGCATATGTCATTCATAGCAATGTTAGGATAATTTCCATGCCCACTTAGTCCATATAGCTAGATGATAGAATGCAAGGTTAAATTAGGTATTTTCTGCAAGTAATGTGTGTTAATTCTTAGCTAGGTAATTTCAAGTCCTTTCATAGCACTTTCTATTCAACACTTTCATTTCCTTAAAATAGGCAAGCATTTACTCTCTACATAAAAGGTAGCTTTACATTCACTATCAGTAGTCAACTCCTAGTAAATAGAAGATTGGTTTGAGAAACCCTAGTGGTTTATCACCCCAGTTGAGAAGTGACAAGAGTACATTGTTGCATCTGCTATGTATATAGCATTGTGACCTCCAAGTTTATACGAACCATGGGTTGAAAAAGTAAAGTTGGTCTCCCTAGGAGTTGCAGCATCCTTGCTGCAATACTCGGGCTCATCACTTTTTGGCATCATTGTCAAGGAGATTCCTAGGTAGATGTAATTTATGCTTTCCTTTTGTTTTGAATTCAATAGATAGTTGCAATTTATGCTTTCTTTCCGTTCTGCAAGTTGCTCCATTCAGCAAATAGTTGAAATTTCTACTTTCTTTCCATTTTGCAAATAGTTCTAAAAAACCCTAAAAGAAAAAACAAATTTCTTTCATTCCTCGTAGGAGTAGAGACAACTTAGGAAAAATTTTCCAAATACCCCCACACCATCAAACAACCAACCTTCCCTCTTCTTCAATGGTTGTGAGCTAGAGGACCCGTTAAGTGAACAACTTGAGATCTTTGAAGAGCCTATTGGGGAAGAAGAAGAAGAAGAACCCATTCCACAAACCTATACCATGGTTGAAAATAGAAATGGAGTTGAAAACAAAGTTGAGGGTTCTTTTCCCATTAGAGAAACTAATGGAGATGTTAGGATGAAAAACATAAGCCCCTTTGCCCTTCCTCACTTCCATGGCTTAACCTTAGAGGACCTTGATACCTTTTTGTTTGAGTTTGTTGTCATCTGCAGAACTTATGATTATACCTCTGATGACCAAAAGTTGAAATTGTTCCCATCCGACCACAAGGATGCAGCCTTGCACTGGTTCATTGGTTTAATTGGGTACAACATCACTACCTGGGCTCGAATGCAACAAGCCTTTAACAACGAGTAAATGGATTATTGTAGGTCCAAAGACAACAAAGAAGAAATCTTTAAAACGACATTGGGACATGATGAATCCTTGGAATATTATGAGGAAAGGTTCCAACTTAGCTACAAAAGGGCCAGATGCATCCTCAATCCTGAATCACTCAAGTTAGTCTTTCTTAAAGGGATCAGGGAAGATCTCCTAGAAACCCTAAACATGTTGTTAGAAGGGGACATCTACCAGTTGCCTTATAATAATATCAAGACATTTTTCAAAAATCATTCTAGTGCAGCTAGAAAGAAGGGTAGGGCTAGTCAAGCTTTGGCTAATTCATCCTCCTCCAACACATCCATCAAAAGTGAAATTGGGAAAATGTTGGAAGACTTTAAGAGTGAAATTTTGCATACCCTTGCTCTGCAAATGGAAACCATGTAGATCAAGAGGAAGGAGGAGGAAGCAAAAAGATCCTTAGTTGTATTTTTCCCTAGATGCACTAGGTGGCACCCTAGAAATAAATGTGAATTGAATATTATAGAGATCTACTTGGTTTGTGAGGAAAACCACTCCACAAACAAGTGCCCCTCTCTACCTAGATTGAAATTTGTGTATCAAGGAACTGAAGGTGTGACTAAACAACTCTATTATGTCAACCAAAGGAGCCCTCCAAGACCTCAACCATACCAGCAGGGCATGCAAGGGGCGTCCTATTCATATTACAATCCCAACCAAAATGCATCCATTCCCCCTTGGTGTCCTCCTGTCGATCCTTCATGGTCGACACCTTCTCCCTGGCCTTATGCACCTTAATACCATTCTCAACCTACCAAATAATCATTTTAGCCATATGCTCCCCCACAACCTTAGTGGACTACACCATCATAGGGGTGGAGGCCCCCATACAACCAATATCCAACCTTAGTGCCTCCACCTCCATATCAGCCATAGCTCCGTCACCCTGCTCCACCTAAGCAACCAAATCTGAACCTGAATAACAAGTAGGCACAATAGGTATATAGTGGAGAGACATACTACCCTTCGTATGTTGTGGAAATTCAAGAAATTAGCCTCAGTTCTGGAAGAGTGCTTCCAGATAACCAAATAATCCAGGTGGATATTGGTGGCCACCTGCCTATTCCACTTGGACCCTCACCATTGTTCTTTCAGATTTTATTTTTTTTAGTTTCCGTAATTGTAGTATAGTTCACTATTTTTGGTAGTTTTTCGAGTCCTAAACTTCTGGAGATGTATTAAGGCCCTAAACGCCAGAAAAAGGCCGTTTAGGGCCTCAAAACAGCTCCAAAATTTTAGGACCTGAAAAACTACCAAAAATAGTAAATTGTGCTACAATTAAGGAAACTGAAGAAAAAAAATTGTGAGGGTCCAAGTGGAATAGGTAGGTGGCCACCAATATACACCTAAATCAATCCTCCCCCCTAGGAAGAAATGGTCTCCATTGCATTGAGTTCCTCCATGAGATGAGGAAACTTCTATTGAACTTGGTCCCTAGTGAGCCACTTACCTTGGTGTAGGAATTGGTCAGCTTTGACAACTTGATACAGTTGGATCTTCTATTGGTGAGTGTTCTTGATATGCATGTCCACGATTCGATTAGTTTCAACTTGTTCCATGCAATCTAGATTTAACTTTGTTGGTGTGATTTGTTCTGCAATGTCGAATGTGTCCAGTAATGGTGGAAAATATGGTCAAGGCAATCCACATTGAACATTGGGTACAGGACAAGGAATGGGGGAATTCTGAGCTCAAAATATTTATCTCCCACAGCCTTGGTGATGTTGTATGGCCCATGTCAAAACGGGTGAATCTTACGATGGGTCCTAGTGAGGTGCTCCTTCTGCAAATGTAGCCAAACTTTGTCACCCACCTGGAACTTGTGTGGCATCTAATGTTGATCATGTCACTTATTGTACTTAGCATTGGCTTTGTCCAATATTTCATGGACCTATTGGTGGATGTGTTGAATGTGCTCAATGAAGTTATTTGGCTTTTTGGCTTTGGACTGGACATAACCCGAATCTGCCCGAGTCACTACAAATGGTATGGCCACATTAATGGGACATAGTGGTTAGAATCCCAAGGCCACCTAAAAATGGTTGTGGCTAGTGAAGTTGTGGAGAGCTTGGTTATAGATGTGTTGGACATAGGGTAGGCTCTCATCCCATGTGTGTGGATGCTTTGAGTTTTACATGTGCAGAATGTGTACGATCATCCTATTGACAACCTCTGTTTAGCCATCAGTTTGAGGATGGAAAGGTGTAGACTTAGTCAGATTGGTGTCTAGTATCGACCAAAGACTGGACCAAAATGTATTGAGGAAACTGTTGTCTTGATCTGAGATGATATACTGTGGGATCCCAAAATGTACCCACACTCATTCAAAGAAGATTTTAGCAGTGGCTTTTGTTGTGATATTCTTCTTCCAGGCCACCATAATGACCATCTTCAAGAATATGTCGATGACCACAAAAACACAGTTGTTGCCCTGCTTAATAGAAGGAAGGTCTGAAATGTAATCCATGGAGATAGATTCCCAAGGTTGACTAGGAGTAGGCAGTGGAGTACAGAGGCCTTGCTTCTTGATGGTCAGTTTGGCAATGGTGCAGGCATTGAAGAATCTTATATACTTCCTGACAACCTGTCGAAGATTTGGCCAATAGAAATACTTTTACAATAATGCCACCGTTATCTCGACCCCGAAATGCTCAACGGCCCGCCTGTAGTATGCTTCCCAAATAGTCTTGGCACGGTCGCTTGAAAGAACACAAAGGTGTCCCAGGTGGCATAATAGAGCATCCTAGAGGTGAAAATATGGAACTTGCAGACCCTCCAAGAGTGTATGGTATGTGTGGCCGAGTTTAGGGTCACTTTTGTAGAGAAGTGGCCAATCAGAAGTATCATGCCCACAAGAGTTGAGCACGGTGGTTAATGCCATGATCAGTGGTCAGTTGAGGCAGTCTACAACATTATTGGTGCTTCCCTTCTTGTACTTGATATTCAAATGGAACTATTGTAGGTATGTGGACCACTTCTGATGGTGATCATTTTGCAGCTTCCCTTGCGTCTATATGAACTACAAGGGTCAGTCGTCTATGTGGGTGATTGTTTCCTTCCCCATAATATAATGCTTCCATTGTCGGCAGGCATGCACAATGGAATACATCTCTTTGTCATAAGTGGGATACTTCCATATTGTGTTTGAAAGTGTCTCACTATGATATGCCACTGGATACCCCTGTTGAGTACGGACTACCCCAATAGCATAATTAGAGGCATCTGTCTCGATCTCAAATGGTTGTTGCAAGTCTGGTAGTATGAGAAATGGTGTAGAGAGGAGGCAATGTTTCAACTCTACAAATGCCTTCTATTTTGATTCAAATCAAAAGAATTTTTCTTTCACTCCTCCCTTGGTGACTTGACTCAAGGGCCAAGTGATATGAGAGAACCCCAACACGAACCTGCAGTATAAATTGGCAAGACCTAGAAAGCTATAGAGCTTTGTGAGAGTGGTTTAGGCTGGCCAACCCCGAATGACTTGGATCTTGGATGGATCCACATGCACCCCCCCCTTCGTCAATAATGTATCCCAGATACTGAATTTGGGTCATGCCAAAAGTTCATTTCTCCAAATTGGCACACAACTTGTGTTGCCATAGTGTTTGGAGAACCTGTCGAATGTGTTGGAGGTTCTCTTCCCAACTCTAGTTGAAGATCAGGATGGCATCTAAGTATACCACTACAAATGAGTTTGTGAATGGCCACAATATGCCATCCATTAGCCCCGTGA
This sequence comes from Pinus tabuliformis, assembly GCA_031772625.1. Taxonomy (NCBI): domain Eukaryota; kingdom Viridiplantae; phylum Streptophyta; class Pinopsida; order Pinales; family Pinaceae; genus Pinus; species Pinus tabuliformis. The sequence goes on along the minus strand of CM062818.1, from coordinate 1,434,277,773 downwards.
AGGTTGAAGGATCATTCGTCAACCCGAAAGGCATAACCAACCATTCAAAAAGGCCCTCCTTGGCTTTGAAGGCAGTCTTCCACACATCAGAGGGTTTGATATGTACTTGGTGATATCCAAACTTTAAGTTGATATTGATGAAATATTTCCCCACTTGAGTTGGTCCAGAAGGTCATCAATCCATGGGATCAGGTACCTATTCTGGACAATGATCTTGTTCAGTGCCTGATAGTCAATACAGAGTCTCCAAGTCCCATCCTTCTTCTATACCAACATGATCGGGCTCCCACTGGGTGATGAACTCAGCCAGATGTGACCTTTCTACAACAACTCCTGAATTTGCCTCCTCATTTCATCGTTCTCCAAAATGGAGCGTCGATAGATTGGTCCATTTGGAAACAGCGCACATGGGGTCATATCGATGGAGTGCTTGACCTGACAGTGCAAAGGCACCCCTGTGGGGGAGGTGAAGATGTCCTCATACTCCTCCACAACCTTGTACATTTGTTTTTGTCATGCAGAGGGGCCTTGTCTAGAGGTCATGGCCACCGTCTCTTTTTTCCTGAGGGTGTATCATCAGGAAAACAAATTTCCTAATTTTGGAAATGAGCTTAATCAATTGTTTTGTAGTGACCACAGAGATGGCAGTAGGTGATACTACCTTCGGTATCCTGTACAACATATTTCCCAAGATAACAATAACAATACAAGGCCTCGACTCATACACAGCATGTTGCTTCCACAAGTATGTTTGGCCTAATAATACATCACAAACATCAAGGGGAGCGACGTCACATAATACCTCATCCGTGAAGGGCTTGATGTTATATGGAAGGTGACACTATTGGCTCACGCGAAGATCTCATCCTTGGTGAAGCCACCCGACGGTGTACAGTTGTGAGTGTGTTGTGGTTGGTAAGCCCAGCCGCTTCATGACCTCTAATGCAATGAGGTTATTTTGGCTCTCGTTGTTGACAATGAATTGTAGCAGGGAACCCTTTACCCACATCTGGGAGTGGAAGAGATGCTCCTCCTCCTCTAGATCTTCGAGTTCCTCCTTCTGGATCTTTGTGGTGGCAACGGTGACGTTAAGCTCCACATCAATAATCTGCTTCCATTTGTCATTCCTCTTGTCTAGTTCTAACTCAGAGTCGAAACATACATCTGATTTTGAAGCCTTCATCTCAGCCACTGGTGACTTCTTGGCCAGACACTCACTTTTGTTGTGAGTGGAGATCTTATGGAACTCACACCACTTTCACGTGTCCTTCTTAAGCTTTGTAGTGTTTTCCTTTTCTTGTGGCTTTGGCAGGTTGTCATGGGCCATCCCACCTTGACTTTTTCCTTTGTTTTGCAGTTTGGGGGCACCTTTCCCTTGCTTTGAATTCGCAGATCCAAAGTCTTGCTTCTTCTGTTTAAACTTCTACTTGATCTTGATGGCATATTGGTATGTTGTGCCGAAGGCGGAGATGTCAAGGAACTCCATCTTGTCCTCAATGTTTTTGTGTAGGCATCCGCGATACTTGAGCACCAAATGTTTCTCAGAATCCTTGATACCAAACTTTGTGCAAACAGTATGAAAAACATTGGTAAAATTCAACTCATCTTGGTCCCTTCCCTGTCGCGGCATGGTCCGATTTATGTATTTGTCTCTTGACAGGGTAGTACTACTCCATGATGGCATCCTGGAATGAATTCCAAGTGGGAGCGGCTGAAAACAGTGAGGTCGTACTTTCATCCTTCTGCTCACATTAGGTTTCCCACCAGTCCTTGACATGGGGGCAGTATTAAGAAGAGAAAAAGTAATCTTTTCCTAGATGGAAAAATCATGAACAGAAAAATATCCTTCTAGTAGATTTAACCATTTATCTACAACTTCTACATCTATTTGGCCCTCAAATATGGAAATGTCAAAGTTTACTTGTATGTTAAAAGGTGTGGATCCTCCAGAGTGGTTGTTGGATGTGGATCCACTGCCTATGGGCAACCGTTGAAGGATTTGGGAAAAGTTATCCATCATCGCGTTCCTTTATTTCTCGAGGGCCTCCTTGAGCAATATTTTGATAGGATTTCATGCTCCCTCGTCTTTATTTTCTTCCCCCACGGGTGGCCATCAGGGTTTGTGAGGTTGATCTTGCAAAGTTTCAACAAATTGAGACCTAACTCCTTATATCCTGACCTCGTTGGGGACATGCAAATTAAAATAGAGAAAGAGCAAACCGCTCTGATACCAGTGATCCAGATTTAAATATGAATGCAATAAATTACAAATATAACCATAAATACAGAGATGCAATAGAAATAACACTTCATTTCATTAGTATCAAATACTGAAATAGGCTTACAAACAAAATGGAAATAAAACTAGCTCAGGTGATGGTAGCTTATCTCTGAGAATAAATGTGGCGGCTACACGCCTCTAAACTGAGTTACAATGAGGCTCAAGGGCCTTTTTTATTATTGAACAATAAGAGAAAAAACTAAACAACCAAAATCCTAACCCAAGGAGATGTAACACCAAGATTTTATGGGCCTTGTTGGGTTTAATTGGGAACCCAAATTCCTGTGGTCGTAACGTGGTCATATTATCTTTGTTTGACGCGTATGATACCTCATTAGAAATATCTCTCCAATGACTACATATATTGATGTGATTTCCATAGAAATCATCAGTGATTTCTATGGAAATCATGTCAGAATTTGTAGTCCTCAGAGATATTTCTCCAACAAGGTATCATACATGTGAAAACAAAGATAATATGACCAAGTTATGACCCCGGGAAGTTGGTTTCCCAACTAACCCCAATGAGGCCCATAAACTCTTGGTTTTACATCTCCTTAGATTAGGGTTTTGGTTGTTCAGGGTTTTCTCTTATTGTTCAATAAGAAAAAAGGCCCTTGACCCTCATTGTAACTCATTTAAGAGGCATGTAGCCGCCACATCTCTTCTCAGAGATAAGCTACCATTGCCTGAGCTAGTCTTATTTCCATTCTATTTGTAAGCATATTTCAGTATTTGATATTAATGAAATGAAGTTTTATTTCTGTTACATCTCTATATTTATGGTTATATCTATAATTTTTTGCATTCTTGTTTAAATACAGATCACCAACCTCCATCTCCACCTGAGGAGTGTGAAGAGGAAAAGGAAGAGAGTGTTCCTCAAGCGAAACCACCTCCTTTTCTTGAGAGATTGATCAATCCTAGTCAGCACACCCTAGAAGAGACTGAACTTCTGAGTGAATTGAAAAATTTGTGTGTTAAAATCCCACTCCTCTAAGCTATCAAGGATGTCCCCATGTACAACAAGTTAATCAAGGAGAAATGATTTAAACATCCTAGGAGGAGAAAGAAAGACACCCATACTATTAATGTCATTGGATAATTGTCTGACTTAATGTTGGGGAGAGTGATTTGCCCAAAGTATCTAAACCCTGGAAGTCTTGAGGTAGATGTGCACATTGATGGTATCATTGTCCTCATACCTTGATCAATCTTAGGGCTGCCATCAATGTGATGACTAAGGAGACCATGCTTAAACTGAATCTCCAAGAATCATTAAGGAAGACTAAAACAGTCTTGTAGCTAGCAGACAAATCCATAGTAGTTCCTGAGGGATTTGTTGAGGATGTGATGGTCTCCATTGATTCCTAGGAATACCCTGTTGACTTCTTAGTTCTCCAGCCTAAGACAAAATCCAATGGTTATCCTCTCATCCTTGGAAGGCCATGGCTAGCCACGGTTGATTCTTACGTAAGTTGCAAGGTTGGGAATATGACCATTAAAAAATGGCATTTTTCCAAACAATCGGCCTTGTACCCTCATGCTCAACCATCTCTAGAACATGACTTACCCTTATGGTTGGAAGAGGAGGAGGAAGATGAACTCTACTATTCCACATCTTACCCAATCTATACACTAGATGCTACTATAGGAGGGGGGCAAACCTAATGAAGACAACTTGATTAATCAAATCCTCTAGAATCGAGCTCATTTAAGTCCTACCCATGTCAAGATGATAGAATTTGGTCCAGCTAAAACATTGAAAATCAACCCCTCTCTCTTTGCACATCAGGAAAAGGAGTTATGTGACATGCTAAGAGAGCATCTAGATGCCTCTGCTTGGAGTTATAAGGAAATGAAGGGAGTGCACCCTTCGGTGTGTACTCACCACATTTACATCAAGGAAGGTTGCAAGCTAGTGTGGCAACCTTAGAGGAGAATGAACCCAACCCTCAAAGACATAATTAAATAAAAACTGCAAAAGTTGTCGGATGCAAGGTTCATTTAACCCATCTTAGATAGTGAGTGGGTGTCTCCTGATCTAGTTTTATTCCAAAAGAAGAATGGAAAATGGAGGATCTGTGTCGACTATAGAGAGTTAAACAAAGCCACCAAAAATACCATTTCCCTCTACCTTTCATTGATCAAGTCTTGGATGGTCTTGCAAGAAATAAGTTCTTCTCTTTCCTGGATGGATTCAGTGGTTATAATCAGATCTAGATCATCCTAGAGGACCAAGATAAAACCACCTTCACTTGTCCTTGGGGTACATTTTCCTATAGGGTCCTTCCTTTTGGATTATATAATGCCCCTGCCACTTTTTAAAGGCAAATCTGAGCGTCTTTGCAGAGCTAGTCCATGACTCTGTGGAAATTTATATCGATGATTTCACTCCCTACGGGTGTGATTTCCTCAAGGCTCTCTCTAACTTGGGGAAATTGTTAAATAAGTTCATTGAAATGAACCTATCCCATAGTCCTAAGAAGTGTGAGTTCTTGATGAATGCAAGGATTGTTCTAGGTCACTCAATATCCTAGGAAGGACTACAAGTGGACCCAAATAAAATTGTTATCATAAAGAGGGTCCCCACTCCTCAAAAGCAAAGGGATGCCAGAAGTTTCTTGGGCTTAGCTAGATACTATAGGAGATTCAAAAATGACTTTAACAAACTAGCCTCACCTTTTTTTGGACTATTGGCCAAGGACTCTAAATTTTGATGGTCAGAAAGTTGCCAAGAGGCCCTGGAAACCTTAAAGGACAAGTTGACTACTGCACCCATACTTCGAGGCCCAAATTGGCCTCTTCCTTTCCACATCCATGTTTATGGCTCTAACATAGCTATAGGAACAGATCTATTCCAAATAGATGACAAGTTTCCTTATGCCATTTACTTTATTATCAAAAATTTGTCCAAGTCTAAATTAAACTATACTGTGACTAAAAAAGAGCTCCTAGTTGTTATCCATTCCATGAATAGATTTAGACACTACATCATTGCTTACCAGACCTTTGTACATACTAACCATGCTATTATTAAATATTTTATGAACAAGCTTGATGTGAATGCCAGAATTATTAGATCATTACTTTTATTACAACAATTTCATATAACTATCGTTGATAATCCTGGTAGAGAAAATGTAGTTGCAGATTATTTTTCTAGACTTGCTTTGCATGCATGTGAGGAAGGAATGGTAGATGACAAGCTTCCAGATGAGCATCTATTTTCTATTTCAGTTCTCTATCCATGGTTTGCTAACATAGCCAACTACTTGGTGGTTGCACAGTGCTCTCCAAATATGTCCTCTAAGGAAAAACGAAGAATCATAAGAAAGAGCACCCGATTCACTTGGAGTGGGGGCAATCTATTCAAGCTAGGCCCATATCAAGAGGAGATGTGTCAGGTAGGAGGAAGTCTTTGACATCCTTCTAGCCTGTCATGATGGGCCTTATGGAGATCACTTTGCAACCAAGAGGATAGCCTTCAAGGTACTGCAAGTTGGCTACTACTGGCCCACTCTCCACCAAGATGCAGGAAGATACACCAGGCAATATGACCAATTCCAAAGAATGTGGAAACCTACTCCCATGAATGAAATTCCTTTGCAACCTCAAGTGACTCTTGAGCCATTTGAAAAGTGGGGCATGGATTTCATTGGGCCCATTGACCCACTGTCAGGGTAGAAAAAGTACATAATTGTATGCACTAACTATTTGACAAAGTGGGCTGAAACTAAGGCTGTCAAGGTAGCAATAGAAGAGAAAGTGGTTGAGTTCTTAAGGGAGAATGTATTTTACAAGTTTGGGTACCCTATAGAGATAGTTACTGATCAGGGAGCTTAATTCACATCACACCTGATTGAAAATTTGTTGAGGCTGCAGAAGATCAAACACACGAAGTCAACTTCTTATCATCTGTAGGCCAATGGAGAAGTAAAAGTTACTAACAGAGCATTGGAAGGCATTCTCACCAAGGTTGTGAGCATAAGCAAAAAATATTGGGCTGACAGATTAGTGGAGGCCACTTGGGCCTATAATACAACCTGGAAGACAACCACTGGCTTTGCCCCTTATGACTTGGTCTATGGGAAGAAGGCTCTTCTCTCTATTGAGTTTGAGTACAACACTTTGAGAATAGCAGCATAGTTGGATTTGGATGTTACAAAGGCACAACAAAAGAGGTTGCTCCATCTCAATGGTTTAGATGAATTCAGGATGCAGGCCCTCCTACACACAAAAGTTGTTCAAGTACAAAGAAAGGTTTGGCATGACAAAAACACCAAAAAAAGTTTTTCAAGAAGGAGATTGGGCTCTGCTCTATGACTCTAGGTTCAAGGACTTCAAGGAAAAATTGATGGCCAGGTGGCTGAGCCCATATCTAATAGAAAAGTGCCATGACAATGGGGTTGTGCAAATAAGGACAATTGATGAAGAAGGAATCCCCTTGCTTGTCAATGGATACAAATTGAAAGCCTATAAAATACCTCTGTCAAGGGAAGAGTTCATTAGTACCATTAGTAAGGAAGTGAATGTGCTTGGAAGTGTCTCAACTTCTAGCTCACCAAATTCTTGTTGAAATATGGCAACAAGAATATTCCAATTTAATTTTTCCTTGAATTAAATTGTGAATTAAAATCGAATTTAGTCTTAACAGCTACTTGGAAATAATCAATTAATTTATTTTAAATTAATTAGTTGGAAAAATTCAAGTTAGAAGTCTTTTTGAAGTCATGCAAGAATTATCCCTTAAATTAAGGATATAAGATTGAGTTATATTTGAGTTGTAATTAGTTAACTCAGTTTACTGAGTTAAGTCCAGTTAAATTAGTTCCAAACTGTTTGAGGAACTAATAGTGAGTTAACAGTCAGTTGATGCATTAATGCACTCAACTAGTGCTACTCCAGTTAACTGAAGATTCCCTCATCAAAAAATCATGCATGTTGATTTTGAGAAAGACCCAGTTGAGATAAATGTCAAGGACAGTGTACTCTCAGGTGCATGTGTTTTCTCATGGAGAAAACTCATGCATGCAGTCCAGCATTTATCCTTGAGGATTGCACATTTTTGAAGGAAGATCATCCACTTGGTAAAAGGAAATCATCCACAAGGAACAACGCAAGGAAATAGGAGCTTGGAGGGTAGAGAGGAAGGCTAGAGAGAAGCCAAGATTGCCTGTGAGCATCTATGAGGATTGTACTGAGAGCTGGATAGTTGTGAGAGCTAAGGCTTTGTATAATTCCTATGTATTTCCACCATGTATGATAATACAATACTGTGGGGTTTTTAGCTGAGGCTTTCCCCAAAGTATTTTCATGTGTATTGTGCCATTAATTCTTCTTCTTCTGGTTATATTGTTCAGCTCGATCTTCAAGCTTCCACAAATTGATAGTAGAAGTAGGTTATAGTATTCTTCTTTGATTTATATTGCATTATCGGGTTAACCTACATGGGTTTTCTACATGCTATCGTAGTTGTGAACAGTATACTGAGAAGCAATTCAAAGTTTGAAGTTCGGGGTTGCAGGTGAAAATTGAATTCATATCATACTTCAAGATTGGCCAATGGCTTTCTATGGCTTGAGACTCGAGTATGCCTTGGAAGGTAGCTCAAATTACATAGCATGGAAAGATAGAATGGAGGTTGTATAAGAAGACAATGGCTTGAAGGAATTCATTGATTAAGAAATCCCAAATCTAGCTTCAACTAATGCACAAGAGTTGGCTGAGTGGAACAAGTGTGTGGCAAAGGCGAGACAGATAATCCTTGAGGGAGTTCGAGACCATATTATTTCGAGTCTCCATGGGAAGGATACTCCATTTTCAATGTGGAAGACATTTAAGGACCTCTACTAGAACAGTACTGACCAGAGGAAATTGGCACTCAAGGATAAGCTTCGAAGAATCAAGACGGAGAAGGGCGATACTATTTCCACATATTTGAACATGTTCACCACCTGCAAAGATGAGCTTGGCAATGTGGGAATAACTACTGTCGATGATGATATGGTGAGCCTCACTCTCCTTGGCCTTCTAAAGGGTTGGCATAGCTACCAGGACTCTGTGAATGGAAGGGAGAAACTATCAGATTGGGAATGACTGTGGTCAAATCTTATTTAAGAGGAGATCAAGAGGAGCACATGAGATGGTTCTTTGACCAAGAATGATGATGAAGAAAATCTAACCTTAGCAAGTAAGGCAAGGAAAGGGAAGGGGAAGGCTTCCCATTTCAAATTGAATTCTTCTCATGGAGGGAAGAAGGGTGACATGTCTAAAGTAAGATGCTTTAATTTTCACAAGATGGGACATTATGCGACTAATTTCCCATTGAAGAAGTCCAAGAAGGGATCCTTGGAAGGATGGAAGGTGGGGCATTAGCCTCTCAGTTCGAAATGGACTTTACCCACATCACATGCATGGTGTCATCAATGATGGGTTGTGTCTGGTATCCTTACAGTGAAGCATCATTCCACATGACCGGTGATAAAAATTTATTCAGTGCCTTGGAGGAGAAAGACCTCAAGATGTGCATAGAGATGGGTGATGATGGAAGGTATAGTGTTTCAGGAGTGGGCATGGTTTCTTTTCAGAGGGATCATGTAGCTCCTCTCACCTTGACAGATGTGATGTATGTGCTTGGACTGAAGAAGAACTTGGTATCGGTCGTGATGTTGGAGGACAAAGGCTATGATGTTGTCTTCAGTGAAGGAAAGTCATTCCTAAGACACATAGCCACGAGTCAAACCAAGAGGATAGGGATTCGGGTGAAGAATCTCTATAAACTAGAGGTAGATGATTATGTAGCATTGAGTACGAAAGTAGAATTGGTGCAAAGCGAAGACATTGGCAAGTTGTGGCATAGGTGGTTGGGCCATTTGCATCATGGGGCTTTGAAGATAATGCAGCAAATATCTATAGGACTTCCCAAAGGTAAACTTGAGCAATTTGACACATGAAAAGGTTGTACCTTGGGAAAGTACACCATGTCTTCCTTTCATGATCGAGACAGTCGAGCAGAGGCTATCTTAGAGTGATTTCATACTGATTTGTGTAGACCATTCTCGACGGCATCCATAGGAAAGAAAGCGTATTATGTGATTTTCTTTGATGACTATTCTCGTAAATGCTGGATTTATTTCATGCAGAAGAAGGACCAAACTTTCACAAATTTTTGTGAGTTCAAAGATTTGGTCGAGAAAGAGTCAAGGAAGAAGATCAAGGCCTTGAAAAGCAACAATGATGGAGAATATGTCTCTCAAGAGTTTAAGGACTTCTATGCAGCAGAAGGAATTAAATGATAGTTGATGGCACCTCATAACCCACAGAAGAATGGGGTAGCCAAGAGGAAGAACATAACTATTGTAGGGGTAGCACAGACAATGTTGCATGACCAAGGTGTACCATTTCACTTGTGGGTTAAGGCATGCAACACAGCAGTCTATTTGCAGAATAGAAGCCTGCGTCACATAATTGGGATGAAGACACCCGAGGAAGCTTTCTCTGGCAAGAGACCAGATGTGAGTCACTTCAGGATCTTTGACTCATCAGTATATTGCCATGTGACAAAGGATGCACAGAAGAATCTGTTAGGTTCCTATACCAATAGGTGTCATATTTCATGATTGACTGTGGAAATTTTAAATATGATCATCCTTTCCATGTTGCAAAGGTTCCATATTTTGAAAAAATTAAAAAATTTAAAAAATTTAAAGAGGGTATGCCCTAAAAGAAAAATCAAAGGGCAAGAAGAATGAATTGGTCAAAGAAAAGAAAGAAAATGAACCCCAAAGAAAGACCAGGAAAGTGTGCTAGTCAAAATGCCACTACTATCCTATTTTTGCAAAGAATTTCAAATCATGCAATCAGTGACTTTGTCACACTTGATGGATGGCCCAACAGCTCAATCTTGGCCATTCCATGTTTAAATTTCTTGTTTTAGCATTAGAGAATAAGGTCTGTTCAAACAGTTCAAGCTTGGCAAACAAACAGCTAGGTAGAGAAGCAAAGGGTCTCAACAGCTAAATCTGAGCCCTTGGAAGAAATAAGGGTAGACTTAGATAGGAGGGCAGTTAAAAGAAAAGAAGAGAATCGAGGTTTGCTAGTTCAAATGCACCCAAACAAGATGAAGAAAAAATGTTAGGTGTAGCAGAATGGGTAGGTAATCCTGGTGTTGCAAAAGCAGGTTGGTAATCAGTTTTGACCTGTTAAATATGATCTATCTCATAAGTATCACAACATCCTGGCAAAGTGGCTACAGTTCAGTGGAGCATGACTAATTTCCCCTCTCATTTCCCCAAGAACACTTACTAACACCCCCTCAAGGACATTGGGATCTGCTCAATGGTCCTAGTTCATTTCATTTTATGAGAAATACTAAGTAGAACTCTGTGTTTGCTTAGTCAAAACAAGCCACATTTCTTGTGTAAAAAGACCCTTCCATTTCACTTTCATTTTTCTAAGAACCTAAGTTTTTACCTTATAAACTTAGCGTTTTCTATTCACAAAACCATATTAACATCCTAACTATATTGTATAGCTCCCATATAATACTTCTCCGCCCCTATTACACATAAAAAAACTATATAAAAAACCCCAAAATACTTAAATATCCCCGCCCCGGCAATTATAGCCATAACCATGTTATTTCGGGAATTATTGGTTCAACTGGGACCACGTAATAACCCCTCCACGCACATAAAAAAGGGATTTGTTTAACATTTGGTTAAACAAATAACCAAAGCCGCCCGCATAAACCATATAAAACCCAGTAACCAAAGGTTTTATGCCCCGCAAAACCATATAAACGTTAATATATCGGGTGGGCCCCGCGCCATACCCCACCGCCAACTTACCCCTTCGTCAACCGTCGGATCCGATCCCCCAGATCGGACGGCTCTCATCAATATCGGAGGCGCCCCAATGACCGGACGATAGCACATGATAAAAAGCGGTTTTCCCGCCGTACTATGGGACGCGTGTCGCTCCCAGAGTTTATCACGTCTGTTTGGTCCAAAACCACCCCCGTACATAAAGCAGCGCGATGAAACCATAAACTTCTCCCACTTACCGTTGCTGACGTCGTCACCCAAGTTAGCACCCACGTCAGCATTCCGCGTCACCATTCCGTCCACCGTGTCCGCCACGTCAGCACCAAGTCACCTTCCATACCCACCGCTACCCGACAAAGATGATGTCATGCTGACGTCACCTGACCAAAGCGCGCCAATAACCCGCCAAAATCAAAATTTTTGTTAAAAAGTCATTTTAACGACGTTTTTGTCCATTTTTCTTTGTTTTTCTTGCGTAAGCTTTGCATGGTTAACGACGTTCAAAACGACATTTTTCCTGCATAGTCCGCCACCCAGAGGAATTCACTCCGCAACTCGGTCCCTCAGCTCAATCCTCGACCTGCATTTCGCACCAGGAGCCTGTAAAACAAGTATTTACCCGATATTCACTCGTAAACCCTTTTTTTCGAGTTTCTCTGTTAAAATCACCCGAAGAAATAAAATTAGAATTAAAATGCGCTCCTACCTACAAATCTCTTCATTTTAATTCATTGTTTGACCAATTTTTCCAAAGAAAACCTGCAAATTATGTTATCCTCTGCAAATTTCCCATTAAACTACAATTCAAGCCCATTTCCGCCGACAAAATCTCCAAAAATGCCCAAATATTGAGTTAAATTTTTCAAAATCACTTGCAAAAAGAGCACCATTTCCATTGTTTTATCTAGCTTCCCAACTAAGCTCTGCAGACCTTATCTTTTACTATGAGTTTTGCCCAGTGATGCCATTTCTATATAAAACTCAGTTTGCAAATTTCCTAAGAAAAAACCCCAGAGCCAGTACTCTGTTTTTCTGTTGTTGCATAGACCCAAATTCCAATTATAAACACAGACAATTGAAGCATGGAAGCTCCAGTGGCCTTGAATGTTGCCCCCTTGAATGCACCACATAAGGAATTGGAATGGATACCCCTTGCTGACAGGGACTTCCGAATTAAGGATATGATGGGTTACAAACTTCACCTGCAAGCCTTTTGTGAAACTAGAAATAGCTACAGAAGCAGCACCGATGTCTTGGGAATTTGGGAGTCCAACATGCCTATCTATTACCTGCATTTAGTAAATGTGCTCCCTGATTTCATCCATTTATGCTGTGCAAATTATGAACCCACACAAAGAGCAGTTATGGCTCCATCTGGGACTGTGCTCTTCTATATTACTCCTTAATCCATAAATAAGATGCTGAACTTTAAGCCCACTCAGCCTCTGGCTCCTCTCACCATGAAATCCTTGTTTGACCAAGCTGCCAAACTGCCCAGTTCAGAGATTACCAGAATAGCTCAATTATTCATGAGACCAGAAAGCCATCCCAGGCATCCACCTCCTTTTAATCAAGTCTGGTTCAATGAGGCTGGTATACTCATTACTAACATGATTTCCTACATTCTGGGTTTCAAAACCAGTGAGTATGTTGATGAAATTGTTTTAATATTGATGTCCATATTCACTCCAAGACAGCCCCTTGATGTCAAGTATGATTATGCCACCTTCATAACAAATAAAATCCATGAGCAATTCATGAATTTGGAGAGAGAAAGAGTGTTCAAATACACATCCTACATATATCATTTGCTGATGTGCTATCAACCTGATAGTTTCCAACTTCCTCTAAAAAGATTGGACCTCAAAGGAGAAAGGAGGTCTGTGATTTTCTGGACCTCAGTATTCCATGAAGTCCACAACTCCCCATATACATATTGTGAGTTCATTAACCTGTTCATATATCCGGCCACTTCTTTTTTGATAACAACTCCTTCTGTCAGGCTCTCTACTGAAATGCAGAAAATTTTACATCTCTCAAAGGAATACAGTATTGGTGACTGGTATTTTTACCAAAACCACACAGTGATCAGGCTTTATGGCTATGAATTAACTCCCTACAAGCTGGTGAAGTATGTCCCTATGAGACTCTTTTCCCTGTAATACTACTGGCAATTTAGTAGTTCAGATTTGACTCATTTCTATGGTGCTAAGAAAAAAGCACAGCTCAAGATAAGACATCAATTAGGCCCTTTTATCTTCAATAAAAGGGAAGACACCTGGGAGGAAGTAAAAAGAAAATTAAGAGATCAACTTATGATGAAACAAAGTTTTCATTGGTCACCATATGACCCTGAACATTTCATAAGTTTTAGAAGAGTCGAAAACAAGCTTACAGGATATGTGCACCACAAAATCCCTGAAATTGAACAATATGCTAATCAACAGGAATGGGTAGAAGCAACACTAGTTGAAGAGCTTACTGAAGAAGAGAAATTAGAAAAAGCAATGAAAGAGCTTGAAAAAACACTTGACCCGGACTCTTTTGGACAGGTCCCTTTCACATTGCCTCAACATATTGGAGCGGGAACATCATCTGCCACAACTTCACAACAACCTGCCCAAGAGAGTACTCCACCTACAGGGACATCCAAAGGCAAGGAAGTACAACATTCAGAATAGCAAGATACAATGGCAGACCGGCTAGATACAGCAAAGGAGCAAAGTCAAGGGTAAGGTCCTTCAACACAAACGAAGGTACCTGAAATCCCTGTGTTACAAACTCCTCTCAATGAGGAAAGAGCCAAGAAAAGGGACAGACACGAAAAGACACCTACAGGTGGATCAACAGAAAAGCAAAGGGAAAAGAGGCAAAGGTTAAATCCTTACTCTAACGAGGAATTGGCGGAGGAAACACCAGGCAACTTAAGGGGTGAGGAAACAACTAAATAGCAGATTCCTCCAAGTCTGGAAACATCAACTAGCTCATTTCAGCAAGAGCAAGAGAGGCAGCATGGTGTGGAGGTTACATCCACCAGGCAACAGAGCAAGCAAGGCTCGGATATCAAGAAAGCATTTACCGAAATAAAGGCTAGAAATGAGCCAGTAAGGTTCCAACTTTATAATCAATTGCTAAGAATGGCTCCCACCAATCAACAAAGGTTAATGGCAGCCTATGATATTCAAGAAGAGAAAAGGACCCTTAGTCACTTCAGGCCTACAATGCAGCAACCACAATCAGCTGCTGATTATATCAGGACCAATCTGGAAGTTATCTCTAAAGACATCCACCCAATGGACCAGATTGAGTTACATAAATAAACCGGCGAAATGGTGTACTCCACCTTGGCAGACAAAGCATTATTAGCTCACAAACTACAGAATTCATTGCACAATACTTCTGCCCAATTGGAATTGGAAAAGACCTCCTCATTAGCCAAGGATAACAGGATCAAATCCTTGGAGGAACTTATTATTGAGCTGGGACATGATCCCAAGGGCATACAGGACTTAATAAAAAAGAAAGAAGAAGATATTGCAGCCCTCAGGAAGCAGCTCAAGCTGCCAATTACCATGCACCCTCAAACCACAGAAGTTGCACAGCAGAAAGAAGAGGAGGACGTGGTGAGTTTTCTGATGAGGATGAATGAAAGACTGGCAGAAACAGAGAAGGCATTGGAGAAATCATTACAAGGAAAACAGGGAGAGTTGGCCTCCCAGCCACCAGAAACAGCTCCAATAAGCACAACAGCTCCTCCTATAGCAGCAGTATCTCCTACTGATCCGCCATCAACAGCAGGTACTTCAGCTTCAGCAACAACTACAGTAGCAACAACAATAGTACCAGATGCTAGCCTGAGCATGGAAGAGATGATGAAGGAAATAAAGGCTTTAGAACTCCAAATGGCAGAGCTAAAGGAAGCCAAAGAAAAACTGGCCAAGATAGAGGTGAATTATGATAAATCAAAAATAACTGTGGCTGAGAAAACAAGAGAAGTAAAGGCCCTGGAAAATAAGGTAAAATCCTTGGAGAAGGACCTTACTCTTCACAAAACTCTGGCAGAAATCAAAACAATTTTGTGGACTAAAATTGGCCAGTCCATCACTGATCAATGGACATCAATACAGACTATTCATGACCAGATTGAATTGATAGAGATAGCTCAGGTTGAGACTCAAAAAGCCAGAGCATTATTGGCAAACAAGCCCGAACAGGCCAATAAACTAATTCATTTTTTGAATACTCATACCAGAGAGCAGCTAGCAGCTCTAGATATTCAGGACAGAACAGGTACAATTTTGACAGTGAAAAAGGTGTTGACCATGAGGAATTTTGTACAAAATCTGGAAAGAAAGTGCCAAGAAATGCAGACAGAAATAAATGCCTTTAGAGAAAAGTTTGCAGTGTTGTAGAGCAAAGGGTTACCCAGCTTATTGACCAGCAATCAGAGACTATTAACACATGAACAATATGCTCACAGGGTAAATACCTATGTTACCAATCAAATTACAACATCATCAAGCATTTCAGAAGACACAGTACCTCCCTCTGGACAGAGCTTATATGACAAATTAGAAAATTTGTTCTACATTGAACATGAGATGACACATCTTTTTGAAGTCCAGCCCAATTACTACAGGTATACTGAAGCTGATGAAACATTAATAAAACTACAAAGACACCAGTTGCCAACAGACCAATGGTGGCAGGGCATGTTGGAGGTTTTACCAAGGTAGTGTTGGCGCTAATTCTTTTTTGATTCTCTGCATTTAATCAAATTTAATGCGCGTGCCACATATCATAAATATGACAACAACAAGGAAGGAGCTCACGCCAAAACGCATTAAAGGGGAATTGGGCGCAAATGATAGGGCTGGGATAGCAGCGCAGGAATGCGGGATAAAGGAACAACTGCCAGTCGACTTATTAAGTCCAAAAGTCAAATATATCAGACCACCTAAGGCAGCCAGCACAATGCAAGTTACTTCTGCATTGATTACGCTCTCTTTTCAATATCATTTATTGCCTTTAAAGAAGTAGATGGATAAATTTATTGTTGGATATTTTCCCTATGAGATATTTTGTAACTATTCTTTTATAAATACCTCCTCAAGATATGTATTGTTGTTGGTTGGTGGATATCATTCTAGACCTGCGCTGTAATTTTGAGAACCTTTCTGAATAAAGATTGCCAGAATGCTTTGCTCGTGAATTTTCTGATTGTGGAATTAATGGCAGAAGAATATGTTGCAGAATTCTCGTGTTACCTCATGGATCATTAAGTCTTTTTACCCTTGTTTTGATGTTCCTATGTTTATTTATCATCTATATATCATGTTCTAATTGCATGAAAAAAGAATAGCCCAGGATTTACTTTGCTATACTCTGTGTTCAATTCCTGTCAATTTTTATGTTTTCTACAGGACTAGCATAGGCAGGAATTCTTAACTGCTCCTATCTCCCTGGTTCTTTCACTCTAAATATAATCAAGGAATTCTTAACTGCTCCTTGGTAATATTTATTCAATTTCCCTTTGTTAGCATAATGAAAGATTCTTGATTGCCTTTCATTCCCTGACTTCATTTCATCTTATTCCAACTTGAAAATTGTTCTATGTTTAATTATCTTGCTCTTTAGTCCTCCTTTTGCCAAAGAAACCATACCCAGAGGTTCATTTTCAACTGACTCCATTAACCCAATGGTCTGAACTTCTCTTATATTGCAGCCCTGTTCTATTGAATGTCACCTTCCAAACACCAAAGTTTGATCAGTTTCCTCTTATTTTCAAAATATCTTTAGGAAAATCCAAGACTTTTACGATTCATACTTTCCTAGAAAATTATTGTCAAAAACAGTGTCCTTTAAACATTTCCAGAAATTACCAAAAAAAGAACTAGAAGCTGGCTCCAAAGAAGAAAACTCGGTGCACTAGATCAAACCCAGATCCTGACCCTCCAGCTATTTTTGAAAATCCTAACTTAATCTCCAAGACCCTAAGAAGACAAGAAAGTCCACAAAATACTGCTGATTTAAATTTTGATATACTGCAGCAAAACCTTACCAAATCTGAGCTTACTCCTGGAAAACCAGCAGTCCTTTCTACTGTTGGTACACCTTCTTCTAGTTCACCATCATCACTCCAAAACATCTTTTCCACTCCTCCATCAACTCCGTTTACCCTAGCTATTATCCCTGTGCTACCAGCTATCCCATTTATACTTGTAAATATGGCAAACCGTTATGCTCCTCTGCAGTTGCCTGCAAATCCAGGGGCTATGCCTCAGGATTATCAGAGAAAAATTACATATTTTAATGGTATTGTCTCCTATACAGCCCAACAACACACTAAAAAAATGATGGACTACTTTGAGAACTATGAAGTTGATGACAATGATGTCAGAATGAAAATTTTTGTCCAAAGCTTAACCGGTGATGTAAGGACTTGGTTTAGGGCACTTGGTGCAAACACAATTGCTGATCCGGATGCCCTATATCAAACCTTTTTGAACAAATGGGAAAATAAGAAAGACCCATTGCATATCCTATCAAAGTACAACGGTTTAAAAAGAGGCCCACAAGAAACTGTCCAAGACTATTGTGCTAGACTCAATAACGTGTACAATGCTATCCCTCAAAACCTTAGACCTCCACCTGACTTAGCCTTAATCAAATTCCCTAATGGATTTGACTCTGACATGGCATATCAGCTAAGGGAAAGAGCTCCTGCCAGCTTGGAAGATATGCAGAGCATAGCTGTTAGTGTAGAGGCAAATCTGATCTCTAAAAGAGCTCGAGCTAGAGCTAAAAGAAGAACTACTTTCAAAGAAGAGCCTTCAGCATTTGAACAAAAACTAGATGCAATCATCAAAGGCATGGATAGACTGGGTGATAGAGTGGAAACCATTGAACGAAAATCTTCTTGGGAAGGTCAACCAAGTAACACCACTAGAAATCCAAACTTTAGAAAAAATCAAAATCCTAACACTGGGAAGGCTGGCCCTGATCAGAATATCAGACCTCCGTTTCAAGAGAACTATGCCGAAGCCTCAACCTCTAGTGAGCCAATAGAGGACACCCAAATCAACCTAATGGGTTTAAACAGTGAGCAACAAATCTTTCTAACACAAGATGACCAAGAGGCTCATAATTTCAATCAATTTCAAACCAAGTCCGGAGAATCATTTGATTTCAGAGAAGGATATGATGCAGCGGTCTATGAGGTCCATAAACAATACAAATTAAGAAGCAGAACGGTAGATGTGCCTGAACCCAGCAAGCTGAAAGATACCAAGCAGCCTAAGAAAGCAAAGGATAAAACTGTCCTAACAGAACTCCCTGCTAAAACAGACCCCAATCCAAAAGAACCCACGGTTGAGGATATATCAGACTTACAGCCATCAAATGATCAACCATCCACATCCTTTCCTCCAAAAAAGAATGCAGACAGCTCTCCTGAAAACAATTTCAAAGCAGATTTAGGTCATAACAGCACTCATGATGAAGAAAAAACCACTGAGAACACAACAAAAAAGGAAAACCTTGCTGCCTGGAATACAAAGATTCAAGTGGAAAAACCTTTCAACCTAGAAACAGAAATAGGTAAATTAAAAATAGCCATTCCACTGTCTGAATTGGCTAAACATGAGGTTTACAAAGAACAAATCAGTAGGTCACTTCAAATATCAGAGAATAGAGATGCAGTCAATGTTTTAGATGACCAACCAGAGCTAATCTTTGGTCCTGAGGTAAATGGTAAAACAGTAGATGGAGGAGTTCCTCCATTCTATGTGAGCTTAAACATTCATGACAAAGTGCTACATAATGCAATGTTTGATTCGGGAGCTTCCCATAATCTGATGCCTAAGTCTGTGATGGAAAGATTGGACCTAGATATCACAAGGCCATACAAAGATTTGTTTTCATTTGATTCCAGCCAGGTTAGGTGTCTAGGCCTAATCAAAGATTTGTGTGTATCTTTAGTGCAATACCCTGCCAAGACAATCTTGATGGATGTGGTGGTAGCTGATATCCCACCTAAGTATGGAATGCTTTTGTCCAGATCTTGGGGTGCAAAACTACAAGGATCTTTGCAGGTAGACATGTCTGATGCCACCATTTCAGTCTTTGGCCAACCAAAGAGGTTGTACCGGGAAACATTGATGAAATATGTGGTTAGCAGTCAAGAGAAACCCAAAAACTTCCCCATTTATTCCATGCATTCAAATATGGATTCATTCATCTTATACAATGCTGAAAGGTGTCCCAAAACGAATGTCAAATTCCTAGAATCAACACAAGCAAAAAACATAAATGAACAATGTAGTGCTCAAGATCAACAAATGGTTGAAGTGATTGATGCAACAAACAAACAAGATATACAATATCAGTTGCAAAATTCAAATCTGCCCATTGAGACAATATCCAAAACTCTTAAGGCTAGTGATAATCAAGAAATCTTATGGTACTTAGAGTTTGATGGGTCAGTGAACAAATTAGGAGTAGGGGCAGGGGTTTGGATACACAACATGCAAAATGACCATGCTCAAGGACATGCATATAGGCTAAATTTTAGATGTACAAAAAATATGGCCGAATATGAGGCCCTTTTGCTGGGACTCAAACTGATTAGAAATCTAGGGGAAACTAAGATTTCAATATTAGGGGACTCTGATTTGATCATCCAACAGATGAAGGGAAATTTGTTACTAATGATGTTAGGCTGAGAGCTTATAGAGGGGAAGCCATTGAAATACTCAACACCTTCTTAGAATTCCAGCTCACCAAAATTCCAAGAAACCATAATTTATATGCTCACAGTTTGGCAAATTTTGCCAGCACTTGCAAGTTGCCATTCGAACCCAACCATCACTTTACTACTGAGATTAAACACAGACCTGTTGTCCCGGATAATGTAAAAAATTGGCAAGTGTTTGAAAATAACACACAAATTAATAATTTATTGACTTTGAAAGAGGAATTCTCAAGCACAAACATAGAAACAAGCACCATTTGTGATCAACAGCAAATAGAGAAAATTGAGAAAAATATATCAGCTGAAACAGTGAATCATATTTTGCATCCAACAATTTTTTCCAACAAAAATTTGCAACAGCTGAAGCAAATGGACCTTGATGAAATTGTTGAGGCAGAAGCTGAAGTAATTGAGCTGAAAGATAACTTTTTGCCCACAGGCTTGACTCCTTTGGAGGATATTTTCGATTCAAATGATATTCCAAGAAAGCCAAAAATGCAGCCTTTAAATGCAAAAATTGAGGACTGTAATATAGGAACTGCAAAAAATCCTAAGATGGTAAAATTATCCAAAGCCTTACCTCCCGACCAAAAACTAAAATACATTTAGTTGTTTAAAGAGTTTCAAGATGTTTTTGCATGGAGCTATGAGGACCTCAAGTCCTATGATACTTCGGTCATCCAACACACAATACCTTTAAAAGAAAATCAAAAGCCTTTTAAACAAAAGCTGAGAAGGGTTAATCCAGTCCTCCTTCCTCTCATTGAAAAGAAAGTCAAAAGAATGTACCAAGCTGGAATAATTTCTCCTATTAGATTTTCAGAATGGATTTCAAATCTAGTGCCCACTAGAAAGAAAATGGGAGAGATAAGACTGTGCGTTGACTTAAGAAATCTGAATAAAGTCTCTCTCAAAGACCACTACCCCTTACCAAAAATGGATCACATTCTACAAAGGGTAGTGGGAGCCTCTAGGATCTCACTGCTAGATGGATTCTCAGGATTTAATCAGATCTTGGTTCACCCAGATGATCAAGACAAAACTGCTTTTACAACACCTTGGGAACTTTCAAATATGTCAAAATGCCTTTTGGACTTAAGAATTCAGGGGCCACATTTCAACGAGCAATGGACATAGCCTTTGCTAAAGAGATCCATGATTTTTTAGTCATATATCTTGATGATCTCACTGCTTTTTCCAAATCAGATCAAGAACATTTAGAACATCTCAGACAAGTGTTCCTAATCTGCAGAAAATATGGCATATCTTTGAACCCAAAGAAATCGTTGTTTGGCCTAGAAGAAGGGAAGCTCCTAGGTCATATAATCTCAAAAGATGGCATTAGAATTGACCCGGATAGAATTCAAGCTATCCTCCAAGTGCCTCACCCAAGGAACATCAAAGAATTGCAAGCTTTCCTAGGAAAGATCAATTTCCTAAGAAGATTCATTCCCAACTTGGCCGAACTAATAAGACTGTTGAATAACATGCTGAAGAAAGATTCTAAAGTCAAATGGACAATAGAAGCTAAACAAGCCTTTGAGGAAATCAAAATAGCTTTGACTAAAGCACCTATCCTCACAAGCCCCAAGTTTGATAGAGATTTTATAATCTTTTCCTTTGCATCTCAGCATACTATTGTTGCTGTCCTATTACAAAAAGATGACCAAGGATGTGAGAAGCCCATTGCTTTTTTCAGCAAAGCACTTAGAGATGCTCCACTCAAGTATCAAATCATGGAGAAACAAGCTTATGCCCTTGTAAAGGCCATCAAGGATTTCAGAGTTTATATCTTGTACTCTCATGTGATAGCCTATGTCCCAAATGTTGTGGTCAAAGACATTCTGACTCAAGAAGGAATTGAAGGAAAAAGAGGCAAATGGATAGCTAACATTTTGGAATATGACATTGAAATCAAGCCAACAAAACTGATAAAAGGACAAGGATTAGCCAAATTGATGACTGAAACCAATTTTCAAGCCCTTGACATCAATGAACTGGATAACGAACAGGAGATGGTGACTCCATAGATCAATCAAGCCTTCTCACAATCACCTTGGTATGCTGATATAATTTATGTATTGTTAAACCTGCAAGCTCCTCCAGGGTTATCCGGGACTAAAAAAAGGTTCTTGAAAATGAAAGCTTCAAAGTTTTGTATTATAGACAATGTTTTATTTTGGAAAAATCATGAAGGTATTTTGTTGAATTGCCTAACACAGGATGAAACTGAAAAAGTACTCAAGGAATTTCATGCAGGGGACTATGGTGGACATTTGTATTGGAAATCAACAGCTGATAAAATCTTAAGAGCTGGTTTTTATTGGCCCTCCCTATTTGCTGATGTGAAAAAATTTGTAGTTTCTTGTCATAAATGCCAAATCTTTGAAGGCAAGAGAAAACTGTTACCTTTACCCCTGAAACCCATTTTCAATGAAAGACCATTTCAACAATGGGGTTTAGATTTCATTAGAGAGATTCACCCTTCTTCCTCTGGCCAACATAAGTGAATTTTAACTGCCACAGACTACACTAAGTGGATATAAGCCATCCCTTGTAGGTAAGCCAATGACTCAATCATCATGCAATTCTTAGAAACCAATATCCTATCTAGATTTGGTTGTCCAGAAAAGATCATAACAGACAATGCTGTTGCCTTTAAATCCAAAAGAATGATCAATTTTTGTCACAAATACCACATTACCTTAGGCCACTCCACAGCCTATTACCCTCAAGGTAATGGTCTAGCTGAATCATCCAATAAAAGCTTGATCAACATCATAAAGAAAGTGTTGGAGGAAAACAAAAAGAATTGGCACAAAAACCTTATTAATGCACTATGGGCAGATAGGCTATCTACAAAGAGATCCATTGGGACAAGCCCCTATGAGTTGGTTTATGGCATGGAGCCTGTGTTCCCTTCATCCTTGGGAATCCTTGTGATAAAATTGCTGCAAGAAATACAGGCAGAACCCAATGATATTCAAAGGAGAATCAATCAAACTATTCACTTACAGCAGACTAGAGAAGAAGTGTATCAGAGAACTCAGATTCTACAAGAGAAATTGAAGAAGATTTTTGACAAAAGGACAAAGGCAGAAGATTTCTTCATAGGTGAAAAAGTGTTGAAGTGGGATTCCAGGAGGGAGGACAAAGGAAAACATGGCAAATTTGATTTCCTATGGAAAGGACCTTTTGCTATTCAGGCTGTACAAGGAAATAACACTTACTTTTTGAGAAGTTTGGATGGTACAGAAGCTGAGGAAGGGCCAGTCAATGGGCGAATGCTCAAGCATTATTTTGATCCTCTCTGTTAACATAATAGGATTGTATTTTGTACATAATAGTGTCTATTTTCACCAGTTTATTACAGCAATAGAATAGGGAATAGGATGCAGCAAATTTTGAGGGAAAAAAGCAAACAATTGTGCCACCTTTTTGTGTATATTTTGAGCTTATCAGAAAAAATCAATAAGAAGACTTAGGATCTATAAAGATGATGAATAAACACTCAGATAAAATGTCAAAGACAGAGTTGTAACTCTGTTCAAATTAGATCATAGGAAAAAACATATATGTTACAGAGATACAATTTTGTTTGTCTACAGCGGAAGGAAGCTTCAGATTACAGCAAGAGTTGAAAATAAGGCCATCTGACCTGTTGTTCTTGGCTTTTCACCTGGAAAATCCATCCCCAAGTGGAGCCACTGTTAGGTTCCTATACCAATAGGTGTCATATTTCATGATTGACTGTGGAAATGCCAAATATGATCATCCTTTCCATGCTGCAAAGGTTCCATATTTTGAAAAAATCAAAAAATTTAAAAAATGTAAAGAGGGTATGCCCTAAAAGAAAAATCAAAGGGCAAGAAGAATGAATTGGTCAAAGAAAAGAAAGAAAATGAACCCCAAATAAAGACCAGGAAAGTGTGTTATTCAAAATGCCACTACTGTCCTATTTTTGCAAAGAATTTCAAATCATGCAATCAGTGACTTTGTCACACTTGATGGATGGCCCAACAGCTCAATCTTGGCCAGCCCATGTTTAAATTTCTTGTTTTAGCATTAGAGAATAAGGTCTATTCAAACAGTTCAAGCTTGGCAGACAAACGGCTAGGTAGAGAAGCAAAGGGTCTCAACAGCTAAATCTGAGCCCTTGGAAGAAATAAGGGTAGACTTAGATAGGAGGACAGTTAAAAGAAAAGAAAAGAATCAAGGTTTGCTAGTTCAAATGCACCCAAACAAGATGAAGAAAAAATGTTAGGTGTAGCAGAATGGGTAGGTAATTCTAGTGTTGCAAAAGCAGGTTGGTAATCAGTTTTGTCCTGCTAAATATGATCTATCTCATAAGTATCACAACATCCTGGCAAAGTGGCTACAATTTAGTGGAGCATGACTGATTTCCCCTCTCATTTCCCCAAGAACACTTACTAACACCCCCTCAAGGACATTGTGATCTGCTCAATGGTCCTAGTTCATTTCATTTTATGAGAAATACTAAGTAGAACTATGTGTTTGTTTAGTCAAAACAAGCCACATTTCCTGTGTAAAAAGCCTCTTCCATTTCACTTTCATTTTTCTAACAACCTAAGTTTTTACCTTATAAACTTAGCGTTTTCTATTCACAAAACCATATTAACATCCTAACTATATTGCATAGCTCCCATATAATACTTCTCCGCCCCTATTACACATAAAAAAACTATATAAAAAACCCAAAAATACTCAAATATCCCTGCCCCGACAGTTATAGCCATAACCATGTTATTTCAGGAATTATTGATTCAACTGGGACCATGTAATAACCCCTCCGCGCACATAAAAAAGGGATTTGTTTAACATTTGGTTAAACAAATAACCAAAGCCGCCCGCATAAACCATATAAAACCCAGTAACCAAAGGTTTTATGCCCCGCGAAACCATATAAACGTTAATATATCGGGCGGGCCCCGCGCCGTACCCCACCGCCAACTTACCCCTCCGTCAACCGTCGGATCCGATCCCCCAGATCGGACGGCTCTCATCAATATCGGAGGTGCCCCGATGACCGGACGATAGCGCGCGATAAAAAGTGGTTTTCCTGCCGTACTGTGGGACGCGTGTCGCTCCCAGAGTTTATCACGTCCGTTTGGTCCAAAGCCGCCCCTGTACATAAAGTGGTGCGATGAAACCGTAAATCGCTCCCGCTTACCGCTGCTGACATTGTCACCCACATCAGCACCCACGTCATCACCCACATCAGCATTCCACGTCACCATTCCGTCCACCGTGTCCGCCACATCAGCTCCAAGTCACCTTCCGTACCCCCCGCTACTCAACAAAGATGACGTCATGCTGACGTCACCCGACCAAAGCATGCCAATTACCCGCCAAAATCAATATTTTTGTTAAAAATTCGTTTTAACTATGTTTTTGTCCATTTTTCTTTGTTTTTCTTGCGCAAGCTTTGCATGGTTAACGACGTTCAAACAAAAATTTTCCTGCACAGTCCGCCACCCAGAGGAATTCACTCCACAGCTCGGTCCCTCAGCTCAGTCCTCGACCTTCATTTCGCACCAGGCGCTTTTAAAATAGGTATTTACCCGATATTCACTCGTAAACCCTGTTTTCCGAGTTTCTCTATTAAAATCACCTGAAGAACTAAAATTCGAATTAAAATGCGCTCCTGCCTACAAATCTCTGCATTTTAATTCACTGTTTGACCCATTTTTCCAAAGAAAACCTGCAAATTATGTTCTCCTCTGCAAATTTCCCATTAAACTACAATTCAAGCCCATTTCCACCAGCAAAATCTCCAAAAATGCCCAAATATTGAGTTAAATTTGTCAAAATCACTTGCAAAAAGAGCACCATTTCCACTGTTTTATCCATCTTCCCAACTACGCTCTGCAGACCTTATCTTTTACTATGAGTTTTACCCAGTGAGGCCATTTCTATATAAAACTCAGTTTGCAAATTTCCTAAGAAAAAACCCCAGAGCCAGTACTCTGTTTTTCTGTTGCTGCACAGACCCAAATTCCAATTATAAACACAGACAATTGAAGCATGGAAGCTCCAGTGGCCTTGAATGTTTCCCCCTTGAATGCACCACATAAGGAATTGGAATGGATACCCCTTGCTGACAAGGACTTCCAAATTAAGGATATGATGGGTTACAAACCTCACCTGCAAGCCTTTTGTGAAATTAGAAATAGCTACAGAAGTAGCACCGATGTCTTGGGAATTTGGGAGTCCAACATGCCTATCTATTACCTCCCTTCAGTAAATGTGCTCCCTGATTTCATTCATTTATGCTGTGCAAATTATGAATGCACATAAAGAGTAGTTATGGCTCCATCTGGGACTGTGCTCTTCTATATTACTCCTCAATCCATAAATGAGATGCTGAACTTTAAGCCCACTCAGCCTCTGGCTCCTCTCACCATGAAATCCTTGCTTGACCAAGCTGCCAAACTACCCAGTTCAGAGATTACCAGAATAGCTCAATTATTCATGACACCAGAAAGCCAGCCCAGGCATCCACCTCCTTTTAATCAAGTCTGGTTCAATGAGGCTGGTATACTCATTACTGATATGATTTCCTACATTCTGGGTTTCAAAACCAGTGAGTATGTTGATGAAACTGTTTTAATATTGATGTCCATATTCACTCCAGGATAGCCCCCTGCTGTCAAGTATGATTATGCCACCTTCATAGAAAATAAAATCCATGAGAAATTCATGAATTTGGAGAGAGAAAGAGTGTTCAAATACACATCCTACATATATCATTTGCTACTGTACTATCAACCTGATAGTTTCCAACTTCCTCTAAAAAGATTGGACCTCAAAGGAGAAAGGAGGTCTGTGATTTTCTGGACCTCAGTATTCCATGAAGTCCACAACTCCCCATATACATATTGTGAGTTCATTGACTTGTTCATATATCGAGCCACTTCTTTGTTGATAACAACTCCTCTTGTCAGGCTCTCTGCTGAAATGTAGAAATTTTACATCTCTCAAAGGAATATAGTATTGGTAACTGGTATTTTTACCAAAACCACACAGTGATTTGGATTTATGGCTGTGAATTAACTCCCTACAAGCTGCCGAAGTATGTCCCTATGAGACTCTTTGCCCTGGAATGCTACCGGAAATTTAGTAGTTCAAATTTGACTCATTTCTATGGTGCTAGGAAAAAGGCACAGCTCAAGATAAGACATCAATTGGGCCCTTTTATCTTCAATAAAAGGGAAGAAGCCTGGGAGGAAGCAGATAAGATATTAAGAGATCAACTTATGCTGAAACAAAGTTTTCATTGGTCACCATATGACCCTGAACATTTCATAAGTTTTAGAAGAGTCGAAAACAAGCTTACAGGATATGTGCACCACAAAATCCCTGAAATTGAACAATATGCTAATCAACAGGAATAGGTAGAAGGCACACTAGTTTAAGAGCTTACTGAAGAAGAGAAATTAGAAAAAGCAATGAAAGAGCTTGAAAAAACACTTGACCTGGACTCTTTTGTACAGGTCCCTTTCACATTGCCTAACCATATTCGAGCGGGCACATCATCTGCCACAACTTCACAACAACCTGCCCAAGAGAGTACTCCACCTACAGGGACATCCAAAGGCAAGGAAGTACAGCATTCAGAATAGCAAGATACAATGGCAGACCGGCCAGATACAATAGAGGAGCAAAGTCAAGGGCAAGGTCCTTCAACACAAATGAAGGTACCTGAAATCCCTGTGTTACAAACTCCTCTCAATGAAGAAAGAGCCAAGAAAAGGGATAGATAGGAAAAGACACCTACAGGTGGATTAGCATAACAGTAAGGGGAAAAGAGGCAAAGGTTAAATCCTTACTCTGAAGAGGAATTGGCAGAGGAAACAACAGGCAACTTAAGGGGTGAGGAAACAACTGAACAGCAGATTCCTCCAATTCTGGAAACATCAACTAGCTCATTTCAGCAAGAGCAAGAGAGGTAGCATGGTGTGGAGGTTACATCCACCAGGCAACAAAGAAAGCAAGGCTCGAATATCAAGAAAGCATTTACCGAAATAAAGGCTAGAAATGAGCCAGTAAGGTTCCAACTTTATAATCAATTGCTGAGAATGGCTCCCACCAATCAACAAAGGCTAATGGCAGCCTATGATATTCAAGAAGGGAAAATGACCCTTAGTCACTTCAGGCCTACAATGCAGCAGCCACAGTCAGCTGCTGATTATATCAGGACCAATCTGGAAGTTCTCTCTAAAGACATCCACCCAATGGACCAGATTGAGTTACATAAACAAACCGGCGAAATGGTGTACTCCACCTTGGCAGACAAAGCATTATTAGCTCACAAACTGTAGAATTCATTGCACAATACTTCTACCCAATTGGAATTGGAAAAGGCCTCCTCATTAGCCAAGGATAACAGGATCAAATCCTTGGAGGAAATTATTATTGAGCTGGGACATGATCCCAAGGATCCCAAGGGCATACAGGCCTTAATAAAAAAGAGAGAAGAAGATATTGCAGCCCTCAAGAAGCAGCTCAAGCTACCAATTACCATGCACCCTCAAACCACAGAAGTTGCCCAGCAGAAAGAAGAGGAGGACGTGGTGAGTTTGCTATTGGGGATGAATGAAAGACTGGCAAAAACAAAGAAGGCATTGGAGAAAGAATTACAAGGAAAACAGGGAGAGTTGGCCTCCCAGCCACCAGAAACAGCTCCAATAAGCACAACAACTCCTCCTACAGTAGTAGTCCCTCCTACTGATTCGCCATCAACAGCAGGTACTTTAGCTTCAGCAATAACAATAGTACCAAATGCCAGCCTGAGCATGGAAGAGATGATGAAGGAAATAAAGGCTTTAGAACTCCAAATGGCAGAGCTAAAGGAAGCCAAAGAAAAACTAGCCAAGATAGAGGTGAATTATGATAAATCAAAAATAACTGTGGCTGAGAAAACAAGAGAAGTAAAGGCCCTGGAAAATAAGGTAAAATCCTTGGAGAAGGAACTTATTCTTCACAAAACTCTGGCAGAAATCAAAACAATTTTGTGGACTAAAATTGGCCAGTCCATCACTGATCAATGGGCATCAATACAGACTATTCATGACCAAATTGAATTGATAGAGATAGCTCAGGTTGAAACTCAAAAAGCCAGAGCATTATTGGAAAACAAACCTGAACAGGCCAATAAACTAATTCATTTTTTGAATACTCATACCAGAGAGTAGCTAGCAGCTCTAGATATTCAGGACAGAATAGGTACAATTTTGACAGTGGAAAAGGTGCTGACCATGAGGAATTTTGTACAAAATCTAGAAAGAAAGTGCCAAGAAATGCAGATAGAAATAAATGCCTTTAGAGAAAAGTTTGCGGTGTTGCAGAGCAAAGGGTTACCCAGCTTATTAACCAGCAATCAGATACTATTAACACATGAACAATATGCTCACAGGGTAAATACCTATGTTACCAATCAAATTACAACATCATCAAGCATTTCAGAAGACACAATACCTCCCTCTGGACAGAGCTTATATGACAAATTAGAAAATTTGTTCTACATTGAACATGAAATGACACATCTTTTTGAAGTCCAGCCCAATTACTACAGGTATACTGAAGTTGATGAAACATTAATAAAACTACAAAGACACCAGTTGCCAACAGACCAATGGTGGCAGGGCATGTTGGAGGTTTTACCACCAAGGTAGTGTTGGCGCTAATTCTTTTTTGATTCTCTACATTTAATCAAATTTAATGCACGTGCCACATATCATAAATATGACAACAACAAGGAAGGAGCTCACGCCAAAACGCATTAAAGGGGAATCGGGCATAGATGACAGGGTCGGGACAGCAACGCAGGAATGCGGGATAAAGAAACAACTGCCAGTCGACTTATTAAGTCCAAAAGTCAAATATATCAGACCACCTAAGGCAGCCAGCACAACGCAAGTTACTTCTGCATTGATTACGCTCTCTTTTCAATATCATTTATTGCCTTTGAAGAAGTAGATCGATAAATTTATTGCTAGATATTTTCCCTATGAGATATTTTGTAACTATTCTTTTATAAATACCTCCTCAATATATGTATTGTTGTTGGTTGGTGGATATCATTGTGGACCTACACTGTAATTTTGAGAACCTTTCTGAATAAAGATTGCCGGAATGCTTTGTTGGTGAATTTTCTGATTGTGGAATTAATGGCAGAATAATATGTTGCAGAATTATCGTGTTACCTCATGGATCAATAAGTCTTTTTACCCTTGTTTTGTTGTTCCTATTTTTGTTTATCATCTATATATCATGTTCTAATTGCAGGAAAAAAGAATAGCCCAGGATTTACTTTGTTGTACTCTGTGTTCAATTCTTGTCAATTTTTATGTTTTCTACAGGACTAGCATAGGCAAGAATTCTTAACTGCTCCTGTCTCCCTAGTTCTTTCACTCTAAATATAATCAAGGAATTATTAACTACTCCTTGGTAATATTTATTCAATTTCCCTCTGTTAGCATAATGAAAGATTCTTGATTGCCTTTCATTCCCTGACTTCATTTCATCTTATTCCAACTTGAAAATTGTTCTATGTTTAATTATCTTGCTCTATAGTCCTCCTTTTGCCAAAGAAACCATACCCATAGGTTCATTTTCAACTGACTCCATTAACCCAATGGTCTGAACTTCTCTTATCTTGCAGCCCTGTTCTACTGAATGTCACCTTCCAAACACCAAACAAATACTTGTGCTTCATAACTAGCCTAACATATAGCAAAACAAATCTAAATCATAAAGAGAGAGCCCTCTCTAGTTGCAGATTGGCTAGAATCTGCAGCTAAATGACTAGTTAGTGGTTACCTCGGTCGTATTCCCTTTTCTCAGATCTTTTTGGGAACAACCTGAGTGATAACAGAATCTTGAGCCGACAGTAGAGTTGGGGATACTTGTGGGGTACACTGATACACCTCACAACTATTGGATGTACTTGCCTACTAGTTGGAGGACAGTGATTCAAAAAGATCTCAAGTTTGATGAGCAGAAGGCCATGCGAGTTTCCATTGAGAGGGAGCTCCAACTAGAGGTTGTGGAGGAATTGTTTGTTCCTAAGGAGGAGGAGCCTTAGATTGATGTCGAGCAGCTGCATGCAGAGGTTCCAGGAGTGGAGACATCCACTCAAGTAGAGTCTTCCAGAGATGGATGGAAGTGCACAAGAGAAGCTGACATATTGTTGGAGGATGTGAGAGAGAATGTGGGAGCACCATCTTCTTAGCACAGATAGAGGAGGTCACCTGAGAGGTACAATGGATACATTGCCCTTGCTGGGGAATATGTTGAGACTGAGCCATCTTCCTTTGAGGAAGTAGTGCAGTAGCTGATTTGGGTTGATGTTATGGTGGAGTATGACTCCATAGTTCGTAACAATGTTTCGGATGTGGTTCCAATACTGGATAATAAGTGAGTCGTGAGTTCCCATTAGCTTTACAAGGTAAAGCAAGTTGCTAATGGTAGTGTAGAGAAGAATAATGCAAGATTTGTTACCCGTGGCTTTTCACAGGTCGAGGGGATTGACTATGATGAGACTTTTGCTCCTATCGTAAGGTACTCATCTATTAGATCTATGTTGGCACTATCATCACATATGGGTTGGAAGATCCATCAGATGGATGTGAAGATTGCATTCCTTAATGGCCAGATTGAGGAAGAGTTGTACATAGAGCAGCGGGAAGGTTTTGAGACCCTCGATCGTGAGTCGCATGTGTGCTGACTCAAGAGAGCATTGTATGAGCTAAAGCAAGCACCTCGTGCTTGGTACACCAAGATAGACAACTACTTCATCAAGTTGGGCTTCACAAAGAGTGAAGCAGATGCGAACCTATACCACATCGTAGTGAAAGGTAAGTTGTTGATCATCGTACTTTATGTTGATGATCTCATATTGACTGGTGATGATCAGTTGATCATGTCTCGCAAGGAGGACCTGGAAAGAGAATTCGATATGAAAGACATGGGTCTCATGCATTACTTCCTTGGTATGGAAGTGTGGTAGAAGGATGGGGAGTTGTTTGTGTCTTAGGGCAAGTATGCCAATGAGATACTCAGGAGATTCCACATGGAGAAGTGCAAGCCCATGCAGACTCCTCTAGCAGGTAACTGGAGGTAGGAGGTTGCTACTTCAAGACAAGTGGTAGAGACTACTGTGTACAGGTAGCTTGTGGGTTCACTAATGTACTTAGTGAACACACGACCAGATTTGTGCTATGCGGTGAACCAGATGAGTCAAGCGATGGTTCATCCTACCAAGATGTTTTGGAAGGTGGCAAAGCATGTATTGAGATACCTCAGAGGCACATCTCAGTATGGATTATGGTATAGACAGACAGAGGGAGTGAAGCTACAGGGCTTCACTGATGCAGATTGGGCAGGGAGTCCATCAGATTAGAAGAGCACATTAGGAGGGATTTTCAACCTTGGGTCAGTGGCAGTTTCTTAGTATAGCAAGAAATAGAGGACGGTTGCACTCAGCTCGGCAGAGGCGGAATACATGGTTGTAAGTCAAGCAGCATGTGAGGCCATCTGGATGTAAAAAATCCTAGTTGGTTTTTTTGATCAGAGGATGGATCCAACTGTGATCTATTGTGATAATCAGAGTTGTATCAAACTCTCTAAGAATGCATTATTTCATGATAGGTCCAAGCACATCAACATCCGGTATCATCATCTCAGAGACTGTGTAGTGAGGAGGATCATGTTGCTGCAATATATTTTGATAGAGGAGCAAGATGTTGACATTTTGACAAAGGCATTGTCAAAGTGTAAATTCGAGTTCCATAGAGACAGGATCAGGGTAGCAGATAATCCCTTTCTTGTTGAGAGGGAGTGTTGAAATATGGCAACAAGAATATTCCAATTTAATTTGTCCTTGAATTAAACTGTGAATTAAAATCGAATTTAGTCTTAACAGCTACTTGGAAATAATTAATTTATTTATTTTAAATTAATTAGTTATAAAAATTCAAGTTAGAAGTCTTTCTAAAGTCATGCAAGAGTTATCTCTTAAATTAAGGAGACAAGATTGAGTTATATTTGAGTTGTAGTTAGTTAACTCAGTTGTAATTAGTTTAAATTAGTTCCAAATTGTTTGAGGAACTAATAGTGAGTTAACAGTCAGTTGATGCATTAATGCACTCAACTAGTGCTACTCGAGTTAACTGAAGATTTCCTCATCAGAAACTCATGTATGTCTATTCTGAGAAAGAACCATTTTAGATAAATGTCAAGGATAGTGCACTATCAATTGCATGTGTTTTCTCATGGAGAAAACTCATGCATGCAATCAAGGATTTATCCTTGAGGATTGTGCAGCTTTGAAGGAAGATCATCCACTTGGTAAAAGGAAATCATCCACAAGAAATAGCGCAAGGAAATAGGAGCTTGGAGGGCAGAGAGGAAGGCTGGAGAGAAGCCAAGATTGCCTGTGAGAATCTGTGAGGATTGTATTGAGAGATGGCTAGCTGTGAGAGCTAAGGCTTTGTATAATTCCTATGTATTTCCACCATGTATGATAATACAATAGTGTGGGGTTTTTAGCTGAGGCTTTCCCCAAAGTATTTTCATGTGTATTATGCCATTGATTCTTCTTCTTTTGGTTATATTATTTAGCTTGATCTTTAAGCTTCCACAAATTGATAGTAGAAGTAGGTTATAGTATTCTGCTTTGATTTTTATTGCATTATCGGGTTAACTTACACAAATTTTCTACAATTCTTGAAGACAACTTTTATTTTTGAAAAAATGAAAAAAAAAAAAAAAAAACAAAACAAAACAAGAAATAAGGGACCTAGGTGAAAACCTCTATGAGGCACCTAAGGCCAAGTTTTGTGTTGAAAATCACCTTGAGAAAGCCCAAGAGTGAAAAAGGAAAATAAAAAGATCCTTGGGTGAAAACCTCCCTTGAGGCGCCCAGGGCAGGAAAACAAGTTAAAAACCTCCTTTGAGGCGACATGTGTGTCTTTCAAAAAACAAAACAAAACAAAACAAAATGCCATGGTAGGGACCTCAAGCCTGCCCACTAATAAAATTCTATGATTTTTTGCAGGTTTTTAAAGGAAACCAAGGACACAAAGTTCAAGGGATGAAAAGGTAGCATCACCCCATTCTTCCTCCAGTCACTTCATATATCCCATGCCTACTATGTCTCCATCATTTGTCCTCACTTCCAGGCATCAAAAACCAATTTTTATGCAGTTTTCTGACTTCTACAAGGTTTCCAGTAGTTACTACAAGAGTTTCCTGTAGTATTACAGGATGTCCTAAAACACTACAGGAATGAAGTATCGATTGGAAAATTACGATGCAAGCCTATTCTAGGTTGAAATAAGGTACCATACACCTCACCACCTCTCCCCAACACCAGCTCATGACCATACCAACCTCTGTGTCTATCAAAAATCCCTCAAAAAATTGAAAAATGAAAAGAAAAAGAAGGTCCAAGGGACATGCCAACATTGGCTTCACTCACCTACCACTACATATCCTCCATTTCCATCCCTCCACTCCTACATCACCACCCATCCCTCTAAGTGAAAAATAAAAGCAAAAAAAAAATGATGAAAAGGGCAGTTACAAGATTTCCTGTAGTAACCAAGAGAAACCCTGTAGCAGTCTGTGTTATCACAACAACAGTTTATCCATGCATTCTCCTTCACCATCCATGCAATTAAAGAGATCCAGCACCCCTGCAGACATTATGACAGATATCCAAATCTCAGCAACAAAAGCAGGAACGAATCACCTACACACAACAACAAAGAAGACAACTCCATCAGATGGAAGAATCAACAGAAAAGGGACCAAGGAAAAGCACTTACCTGAACAAAAAAGAAGCACAAAAGAGTCACCCTCCATCATGCATCCACCAAGTGAAGGAAAGTATAGGTATAGCACCTCACCCAAATTCTTCCCTAACTACAATATGATAAAAGTGTAGGAGTATGAAAAAGTTCGATTTTATAAGTTGGAGGTGGCCATTTAACTTGGCCACCCTCAACTTGAAAACAAAAATTGAACTCCTAGTCAGCTTGCCATGTTGCAATGTCACGTCAAGGAGAATGAATCAAAAATTTGGTCGATTTAAGTTGTGTGAGAGTGGGTGATGATTACGAGGGAAGGATGCATGATAACCAACGGTCCCAAAGATGAAATCTTATACACTACTAGCCAATGTAGTCCTCCAAGAAATCGACCATAAAAAGAAACCATTCCAAACTCTCATGCACCATTTTTTCATTTTGAGATCATAGAAGACCGAGACCACCTTGGAAATCCACCAAGGAAGCAAACCCGTTTAAGTCATCCTACAGGAAACACAACTATAGGGACAACTATAGGAAACACAACGAGCTATACGAAGCATTGGAAATTCACATACAACTCTGCAAGGGTTGCCTAAGGTCCAATTTTTTAGACATTATCCTCATCTAAAGCATCACAGTGGAAGGTAGGTGGCTCGTATCTCTTGAGTTTTGAACTGATAGCTAGGAAAGGAAAAATCTTAGTTTTCTAAGTGATTATAATGGGCTTGGGGTTTTATATAGAATTGTGTGAAGTTTAAAATTTGTGTGGAGATAGAATGAAATTGTAGCCATCCACCAATATTATAAACTCTCAGGCACCCTAAAAACATTAAGGCTAGCCTACCAACCTCCCTACAGTCATCTAACCAGAAAAGAGACACGACAAGAGGATTTAATAGAAGGGAACCCACTGAGATATCCAGGATACACCTCCACCCCCCTGTGGTAGAAATATTTAGAAGGCATAATTGGTTGGGATTCTTTGAGCTGCTCAGATGATATGATGATGATGTAGCTCAAGATTTTTCCATGGAACTCAACCCTCAGGCTAGAAACAATGTTACTACTATGGTAAGAGGCTGTCAATCACAATTAATCCTGAGGTAATTATCAGATTCACTACACTTCCTCAGGGGATGCAATGGAGAAAGGAGGATAAGGTTGCAAGCACTTTTTCTAAGAAAAACTTCTTCTTAAGGGATGAAGAGCCAATTGAGGAAAAAAATGGGATAATAAGGGAAAGCCTTCCCTATCCTTGGAATGAGGTGAGCTATCATATTCTCAAATATATTTCTTGTGAAGGGAGACTTAGTATAATCTATGGCTACCAATTTACACTCCTCCATGCATTGAGACTTGGAGAGGAAATACCCATTGACAGAAGACTCAATGTACCCTACTTCTTGCTGCAATCAATAATAGACATGAGCCTAAAGGTACAAGAGGGGAAACATCAACAGTTGGCACACCACAAACTTATTAAACTAATATTAGAGGATGCCTTAAGCCATCTAAGAATCCCTATTCAATGGTCCACATTTACAGACATGGACAGAGAGTGATCTGGAATTTATCCAGGACAAAGAATTAAAGGTATTATAGACTCATGTGCATGGATGTGCCTGTGTTACTTTATGCAAAGGATCAATGAGATTGTGAAATACATAGACATTGAAGAAATTATAGAAAACATGACATGAAAACATGTAAACATGACAAGTTTAATAAGGAGTTCACCCAATGCTCTTGGGCTACATCTCCTGGTCCAGCCTACAGTGGTGGCCTCTCTATTATGTTTTCAAAGTAGAGTTTTTACAACAGTGAGCTCAATTTGAGTCTCACTCAACAGATATAAATTAGTAGGACTGGACTTGGATCCCCCAAGTCTCTGGAGTACACAAACTCTCCTTACTGAAACTCGACCTCTATGGGTCATAGTAGTATGAGCCCAATCTGCGACTCATACATGATAGGCATGTACAGAGGAGTTTGCTTGAACCTCTCAAGCCTTCTTTGGAGTACACAGACTCTCTGACTCTCTCTGGCTCTATCTGGCTCGATGCTGCCTTCAGGTTAGCTCAACTTCTTCTCTCTGTTCTCTGCTCTTGGCTTTCTGCCTTGACTAACTCTCCTTGCTTGCTTTGTTTCTGTCAGTTTGTGGCTTTAAAGCTAATCTGCTTTCTGTCTATTCATTTCTGCTTCTCGGTGCTCTGGTTCTCCTGCCTTAGTCCATTTTAATTCCTCTGTTCTACGTCATCATCACTGTGTAACACCTTATAGGGAGGTGGCCACCTGTTTCATAATGAACTGAGTGTCAGTTCTCTTGAAAATGTTTGAACGATCATTATTTCTGTTTAACTCCCAGATTGCCCGCGAACATGATTCCTCTTCCAACTCATCGTTCATGTCAAACTTCAAACCTTTATACAACTCGGCCTATTTACCCCGTTGAATCCAGTCATCCGTCGGATTGCATGTCCACCATTGATTTGGAGCCTCCAGATCCTATGGTCTCCATCCATATCAGGCGGGTAATTTGCATGATGTTTACCCGTCCGATGTGAGCAGTTTTCTCTCTCTTCCACCGAACGCGTGGCGCCCAGTGTGTGGCATCAGGCAGGACTCAGTTGAAACCGCTTACTGCTAGAAGCCCTTCTGATATCCTGCTGGTTTTCATGTGGGACCCACCTCTGACAGAATCGATGAATTCCGTACGGTTTTTGACTTTTCGGGTCTAGGTCACTTGGGGCTTTTTCTTCTCTGAGGAGTTTGCCTGGCGATATGTGAAGTCGCTAATCGCATATCAGAAACCTCCCCCGTTTTTCAAAAAGACTTCTCGTTTTCCGATCTCGTGGCAGCGCGTGTTACCATGGGCCGATGGTCTGTGTGCTTGACCAAGGGTCCTCATTGCTCGGCGCTGCTCACAAATTACAACTATTCGAGGATATTTCTGATAATCTCAACCTTTGCAAGACTTTGAAACTTTGGCATAAATTTTACAGAGTTATGAAAACTTAGAGAGTTCTTTAGGATCCAATTCGGATCACGGCCTTCCCACAGAAAAATATTTTGGACCACCAAAAGTTGGTTTTTAAGCATCAATCAAGTGAGGGTATAAATTCCTCGCTAGCCCAATTTCTATCCATTTCGCACTACTTGGTTTTGAACCTTTGAGTCCAATCCTCAAGTACTCAACATCGCCCCTGTGCATAGTTCTTACCTTCCTGTCCAGAACTGTATCTTCCTACAACTCATTGAGATATTCAGGTAACAAATCATCAATAGAAGGCAATTGACTCTACTCTTCGAGATCTTCAATTAATGAAGGTTCAAATAGTCTCAAGCTGTCTATATTAACAACTAAGTAGATGTGCATGTAAGCTGGTAAATTAAGGTGAAAAGCATTCTCACCAATTTTCTCAAGTATCTTGAAAGGTCCATACCTTATTGGCTTCAACTTCTTACCTTCACCTTGCATTCTGTCTTTACTGATATATAGCCAGACTTGATCACCAACTTGGAAACTATGCTCAATCTGATTCTTATCATGCCTTGCCTTGTACTTGGCTTGGCTCTTTTGCAGTTGTTCCTGTACTACCTGGTGAATCTCTTGGCTTTGTTCGATGAACTTAGTTGCCTTGTCCACGTCATTGTGTCCATCAACTGCTATGTCTTTACCAAAGACAAAATCCAAGGGAGACCTTGGTGTGAAACCAAAACAGGTCTCAAAAGGAGATCTCTATGTAGAAGAATGTTTAGCTCAGTTGTAAGCATGCTACACATAACATAAATGTTCATCCCAAAGCTTGGGATGCTTGCTGCAATAGCCTATGAGCACCTGGATCACTGTCCTATTGACCACTTATGTTGGGCCATCTGTTTGCAGATGAAAAGTTGTGCTCTTCTTCAGTCTAATGTCCATCAATTCCCACAAACTTGACCAAAATTTCCCAACAAATCGGGTATCTCAATTAGATATAATGGAAGTGGGTAATCCAAAATGAACCCATACATGCTGAAAGAAGAAATTTGCAGTTTTTTTGGCTGTAATCTATTTGTTACAAGGTATTAAAATACACATTTTGCTGAACCTATCCACAACAACATATAAATAGTGATGACCTTTTCTAGATTTAGGCAGTCCCCCAACGAAGTCCATAGAAACACTTTCCCAAGGATGAGAAGGAACTGGTAGTGGACTGTACAAGCCTAGTTTTCTATTGCTGGGCTTACTTTTAGCACACATGGTACACCCTCTTACATATCTAGAAACCATCTCATGCTTTTTTGGCCAATAACAAAATCTTTGCAGCTATGCAACTGTTTTACTTACACCAAAGTGACCTGATATTAGAGAAGTGTGTGCTTCTCGAATTATCTTTACTCTATCTGTTTGAGGAATACATAACTTTCACAAATGATACAAGATTTGGTCCTTAACATGATAATCCAATTCTTCTACTTGTTTTCCATGAATTAAAGTTTCATATACATCTTTAAAATCTATATCTTAAGCATACTGTTCAATGTAGCTTTCATGCAATACTGAATTATGCTTAAGTATAGTGGATCCATTTATGATTGGTCTGGACAACATATCTGCAACTTTGTTGTGTATGCCCTTTTTATATCTGATGACAATATGAAACTGTTGTAGAAAACCCATTCACCTATAGTGTCTTGATGCTGCAACTTAGTTTGTCAGTGCAAATATTGAAGTGGTTGATGATCAGTATGTATAACTGTCTCTTTGCCCATTAAATAATGTTTCCACTTTTTCACACTTTGTACTAATGCATACAATTCTTTATCATATGTGGGATAATTAACTACTATAGAATTAAATGTCTCAGAATGATAACATATGGGTTTACCGTGCTGCATCAACACTGCTCCCATGGCATAGTCACTAGCATCTGTTTCAATCTCAAATAGTCTTTGAAGATCTGGAAGTGCTAGTACTGGTATTGTACTAATCTTTTCCTTTAAGGTGTCGAAGACTTTCTGTTGTCTGCCTCCCCACTGAAACACCTTGTTCAATCATGTTAAAGCATGTAAGGGAGCTACAATCAAGGAAAAGTTAAAAATAAACTTCCTCCAATACTATGCTACTCCTGAGAAGCTTCTAACTTCTGTAGCAAATTTGGGTTTAGGCCAGCTTATGATGACTGCAACCTTAGAGGGATCTATCTTCAATTCACCACCCCCTACAATATGACCCAAATAATTCAAAGATGTTTTGCCAAATTCACATTTTGAGAGCTTAACATAAAGATTCTCTTTTTTCAAAACATCTATAGTCTGCTTGACATGCTTTAAATGTTCTTCCCATGTTTTACTAAATATAAGAATGTCATCCAAATATACAATGACAAAATCATCAATAAAAGGTCTGAGTACATCATTCATTGTTCTCATGAAAGTAGCAGGAGCATTAGTTAAGCCAAAAGGCATAATGAACTACTCATACAATCCCTGCTTTGTTTTGAAAGCAGTCTTCCATGCATCTTGCTCTGCAACTCTGACTTGATGATAGCCACTATGCAAGTCCAACTTGGAAAAATAAACAATTTCTTTCAACTAATCCAATAGATCATCTATGTGAGGAAGGGGATAACGATTTTTTATCGTTATCTTATTCAGTGCTCGGTAATCAATGCACATTCTCCATGAGCCATCTTTCTTTCTCACCAAGACAATTGGAGACCCACAAGGTGATGTGCTAGGTCTTATGAACCCTTTCTCAAGCAGCTTCTGTACCTGCTTCTTGATTTCTGCATTCTCTAAAGCGGACAACCTGTACATTCTGATGTTAGGCAATGGAGCATCTTGCTACAAATCAATATCATGTACTATTTTCTTTTTGGGTGGCAGACCTTTAGGTTCTTGAAATAGTATATCATATTCTCAAACAACTTTTTCTAAATTAGCTTGTTGTTTAGCATTACAGCCCTAAAATACATTGGTTTTATCAGGTTTCTTTTCCTTTACAACCATCAGTAAAAATTGTTTGCATGAATTTACAATTCTTTTCATCTACCCTGAGTTTATGAGAGTATAATTATTCTTGAGTTTATGAGCTCTTACAATATATTCGATTCCATCTTTAACGAGTTGATACTTGTTTTCAACTCTATAGATAATAGCTTTCCTATAATACAACGACTTCCTAAAACAATTCCACATATATCCAAGGGAACAATATCTAACTCAACCTCATCTACAAATGCTGACCCAAAAGAAAACCTAAGTTTACATTGTCTAGTCACTTGTAGTTGTGCTTTATCACATAACCAACCTAATGGATATGGCTTTTTGTGAGGTGTGGTTAGTAATCCCAACTTCTTTACAATTGCTTCAAAAATTAAATTTACTTGTGAGCCACTATTAAACAAAGTATTAATCTTTTGATTCTTGGAAACAACTCGAATATGAAAAAGCTCATGTCTTTCCTCTCATTTTCTTCATTGTCAATATATCGTGCAGAATTACTAGTAGATGCTTCAAAAATTTTACCTTTTATACCTGTGGCTGCAATTGTTATTTCATATCTTGAATCTGGCCCCAAAAAATTTTTAATAGCTGCAGCAGTCTTCTTCTTCTTGCCATCGTACTTCTTGGGTTTCAGCTCCAGATGTAGAATTCAGGAGTGTTCATCATCATTCCCATCCTTCTTACAGTGAATGCATGAAGACTTGGTCTTTCGTATAGTATTTGTCTTCCTCTCTTTCCATTTCTGTTTTCTTTTCTCCTTATTCTTGCTTGCAATGGGTTTTGATGATCCCCCAACTTCTGGGTTCACATTCTTGCCTCTAGCCTCTAGATGTGTAGCTTGAACAGATACCTCATCTATGCTAGTGGGATTAAACATGAGAATTTTGTGCCTTAAGTAGCTGTGTCGACCACCTATATACTTCAGTAGAGTTTCAGGTGAGTCTAAAAAAATTCCTAGAATCAAAACTCTTT
Organism: Pinus tabuliformis; assembly: GCA_031772625.1. NCBI lineage: Eukaryota > Viridiplantae > Streptophyta > Pinopsida > Pinales > Pinaceae > Pinus > Pinus tabuliformis. The sequence goes on along the minus strand of CM062818.1, from coordinate 1,434,236,109 downwards.
TCCTAAATTCTTGAGTGTAACTTTGTACACTTTTCCCTTTTAATTGTCGAAGAGTTTGCCAACTCATCATGGCTTGTTGCATATAAGCTAGTGGATAGAACTATTTTTTAATTGCAAAAACAAATTCACTCCAGACAGAAAGAATTTTACCATGCTTCTTCATGTTAGCTTGTTTCCTGCCTTCCCACCATACCAAGGCAGTGTCTCCAAGGCGTAGGCTGGCCAGCTGAATCTTACTACTGTCTGAATCAATGCTCTGCACCCTGCAATAAACATCAATCTGTCTAATCAAATTATCCAACTTCTTTGCATTCAACTCTCCATCATATATTAGTAAATCAAATTTAACATCTAATTTAATCAAAGATGTCTTCTTTTTGTTTTTAGGGCTACTATGAGGTGTGGGAAGTTTTTCTTCTTTCCCTTTGCCTTTAGAGTGATCATGGAGGAGAGATTCTTCTGCTTCTTTATCTCGTTCGGAGTTTGATGCATCTTCCTCTGTACCTTTCTTAAATTCTCTATACATTTCCTCTACCATGGCTCTCATGGTCAGGAAACTATCCATGAACTGAGAGTCTGATTCCAAGGGACTTTCTTCTGACATTTTCCCCTTAGGGTAGACTCTTCCAATTTCAAGGTTAGTTTCAACCAACTCTCCTTCTCCTAATTTAAGCTTTGATCCAATTAGCATTTGTTATAGACATATTTGGGCACTACAACCCCAAACTCATATGTCCATAAACTAAGGGCTCCTTAAGTCCCTAAAAGTGTTGTTTCATACCCTAAAGGATCATGGTCAGCTGATTACATCATTTCCCAGAAGTTCCACCTGAAAAACTACTCAGAACTAGCCAAAACTGGACCATACAGACTGCTCCATGGGCAAGGTGCGCTGCATACTGACTGCCTAATTGGCCAAGTACAATGCATACTGAAATGGCCTTCTGTGGGGTGCAATGAGCGAGAATAGACAAATGGCAGAGACAATTTGCAAGGTGGATGATCATGGAATCTTCCATAAACTTCTCCTGTGACACTTGCCTCTCTGAATTCGCCCAGGGATGAGTAAGAGATTAAAGAAATCTCCAAGTGGAACCAAGAACTATCAGTGAAATGACACTAATCAAAAACCCAGAGCTGACTAACACCCTTGCAAGACATCTATAAATGGATCCCTCATCTGAGAGATCTAGAGGCTAGAATTTTGTATTTTGTAAGGAAGTGCTATTGGTTTGTTGGTGAGAAGAGACATTTCATTGTTGGGTGATTTTCTTGTTCATGAGGTGAAGAGGGCTTCTACAACTGGGAGGATGATGCTGGATCAGACAGCTGGGTTGTAATCCTCTCTTACATTACTATTAATAAATTTCTTTGAGTTTTCCTCCATATGATCTTGTATTTGTGAATCTTATTGTTTATGAATGCAATTGTATGGTCAATGTGTTTCTGATTCCGCATTGTTTATGATGTTTTAGATAGAGATGCTTTGATAGTTTGCTGTTACTTTGACTCTATAGGTACTCTTTGAAGCAGGACAAGTAGGAGAGGAGTGGCAAATTCTATTAAGGAAAGGAGAAATCAAGCTAGGATCAAAGTGGAAGATCCAAGTTGGTCCTCTTTTCTTCTCTTCCATCTATCACACAAAGGAATTCTTGAAAATATTTCATTGTTTTTTTCTAAGATAGCTACCCGTCTTAGTGGGACTAGCAGTTCAAATCGACACTAGTTTTCCCTGAAATAGCATTCAACAAAAAAATCCAGCACACGCTTGTCTAACCTTAGTAACCTACAGCACTGATACCACTTGATCTGGAATTTATCTAGGACAAATAATTAAAGGTATTACAGAATCATGTGCATGGATGTGCCTATGTTACTTTATGCAACGGATCGATAAGAATGTGAAATACATAGACACTAAAGCAGTTAGAGAAAATATAACAAGAAAACATGTAAACATGATAAGTTTAATAAGGAGTTCACCTAATTTTCCTGGGCTATGTCTCTTGGTCCAGCCTTCAATGGTGGCCTCTCTATTATGTTTTCAAAGCAGACTTTTTACAATAGTGAGCTCAATTTGAGTCTCACTCAACAGATATAAATCAGTAGGACTTGACTTGGATCCCCCAAGTCTCTGGAGTACACAGACTCTCCTTACTGAAACTTGACCTCTATGGGTCACAGTAGTATGAGCCCAATCTGCGACTCATACATGACAGGCATGTACAGAGGAGTTCGCTTGAACCTCTCAAGCCTTCTCTGGAGTACACAGACTCTCTGAGTCTCTCTAGCTCTGTCTGGCTCGATGCTACCTCTAGGTCAACTCAGCTTCTTCTCTCTGTTCTCTGCTCTTGGCTTTCTGCCTTAACTAACTCTCCTTGCTTGCTTTGTTTCTATCAGTTCGTGGCTTTAAAGTCAATTTGCTTTATGTCTGTTCGTTTCCACTTCCCGGCGCTCTCGTTCTCCTGCCTCTGTCTATTTAATTCCTTTGTTCTGCATCATCATCACCGTGTAATACCTTACAGGTTTCCACCTATTTCATAACAAACTCAGTGTCAGTTCTCTTGAAAATGTTTGAATGGTCGTTATTTCCATTTAACTCCCAGATTTCCCACAAACATGATTCCTCTGCCAACTCATCGTTCATGCCAAACTTCGAACCTTTATACAATTTGGCCTGTTTACCCCGTTGAATCTGGTCATCCGTTGGATTTCACGTCTGATGTCAATCTGGAGCCTCCAAATCCTACAGTCTCCATCCATATCGGGTGGGTAAGTTGCATGATGTTTACCCATCCGATGTGAGCGGTTTTCTCTCTCTTCTGTCGAACACGTGGCACCCAGTGTGTGGCATCGAGCGGGACTCGGTTGAAACCGCTTACCGCTCGAAGCCCTTCTGATATCCTACCAGTTTTCGTGTAGGACCTGCCTCTGATGGAATCAGAAAATTCCGTACGGTTTTTGATTTTTTGAGTTTGGGTCGCTTGGGGCTTTTTCTTCTCTGAGGGGTTTTCCTAGCAATATGTGAAGTCGCTAATCGCATATCAAAAACCTCCCCCATTTTTCAAAAAGACTTACCATTTTGTTGTTTTGTGGCAACACACATTACCATGGGCCAACGGTCTGCGCGCTTGACCGAGGGTCCTCGTTGCTTGGCCCCACTCACAAATTACAATTGTTCGAGGATATTTCTGATAAGCTTGACCTTTGCAAGACTTTGAAACTTTGGCATAAATTTTACAGAGTTATGAAAACTTAGAGAGTTCTTTAGGATCCGATTCAGATCAGATAGGATATGATTGAAATACAAGCCCTTCAATATGACAGGACAACACCTCTAGTGGTGAGGAGGAGGCAGAAGAAGTTGAAGAAGAACCTGAAGAATAAGAAGAAGAACCAGAGGAAAATGAGGAAGCAGAAATAGATAAAACAGAGGAAGAAGAAACAAAAGAAGTAAAAGGAGAAGATAAAAGTGAGCAGGAGGAACATAAGGAAGAAGGAAGCCTAGATGAACATACCAAGGAAGGGGAGGAATCTCCAAGGTTGTCCCCTGAACCCACTGAGAAGGAGGCAATTGTTGCCTTCACTGTCCTAAACACACCTGTCAAGTCAAAATGGAAAAGGCAGAGGCAAACTCCCCTCTATTTCAAAACAAGGAGGAGCACCAGGATAAAACAAGGGAAGCCACAAACACTCACCAGGACTCCAATCATAATTGATGACTCACCAAAAGAGAAATAAAAGCTAGTTTCCCTGGAAATAAAAAGTAAAGAGGGCACATCAAAACAAGCTTCCCCAAAGTCTCATATCACCTATGTTAGGAGGCTTGTCAACAGGCCAGAATCAACAAAGCAAGACAAGCCATCTTTGAATGCATTTCATAGAGGAAAAATCCTTCTACAGGATCCTTAGAAATCCCTATAGGAAACTCTGTCAGCACTACACGAAACACAGAAAATTCTACAAGAAGGACAATAGGGATAGAGGAAAGGCAAGGAAGCAGCAACATAAGTGTAGGAGGGGGCAGCTTCTCCAAAGACATTTGAGGGAGAGTTGCAAGAGCTATAGAAGCCTATCACATAGGCCAATCTAGGCTCTTATTATAGATTCATTAAGGGAGGAAAAGTAATACCACATAAATCTTCCATCCCTCTCTTCTTTGAGCTTGAGATATAGAGAGGAAGGACACATTGCTGGATGCAAATTGCTAAATCAAAGAAAGTAGAAGATGTGGGCCATATGGAAGATAAACTCCTAGAGATGGGTAGGGAGTTAAGTAAATGAGAGACAAGGAACAAATTATGAAATACCAACTAGAGGCAGAAAACACATGGCTAAGGAGTCAGTTACAGGAAAAGGAGAGCCAATTGGCCACCATGGAAAGCACCTCCATGGAGGAACTCTAGTGCAGGATTCCACCAAAATCATATGCCTTATAGCTCAAAGACAAATGGCTTCAATTTCAAATCAAGACACTAGCACAACAAGGGACTATGCCTTTCCAAGACTATAGACAACTCATTGAACTATGTGACAAGAGAACCATAGAGGATAAGGCCAAGATATCTGAATTCTACTTGCACAACTTTGCCTTAACGGACTTGAATGTGTGGGACCCCAATGCAAAGTTGGGGGACTTACAACTAATGGCCCTTGAATCATGGATGAGTCTTGAGCACAAAAGATGAATTCAGTGGATGTCATTAGCACCCAGAACATCATCTCAAATGATCCCTAGCTTGCACCAAGATACCTATCTACACAAGAACAAGCAATCACACATTTTGAGAACACCTTGATATTGCTGGAGAATGAAATCTAGCAAGCATGATAGAGGAGATGGAGCACCCTACCATACATCCTAAGGATCAAAGACTATCATTCCAGGGAGAGGATGAGAGATGCAGTAGAAAGGATCCAATTGTATAAGAATGCAAAGCACAGTCTCAAAATCAATTGGATTGGTTTAAAACTCAGTCCACCCTTGTTGTTGGGTATGCTAGAAGGTAGAAAGGAGGAAGAGGAAAGAAAGCAGTGGGAGGAAATAGAGAAACATACTTGGTTTTATCCACAAGAAGAAACTCCATCAACATAGGCCTGAGATGTCATAGAGGTCACAAGAGCTATGAAAGATATGGACATAGACTAAGTTACTCAGAGGATGAGCAACACAATCAGTAGGGGGCTGATGATAAGTTTAATCAATAGGTAAATCATATGGGCCTTAATGCCACTCTCCAAGTTATTAAAATCAACTTTTCTCACATTTATTTATGTATTTTATTATACTTTTCTTAGTGAGAAGGGTAAAGGTGAGATGTTACGTCATGTGGCCTAATGTGCATTAATTGAAGGATTTGGAGCAGTTTTGGGGTAATTTAAGTGTAGGAACTCGAAGTAAACAAACAAGATGTATTTTAGGGGATTTGGTCTCCCTCCTTAACTCCTTAATCACTCGAAGATTCCTCCACCAGATCTCATCATCTCAGAGTTACAAGCAGCCAAGCCCACCGAGTTGATTGGCATCTAACCCAGTGATAGTTGAAGACAAGTTAATCTTGAGTTTGGGAGCCAAGTGTCCCTAACTTTTAGGAAGTGAAAGAAAATACTTCAAAAAATATTGTGAGAGTGGCCTCTTCCTCATCTCCCTCATGGGATCATGGTTTGAGGACCCCACTCTCATAGCCCCAAAAACAAATTCATCGTTTGGTTTTACATAGTTTAGGATTTCTTGTTGAGTAGATCATTTTTTATGATTTCTTAGAAGCACCTGCAATTGTCATTTTGGTTTCTTGAGTTTGTTGTACATTAGGGAGCATTATGCTCCATAGATTTAAGCCATTAGCCATCAATAAATAATTTTCTCAAATTCAACTCATATTTTCAACATTTACATAAAGGTGTGCATAAATGAAGAAATGAATATGTGTTGTTGTAGGAGTTTTTGACCTGCAAGGAGGAACTCATTCCACCAGCCTCATCCAAGTCTTCTCCACCTCTCACCCAATCCTACCAACCACTAATTCAAATTTCTATTTTGTAGCCACCGTGTACAACTGCCTTGTGCAAATCCAACCATCCTGAAGAGTTAGGTTAATCCTTGGGTAGTGTGAAACTTCCTCGTACCTTATTCCACCATCATACATCTTCCTAGCTCTTCCTTTCAACTTCCCTACCTTCCCACAGCTTTCAACTAAGTTTCCTATAGTAAATCAGGACATCCTGTAGTAACTACAGGAAACCCTGTAGCAATTACAAGAAACCCTGTAGCAGCCTATTTTAGACTGTTTTGGACAGAAATGATGATCAGAGCCTAGGTTAGGCCTTAAACTTGAATTCCATACCCATCAAGGCCATTTTGGACCAGCTTTTCCATACCTTCCTCCTCTGCAAAAGATCTGATTATCAGCTTAGCATTTACATTTCTAAATTGAAAACCAAAAGACTCTTTTCTATAATACTTAGCTAGTGCATGCATACATTAGTCACAACAATGTTAGAATAATTTACATGCCTACTTAGTCCATATAGCTAGACGATATAATGAAAGGTTAAATTAGGCATTTTCTGCAAGTAATGTGTGTTAATTCTTAGCTAGTTAATTTCATGTCATCTCATAGCACTTTCTATTCAGCACTTTTATTCCCTTAAAATAGGTAAGCATTTACTTTCTGCATTAACGGTAGATTTACATTCATTGTCAATAGTCAGCCTCCTTCTAGTCAATATAAGACTCATTTGAGAAACCCTAGTGGTCTATTGCCCCAGTTGAGAAGTGACGAGAGTAGATTGTTGCATCTACTGTTCATATAGCAGTGCCACCTCCAAGTTTGTATGAACCCCAGGTTGATAAATTAAAGTTGGTCACCCTAGGATTTGTAGCATCCTTGCTTCAATACTAGGCTCATCAGTAACGACTATGTTTTCATGGTCATCAACAACTTCTCTAAGATGGCCATTCTGGAAGCCTACAAGAAGAGTATCGTAGTAGAAGCCACTTCTAAACCCTTATTTGAACAAGTGCGTGTACACGTTGGGATCCCATATTCCATTATCTCATATTGGGACAGCAGGTTCCTAATTACATTCTAGTCAAGCCTCTATTCGATGTTGGAAACCACTCTCACTAAGTCCATGACCTTCCACCCCCAAAATGATAACCAGACAAAGGTCGTCAACAGGATGATCATGCACATCCTTTGCATGTAAAAATTTAAGTCCACACACATGGGATGAAAGCCTCCCCTATGTCCAACATAGCTACAATAGAGCTCTCCCTAGCTCAACTAGTCATAGCCCCTTTCGGTGGGGTTGGAATTCGAGCCCCTATGTCCCATTGATGTTTTCATATCAATTGCAGCTACTCAAACAAATTCAACTCATGTCCAATTTGCAGCTGACAGAGCTACCAACTTTATTAAACGAATTCATCACATCTTCCAGCAGGTCCATGACATATTGGATAGAGAAAATGCTAACTACAAATAGCATCATGATCAACAGCGGGTGCCACATAATTTCCAGGTGGGCGATAAATTTTGGTTTGATTTGGAGAAGGAGCACCTCACTAGGGCCCACCAAAAGCTTTTCCCACTCCGATATGGACCTTACACCATCACTGAGGTTGTAGGAGATAATGCCTTCAAGCATAGCATTCCACCATTCCTTCGCTTGTGCCCAATATTCAATGTGGAGCGACTGCGGTCATACTTTCCCCCATTGTTGGACACATCAAACATTGTTGAGCATTTGACACCAATAGAGCTCAACCTAAGTTATATCGAATAGGCCACGACTAATAGGATCACAGACACAGAGATCAAGAACATTCACCAGTAGAGGATCTTGCTATATCGATTTGTCAAAGTAGGCCAAATCCTTCACTAAGGCAAGTGGCTCACTAGGGACCAGGTTCAACAGAAATTTCCTCACCTCATGGTGGATTTGCACGCAATGGAGACCATTGCTTCCTAAAGGGGAGGAATGATCCATTTGGATATTGGTGGCCACCCTCCTATTCCACCTAGACCACCAATAGGTTTCATCTGTTTCCTTGATTATTATACAATCTACTATATTTAGAAAAATTTTGGGTCCTGAACTTTTCAGAGTTGTTTTGATGCCCTAAACTATGTTATATTTTAGGTTTGCAGTAGACTCATATCTGTAGGCAGGGTTCTACTACAAATATTGTAGTACCTGGAGAGATATTTATAAAAAGGTATAGTACACATCAAACGGAGATCATATCACCAAGTTACGACCCCGGAAATTTGGTTGTCCAACTAACCCCAACAAGGCTCACAGACTCTTGTTGTTCCATCTCCTAGGGTTAGGGTTTTGGTTGCTTAGGGTTTCCCTTCATTTATCAATAATAAAAAGGCCCTTGAGATTCATTGTAGCACAGTTCAGAGGCATGTAGCCACCACATCTCTTCTCAGAGGTAAATTGCCATCGCTCGAGCTAGTTTATTTTGATTATGTATGTAAGCATCTTTTAGTTCTTTGATATTAATAAAATGAAGATTTATTTCTGTTGCATCTCTCTGTTTATGTTTACATTTGTATTTTGTTGTATTCCTGCATAAGTTTGAATTAGTGGTATCAGAGCAGTCTACTCTTTATTTGTCCTTTTGTGCATGTCCCCATCGAGGTCACAGTATAAGGAGGTAGGGCTCGAACTGGTTGAAACTTTACGATACCTGCCTCGCCGACCCCAATGACATCCCATGGTAGAAGAAGAGAAGGAAAAGGGAGCAAAAGATCATTTCAAAATATTCCTCGAAGAATCCCTCGAGAAAAAAAGGAACGTGATGATGGACAAATTTTCCCCAGATCCTTTGATGGATTCCCACATGTGATGCATCTTCATCTAGTAGCCACTCTAGATGCACCACTCCCTATAAGGTGCAAGTCAACTTTTACATTCACATATTTGAAGGCCAGATAGATGCAGATGTCATAGATTAATAGTTAAATCTATTGGAAGGATTTTTTTGGTTCATTATTTTTCTAATAGGGGAAATATTACTTTTTCACTCCTCAAGGACACCCCCCACGTCAAGGATTGGTGGGAAACCTACTGTGAGCAGAGGGATGAGAGGGAAACCTCACTGTTTTCAACTGCAACCACTTGGAATTATTTCTGAGACACCATCAAGGAACAACATCACCTTGTAGGGAGTTATGACAAAAATTACATACAATGGACTATGCTACAACAGCAAATGGATAAAGATGTGCAGGAGATAACGAATCTTTTCCATACTCTACGCATAAAGTTAGGTATCAAATATGCCAAGAAACACCTGGTGCTCAAGTACCATTATTGCTTGAAAAAATACATTCAAGAGGAAATGGAGTTCTTGGACATATCCTTGTTTGTTGTAGCGTACCGATATGCTTCCAAGATTGAGTAGGAGTTCAAGCAGAAGAATCGAGACTTTGGATTTGTGAACCCAAAGCAGCGCAAATGCGACCCCAAGCCACAAAGAAAATGAAAAATCCAAACTGTGACCCCTTAGGACAACTCCTTAAAGCGAAAAGATAAGAATAATGGAGAGGTGAAGAAGGACACCGATAAGTGGTGTGAGTTCCATAAAACTCCTACTCACAACACAAATGAATGTTATGTAAAGAAGTTGCTGGTGGTCAAGCTAAAAGACTCAGAGATGGATGCATGCTCTGGTTCTGAGCCAGGAACTAACAAGCGAACTAACTAGGGAAAGAAAATCAATTATGCAGAACCCACTATGATGGTTGACACCACCAAGATCCAAAAGGTAGAACTTGAGGAACCAGAGGAAGGGGAGCACCTCTTCCACTCATAGATGTGGTAAAAGGGTTCATCGGTGCAGTTCATCATTGATAGTGGAAGCTAGAAGAACCTAATCTTAACTGAGATCATTAAGAGATTAAATCCGCTAACAACAATGCACCCACAGCCATACACCATTAGGTGGCTCCACCAAGGGAAATATCTTTGTGTCAGCTAGCATTTCTTCCTACCTTATAACATCAAGCCCTTTGCAGATGATGTATTGTGCAATGTTTCCCCTCTCAAATTCTGTGATGTTTTATTAGGTAATCCATACCTATGGAAGCATCATGTTGTATTTGAATCTAGTCCTCATTTTTTTATTATTACTTTGGGTCATAAATTGTACAGGATACCAGAGGTAGCACCACCGACTGCCTTTTCATAGATCTATGCTAAACAATGTAGTAAGATAATCTCCCATACTAGCAAACTTGTCTTCCTTATTATTTGCCCTCATAGAAAGAGCAATATTGTGCCCACATCCATAGCCTCCAGACATGGCTCCTTTGAATGGAAGTAGTAGATGGACAACATTGTGCAGGAGTAAAAGGACATCTTCACTTCACAAACAAGGGTACCCATACACTGTCAGGTCAAACACTCCATAGATATGACCTTGGGTACACTGCTACCTAATGGACTGATCTACCAACACTCTAACTAGAGAATGAAGAAATCAAGAGGAAAATCCAGGAGCTCTTGCAAAAAGAGCACATCAGGCCAAGTTCATCACCCTGTGGAAGCTCGATTGTGTTGGCATAGAAGAAGGATGGAACTTGCAGGATTTGTTTTGATTATTAGGTGTTGAATAATATCACTATGTGGAATAGGTATGTAATCCCACAAATTAAAGACTTTATAGACCAGCTCAAGGGGGGAAAATATTTCAACAAAATTTAATTCAAGGCCATTTATCACCAAGTACAAATCGAACCCTCATATGTGTGGAAGATTGCCTTCAAATCTAAGGAGGGACTTTTTGAATGGTTGGTCATCCCTTCCGTGTTGAATAATTCCTAGGAAACATTCATGGGGCTAATGGAAAATAACTTTTGACCCTACACGAACTCGTTCATGGTAGTGTATTTAGAAGACATCATGATATTTAGCCAGAGTTGGGAAAGGCACCTACATCATATTCGAGAGGTCCTCCAAACCCTACGACAACACATTGTGTGTCAATTTGGATAAATGCACTTTTGGTATGACCTAGGTTTAATATCTGGGGTACATTATTGGTAATCAAGGTGTGCGTGTGGACCTAACCAAGATACAAGTTATTCAGGATGGGCTAGCCCCAAACACTCTAACAGAGCTCCATAGCTTTCTGGGTCTTGCCAATTTCTATTACAGGTTCATGTTGAGATTCTTTCATATCACTTGGCCTTTGAGTTAGGTCACCATGGGTGGATTGAAAGAAAAAATATTTTGGTTTGAATCCCAACAGAAGGTGTTTTCCAAGTTGAAGCATCACTTCTTCTCTACACCAATTCTCACATTATCAGACCTGCAGTAACCATTTGAAATTGATACAGATGCCTCTGACTATACTATTGGTAAATTTCTTGCCTAGCAGGGCATCTAGTGGCATATCATAGTGAGACACTTTAATATACAAATCAAAAGTATCCCACATATGACAAAGAGATGTATTCCATTGTGCATGCTTGTCGAAAATGGAAGCATTGCATTCTGTGGAAGGAAATGGCCATCCACATAGAAAACCAACCCCTACAATTCATACAGACACAAGGAAAGTTGTAGCATGATCTCCATCAAAAAGGGTCCACAAATCTGCAACAGTTCCATTTTAATATGAATTACAAGAAGGGCGACACAATTAAAGTTGCAGGTTTCCTTAGCCAACTGCAAGTTATGGTGCTAACCATTGTGCCCAACTCTTGTGGAAACAAACTTTAGGATAGTCGCATCTTTACAAGGGTCATCCATAATTTGGCACCACATAACTAGATGCTCCTAGAAAGCAATCAATTTCCAAACATTCACCTCCAAGACACAATGTTATGCCACCTAGGAAACCTCTATGTTACTTCAAGCGAGCGTTCCAAGGTTATTTGGAAGGTGCATTATAGTAGGGTCACTGGACATTTTGGCATAGAAAAAATAGTGGTAATATTACAAAAGTATTTTTCTTGGTCGTACCTTCGATAGGATGTTGGGAAGTACGTCATATCATGCACTACCTGCACCATTTCCAAACCTACAATCAAGAAGAAAGGATTGTATGCTCCTTTGCTTACTACTAAGCATCCCTGGGAAACCATCTCCATGGATTACATGTCGGGAATTCCTTCTACAAAGCATAGCAACAACTGTGTTTTCATGGTCATCAACAGATTCTCTAATATGGTCATTCTAGCAGCCTACAAGAAGAGTGTTCACACAGGAGAATCATACACCTCCTATTACAATCCAAAATACATTAAAAGTGTCTAGCAGAATGCACAGGTGGGAAATTTTCCAGCCGAATACATTACAAAGATTCAAAAATCAAATCTTCTCCTAAGTTCCAAAGTTTACAAAGGAAATTAATTGAGGTCACACGTATATTTCTTCAATAAATGTGCATGGACGACATATCACCAAAAAATCCATGTGGTTGCAGAAAAGGTGACTCAGCAGTCCAGGACCACTCCACACACTTGGAGCCAATTTTTTGATATGAGGTCAGCCTAGTATAGCCGAATTTGAGTCGCCTTGGAGATGTGCAACCCTCAATGGGATCATCTTGTCCTACTCATGTGTCTTTATCATACATGTACCAAGAGAGGGAAGAGGGATTAAAAAAATCTATATAAATAGACTATGGGAGAGCCAAAAAGAATAGACTTTGTTATGCTAGCCATATTGCTTGTAAGCAAACCCCCATTTCATTGTTGAACCAAGGAAGTGAAGAGCACTAGCATGTTGGCAAAAGTGCTTCTAAGCAACCCAACATCTTAGTGAGTGAACAACAATCCACCCTTTGGAGAGTCTTCACACTTCTCTGAGAGAGAGGAGAAACTTGCAAAGAGATTGAGGAAAAGAAACATCCTTGCTAAGGATTATTGAGCTCCCTAGCTCAAGGAATTCTCCTCAAGTGCTCTAGTATTTTGATTGTATTCAACCTCTACCACTAGCAATCAATAAAGGGATATTTTCCATATATTATTGATGTGTTTGCTCCATTTGAGCATTGTTATGTTCATGCACCTCTTTGTTTAAGTTTATATTTTCTATGTATTGTATCCATTGTTTACAATGTTGTGTTTATTTAAGTCTGTCCACTAACAACACCAAATTTTTATTGTGATCCTTTGCAAGTAACAATCCACTGCTAAGGGAGTGTTTTTTGGTACATTTGTGCTCCAAAAACACTACAACAGGAATGGTGACTCCAATGATCTCTTTTCATTAATCTAGATATTGTTTGCAGCACCTCCTCTCTACACAAAAATCCTTCAAGGCATTCCTCACCTCCCTGGAAGTTTTACAGTCCCCCTGGACCTGTTCTAAGCCCATGGAAGTGAAGAATTTTTTGAGTTTTCTTGCTTGCTTGCTTTCTTCTCTAACAGATGCGAATATCACATCTATATCTTCGAGAACCATGAAGCAAGCGTATATTTCTACAAAACATGCACAACAAATAGAAAAACAAAAAGACTTGTATTTTTTGGTTGTCTCAAGTGATTGGAAACTCCTAGTGAATTTCCTTCACCTCTGCTTTCCGTATTTATTATTTAGTACCCCTAGTTTCTTGAATGAACCCCGGTTCATAAAGAAATTATATTTTATTATTTTATTTTTTCATTTTAGTTGCAAACAAATATCCACATAGCTTAATTAGCAATAAAAGTAAGTGGGCATAATCCACATATGTTTTCAAACTATTTCACTTAATTTTTTGTAAATCACATTAGCTTAATTAGTAAAGCAAGTGGCCATTGTCAACGAATATTATTACTAACCAAATCACAATTTTTTTTGGGACTAAGAGCAAATGTTAGCAAAGAAAGTGAGAAATCCATGCTTCCCTTGCGTCTCCTAGACGAACCTAGGCTTGCATATGAAAACCTTCTTGAAAATTATTGAATTTCCATCTCTCTCATTAAACTCCACATAGTTTAATAGGAAAAACTGAGTGGCCCATAATCCACAAACAAATTTCGTTTTCCTTGCAAGGAACAAACAACACCGAGTGTAATTAAATGGATATTGAAAAGGATCATCGCATATCCAAATCTTATCACACATGTATGTTCACATTGCATCACACACTAAGCCTCCATACAATTTGTACTCAAAGACCATCCAATTTTAGATCTTTGGTTACTTAGTCTATTTTGGCTTAACAAGTCACACAATAAGTGAAATAAGCCTCTTTAAAAACAACTATAACTTGAAAAAATTAAGTTTCCCCATAGGGGCCACAAAAAAATAGTATAGTTCAGGTTAGGACCATTGGGGGTAGGAATCCCATAAGCTACCATGGTCATGATTCGCCAATGAAGCATAATTGTTGACTTTCTAGGGAGAATTAAAATCCTTCAACAATTCCATGGAAAAGAAAACCCGAGCATGGCAAAGACCCAATTCAGAGGGGGTTTGGCCTAGGCCCAATGCACGTGGTACTCTTTGGGGCTACCTGACCCATCTAGTGCTCGGTACTGGTAACCGATTACCAAGAAGCTAAAGACTTGAATGCTCACATGAAATGAAGGTACTTAATGGCCAAAACTAGGGCATCCTTCTCTATCCATGACGGTGCAGGAAACACTCGAACATCATTACCATTACCTTGGTTGATTTCCCGGCTACTAGAAGGTGTCGCAAGTTCTTTCGAGACATTGCCCCAGGACCCATCAAAGGTTATCTCTGCAAGGCCTTGTTACTTTGAGAATGAACAGGACGATTAGGTCTTCATAGGACTATTTATCATACACAACAAACAAAAACCCTTTCTTGTTTGTTTGGTCACATAGTTTAATTAAAGGAAAATAAACCATTGATATTTTCACCTTGCTTTATATATGTGATCAATTTTGCATTGATATATATATCTCCGCCCATCGCTAAAATTAAGTTAGTGCATAATCTAAATTGACACCATAGGAGACCCCACGACTCCCCATCGATCTAGTTGTTTCTTAAATCTCCCCCCATTACCGGGAGGTGTACAAGGACTCTCATCGTTTAGGCGGAGAAGACATCATTATGTGACCTTTATCAAATCCTCCTTTAATGGTGCAACTTTTCTTGGACCTCCTCCATGGCAATGGACACCCTTTACCACTCCTGAAGGATCCCCGCACGCTACCCCTTTCTGGAGCACACACACTTCTCCTCAAGACATTCCCTGAGCTAGCCATCAGGGTAATCCTCCCGTGACATCCCCACAGAGGACTCCACTGGACATAAATATCCAAAATCAATTTGTGATGGCAGAAAATGCACAGATCTTGTTTTTAGCTTCGCTAAATCTCCCAGATTTAAGTAAGCCCACAAATGACCTGATCAAACCTAGCCACAATTGGCCAGACATGCCCACAAATCTCCCTTCAGATAGTCCAAAATTTCAAGGAAAACAGGGTGAATACCCAGGGAACCACGTCATGAAATTTGACCTGTGGTGTTCATCTAACAGTATCACAGAAGATGTTATTAGATTAAGGCTATTTCAATGCACCCTGACATGGCCTACCGTGAAGTGGTATATAGACTAGCCCTTTGCGTCTCACAGAACCTTTAGCTTATTAGCTAAAGCATTCCTTACTTTCTTCCAACTCCCAATCCGCCATGATTCTAGGTTTGAGCTTCTAACCAATTTTAAGCAAACGTAGGCTACGCACATCTCAGACCAAATCCACGAGTGGCAGAAATGCCACAACCTGTGCAAAACTAATTTTGAATATAAAGTCCTGCTGGACATTTTCTTGAGATCCCTCAACTCCTAAATCTCAAAAGATGTGGCTAAAACATTCCCGCACACCAATGAAAAAGCCATCAGTAAAACTCAGCAACTGGAGCTAATCTACAACTAGTTAGAGTACATTTACCACGTACTTCTAGATGCCTCGCATTTGTAATCTTATCAATAAATAGCAGGCGCATCCAATATTGTTGATGAATTAATTGGGGCCCTAGCCCAAAGACATCATAGCAGTAGCAGCTTATACCCTATGTATCTGATGAATGGCCCATCTTATGATGATGCACCACCATTACAAAATACTAGGTATTATAATGGTCAACCTGCACCTATGCAGAATATAGGGAACAAGGTTAACCAGTACCAGCCCCCCAAGCAAGATCGTATCATCCCCCACAAGGAAACCAATACTCCTCCTGGACTATGGAGAAAACATCTACTCCTCCTAACCAGTATGTTAACTAGGGATAGCATAACCAATATTCTCCTTTCGCAACTCCACAACAAAAAAACCAGCCAGAGCAAAACAATACGCAAGTAAATCTAATGCAACCATCTCTTGCTTCATCACATCAATCAGAAGAAGGACTGAATTCAGTTGATTCTTCTAATGGTACTAGGAAAAAACTAAAAAATAAGCCAAAGGGAGAGCCCGAGCAAGGAGGCAGCAAACAGCAGTGACCCCCAAGGGCACCAGGAAGGGACAACTCCAACCGGAACCAAAATGAGGGTACAGCCAATAACAACTCACAGAAATGGGGCAAGAACACTAGTCTTCAGACTCATCATGCATGTGCCATCTGTGGGGAATATGGCCATTATACCCATCATTGTCCCTAGCTTCCTAGTTTAAAAAGGATACAAGAAAGTAGGGGGAAAGTGGCCAGATAACTGCAGTCATGCAGGAACCCTTTCCCCATGAGGGAATTGTTAACACCCAGTAGCATGACCCATCTGCAGGGAACCTCAACAAAAATCCTAACCATGATATCTTCATGATAGGAGAGAACGTCCTCTTGCAAATGAGGAATCATACTTATCAGGCTCCCCGAGAGCCCATTCCATCCACCTCAGCTAAGGTTATATCTACTCGACGATTGACCATTATGGGACCTCCCACACATGTCATGCCTAAAATGGTTAAACAACCTTTACAACATGCAGGTCCCAATTCAAGAGCTACCCACAATTACAACATAGTAGATGACTTGGCTCATTTGCCATCAGCTATGTCAGCACTTTAAGTCCTACAAACATGCCCAACCCAACAGAAAAACCTACTTTCTTCTTTAGGAACAATCGATCCATCTAATTCCCACCTCATGCTCTTTGACTTGGAAAAAGCTACTCCTTGACTACCCTCATCCATCACTTTCCAAATCCCTGTCTCAGTCCAGAATTTCAATATCCATCGTTGCATCATCGATGAAGGGGATTCCACATGCATCATGTCCAAATCCATTTGGAAAAAATTAGGATATCCTAAACTTAAGCCTTCTAACATAATGCTCAGAGTTTACAATGGGCGCCCTTCTTCCCCCATTGTCTTATACCCTATCGTTCCAGTTAAGTTGGCTGGAAAAATTGTGTTAATAGACATTGAAGTACTCAATGCCCAGTTGGATTACAATATCCTCCTAGGCCGAAGCTATATGTATGAAATGCTCGCAGTCACCTCATTGGTGTTCAGAATCATGATGTTCCCCCATGAGGGAAAGGTCATTACCATTGATCAACTCACATACTATGAGAAGACAACTTCACCCACACTAGATGGCGTGTTTCCCTTAGTATCCCAAGAAGTGGTCACTACTTACACTGAGCTCAGTCCAGGCCAATTTAAGCCATCAAGCCTCCTAGGAACATTCCCAGGAGACCCTCCAGTAATACAAGAGATTTTCCCAAGTACCGGAGCACCAGTTTGCATGATGACTTCATCAAACACCACCCAAACACTGGAATCAGTTCCAGAAACCTCAACACTTGCAACTGAAGAAGTCAGGTCTTTACCCCCTACAATCATAGAAACCCCTTCCTTATGCCCCCCACCTAGATTTGTTTCACGCCAAGCCATGGTAGCCCTCACATTACCCAATATAACTCTTGCACTACCAGTTCGGTACCTAATCCCCATGACTGTGACAGCTTAGTCAGGACACATGCAGGAAGGGAGCTTCCCTATACCTCCATTTCAGAGGAGCACCCCTACTCAAAATCGTCCGGCACCTACCACAATTGGAGCTGCCAGAAAAGAAAAACAAAACGGTAAAAAAGGAGAAACTTCCAACTCCTCCAAACCCATGCAACCCTACACATTATGTGAGGATTTCGGGCACCCAACTCATATATATCCTGAAATAGACAAACTAAAAGAAATAATGAATGCTTCCAACACATTGGTAACCTCATCTCCACCAAAAGGAGCGAAAGTTGCACCCTTATGTAACAAGGAAGTACGCACCAACCATGTGTGCATCATATGCGATAAACATGGGAAATACACTCACCATTTTCTGAATATCCCTGAAATCCAAAAGATGCTAAAAGGTCCCATCCAAAACATGAACAATGAATCCCTAGCGCCAACCCCATCTCCACCGAATGAAAAAAGCCAAAACATCTTCTACATACAGGAAGAGGCATCATCCAGCTCCACACCTACCTACAACACATGAGGATGGAATAAACCATATTTTCATCCCTCCACTTTACCTTGTTCTATATGTGACAACCCTACCCATTCGGTAGATTGGTGCCCATAATTATGGACACACTACCAAGCCAAACCCAACACCCTGAAGAAAGATGTCTACGCAGCAATACCACATATGCATGATCTGTGGGGAGAACCATCATAAAAGGAAGTACCCTCGCCTCCCTCAATTCCACAAAACTACGAATTTCATATGTAACTTCGTAAAGGCAAATCCGAACTTACTGGACTCAGATACAGAATCCACAGAACACACCCCACCACCTAAGGAATGAGGACCCCTAGATGTCCTATGTATGTTCAAGGAGAGAAGAAGGTTAATCCCTTACCATTTCACCTCCCATCACCATCACCAAGAGCCTAGACGAGGCCAAAAACAATCAAAGAACACCTGACAAAGAAAGTCTCCCATTACATGTGCATTATGCAACAAACCCAATCATTTGATCAATAAATGTCGTGAATTGAGTCGATGCAACGATATCTTCCGCTTAGTAGCATAAATCCCCTACAAGCACCTATCAAACCAACAAAAAATCGCGTAGTGTTATTGACGCATATGCTCTCAATTCCACCACACAAGGAATTGTCAGTACCTCACACGATTTCGTGCAGCAAGAGCAGCACTAAAACAAACCCACACAAACGAGCCACAAAATAACAAAACCTTGCCTCGAAGATGGTTACCCCCCAAAATATATCTTTGTAAGGGCTCTGGACACCACATATCTCCACAATGGTATGATATTGTCCACTTTGGGCCTAAGCCCTCATGGATTTGCTCTTGGGCTTTAGCCCAAAAGGCCTCATACCAATGGAGATATTTGTCCAACCTTATATACCCATGATCCTTCCCATTTCTAGTCAATGTGGGACTTTGGTCGTATACCCAACAATCCTCCCCTCGAACAAAGGACCATCGAGCCTCCCCTCAAACGATTATCCATCCGCAGGATTCTACCAACCAAGATTCTCCACTCCAATGCGTTGGAAACACACGCCTTACATGGAAGCACCACCTGTCACGAGAGCTTGCTCTAATCGAGCTCATCCACGGGCTTATCGGGGCTCACCGACTTCGTTCGGCATTCCGAGGATTTGGCTAACTTCGAATCTGGCTCTGATACCACTTGTAAGGGCTCTGGACACCACATATCTCCACAATGGTATGATATTGTCCACTTTGGGCCTAATCCCTCATGGATTTGCTCTTGGGCTTTAGCCCAAAAGGCCTCATACCAATGGAGATATTTGTCCATCCTTATATACCCATGATCCTTCCCACTTCTAGTCAATGTGGGACTTTGGTCGTATACCCAAAAATCTTGTCTCACCATAACAAGACCTCACCTAAGAGATGGATACCTCCACAAGATGTCCTATCTCACAATAAGCAAACCTCACCCTAGAGATGGATACCTCCACAAGACATCCATTCATACAATAACCACAAGACATCAACATCCCATGACATGAGTAGCGTCGTGTTGGGTCCCTATAATACTAGTGATTACCCCATTACTATTGTAGTTATACCCCTTATTTATATTGTTGTGCCCCTATTACCCCCATATTGTTATTTCTGTGCCCCATAGAATCCCTCTATTGTTATTTTTGTGGCTTTATATTATTATTGTTAGGTTGGCTGGATTATATTGTGACTCCTTAGACTCCTATATATAGAAAGGAGGTTTTTTCATTTGAATCATCAAAGAATTGTTCATTTATGTAATGTAAAGGAGGTTGCCCCCTCGAAGAGGCTGAATTCTAAGGCGTTGATCTATCTTTTCTATCTTTTCTTGAGCTGGTTTCATAACATTTGGTATCAGAGCTTTGGATTCTAGGGTTTCGCTGCTCCAAACAGGTCATCGTGGCATTTTCGCTATAACTTTTTTTTGTGACGTTTCAGAAGTCGCAAAAAAAACCCATTTGAGAAGAAATCGCTTTGAACCTTGGGTCCGAATTTCAGAGCTTTTCGCGCGATATTTGCGGAGATATGATCTGAGGAAGTTGGTCTTTTGCAGACTCCTGAATTACATTCAAAACAGGTGACCTGGGGAAAATCGTCATAACTTTCTCTCTAGGAATCAGATTGAAATTTCGTAAGAAGGTACAGAAAGAGGATGGACTGTAGTTTCTTTTATATCTTTTTCAGAACCAAAGATTGAAAATTGTACACGTGGCACTTCATACAAGTTCGCTCTACTGAAAGTCTATAATCAGGTCATCTTGGGAGATTGTGCATAACTCTTTCTTGGAGAATCCAATTTGGATCAGACTGGTGGCATTGGAAAGAGGACACAGAGAGCTACTACAGGTAACAAATTCAGAAATAGATGATTGGAAAGTACAGAGATACATCAGAGGCAATATCGAGCTCCTACAAAGTGAAAAAAGGTGTGTAGAATTTTTTAAATTTTTGCTTAAGCTTGGTTTGAAAATTTATTTTGAAGGAATTCAAAGGGCATAGTAGAGCATTATTATCGGTAACTGATGCCCCGAGGAAAGAAAATGCAAACACCTAGTAAGGAACCTGAAAGCTCTAGCATGACTCATGAAGAAGAGGAAGAAATGCTACATGATATATCAAAATTACAAGAACAAGTGCAACAAATGTCACGCTCACAAAAGTTAACAGAAGCTAAGATAAATGGCGTGGAAGCTAAGATGAATGGCATGGAAGCTAAGATGGACAATTTGAAGATAGATTTGAACACAAATTTGAAGACAGGCATGGCAGATTTGAAGAGAGATTTGACAAATTTTCTACAAGAAATACTTACTAATGGTGAAAAGGTAGTAAAGGAAACTCATGATGAGAACAAAAGAAATGTTAATCATGATTCCATAGACACTAATGTTGGATCGAAGAATCACCATATTCCAAAAATCGATATGAGGAAGTTTGATGGCAAGGATCCCGCCACATGGATATTACAGATGGAGCAATTCTTCGATCTCAATAATGTGCAAAACACACAAAAGGTACGTATGGCAACTGTATATTTGGAACCAAATCAGTTTGTATGGTATCAATGGCTTTGTTCTCGTAAACAATTTATCACTTGGGCAATTTTTACGGAAGAATTGATAGCACATTATGAGGATACAAAAAGCAACACTTTTTTTAGCCAATTGATAAGTCTCAAACAAAAGGGTTCAATAATGGAGCACATTGAGGAGTTCCAAAAATTGAACATAAGGGTAAAAGATATTCCAGAGGAGCATAGGATTGATGTGTTCATAGGGTCTTTAAAGGATAATATCCAACATGATGTTCGCCTTTGGGAACCTGATTCATTAGAGAAGGCATTCAGGTTAGCAAGAAAAATGGAAAGCAAAATTATGGCAACTAGGAAGCATACCACTCACAACTATAAAGACGGAAGTGTTGTTGCCCCTAGTCTTCCACAACCTACAAGGTTGACACCACAACAATTGGAAGAAAAAAGAGCAAAAGGGCTTTGTTACAGTTGTGATAGCAAATACACAAAAGGTCATAAGTGTGCTGAGAAGAAATTATTCTACATAGATTGTGAAGAGGAAGAAGAAAAGGAGCAAGAAAGGTCAAAAGAAGAGGATATACTCCAGGAACAAAGCCTAGATGAAGAACAAATAAATCCGACCATATCTTGTAATGCATTGGCGGGAATTACCACTCCTCAAACCATCAAGATAGAAGGACAAATCAAGAAGAAAAAGGTAATAGTGTTGATTGATTCAGGAAGCACCCACAATTTTATTCATTGTAGGGTAGCAAAAGAATTGAATTGCTTCCTATATCCAGCACCAGAGTGTCAAGTGATGATTGCAAATGGAGGAACAATAAATTGCTCTGGAAAGTGCCATAATATCAAGCTATCCATGGGAGAATATGTATTGACTAGCCCAATGCTTTCCATTCCAATGGGAGGTGCTGATGTTGTACTAGGAGTCCAATGGCTACAATCCTTGGGTACAATAGCTTTTAATTTTCAAGAACTTTTCATCAAATTTTCTACGGAAGGAAAGGAAGTTGAATTAAGGGGTATTGCAGGGAAACCAGGAAAGATAATCAGCTCTAATGGCATGACAAAGCTTCTAAAAAAGGAGCAAAGAGGTGTAATTGCACAATTATGTTCGCTAGATGTTTCCACATTGGAATCATCTATTTCTCCAGATCTCCAAAAAGTCCTGGACAATCATTCCAAGGTATTTGAGACTCCCAAAGGTCTCCCACCTATGCGTGATCATGATCATGCTATTCATCTGATTCCAGGAAGTGTTCCTCCAAACATCAGGTCGTACAGATATCCCTATGTCCAAAAAAGTGAAATTGAACGTAGTATTGGTGCACAAGAAGGATGGATCATGGCGCATGTGTCCAGATTATAGGGAGCTCAACAAGCTCACTATTAAAGATAAGTTCCCCATTCCTGTCATTGATGAATTACTGGATGAATTGCATGGATCAATTTACTTCACCAAGTTGGATCTTCGTTCGGGATATCATCAAATCAGAATGAAGATTGAAGACATTCCGAAAATGGCATTTAGAACTCATGAGGGTCATTATGAATTTTTGGTCATGCCTTTTGGCCTTACCAATGCACCTTCAACATTTCAAGGTTTGATGAATTCAATTTTCAAACCATTCCTTAGAAAATTTGTGTTAGTATTTTTTGATGATATACTAATCTACAGCAAGTCTTGGAAGGATCATGTTGAACATGTTGACAGGGTGCTACAACTATTGGAGGAGAAACAATTATATGCAAAAAGATCCAAATGTTTCTTTGGAGTCCAGGAGGTGGAATATTTGGGTCATATTGTATCTCATGAAGGAGTTAAGGTAGACCCTAGCAAAATTAAAGCCATTAAGGAATGGAAAATCCCCACATCCATAAAGCATCTGCGAGGATTTCTGGGTTGACAGGGTATTATCGCAAGTTTGTTAAGAATTATGGGAGAATAGCAGCACCTCTAACAACATTATTGAAGAAAGATTCATTTTCATGGACTCCGGAAGCAACAAAGGCCTTTGAACATCTTAAAGAGGCAATGTGCCAAGCACCGGTCTTAGCTACACCGGACTTCACAAAAACCTTTATTGTGGAATGTGATGCTTCAGGAAATGGAATTGGTGTTGTTCTAATGCAAGATGAAAGACCCATTGCTTTTGAAAGTCGTCCAATCAAGGGAAAGTTTTTAAGCAAAGCTATTTATGAGAAGGAAATGTTGGCAATACTCCATGCACTTAAGAAATGGCGACCCTACCTAATGGGAAGACACTTCAAGGTAAAAACGGATCATGATAGCCTTAAATACTTTTTAGAACAAAGATTATCCTCTGAAGAGCAACAAAAGTGGGTCACAAAGATGTTGGGTTATGACTTTGAAATCATCTACAAAAAAGGGAAGCAAAATGTGGTGGCAGATGCACTCTCAAGAAAGGATGAGGATGTGGAAGCATTGTTGTGTGCCATTTCTATTATCCAACCAGATTGGATAAACGAAGCAAGGGAGGAATGGAAGAATGACGAAGAAGTGTGGGCACTTATTCGAAAGCTACAACAAGATTCCAGTACTTCTGATACATTTAGCTGGAAAAATGATTCGTTATGGTACAAAGATCGCTTATACCTCTGTAAGTAAGAATTCCCAGCTAAAACAAAAGATTCTTATGGAATTGCACACTTCTCCCTTAGGAGGGCACTCAGGATTTTTAAAAACTTACCACAGGGTTAAGAAGGAATTTTTTTGGGATGGCCTTAAATCAGATATTCAAAAGTTTGTGGCGGAATGTTTGGTTTGCCAACAAAATAAAGTTGAAACAATTAAGACACCGGGTCTATTACAACCTTTATCCATTCCAAGCCAACGTTGGGAGGAGGTTTCAATGGATTTTATCACAGGTTTACCCAAGTCTGAGGGAAAGAGTGTCATCATGGTGGTAGTTGACAGACTTACCAAGTATGCACACTTTTGTGCATTATCACATCCATTTAAAGCCAGTACAGTTTCTACTGCATTTATGGAAACAGTTCAAAAGCTACATGGAAACCCAAAGATTATTGTAAGTGACAGAGATCCCATTTTCACTGGAAATTTTTGGACAGAATTATTTTCTTGTCTTGGTACTCAGTTAGCTCATAGCTCATCTTATCATCCTCAATCTGATGGGCAAACTGAGATAGTAAACAAATGTTTGGAAGGATATCTTCGTTGCTTTGTATCTGATAAACAGACACAATGGGTCAAATGGTTGCCTCTGGCTGAATGGTGGTATAACACTTCCTTCCATACAGCAACAAAAATGACCCCATTTATGGCACTTTATGGGTATCAACCACCATCCATCACATCATATTTAAGAGAAAATTCTAAGGTTCAGGCAGTGGAACATCACATCGAACATCAACAACAAGTCCTCCAACTCTTAAAGGATAACCTCGTGTTGGCACAAAATAGAATGAAACAACAGGCAGATCAACATCGCAGTGAAAGAAGTTTTGATGTAGGTGATTGGGTATTCCTACGGCTACAACCATATAAGCAAATGTCCCTAAAGCAAGCTAAGAAGGATAATAAATTATCACCAAAGTATTATGGTCCGTACAAGGTGTTGCAAAAGATTGGTACTATGGCATACAAATTGGAGCTTCCTGCAGCTTCTCGATTGCACCCAGTTTTCCATGTTTCATGTTTAAAGAAGGTTATAGGCGACAAGCTCCCAATTCAAACAATATTGCCAGAACTTGACGAGGAAGGAAAAATTATATTGGAACCGGAAGCAGTCACAGAAACAAGAACTCGACAGCTACGAAATCGATCAATTTCAGAGTATCTTATCAAGTGGAAGAACTTATCCGCTGAAGATTCCACATGGGAGGATGAGAATTTTATGCAGAAGTATCCAGAACTACTCAAGCGTTGAGGACAACACTTTTTTGAAGGAGAGGGGCATGTTGGGTCCCTATAATACTAGTGATTACCCCATTACTATTGTAGTTATACCCCTTATTTATATTGTTGTGCCCCTATTACCCCCATATTGTTATTTCTGTGCCCCATAGAATCCCTCTATTGTTATTTTTGTGGCTTTATATTATTATTGTTAGGTCGGCTGGATTATATTGTGACTCCTTAGACTCCTATATATAGAAAGGAGGTTTTGTCATTTGAATCATCTAATAATTGTTCATTTATGTAATGTAAAGGAGGTTGCCCCCTCGAAGAGGCTGAATTCTAAGGCGTTGATCTATCTTTTCTATCTTTTCTTGAGCTGGTTTCATAACACGTCGCCTCTCTTAAAATCTATTCGGTTAGCATTGAACCAGTTTAGAGAAACCATATGCATGGTAGGACAGAACTTCAAAACCCTTTGGAAGGTCCCATACATAATCAAACATTTCCTCCTAAAAGGGGCATACATACTATCAGAGCCCAATGGGACTTGCCCAAAAAACCTCGTCAATGGTCTCTACCTTAAAAATTTCACCCATAAAATGTTATAGTAAGAATGTACATACAATGACTTATTGTTTATGATGATCACCTCATCATAGATTTTTTCTAAAATTCATTCTCTCCTCTCGTGTAAATAATGGATCTTCCGCCAGCTTGTCACCACAGGTTCACTGACAGCACATCTCGATGGTTGCAAAATCTCGCCGCCACAACATGGGCCATATACTCTCCTGACTGAGCACCTTGTCTCTTCAATGGGATATGTATCTAGTTAACCACCAACAATCAAGCAAAATATGATGTTGTCATAGGTCTCTTGGCTAATGCCCACCACCTAGGCATATGTCTCCTGCATGTATTCATTGATTCCCAATTCATCGTATCATAGTTAAATAGGAAATTCCATGTTGGTGATTCATGCCTTTTTCACATGTATCTGCATGCACAAAGGTTAGCTAGACATTTTGTTCAAATCACATTTACACATATAGCTAGAGATCAAAATCATGTAGCTGATTGTATCCCTAATCAAATCCTATACTGGCATGCATCACACATATATAACCATCAAGATATGTAAAAACATCAAACACAAGATACATCTATAAACATAAACGCATAAATACACCAACAAGTATGGACGCACATATCACACCATGAGAGATGCCAAAAAATGCCTCGTATATACATCAAAAAATATATATATGTACAAAAATCACTGGCCCAAGACCAAGAATGATAAGTCATCAAAAAATACAAGGGAGCATCCTCATAAAATGGTTCTTGCCCTGGTACATACATCTTCCCAACCCAAAACAAAAATACATAACCAACCTCCCTAAGGTCTTGGTGGTGCCATTTGTGCTTCAGAAGCCAAAATGGGACCAATTGTAGCCTCCGCCATAGAAATACAATGCAAATCCATCTGATGCATCTACTCCTGAGACATCGTCATCTCAACCACAACCTCTGGAAGGTCAGCCCATCCCTTAAAGGGCACACCTGCAATCAAGGTCTACACTCATCTCCAAGAGTCACGGTACCACTATAACTCCTCCATAGCATCTCGTCGAGCCTCATTACTATTGTCCCGGTCACTCTCGAGGAGCAACCAAAGGCCTCAGTAACTGAGGTCTCTGAGTAATAGGTGCATCCCCCACAACTCCCATGTGTCTCAGGTCATGGCTAACCAGTCAAGCCAAAGGACTCCCTCATGGTCCCGCATCTGCAAGTAAAGAATCATAGTGTCAATATCATCGTAAATCATAAATACATGAAAAAACACATATGTATAAAATGCATAAATAACAATCATATACTTGATCGCCCCTAGGAAACACCTAGAGGAAGCCCCATCTCTGGATCTCCCCAAAAGTCAACCCCATGGTACAGATAGTCCAAAATCAGTTGGGGATTCGAATCAAACCAATTCCATACCATGTCGATCCAATACCGACCCACCTCTCCTCTTCCCTCCTGAGGCATCACTCGTCTCCAACGAAGCATGAGAGGTTCCCAAGGTGGCCTAGCCAGTACTGCAAGTAGAGGGCAAAGCTAGAGTATGCTACATAGCACACTCCTGTAACCAAAATTGTTTAGTGTCAAGTGCTCAACCTGGGTAATTTGTGACACTATCCCCTGCCACACTAGTCAGGCCCAGTCAAAAAATGCCCCAGCCTAAAGTTGCCGCAAAATAGTGATGTGCAACCCTGAGCACCAGTTGTGGGACACCAAACCAACCAGCCTAACAATAATAGTTAGAGATGGTTGCTGGGCTAGATCCTCCATAGTTGTGATCCTCATGCAACCATCTGAGATAGGGTCTGGACCGCAATGCTGCTCAGCCCAAACCCACATACCAGCATCACCTACTAGAAGGGGATACAGAAGCACCTCCCCCCGTGGCATCAAACCATTCACAAAATATATGTCAACCTCTACCAAGATCAGGAGGTTTGTATGATGGATGACCATCAATTGGCAATCCGCATCCCAACAACTGATCAAATATCGTAGGAACCTATCATGTGACCTCATCAATGGGTTCTGAAGGAATTTTAGTAACCCCCATTACACGAGTTGTTTCCTCACACTAGCATCCTTCGTCACTG
This sequence comes from Pinus tabuliformis, assembly GCA_031772625.1. Classification (NCBI taxonomy): domain Eukaryota; kingdom Viridiplantae; phylum Streptophyta; class Pinopsida; order Pinales; family Pinaceae; genus Pinus; species Pinus tabuliformis. The sequence goes on along the minus strand of CM062818.1, from coordinate 1,434,208,088 downwards.
CATTCTGGAGAGGGGTCTAGTCTTTCTCTCTCCATATCATCCTACCATCAAGGATGCCAAAAATTAGAAAGGAGAACCCCTAAGGTCGTCACAAAATGAGAATGGGGGAAAAAACCCCATTTTCCCCCATCTACATGTTGTTTCCTAAATAGACACACAATGCGCACTCCTATATCCCATACAGGTGTGCACACGGAATACATTCAACTACAATAGATGTGATGAACCTCGAGTAGGTTTCATCGTGAAAGGTCTTAACTCAGACGCGAGCAGTGCACGTCTAAGTATTTACTATACGTGGGGTCTTTGCACATAAACCCAGTTATGCGTGAAGATTGTGTGACTCAAGTTGAGTCACCCATGCAGTCCTCAAAAATCCATATGGGGGACCCATATACAACCTACTTGATATAATAGACTAAAAATTACATAGGTATGGACTAAGGCTCCCACTTGTCTCTGACAGCACGAATCCCTGGTACACAGGATGACCGTAATGGTAAGAAATGCTGCAGGAAATCTCTCTGACCTCCACAACTCAACAATGAAAATGATTGATATTGGGCCCCACAACGCTATCTATTGCCATGTTTTCCATATTTGGGGGAACATAGCAGAAGCCTGGGATTTCCATTAACAAAATTGAAAAAGATGCAAATATCAGTCATGCAACATCTTCATCATAGAACCCTCCATTCTCGAAAACACCAAAAATCAATTTTTGACCTACTGCACATGTAAGGTGCTTCTCCATCTCTCTAAGTCCATAACATTCATTACATATGTATGTCTTGAACAATTCTTTCACTTTGGTTGTTGATTGTTTCCATTACATGAATATCACACATGGTCAGTTTCAACCAGCATCGCGATAAGCAAAAAAATAGCAAGTATCATTCTCCATTCAGCATGATAGGCTTCCCCCTAAAAAGATTTGCATATCCTGACATCATTTTTCGAAAATGTGCCATAAGCTCCAACATCTCGACCATGTTTATCACCATCTCACACTTATACATGATAAGCATCCACATTGGTTGATAGAAACCCCCGGACTCCCTTCATCATATTCAATCCTTTTTGACATAAAAGATCCATGACCACTCACTTCGGCCCAAGAGTAATCTGGCATACATATCTAAAAGTTTAGCCACATTACGTGACATTCATTTATGCATTCACCCCATTCTCCTGGGCCCCCATACAAATACTAATGGATGCACCTCTGCATCCTACATTTGGTCTATCGTTCATTTGCATCACATAGCCCATTTGTACCACCTCACCCACCCACCCAACACGAAGACCAACCAATGGGGCCCCCACCCTCAACAAATACATTACACCTTCTTACATGTTACTATCATCATGGGGCACCCATCTCCATGGCTGTACATCCAAACCAAACCCTATTCTTTTGGCAAGTGTACAAATATTCTTTCAAAAAAAAAAAAAATCTCCCATCCATATTTGATTTTTACAATATAAGGCCCTCGCTTGCCTTCAATCTCTGATCATCTTTGGTCATAACTCATCATCAAACCACCTCCATTTTTCATGTCCGTAAAAAATTACTACCCATCCTGGAAAATATTACTGACTCCAAGATCATTAGAAAGCATGTTTTGACCACTGCTTATTGCTTCTCGAGATTCGAACTCATAAGAGCTATATGTATCCTCCAATATCAATAGGCCTTGCTATCATGACTATCTAACCCAAGTCATTACAATATGTTCATATGTATTTCCCAACTCCCCATGTCAGGTGGATGACACCCCTCTCCTATCGACTTCAATAAATGTATTCCAGGAAAGAGGTGGGGGAGGTACCCACCGCCAAATATCTATGCATACCATAGCACCCATCCGAATTTCTTCACCAAGATATGCATAGGAAAATAGTTTTTCACCTATTTGACCATAAACCACCCCTGACAGTGTCAGTAATAATCATCATCAGCTATCAACAGGTGAACAACCAAAAACGCTAACTGGACATAAATTAGTTGTTGTCCAAATTGTAATTAGTTCCGATTAGCCATCATAACGAGCATGGGACATACCCGCCTCGTATAGAACACACTAGGATTGAATTTTTTTCCACTAGAACATGGGCATTAATTATACTTAGTCAAGTATTTTTCTCTACTCGTCTCTGAAACAAGATATCTTCTCTCCCAAAAGGATAATAAGACTCTCCAAAGAAAGTGAAAACATGATGTATTTCGGCTATACGTCTGCTCCTAACCTCATACATCAAGGGGCAACTGTTAACATTAGGAAAATTGTAAACCTACTAGTACAATCCATAAGACATTAAAAGTGTCCAGCAGAATGCATAGGTGGGAAATTTTCCAACCAAATACATTACAAAGATTCAAAAATCAAAGGTTCTCCTAAGGTCCAAAGTTTATAAATGAAATTAATTGAGGTCGTGCGTATATTTCTTCGATAAATGTACACACATGGCATATCAGCAAAAAATCCACTTGGTTGCAGAAAAGGTGACTCAGCAGTCCGGGACCACTCCACACACTTGGAGCCAATTTTTTGATACGAGGTCACCCTTGTACAGCTGAATTCAAGTTGCCTTGGAAAAGTGCAACCCTCAATGGAATCATATTTTCGTACTCATGTGTCTTTATCATACATGTACCAAGAGAGGGAAGAGGGATTCAAAAAACTCTATATAAATAGGCCATGGGAGAGCCAAAAAGAAGAGATGTCATTATGCTAGCCAAATTGCTTGTAATAAAACCACCATTTCATTATTCAACTAAGGAAGTGAAGAGCATTAGCATGTTGGCAAAATTACTTCTAAGCAACCCAACATCTTAGTGAGTGAAGAACAATCCACCCTTTGGAGAGTCTTCACACTTCTTTGAGAGAGGAGAAACTTGCAAATAGATTGAGGAAAATAAACATCCTTGTTGAGGATTATTGAGGTCCCTAACTCAAGGAATTCTCTTCAAGTGCTCTAGTATTCTGATTGTATTCCACCTCTACCACCATCAATCAATAAAGAGATATTTTCCATATATTATTGATGTTTTTTCTCCATTTGAGAATTGTTATGTCCATGCACCTCTTTGTTTAGGTTTATGTTTTTTATGCATTGCATCCATTGTTTACAATCTTGTGTCTATTTAAGTCTGTCCACTAACAACACCAAATTTGACTATGATGCTTTGTAGGTAACAATCCACTGCTAAGAGGGTGTTTTTTGGTACACTTGTGCCCCAAAAACATTACAACAAAGAGTATCATAGTAGAAGACACTTCCAAACTCTTATTTGAATGAGTTTGTGTATACTTTTGGATCTCGCAGTCCATTATCTCATATCGAAACAGCAAGCTCCTAAGTGCATTATGGTCAAGCCTTTATTCATTGTTGGATACCAAGCTCACTAAGTCTACAACCTTCCACCCCCAAACTGATGGCTAGATAGAGGTCATCAACAGGATGATCATGCACATCCTCCACATGTACAACTTGAAGCATCCATGCACATGAGATGAAATTTTACCCTATGAACAGTACAACTACAATAGAGCTCTCAATAGCTCAATGGGCCATATCCCCTTTTAGGTGGGGTTGCGATTCCAACCGACTATGTCTCGTTGATGTTTCCATACCACTTGCAGCTACTCAAACTAATTCAGCTCATGTTAATCTGAAGCTGACAGAGATACCAGCCTCATTGAACACATTTATCACATCCTCCAACAAGTCTATGACATATTGGATAGAGAAAATTCTATGCGCAAATAGCGTCATGATTAGAATCCAGTGACACATAAATTCTGAGTGAGCGAAAAAGTTTGGTTACATATGTAGAAGGAGCACCTTACTAGGGCCCACTAAAAGCTTCGCCCGCTCCGATATGGACCTTACACATTTACTAAGGTTGTAGAAGACAATGCTTTGAGCTCAGCATTCCACCATTCCCTGGCCTGCATTGAGTATTCAATGTGGATCGACTGCGACTGTACTTTCCCCCATTATTAGACACATCATACCTTACTGAGTAGATGATACCAAAAGAGCTCAACCTAGTTTGTATCAAACATGAAATGATTGATAGGATCATCAACACACATATCAAGAACACTCGCCAACAGAGGATCCATCTATATCGAGTTGTTAAAGTAGGTCAGATCCTTCACCAAGGGTGAGGTTCAATTGAAATTTTCTCACCTCATGGAGGCTCTTCACACAATGGGGACCATTGCTTCCTAGGGGGGGGGACTAATCTAGGTGGATATTGGTGACCACCCACCTATTCCACATGGAACTCCAGTTGGTTTAATCATTTTCCTTGGTTATAGGACAATTTACCATTTCTATAATCTTTTAGGGTCCTAAACTTCCAAAGATGGTTTGACGCCCCTAAATGACATTTTTTTTAGGTCTGCATCAGGCCTGTGGTTGTAGGAAGTGGCCTGCTATAAATATTGTAGTACTTATAGAGATATTTATAACGAGGTATCGTACGTGTCAAATGAATATCATATGACCAAGTTATGACCCCGAGAAGTTGGTTATCCAACTAACCCTAATGAGGCCCACAAACTCTTGGAATTCCATCTCCTAGGGTTATGGTTTTGGTTTTTTAGGGTTTCCCTTTGTTGTTCAATAATAAAAAGGACATTGAGCCTCATTGTAGCACATTTCAGAGGCATGTAGCAACCACATCTCATCTCAAATATAAGCTACCATTGTCTGAGCTAGTTTATTTCCATTCTTTATCTAAGCATATTTTAGTTCTTTGATATTAATGAAATGAAGATTTATTTTTGTTTCATCTTTGTATATATATATATATATATATATATATATATATATATATATATATATATATATATATATATTGTTGTGTTCCTACATATGTCTAGATCATTAGTATCATAGTGTTTTACTCTTTCTTTGTCTTTCTATATATGCATGTCCCCAGCGAGATCAGAGTATAAGGAGTTAGGGCTTGAACTGGTTAAACCTTTGAAAGATCGGCCTCACTGACCCTAACGACCTCCCACGATGGAAGAAAAGAAAGAAAAGAAAATAGTATATCCTTTAAAAATATTGCTTGAAGAAGCCTTCAAGCGACAAAGGAATGATGATGGAAATTTTTCCCAGATCCTTTGGTTGATGCCCACATGTGTTGCATCTTCATCAATAGCCACTCTAGAGGCACTACTCCCTTTAAGGTAAAAGTCAAATTTTTCATTGCCATAGATAAATGGTTAAATTTTTTTGGTTCATGATTTTTCCAATAGGGAAATATTACTTTTGCCCTCCTCAAAGCTACCTCCCACGTGAAGCACTAGTGGGAAACTTATTGTGAGCATAGGGACGAGAGGGAACCCTCAATTTTTTCTATTTCACATACTTGGAAGTCTTCCTGAGATGTCATCAAGGAACAATATTACCCTGTGTGGATCTATGAAAACAAGTACATACAATGGACTACGCTACTGTAGCAAAGGGATCAAGATGTGCAGGAGCTGACGAATATTTTCCATACACAGCGCATAAATTTGGGTATAAAATATTCTAAGAAACATTTGGTACCGAAGTACTACAGTTTCTTGCACAAATACATTCAAGAGGAAATGGAGTTCCTGGACATCTCCTCACTTGGTGTAGCCTACCAATATGCCACCAAGATTGAGCAGAAGTTCAAGTAGAAGAAGTGAGACTTTCATCAGTGAAACCAATGTAGAGAAAAGGCTCTCCCAAGCTACAGAGAAAAGGGAAAAGCTAGGTTGCAACCCCCTAGGAAAACACCTTGAAGCCGCAAGCCAAGAATAACGGGAAGGCAAAGAAGGACATTGATAAGTGGTGTGAGTTCCATAAAATGCCCACTCATAACACGAATGAATGTTGCGCAAAGTAGGGGCTAGTGGTCTAGCTAAAATACTTAGAGAAATATGCCTACTCTGATTCTGAGCCGAAACCCAACAAGGGAACTGTCAAGGAAAAGTAAATCAGTGACACAGAAACCACTGCAACAGTAGCCACCACCAAGCTCCAAAATGCGGAACCTGAGGATCTAGAGGAGGGGGGGTGCCTCTTCCACTCGGAGATGTGGGTAAAGGTTTTGATGGTGTATTTCATCGTCCACAGTGGAATCTGGAAGAACATAATCTCAGCCAAGGTCGTTAATATATTTAAGCTACAAGCAATGCCACACCCACAGTCGTACACCATTAGGTGGATACACCAATGGCGGGGTATTCGTGTCAACCAGTAGTGCCACCTTTGTTATAGCATCAACCCCTTTGTAGATGAATTATTGTGTGATGTTTCCCCTTTGGAATTCTGTGATGTTTTATTACGTCAGCCATACCTAAGGAAGCATCATGTTGTATATGAATCCAGACCTTGTTCTGTTATTATTACTTTGGGTCAGAAATTGTACAGGATACTAGAGGTAGTGTCACCTACCTCATTTTCTTTAATCTTTGATAAAAAATGTAGTAATATCATCTCCTATATCGAACAATTTGTGTTCCTTATGATTCAGCCTTAGAGCAAGAGGAAGATTGTGGCCACATCCATAACCTCCAGACAAGGCTCCTCTGCATGACAACAACAGATGGACAAGGTCATGGATGAGTACAGGGACATCTTCACTTCACCAACCAGGTAATCCCTACACTGCTAGGTCAAGCACTCCATCGATATGACCTTGGGCTCGCCGCTACCTAATGGACCAATCTACCGACATTTTTTTCAGACAATGATGAAATCAAGAGGAAAAATTAGAATTTGTTGCGAAAAGGGAAGATCAAGCCAACTTCATCACCTTGTGGAAGCCCAATCATGTTGGTACAAAAGAAGGATGGAACCTGGAGGCTCTATATTGACTATTGAGCATTGAATAAGATCGTTTTTAGGAATATGTATCCAATCTGAGGGATTGATGACCTTTTGGAATAGCTTAAGGGGGTCAAATATTTCAAAAATATTGACTTGAAGTCTGGTTATCACCAGGTACTAATTGAACCCTTCGATGTGTGGAAGACTGCCTTCAAATCCAAGGAGGGTATTTTTGAATCACTGTTCATGCCATTTGGGTTGACAAGTTCCCCCACAACATTCATGAGGCTGATGGATGATTCCTTGTAGTCCTTCACCAACTCATTCATGGTAGTGTCTTTATATGGCATCCTTATCTTCAGCCAGAGTTGGGAAGAGCATCTACACCATATTCGACAGGTCCTCCAAACCTTGTGACAACACAAATTGTGTGCCAATTTGGATAAACACACTTTTGGTATCACCCAGGTTCAATATTTGGGGTACATTATTAATTAGCTAGGTGTGCATGTGGACCCAACCAAGATACAAGTTATTTGGGATTGGCCAAACCCAACCACTCTAAAGCAGATTTTCAACTTTCTGGGGCTTGCCAATTTCTATCGCAGGTCCATGTTAAGATTATCTCATATCACTTGGCCTTTGAGTCATGTTAACAAGGGCAGAGAGAAAAAAAAAAAAATATTTGGGTTTGAATCCCAAAAAAAAGGCATTTTTTGGGTTGAAGCATTGCCTCTACACTACACCAATGCTCAAATTACCAAACCTGCAGTAACCATTTGAAATTGAGACAAGTGCCTTTGACTATGATATTGGTGCAGTACCTTCCCAGTAGGGACATCCAGAGGCATATCACAGTGAGACATTTTCAAATATAGTCTGAAAGTATCCCCCTTATGAAAAAGAGATGTATTCCATTGTGTAGTCCTGCTAACAATGTAAGTGTTACATTCCGGGGAAGGAAATGATCATCGACATAGACCACAACCCATACAGTTCATACAAACATAAGGAAAGTTGCAATATGATCGCTATCAGAAATGGTCCAAATAGCTACAACAATTCCATTTGAAAATTAATTACAAGAAGGGAAACACCAATAATGATGTAGACAACCTTGCTCTATCACCAGTTATGACATTGACCACTGTGCTCGACTCTTATGGACACAAGACATTGGGATGGCTGCATCTTTACAAGAGTGATCCAGAATTCGACACCACATACTAGATGCTCCTAGAAGGCAAGCAAGTTCTATACTTTCACCTCCAACATGCATTGTTATGCAACATGTGTTCCTTCAAGGGAGTGTGCGCCAAAATTATTTGGGAGGTGCACTACAGTGAGGTCGCTAGACATTTTGGGGTAGAAAAAATAGTGGCAGTGTTACAGAAGTAATTTTATTGGTCGAACCTTTGACGGAATGTTGGAAAGTACATCAGATCTTGCACTATCTCCGTAATTTTCAAACCTACAATCAAGAAGAAATGCCTGTATACTCCTCTTCCTACTCCTATTCAGCCCTAGGAATCCTTCTCCATGGATTACATGTTGGTCCTTGCTTCTATCGAGCATGGGAATGACTATGTTTTCTTGGTCAACGACAGATTCTCTAAGATGGCCATTATGGCGACTTGTAATAAGAGTATCACAACAGAAGACACTACCATACTCTTCTTTGAACAAGTGTGGGTACACTTTGGGATCCCATATTCCATTATCTTAGATTGAGACAGCAGGTTCCTAAGTACATTTTAGTAAAGCCTCTGGTCATTGTTGGGTACCAAGCTCACTAAGTCCTAGACCTTCCACCCCCAAATTGATGGCTAGAAAAAAGTCATTAATAGGATGATTATGCACATATTGCACATGTACAACTTGAAGTATCCATGCACATGGGATGACACCCTCCCCTATGTCTAACACAGCTAAAACAAATCTATCCATAACTCAACTGGCCACAACCCCTTTAAGGGGGGTTTAGTATTCCATCCACTACGTCCCATTGATTTCGTCATACCACTTGCAGCTACTCAGACAGATTCGGTTCATATTTTCTCTGAAGATGACAGAGCTACCAACTTCATTGAACGCATTCAACACATCCACCATTAGGTCCATAATATATTGTACAAAGCAAATTTTAAGTACAAATAGTGTCATGATCAACATCGATTCCCACACAAGTTCCAAGTGGGCGAGAAAGTTTGGTTACATTTACAGAAGGAGCGCCTTTTTGGGGTCCACAGTAAGCTTCACCTGCTCTGATATGGGCCTTACACCATCACTAAGGTTATAGGGGACAATTTCTTCGAGCTTAGCATTCCACCATTCCTTGGCCTGCACCCAATATTCAATGTGAACTGATTGTGGAAATACTTTCCCCCATTGTTGGACACATCATACATTGCTAAGCAGTTGACACCAACAGAGCTCAAATGAAGTTGCATATAACAAGCCACGACTTATAAGATCATGGATACATATATAAATAACAATCAGCAACAGAGGATTAAGCTATATCGAGTTGTCAAAGAAGGCCAACTCCTTCACCAAGGCAAGTGATTCACAAGGGACAAGGTTCAACAGAAATTTCCTCACCTCATGGAGGCTATGCATGAAATGGGGACAATTGTTTCCTAAAGGGGGGGTTCTGATCCAAGTGGATATTGGTGGCCACCCACCTGTTCCACCTAGACCTCCATTTGGTTTAATCAGTTTCCTTGATTATAGCACAATTTACTATTTTTAGTAGTTTTTTAGGTCCAAAACTTCCAAAGTTGTTTTAAATCCCTAAACATTTTTTTCTTTTTAGGTATACAACAGTCTTGTTGTCATAGGTAGGGTCTTGCCTTAAATATTTTATTACTCAGAGATATCTTTCTAATAAGGTATCATAAGCACCAAACAGAGATCATATGACCAAGTTACGACCTCGGGAAGTTGGTTGTCTAACTAACCCCAACAGGCCCACAAACTCTTTCCATTCCATCTCCTAGGGTTAGGGTTTTGGTTGTTTAGGGTTTCCCTTTATGGTTCAATAATAAAAAGGCCCTTGAGCCTCATTGTAGCATAGTTTAGAGGCATGTAGTCGCCACATCTCTACCCACATATAAGACATTGTCACCTGAGCTAGTTTATTTCCATTGTGTATGTAAGCATCTTTCATTTCTTTTATTTTAATGAAATGAAGATTTATTTCTACTACATCTCCGTGTTTATGTTTATATATGTATTATTTTACATTACTGCATAAGTCTAGATCAGTGGTATTGGAGCGGTCTTCTTTTTCTTTATCTTTCTGTGCATGTCCCCAATGAGGTCGAGGTATAAGGAGTTAGGGTTCAAACTGGTTGAACCTTTGCAAGATTGGCCTCGCCAACCCCAATAACCTCCCATGGCGGAAGAAAAGAAAGATGAGGGAGAAGGATATCCTTTAAAATTATTGCTTAAAGAAGACCTCGAGTGACAAAGGAACACGATGATGAACAACTTTTCCCAAATCGTTTGGCAAATGCCCATAGGCAACACATATTCATCCAATAGCCACTCTCAAGGAGCCACTCCCTTTAAGGTACAAGTAAAATTTGACATTCCCATATTTGAAGCCTAGATAGATGCAGATGCCCTAAATAAATGGTTAAATTTTTTGGAAGGATATTTTTTGGTTCATGATTTTTTAATTAGGGAAAAGATTTTTTTACACTCATCAAAGTCACCCTCGATGTCAAGGACTGGTGGGAAACTTAGTGTTAGAAGACAGATGAGAGGGAACCCTCACTATTTTTAGTCACACCCACTTGGAATTCTTTCTAATATGCCATCAAGGAATAGTATTACCTTACCGGTAGCTATGAAGATAAGTACATACAATGGACTATGTTGCAGCAGCAAAGGGATCAAGATGTGAAGGAACTAAAGAATATTTTCCATCCCCTGTGCACAAAGTTGGGTATCAAATATTCCAAGAAACAAAACATCTGGTGCTCAAGTGCCACAGTTGGTTCCATAACTACATGTAGGAGGAAATGGATTTCATGGACATCTCCTCTCTTGGTGTAGCGTACCGATATGCTACCAAGATTGAGTAGAAGTTCAAGAAAAAGTGAGACTTTGGATTTGTGAAATCAAGGTAGATCAAACCAAGAATAATGGGAAGGAAAAGAAGGACATCGGAAAGTGGTGTGTGTTCCATAAAACTCCCACTCACAACATGAATGAATGTCGTGCAAAGCAGGCGTTGGTGGCCGAGCTAAAAGACTCAGAGACAAATGCATGCTCTGATTCGTAGTCAGAACTCAACTGAAGAAACAACAACGGAAAGAAGATCAATTATACAGAATCCATTGCAATGATCACCACCACCAAGCTCCAAAAGGTGAAACCTGAGGATCCAAAGCAGGGGGAGTGCCTCTTCCACTCACAGATTTGGGCAAAGGGTTAGCCAGTGCAGTTCATCATTGACAGCGGAAGCCAAAAGAACCTAATCTTAGCCGAGGTTGTTAAAATCTCGAAGTTGCAAATAACGTCACACCCACATCCATTGACCATCGGGTGGCTCACCAAGGGCGTGATCTCTGTGTTATCCAATAGTGTGGTCTACCTTATAGCATCAAGCCCTTTGAAAATAAGGTATTATGCGACCTTGCCCCTCTAGAATTTTGTGATATTTTATCAATTCAACCATACCTATGAAAGCGTCATGTTGTATATGAATTGAGACATCATTATGCTATTATTACTTTGGGTCAAAAATTGTAGAGGATACTAGGGGTAGCACCACCTATGCCTTTTCTTTGATCTCTTCTAAATAATTAAGTAATATCATATCCCAAATTGGGAAATTTGTCTTCCTTATGAATTTCCCTCAGAGAAAGAGGGTGATTGTGGCCACATCCATAACCTCCATACAAGGCTCCTCTACACGGCAACAATAGATCAACAAGGTCATGGAGGAGTACAACAACATCTTCACTTCACCCATAGGGGTACCCCTACACTGTCAAGTCAAGCACTCCATTGATCTGACCACAAGTGCGCCGCAACCTAATGGACCGATCTATCGATGCTCTATTTTGAAGAATGATGAAATCAAGAGGTAGATGTTAGGATATTATGACACATAGGAAATAGTTAAGTATAACTTTCTCTAGTGTAGAGTTAGGTAAAGTGTGTTTCTTTACTATGTACTTTTGTAACTTACAATCTGACGTTCATGATATGTTCTAGACATGAAGTGATCCGACGGTTCATTCTCTCCTCAGTATTACCAACACTTGATCCGTGGCTTAACACCTAATTGGTCCATGATCTCTATTTAAGGAGCATGGAGGGTCATTTGTAGGGTGACTGTTCATGAGAGAATCTTATGTAAATTTTCTTTCTTTTATTAATAAATTGCCTGAAGTGGCCGCGTTGGCTCAAGCCGTGGACTTTTCCCACTTTAAGGGTTTTAACCACGCCAATAATATTGGTGTATTGATCTGTGATCTGTTTGTGAGTGGTGTCCATTGGTGTTCTATCTGAGGAACTTACCCTGCAAATTTGTAATGGTATCAGATCTATTTGAGGGCCACATTCGTTGGTGATCCAAATCTGAAGCTGACACAAGTGCATGCGACTTTTGTTTCCTATATCTATTGTTTTTTACTACTTTCAAGCCGAGAGGATAGCTCTATTGTGTTAGGAGCATATGATCCAGTGAGGAACCCCTTTCGTTTCACGTGAAGAGGTTTCTAGTAGCCCTAACTACATCATTTTTAAGATCTAGAGGTATACAATCTTTATTTGTAGTTTTAGTTATTCATCTCTCTGTTTATTTTGGTTTATTTAGCTCTCTGTTTTTTTTATTACCAAATTTATACCTTTCATTTCTGTGTATGTTCTTTTCCCTGCAACTCTGTGCGATCTGGGAAAATCAGAAATAGAAAGGAAAGATTTTTCTCATGTGTATGCTCTTTTCTACCACACCTTAGTGTGATCTCGAAAATCATAAACATTGAGGAAAATATTTAGTTTCTGGAAAAAGCTAACTTCAAGCCATAAGGTCGTTTTGTTTTTTTTGTATGTTTGTGCTAGGTTGTGTGGTTTTTTGTTTTGTAAGCAAAAATAGCTTTTTCAAGTAAGCATGCACCCCAAAGCTTCAGTGAATAAAAAAAAAACCCTTCTTCTTTTCTAAAAATTACTAACGTTTTAAACTAGCTCACTTGGTCCAAAGTTACTTTATGAGAATAGAGGTCTTGAGTTCAAGTCTTTTTTTTTGTTAAGTTACTTTTTCAAAAAGCACATATAACTTATGTTTTAAAGTTACTTTATGTAAAAGCGTTCTCACCCATTATAAAAACTTCGTCACTTATAGTTCTAAAGTCTCTTTATCTTTTATTTAAGTTACAATTTAGTGGATAGCTCATAAAGTACCATTGTAAAAGTGACTTTCATTTATTTATAAAAGTGGGTCACATAAAATCTTTTTTTTTAAGTGAGCTAATTAGATTAAGTTTGGAAAGGGGGGAATTTTTTTAAAATATAACATTGTCATTCACTTCCGCACATTCATGCACTTCGTCGGCATCTTCAACAATTTTTCTTCAAAAAGCCATAACTTTTTCATCTGGAAATCATTTTCAGAGCCGTTTTTTTTAATCGTCCTAATTTTTTAAGATCTTTCCATTGGAACACTTAGTTTTAGCATCTACAGCTTCAGTTTCTATTAAAATGGAAAGTCCAATGGTGGTCCTACATTGTGGATTTACTTAAAAGTAAAGGTCTTTACAAAATAGCCTCAGGCCAAGAAACTAAACCTAAAGATGAAGATAAGGCATCCAAATGGAAAAATAGGCAAGATCAACCACGTGGGTTGATAGGGATATCTATTTCTCCAAACCCTAGATTCCATACCGTAGAACTTGATACCCCTAATGAAGCAATGAAACAACTCACTAAAGTTTTTGGAATTAAAAATGAAATTAGAGCCCATCAACTCGAAAATGAGTTTCTTATGTTGGACCCCAATAACTTTTATTCCATTGAAGATTTTTTGTCCAAGTTCAAGACCCTTAGACTTCTCTCGGAAGGTGTTAAGGTTAAGAAAGAAGATGACAACCTTATCTGTTCCATTCTTACTAATTTGGGACCAAACTACTCTGTGTTTGTTTCCACCTTCCATTCTACAAGAGAAGCCTTTATTTCTCAAGGACAACACTACAAGTCCCCTCTTTTGATGCCTTTTGTGATTATTTAATAAGAGAACAAGAAAAACTCTTACATCTTGGTCTTCTTAATCTTGGAAACTCTTCTAAGAAAGCCTTGGCCGCCCAGCAACAACCAAATTCAAAGAATCCTAAGAAGCGGTATCCTAAAAAGAATGGTCCTAAACCAAACAAGGTTCCTAGGCAATTTCAGTCTCAAAATGAAAAATCAATTCAAAAAAATGATAAGGAAAATAAAAACAAATGGAAGAATACTGGTATACATTGCAACTTTTGTAATCGAGATGGACACTTAGACTCCAAATGCTTTAATAAGATGGAAGCCTTGGAAGAAGAAATGAAGAAGCATAACATCCATTTGGAGCACTCTTCAACTTCAACTTCATCTTCAGGAATAACACTTTCTACAAGTTGTTGTCAAGCACCTTAGTCTGGTTATGCACTAAATGTATATTCTTCTTCTCATTATCATGAGTGGCTCCTTGATTCTAGAGCTTATTATCACATGGACAAAAACAAAGCCATGTTTTCTTCTTTAAATGATTGTAACACCAAAAATATATATGTTGGTGATGATAAATCTCTTAGTGTTGTAGGGACTGGAACTGCTCATCTAGACAATGGTCAATTTAATGATGTATTATGTATTCCAACCTTATCGTGCAACCTTCTATCTATATATCAGATAACTCATTCAGGTGAAAGTAAAACCGTTGAATTTTCACCTCACGATGTAATTAAGGACCTAAGAGATCCTAAACAGATTTTAGCTACTAGCATTGATGATGATTCTACAAGGGTGTATAATTTTAACAACTTTGGGTCATCAACTCTTCCCTCGGTATTTGTTGATCATAATGATGAAGTGAGCAAACTTTGGCATAATCAATTTAGTCACTTAAACTATCGCTCCCTTCAAAATCTATGTAAAGAAAATATGGTGACAGGTCTTCCTATGGTATCTTGCAGAGATGGTGTTTGTTACGGATGTGTACTCGAAAAAAATCATCGAGATAGTTTTGAAAAATGTGCCTCTTAGCATGCCGCAACCCCTTTACAGTTTGTGCATAGTGATTTATGTGGTTTACTTCCAATTGTTTCATTCTCTGGCTACAAATATTTCTTAACTTTCATTGATGATTTCTCCAGACGCACTTGGGTATACTTCTTAAAACTCAAGAGTGAAGTATTTAACATGTTATTGGCCTGTAAGGCCTTTGTTGAAAAACAATCTGGACATCAAATTCTTAACCCAAGATCTGATAATGGCGGAGAATATGTTAATAACAAATTCATCAACTTTTGCACTGAGCATGGAATTCAAATGCAACATACTGTTCCATATACTCCACAAAAAAATGGTGTAGCTGAAAGGAAGAACCTCACCTCAAAGGAAATGGCTAATTGTATGCTTCAACCTAAAAACTTAATCTTAATTTTTGGGTAGAAGCAATTAACTATGCAAATTACATAGTAAATCGCACTCCTACTAAGGTTTTAAATAATATCACTCCAGAAGAAGCATGGAGCTCAATTAAAAACAAATGTCATTCACTTTCGTGTTTTTGGAAGTGAAGCATTGACCCATATTCCAAATGAGAAACATAAAACCTTAGAACCTAACAGTGAAAAATGTATTTTTGTTGGATATTTTGAAGATGTCAAAGGATTGAGAATTCTTTCACCTAAATCCAAAAATGTTATCATTAGAAGAGATGTAAAGTTTGCTGAAAATATATCAGCCTACGAGCCTAGTTCGGCGGATGTTCCACCTCTCTCTATCCCTTCTACTTATGAAAATATTTCTTCTTCGTATGATGACAGCGAGGATGAAAATCCTCCCCGACCTTCTCAAGATCCTCCTTTAGCTCATCAACTTCCAAAATGGGTTCGCACTACTTGGGATGCAGCAGGTGCTCTTGCAGGTGATCCTACATATCAGTGTTGCATTCGTTCTCAGTTTGATAGAGCCTCTTCTTTACTAGCTCAAGCTCCAACAAATTACGATCCTAACACCTTTGTAGAAGCTTTAGGCCATCCAGATTGGGACACAGCTATGAATGAAGAATATCGTTCATTATTGGCAAATGATGCATGGGGTCTTGTTCCTCTTCCAAAGGGACAAAAACTTGTTAGATGCAGATGGGTTTACAAAACCAAGTATGGACCAGACGGAAAAGTTGATAAACATAAAGCTTGTCTTGTTGCTAAGGGTTTTTCACAAGTTGAAGGCATTAACTATGTTAAAACCTTCTCCCCTGTTGCCAAAATGAACTCTATCTACCTTGTTATTTCCCTTATTTCCTCTTTCAAATGGGAAGTCCATCAGATGGATGTTAAATATATCTTCTTGCATGGGGACTTGCATGAAGAAATCTATATGGAACAACCTCCTAGCTTTATAAAACTAGACTCTAGCCTTGTATGTTGGCTTAAGAAATCCCTTTATGGTCTCAAGCAAGCCCCTCAGGATTGGTATTCAAAAATGGATAGCTTTCTTTTAGATATTAGCTTTTCTAGGTGATATTGTCTACACCAAGAAAGTGGTTAAGTCTCTTATCATTCTTTTTCTTTATGTTGATGATCTTATCCTTACTGGTAGTGATCCCAATATTATAAACCATGTGAAGTTCAGCCTTAAAGAGAAGTTTGAAATGACATACTTAGGACACTTGCGTTATTTTCTTGGTCTTCAAGCCTTGCAATCCAAAGAAGGTATTTCCCTTTCCCAGTCCAAGTATGCATGTGATCTTCTACGCCACTTTCACATGGAAGACTGTAAGCCAGCCCCTTCTCCCTTTCAATATAGAGCCAAAATTTTAGTCACTTGTACTTCCCCTGAAGTTGATGCTACCTTATACTGTCATCTTGTAGGAAAACTTTTGTATCCGACCCATACTCGTCCTAACCTCTCCTTTGTTGTTGGCCTTATTGCTTGGTTTATGGAAAACCCACATGAAAGCCATTGGAAATCAGCTTAAAGAATACTTCATTATGTTCGAGGTACAGTTCAATTTTGGATTCATTATAGTGCAAAAGCATGTCCTCTATTGGTTGGTTTCACTAATTCCTACTGGGCTGGTGACCCTGATGATCAGAAGTCTACTGTCGGTTATGTCTTCACTCTTGGTTCTAGACCTATTACATGGGCTTGCAAGAAACAAAGTGTCATTTCTATTTCTTCAGTAGAAGTAGAGTATTGTGGCGTCATAGAAGCCAGTAAGGAAGCCCTGTGGCTTCGTCAGATCCTGTCAGAGTTTGGCTTTCAGAAGCAGCATCCAACTACACTTTGGTGTGATAATCAAAGTGCGATTCAACTATTAAAAGATCTAGTCCAACATCAGCGCAGCAAACACATTGAACTACACATGCACTTCATCAGGAATCTCATTCATGGCCATGTTCTTGAAGTGTAATATTGTTCAATAGATGATCAAGTTGCAGACATCTTTACAAAGGCTCTCACAGAGGCGAAGGTTACTAAATTTCGATTTATGGATGGAGTTCAGGAAGTTGTCACTAAGAGGGGATAGGTGCTCATGCCTCCTTTTTTCTCCTATTTGTGTCATATTTGTACATCCTTCAATCCTATCCCAAGTTTTTCTTAAGGGGGGTGTTAGGATTTTCTGACACATAGGAAATAGTTAAGTATAACTTGGTCTAGTGTAGAGTTAGGTAAAGTGTGTTTCTTTACTATGTACTTTGGTAACTTACAATTCGACGGTCACAATATGTTCTAGACATGAAGTGATCCGATAGTTCATTCTCTCCTCGATATTACTGACACTTGATCTATTTCTTAACACCCAATTGGTCCATGATCTCTATTTAAAGAGCATGGAGGGTCATTTGTAGGGTGACCGTTCATGAGAGAAGCTTATGTAAATTTTCTTTCTTTTATTAATAAATTTCCTGAAGTGGCCATGTTGGCTCAGGCCGTGGACTATTTTCCTCTTTGAGGTTTTTAACCACGTCAAGAATACTGGTGTATTGATTTGTGATACATTTGTGAGCAGTGTCCTTTCATGTTCTATCTGAGGAACTTACCCTGTAAATTCCTACAATAGATTTAGGAATTGTTGCAAAAATGTCACATCATGCAAAGTTTATCACCCTATGGGAACTTGATCGTGTATATTGTGATACGTTTGTGAGCGGTGTCCTTTCATGTACTATCTTAGGAACTTACCCTGTAAATTCCTACAATGGATTCAGTAGTTGTTGCAGAAAGGTCATAGCATGCCAAGTTTATCACCCTATGGGAACTCGATCGTGTTGGTATAGAAGATGGATGAAACCTGGAGGCTCTGTATTGACTATGGGGCTCTTAATAAGATCACTATCCAGAATAGGTATCCAATCCCATGGATTGATGACTTTATGGACCAACTCATGGGGGATAAATATGTTATCAAGATTGACTTGAAGTCTAGTTATCACCAAGTATCAATCAAACCCTCTGATGTGTCTAACACTGCATCCAATCCCATGGATTTATGACTTTATGGACCAACTCATGGGGGATAAATATGTCAGCAAGATTGACTTGAAGTCTAGTTATCACCAGGTACCAATCAAACCCTCTGATGTGTCTAACATTGCCTTAATGAGGGCCTTTTCGAATGGTTGGTCATGCCTTTCAGGTTGACGAATGCCCCCACAGCTTTAATGAGGTTGACAGAAGACATCTTGCATCCCTTGAGCAACTCATTTGTGGTAGTGTATTTAGACGACATCCTGATCTTCAGCTAGAGTTGGGAAGAGCACCTACACCATATTCGAAAGGTTCTTCAAACCCTGTGAAAACATAAATTGTGTGAAAATTTGGAGAAATTCTCTTTTGGTATGACCCAAGTTCAATATCTAGGGTACATTATTGATGAGTGTGGTGTGCATGTGGACCTAGCCAAGATACAATTTATTCGGCATTGTTGAGCCTCAACCACTCTAAAAAATATCTACAACTTTCTTGGTCTTGCCAATTTCTGTCGCAGGTTTATGTTGGGATTCTCTCATATCACTTGACCTTTTAGTCAAGTCACTAAGGGTGGAGTGAAAGAAAAATTATTTTGGACGGAATTCCAACAGAAGGTTTTTTTCGAATTGAAGCATTGTCTCTTCTCTACACCAGTTCTCACATTACTAGACCTGTAACAACCATTTGAAATTGAGAAAGACGCCTTTGACTATGCTATTGGTGGATATCTTATCCAACAGGGGCATCCGGTGGCATATCATAGTGTGACCCTTTGAGATACAGATTGAAATTATCCCACTTATGAAAAAGAGATGTATTCCATTTTGCAGACCTGCCGACAATGAAAGCATTACATTTTGGGGAAGGAAACAATCATCCACACAAACTACTGACCCTTGTAGTTCATATAAACACAAGGAAAGTTGCATAATGATCACCAGAAAAAATTATCCACATATCTGCAAAAATTCTATTTGAACATTAAGTACAAGAATGAAAGCACCAATAATATTGCGCACTACCTCATCTAGCCACCTATTATGGCATTGACCACTGTGCTCGACTCTGGTCAATGCTCGACTCTTGAGGACATGAGACTTTGGGATGGCCACATCTTTATAAGAATGATCCAGAATTCGACACACAATACTAGATGCTCTTAGAAGGCAAGAAAGTTCCGAACTTTCACCTCCATGGTGCATTGTTATGCCACCTCAGACACCTTTGTATTACTTCAAGTGAGCGTGCCTAGATTATTTGGGAGTCGCACTACAGTTGGGTCGCTAGACAATTTGGGGTAGAAAAAATAGTGGCAGTGACACAAAAGTATTTTTATTAGTTGAACCTTCGATATGATGTTGGGAAGTACACCATATCTTGCACTCTTTGATTACCAAACCTACAATCAAGAAGCAAGGCCTATATACTCCTTTTTCTACTCCTACCCGGCACTAGGAATCCATCTCCATGGATTACATGTTGGGCCTTCCTTCTACCAATGATCCAAGATATTTTTCTTATAGATGCATCAGAATTACATGAAATGGAGCTTATAAACCATGGAATTTAAAACACACATAAAAAATTCATAAATAACACAATAAGCAAGAAACCATGACACAAATATTTGATTGCAGAGTTCGTCCAATTTGGACTACGTCTCTGGGCCCTGCTCAATGTGGGGAGGCCTTCATTCATTAAGTGGCATAAAAGAGATAAAATTACAAGAAACATTAAACTATAATGCTTATACCTCCAAGTTTTAATATAGACGAAGGATAGAAAGTGCAACTTCAAAAACAGACAGTACCACTAAAATCCTAGCAAAAAATCGTGCAAAACAGCTTATCCAAACACCCAATTCAGATAATTAGGCCTTCTACAACTTCTCGGAACCTCCCTATTGCTCAAGGTAAGGTCTCAGCTTGCTGCCAAGTCAGGGTATACTACACACAATGCTTCTAAATTATTCTGCAAGTCCTCTCCCTTCTCTTGACACAAATGGCCTTTTATATAAGGATGGCAGCAAATCCCTCAATACCTAGGCAGTTTCCAACCATAGACCAAGTTAAGCAGGTAGGCATGATTCCAAACAGAGGTTCTCATGCCTAAATATGACATGGCAACAACCTAACAAATCTGGCGAAACTCCTTTAAACAGTGTGTTTAACTTGACGACATGACTATCAGCGTTCCCTGCAATCGGAGGTCAAATGCAAGCCCAACCAACAGGCACTCTATGATACTGCAGATCCACCGAGAGTATTAAACATAATGCATAGAGTATCGGGTCTGAAAGCCCCCCATCGCAAATCGCAATTGATGGAGCTAGGGTGATACCCCATTCGACTGTTCCCACTACGATCTGTGATCGCATCACAACTAGCTCTTTCGGGGGCCGATTCTTAACATTTTGCCTTTTTGCGATTTGGATATGTGATTATCGCATCACAACTTGCCTACGGCCAATTTTCCTTAAGCCTCTTCTTCTCCTTGCTGCGATAGTTGATATGTGGGACCAATGGTATCCTGCCACTTGGTGCTTCCCCATTCGCTAAGAGTGGTTGCCATGTCACTCGTCCCACCACCTAGACAAGTCAAACATAAAATTTGACTTGCTCTAACTTCTTCATATGAACTTGGTTTTGGGTGTCGTTCACATCATTCCATTCAAGATGACGAGCACTTCGATCTAATGCTAAGTTTATCTAGATTCTACCACTTTGAGTTTTGAGCCTTTTACCACACCACTAGTACTTTCTAAATATCCACCTAGATCAATCCTCCCCACTAAGATCTTTTGGACCACCTAAAACCTTTTCAGCCAATTGGCAAGTGAGGAAATTTCTCCCTCACTTTCTCTTTCTCCATCCATCGAGCTTTAATCGGATGCATTCCTTTGAAGCCAACTTGAATGTACTCCATATCTCCCCATCATGAAGTTCTGGTCTTCCTACCAAGAATGATATCTTCGAGCAACTTGTCTAGATACTCTGGTACAAAATCATCCACTGTAGGAATTTGTTCAACCTATTCAGTATCCATAATCAATGGAGGTTCATAAACCTTCCGGTTTTCCACATTTACCACTAAGTACATTTACATATAACTAGGCATGTTAAGACGAAAAGCATTGTCTCCAATCTTTGCCAATATGGTGAAGGGACCATATCGAATGGGTCTCAATTTCTTCCCTTCTCCCTTCATTCTATCCTTGCTGATGTGGAGCCATACCTTGTCCCCAACTTGAAATTGATGGTAAAATCGGTGCTTATCATGTGAGATTTATACCGAGCTTGACTCTTCTCCAACTGCTCCTGTACTGCTTGATGAATCACCTATATCCATTGAATAAACTTACGTTCTTTGTCCCTATCATCTCATCCATTTCCATCCTTATCTTTCCCAAAGACCATGTCTAAGGGATCCCATAGTAGATAGCCAAAGCATGTCTCGATGGTGAGATCTATGTGGATGAATGTGATGCTCGATTGTATGCACACTACACATAAGGAAGCTATTCATCCCACAACTTGGGATTCTTTCCACAATAGCATCTTAACAAGTGTACCACAGTGTGGTTGACGACATCTGTCTTCCTATCAGTTTGGGGATGAAATTTCATACTTATTTTCAAGTTAGTGTCCATCATTATTCACAAGCTGGTCTAGAAATATCCAAGAAAGCGAGAGTCTTGATCTAACACAATAGATCTGGGCAACCCAAAATGGACCCAAATATGCTGAAAGAAAAGATAAGCAGTCTGCTCAGCAGTGACTTACTTTTTAAAAGGCATTAAAATACACATTTTACTAAAATGATCCACAATGACGTACAAATAGTCATGACCTTTCCTAGACATAGGAAAACCACCTACAAAATCCATGGACACAGCTTACCATGGTCGACTCGAAATAGGGAGTGGTGTGTAAACCCCAAGTTTTCTATTAGAGGGCTTTGAAACATAACACAACACACAACTCTTTACAAAGCGAGTCACAATGTTTTTCATATGGGGCAAAAGATAAAACCTTTGTAAATTACATAAACCTTTTTCAACCCCAAAATGACCAGACACCAGAGAGGTATGAGCCTCTGGGATTACATGCGCCCTTTCATCAATGGGTATGCACAGTTTTCCAAGGTGGTACAATAGTTTTCCCTGCAAATAATAATTGTCCACCTATAATCCACGAGTTAGTTTTGCATAGATTTCTTTAAAATCATCATTGTTATCATATTGTTCAACATAACTTTCTAACGATAAAGAAACATTTTGCAAAACTGCAGATGCAAAAATAGGAGGGTGAGAAAGCATATCTACTACTTTGTTGTTGACGCCCTTTTTGTATCTTATTACCAAATGAAATTGTTGGAGGAATCCCATCCATTTGAAATGACGGGCTTGCTAAAGCTTGGTCTATGACTAAATGTACTACAAGGGCTAATGACCCATATGGATAATGGTCTCCTTGCCGATCAGGTAGTGTTTCCACTTCTTAACACTCTAAACCAAGGCGTACAACTCCCTTTCGTACATGGGATAATTCAAAACAACCTGGGAGAAAGTATCTAAATGATAACATACAGGCTTCCTTTGCTGCATCAACACAACGGCCATAGAATATCTGCTGGCATCTATTTCAATCTCAAAATGTTGTTGAAGGTCTGGTAAGGCTAGCACCGGTGTTGTGCTGATCTTCTCTGATGCAGGAGAATCTAGGCCTAGCCAGCAATGTGATGGTGTGGTCACATGTTGTGGCTAATGAGAGTTTGGAGGAAGAATTGGTTATTTAATTTTTATTAATTTCAAAATATGTAAGTATTTATATTGTTGAAAATACTAAGGAAATTAGAGAATAAGTGGCAAGTGATCCTCCCTGCGTGGAGATCAAGCCAAGTAGTTATATTGATTAGTTAGGGTAGGATATGATTTCTAAATATATAGTGAATTCCTTCATATGTGGAAGGAGACTGTTAGATAGAGCATATATGTATTTTCTTGTCTTTTCTGAAGAGACAGAGAGAGAGGGGGGATTTGAGAGGATTCACGATGGAATCGTAAGCCTACAGGCAGTTTAGGAAACAGAGGCTCTAATTAGAAGAATCAGGCCAGAGAGGGATGGAGAGCCTCAATATGCAATCATGTGTTTGTATGTTAATATACAGAGAGTTGATTCTACATGTGGAATAGTGTGATTCATTATGAAATGATAAATTTTGTTTGTATTAGTGATTCTATTTAGCCTATGTATCCAGGTAGAATTCAGCGAACACAAAGAGGAGTGTGCAGGCAGAGGAACTGTGTATTTTGCCTTTTCAAGTAATTATGCTGTATATATGCGTTGATGACTAAAATCCCATTACTAAGCATGTTGATCGACCATCGATCACTAGAAGGATTGATCGTGATCCATTGATTAAATGAATGATTGTTATATGGATATTGTGTTTAAAACCAGAGTATGGCAGAGGAAACTTGAGTGTAGCATAAGTCCATCAATAGAACGAGAAGTGAAGAGTGATGCACAAGATCTATTGGATCGATATGACCAACGAACATGATTTCTGAGGACAGCGTCAATTGATATCGCATCAACAAATATGGTTTATATAGGGCGGACCTCAGGCTTCAAGAAATGTCGATGAGCGATTGTTTATATATCGCATCGGCGGAACCTTTATGCGTTATCGGACCCAGCCATAGGAGCAAGCAATTGTGATTAGGTGATTTAGTGTAGACCGTCAGATCAAGTGCCAGATCAACAGTCGCGATTTAATCACTAATCACAAATTGGAGGAGTTAAGGCTGGCGGGCAGGTGGAATGTCGATATGCGATTAAGCGATATCGTCGATATGCGATGAGGCGCGATTGGTGATCGAAGAAGGCGGAAAGGATTGAAGCCGAGAGCGGACCCGACAGAGTTCTGAATGCGGGTGTATAATATTTGAAGTCTAACTTAGGCGTTGACTGTGGGGTTTCCATGTTTCCTATATGTATTTTGTGTATTATCGCATATCGGTAGAAAGAAGGGAAGGCACGTTATCGCCCGATTGCGATAGTGATAAAGGTATATATCAGGAAATGTGCAAGGGCTGTTGAAAAAGGTAAGATTTTGTATATTTTCCATGTATTCCTATAAGATGTGTGGTCCCGGGGTTTTAAGGCAAAAGCATATAATTAACGCTTCCGATAGAATGTGGGTTTATAACCACAGGTCTACGCTTGAGTGATGGTAAATGAGGGGTTTATTGCCTTAGTGCGATTTACACCCCATCAAGTGGTATCAGAGTAGGGATGCTCTGTTTATGAAGATTATGACTAAAAAGGTATGAAAGTTGCAGTGGTCGAATGAATGGCAATGTTGGGCACAGGACTACAGTAGTAAGACTGTAGAAGAACTTTTGGAAGTTCTTAGAAATTGTAGTAGAACCTCATTCTAGCTGAGGCTTGGAAGATATAGGGACAAAAGAGTCCTTAAGAGAAGTGAGTGGAGAAACTAGAGAGAGAGAGCAAGATTTCTTAGTGCAAGTTCTAAAGAAAGAGGACTTGGAGACCAGGCAGAGGAGAAGCTTGGTGAGAAGATCAACTTAGAAGGAAGTTGATTGGTTGCAGGTGTAGGGGCTCACACAAAAGAAAAGATGGCTATGGAAAGTCATATGAAAGGTTCAGAAGAAGGCTATAGGATGAAGGAGAAGGGTGCTCAAACAATCCATAGGAAATGAATGAGTCAAGAAAAGCTTGACAAGGAAATAGCTGAGATAAGAGAAGAATTTGATGCATTAGTAATGTTGCTAGAGGAGAACCAAAGACAAGGTTGGGTCTTGAAGAAGAAGCCAGTGAAGTGGCCTAAGTTGCAGAGAAGGCTGCAACAAAGACAGGTAAAGGGGTTGATGGAAAACCTCAAAGAAGCAGAAGCAGAAATGGAAGATTCCATTTGTAGACCAGAATAGGGGGAAATTCTGGGTGAAGAGGATAATGAGAGATCAGCTGAAGATCTCATGAACTATTGGAATAGTTCAGAACAATTAGAAGATATGATGACAAGGGAAGCAGATGAGGCAATGAAGCCTTGTGATTTTAATTCTCATAGTTTGTGTATGTTTACAGGATATGCAGAGGATGATGGATAGTCTGGTGAAACTGTCACAAACAAGAATGAAACTCTTGAGGTGAAGTATGATGGAGAATTCCTTTTAGAGGAAAAAGGTGTTGATTTATTACAACAGAAAGAGTTCATGGATGAATTTCTGTTTGGTGTAAGACAGTTAGATGAAGTTGATATGGACCAAAAGTCTAATGAAAATGCCATAGTGGTATTCCAAGAAGGTAAGCAAATGAAATTGTCTGATGGAATTGATGAAAGAACTTTGCAATACGATAGTGCAGAAAATAGGATAACTCAGAAGAATTGTTAGGAAAAGAATGAAACTAAGAGTGGAAGTTGTGATGAAATATTGGAAAGATTTCACATGGAATTAAAATTCTTGGAAAGATTGCTCAAGGAACCTGAACAAGAAATGAAGCTTTCAGAACCTGATAAAGAAGAGATTGTGGTTACCATGCATGATAAGAATGAAATGTCTCAAACATTTATAGAGTTAAGTAAATGTTTAGACTCTTTAGTTAATGATGTGACTGTAGGTATGGAGGACAGCATTAATAAATATGATGTTGAAATCAGAGAAATTGAGCAGAGATTATTTGAAGGTGAGATGAAAGATCAGGAACAATAAGGAAGTTATGTCCTTAGAGACATGAAGGAGACAGAAGTATTAATCCAGTAGGATAAAGATGGAAGGAACCAACAATTTAAAAGAGATGATCAGCAACATGAGAATGAATTTGAGGAAGGCATTAGATTGCAGAAGTATAACAACTGGCAACAGAATGAAGAACAAGAGATTAGTCTGGCAGTACAAAGAAAGACAAATGAAGACCAAAGATACAGATGGAGAATGAAGAAACGGGTCAAGTGGAAGCTATTGCAACAAAGGTGGAATGGCAAGCTGATGAATGAGTTCAGGGAACTTGAACAAATTCATATTGATTTGTTAGAGAAGAAGAGACTCAAAGGAATGGAGTCACAACAAGGAGGATCTGCTGAAATCTAGAAGATCTATGATGGAAGATTGGTGCTTGAAGCATCAAAAGAGGACGAAAGGTATTGTATTTTTAAAACTGATAATTGTTGTATGTTTGCAGGTCATGTAAACTTGGGGAAAAATAGGCAGTTATTGGAAACTGTCAAACCAATAGGTGGAAAGATGACTACCCACAATCATATGAATAATAAAGAGAAAAGTTACAGTCAAGTGAAGGAATATGTCCAATCAAATGACATCCAAAAGATAAGTCAGAAGGAGGATGGCAAAGGAATTATTGAGATCAAAGAAGTGTTTGGAAAGGAAGAGATCCATTCATACGAATATGGAACAAAGAGTTTTCTCAGGAAAACTGATGAAGCTAATACAAAGCAAATGGAGAATCTTATGGTGTGTTCAGGAAGTGGGAGTCAACCAAAAGGATTGATGATGAAATTATTTGAGGAGACCTTGGTGTCTCATAGTTTTGAAACTAATATTTTGTGTGTAAATGCAGGATACACTGAAGTAAGGCAACTGTTTAAGGTTGTCATAAGGGAAAGGAAAAGCAAAGATATGATTTTTCAGAAGTTAGAAGAAGGAAATTCACATAATCTTGTGATGCAGAGGAAAGAGCAGTTGTTAAACATAGTTGTAGTGAATTATGCAGATATTAGACAACTATTGAGGACTAAAGCCAAAGGAGAACAACTACTGAAGGTTGATATAGAAGACTTTGTAGATATTAAACAATTATAAATGATTATTGACCTTGAATAAAGCCAGAGTAAAGAAGGACTAAAGACAGATGTTGCAGACAATGAAGTTAGTGAAGATCGTGCAGAGCTCTTGGGAGAAATTCCAAATGAGATGACAGATTTGTGGCATGAGTCTAGTCTTTTGGAGAAGAGGCAAGGAAACCAAGGAATAAGTGATCAGACTGCACAACCAGAACTGAATAAGAATGAAGAAGTTGTCATGGATGACAAATATGGAAAATAAGTTGTCAGAAATGTTGGCATAATGAGGAAACGGGGTAAAGAATTTGTGTTTAATGAATTGATTGATTATGGTGAAGATTTATATGCAGAAACAAGGCAATGTGAAGTCAATTTGAAACAAGGAATTGATTTTGAAGATCAAATCGAAGTAAGGAAGGGTGAGATCAGAATGTCTCAGAAAGATGGAATGATGTTGAATCTACAATATGGAACTATTGAACTAGAGATGACTTCAAGAGATAATAGTAACAGGATTACTATTGTACTACAGGGAGTTATTGATGAAGAAGAGGCTGAAAATGACATTTCAGAAGCAGAAAAATATGATGCCATAATCCTTAAGGGTGCAAAAATTAAGTTACTAGAAGAAGAGGTATTCCAAGCACCTAAACAAGCAGGAAGAATTCTTAGTTTTCAAGAAATTTGTGGAATTACAGGTATACTGGGAATTGAAGTAAGAAGTGATGAAGCCATGAGTGAGAAACCAGAAGAAGGAACTGGAATTGTTGCAGGGGATCAATGGAGAAGGAATTTGTACGTTTTAGAAATGTATTGGCACATGGATTATGATGTTCTTATGCAAGAACACATCCAGTTGCAGGGGAATAGTATTCATCATCTGAGAAGTGAAGTGGACAAAGAAATTGATGAGTTGTGGGAACTCATACAACAACATTCCAATAAAATATATAAAGGACAAAAGAAGAAAGGAAGATGGGCTGGAAAGAATGGTACAGGTGAAGGTAATGGTAAACTGCAAATTAAAGTGTGGAAGCCTGGCATAAATTGTGATGATGAGAAAAAAGCAGTAATATATATGAAAAAGACAGCAGCAGACAGTGAGAGCATAGCTAATGGGCGATGCAGCATAAAATATGGAGACCTGGAGAACAACAACCAACAACAACAGTAACCAAGGACAGACTACCGAACAAAGTATGGGATCTAGGAGGACACAGATCAAAAGCACATGATTAGGAGATCATGATTATTTTTAACCTTGGGAGTCTGATGCAGGAGCATTTAGGCCTAGCCAGTAATGTGATGGTGTGGTCACATGTTGTGGCTAATGAGAGTTTGGAGGAAGAATTGGTTATTTAATTTTTATTAATTTCAAAGTATGTAAGTAGTTATATTGTTGCAAATACTAAGGAAATTAGAGAATAAGTGGCAAGTGATCCTCCCTACATGGAGATCAAGCCAAGTAGTTATATTGATTAGTTAGGGTAGGATATGATTTCTAAATATATAGTGAATTCCTTCATATGTGGAAGGAGACTGTTAGATAGAGCATATATGTATTTTCCTGTCTTTTCTGAAGAGACAAAGAGAGAGGGGGGGGTTCAAAGAGGATTCACGATGGAATCGTAAGCCTATGGGCAGTTTACGAAACAGAGGCTCTAATTAGAAGAATCAAGCCAGAGAGGGACGGAGAACCTCAATATGCAATCATGTGTTTGTATGTTAATATACAGAGAGTTGATTCTAGGTTTGGAATAGTGTGATTCATTATGAAATGATAAATTCTATTTGTATTAGTGATTCTGTTTAGCATATGTATCTAGGCAGAATTTGGCGAACACAGAGAGGAGTGTGTAGGCAGAGGAACTGTGTATTTTGCCTTTTCAAGTAATTATGATGTATATATGCGTTGATGACTAAAATCCCATTAGTAGGCATGTTGATCGACCATCGATCACTAGAAGGATTGATGGCGATCCATTGATTAAATGAATGATTTTTATATGGATATCGTGTTTAAAACCAGAGTATGGCAGAGGAAACCCGAGTGCAGCATAAGTCCATCAATAGAATGAGAAGTGAAGAGTGATGCACAGGATCATATCGTTGAGGATAGATTCAATTGATATCGCATCAGCAAATTTGGCTTGTATATGGCGGACCTCAAGCTTCAAGAAATGTCGATGAGCGAATGCCAATATATCGCATCGGCAGAACCTTTCTGCGTTATTGGACCTGATTGTAGGAGCAAGTGATTGCGATCAGGCGATTAGGTGTAGACCGTCGGATCAAGTGCCAAATCAACGGTCATGATTTAATCACTAGCCGCAAACTGGAGGAGTTAAGGCTGGCAGGCAGGTGGAATGTCGATATGCGATTAAGTGATATCACCGATATGTGATGAGGCATGATCGGTGATCAGAGAAGGCAGAAAGAATTGAACTTGAGAGTGGACCCGACGAAGTTCTGAATGCAGGTGTATAATATTTGAAGTCTGGCTTATGTGTTGACTATGGGGTTTCCATGTTTCCTATATGTATTTTGTGTATTATCGCATATCAGTAGAAAGAAGGGAAGGCACATTATTACCTGATTGCGATAGAGATAAAGGTATATATCGGGAAATGTGCAAGGGCTATTGAAAAAGGTAAGATTTTGTATATTTTCCGTGTATTCCTATAAGATGTGTGGTCCTGGGGTTTTAAGGCAAAAGCATATAATTAACGCTTCTGATAGAATGTGGGTTTATAACCACAAGTCTACGCTTGAGTGATGGTAAATGAGGGGTTTATTGCCTTAGTGCGATTTACACCCCATCATTCTCTTTCAGCGTGTCAAAGGATTTCTGTTGTTTTCCTCCCCGCTGAAAGGTCTACTTCACACTGGTCAATGTGTGCAAGGGGGTTACGATAACAGAGAAGTTCGCAATTAACCTTCTCCAATATTGTACCGTGCCTAAAAAACTTCAGAACTCTGTAACATTTGTGGGCTCAGACCATTTCATAATCACATCTACTTTAGAGGGATCTATCTTCAATTGCCCATTACTGACTATGTGGCCTAAATAAACCAGAGAGGTCTTCCCAAACTCACACTTTGACAATTTTACATACAATTTTTCATTTTTCAAAACATCAAGCACTTTTTTCACATGACATACATGTTCATCCCATGTCCTACTATAAACAAAAATATCGTTCAGATATACAAGCACGAAATGATCAAGAAAAGGCCTAAACAGATCATTCATCACCCGCATAAACATGGTCGGAGCATTGCATAGTCCGAATGGAATCACCATCCATTCAAACAACCCTTGTTTGGTTTTGAATGAAGTCTTCCAAATGTCTTGTTTTGCAACTCTAACTTGGTGATATCCACTATGCAAATCCAGTTTTGTAAAATAGACAACATTTGTCAACTGATCTAATAATTCATCAATGTGAGGGAGAGGGTATCGCTTCTTCATTGTAATTTTATTTAGCGCCCTGTATTCTATGCACATTCTCCATGTGTCATCTTTCTTTGGCACCAACACGATCAGCGAGCCACATGAAGAAGAACTTGTTCTGATGAGCCCTTGATTTAGTAACTCCTGCACATGTTTCTTGATCTCCTCCATCTCAATACAAGCCATCATGTACATGAAAATATTTGGTAAAGGAGCATCCTGTTGTAAATGGATCTCATGTTGGATTTCTTGTTTTTGGGGAAATCCTCTCGGTTCCTGAAAAAATCCATCATAGTCATAAATAATTTCAAACAATTCTTTCTTATGATCAGGATCACAACCTTTGAAAGCGTCAGTCGTCTTAGCCTCTTTCACTCTCACTACCATGAGCATGCACCCCTTGCTGGAAGTAACCAGTTGTTTAATATGTCCTACACTGACAAGGCTAGCACTAAATTTTGTATGATGAGCTATGACTATGAGGTATTTATTTTCATCCCGAAAGAAAATTTCCTTTCTGTCATATAGATATGGACTTCCCAAGATAATTCCATAGATATCCAAAGGAACAACATCTAATTCTACCTCATCAACTAATTTGGAAGCAATAAAAAAATCTAGCCCTACACTGCTTAGTTACCTGTAATTTTGCTTTATCTTTTACCCAACCAAGTGGGTATGGACTCAGATGAGGCTTAGTTTTGAGGCCTAACTTTTTCACTAAGGACTCTGAGATTAAATTTGCTTAGGAGCCTAAATCGAACAGAGTTTCCACCTTTGTGTGTTTTATAATAACTCTGATGTGGAATAGTTCAATTCTCTTCCACTCATTACTTACAAGCTCATTCAAATAACTAGTACTTGCAATTGCATCATAACTATTATTAACATAAGGAGTACCTTTTGCACCCACAACTGTGATCATTGTCTCATCGTCAAAATCTGATCCAAGGTCCTGTTGTGTTGTTTCCACTGTCTTTTGCTTCCATTTTCCATTGAATCTCTTTGGTCTCAGCTGGGGATGCAACTTCCAACGATGATCCTCGTCATCACCATATTTCTTGCAATGAGTGCAAGATGGTGTTGCTGCTTCCCCTTTCTTGGCTACGATAGTCTTCTTATCCTTACCCTTGCCTTTCTTATGGAATTTTCCATGCTGAGGTTTGAGCGGTGTTTTCTTGGCTTGATCATCTCTATCATTCCTACCTTCACTTTCAATATGAATCACCTTTATGCTAGCTACATAAATCGTAGTAGGCTCGAACAATAACAATGATTGTCTTATGTAACTACGTAGTGCACCAAGATACTTAGTTACAGTCGGGCGAATCTAATGAGATGCCCAAATTCAATGCTTGTTTCCGAAATTCTTCAATGAAGCTTTACACATTTTGGTCGTTACCTTGCCTTAGATATTTCCATTCCATTAGTGCCTTTTGTTTATAACCCAAAGGGTAGAATTTGTCTTCCAATGAAGAAATAAAATTGGACCAAGAGGAAAGAAGGTTACCCAAATTTTTGCTTCCCTTCTACAACTTGCTCTCCCACCAAACAAGAGCATTGAAACTCAGTCGAAGAGATGCTATTAGACCTTTGCCTCATCTTCTTCGATCTGCTGAATCCAATAGTAAAGCTCTATTTGTCTTATCCAATTATTAAGTTTTTCTGCATTACACTCTCCATTGTACATGGGCAAGTCAAACTTTACATCTAGCTTAAAGAATTGTTTCTTAGATGTATGTTTGGAATCACAATTAGAGTGATGAGAATTGTCACTTGAATAAGGAGAAGGAAGGGGATTTTCTCCACCACCTTCATGATTTTTTGATATATTGTCATCGACAGCTTCCTTCTCGTGCCCAGGTGCCTTCTCATGCTCTAAAAACAACTTATTCACTTTCTCTTCCATATAGTAGAATACCTTGCGGAAATTCTGCTCCTTTTCCCAACGAGCTTCTTCATTTTCTATGTTTCTTCTTCGTTGTGCACATCTTGCATCAGGATCAAAGGACTTAAGTGTTCCTTCCCCTTTTTGCAGCTTGTTCTGGGTTAGCATATACTCATGCAATTCGCATCAACAAAGACATGCTCTGATACCAAACTTGATCGAAGATATTTTGGTTATAGAAGCATTAGAATTACCTAAAATAGAGCTTATACACCATGGAACTTGAAAACACATAAAACAATGCAAAGATAACATGATAAGCAAGAAACCATGACACAAAGATTTGATTACGGAGTTCGTCCAATTTGGACTACGTCTCCGGGCCCTCCTCAATAGTGGGGAGGCCTTCATTCATTAACTGGAGTAAAAGAGATAAAATTACAAGCAACGTTCAACTACAATCCTTATACCTCCAAGTTGTAAGATGGACGAAGGATGGAGAGCCTAGCTTCAAAAATAGATAGTACCAGTGAAATCCTGGCGAAAAATTCTACAAAAGTGCTTATCTGAACACCCGATTCAAATAATTAGGCCTTTTGCAACTTCTCAGAACCTCCCTACTAGTCAAGGTGAGGTCCCAGTGTGCTTCCAAGTCAGGGTCTGCTACACACAATGCTTCTAAACTATTCTTCTAGTCCTCTCCCTTCTTCTGACACAAATGGCCTTTTATATAAGCATGGTGGCAAATCCTTCAATACCCAGGCAATTTCCAACCATAGACCAGGTTAAGTAGGCGGGCTTGATTCCCAACAGAGGTTCTCGAACCTAAATAAGACATGGCAACAACCTTAGAAATATGGTGAAACTCCTTTAAACTGTGTGTTTAACTTGGCAACATGACTATCGGCGTTCCCCGCAATCGGCGGACCCACTAAGAGTATTAAACATAATGCATAGAGTATCAAGTCCAGATGCCCCCCATCGCAAATCGCAATCGACGGAACCTGGGTCATACCCCATTCGACTGCTCCCACTGTGATCTATGATCACATCGCAATTTGCTCTGGCAGGGGCTGATTCTTAACACTTTGCCTTTTTGTGATTGTGATATGCGATTATCACATCGCAACTTTCCTAAGGTCGATTTTCCTTAAGCCACTTCTTCTCCTTGCTACTGTAGAAATTCCCACCTGTAGATCACCTGATAATGCAATATACTAAAGAAAAATACTTGATCTACTTCTACAAACAATTATGTGGAAGCTTAATCAAATTTAGCAACATCAATAAGAACACATATAACTGATAAGAAGAAATCAATCACACATAACACAGAAGATATAACCAACGGAAAGCAACTGCCTAAAACCCCAACTCTGTATTATCATACAATTGGAAATCTTGTCCAAGTTACAAAAATAATCAGCTCAAAAGCTTTCCTGCTCTCTCTGTAATCAAACAATGAAGCTCATAGACTCAATAGACAAGTATATATCCTCCTCATGTCCTCCAAGCCCCGATTTCTTTGCAAAATTTTTCTTGGGGTCCAGTGAAGCCACATGTGTGAATTGGCCTCATCACACTCATTGAACAAGAAGAAGTAACAACGCAATTCTCTTGGATAGAAATCCTTCTGCATGAAAGGAATATCCTAGCAACTAACAGTACACTGTCCGTTCATCTGATCTCAACTGGGTCTCTGTCTGAATTTTCATGCATGAGTTATGTATGAGAGAATATTCAGTTATATGAAGAGTAGCAATTATATGCAAGCATGCATTAACTAACTGAACTTACTTAATGTAAACAAACTGTTTAAATCAATGTAACTGGACTTGACTCAGTTAACTAAGCCAACTAATTACTACTCAAAATATAACTCATCCTTATCTCTTTAACTGATGGATAAATCCCTCAATTAATGGAGAAACTGTTGCATGTCCCCACACAGACTTCAAGTTTGATTTTCCTTAACTAATTAACTCAAGATGAATTAATTAATTAATTTTCAAACTGTTGTTAATATCAAATTCGAATTTTAATTCCTATTATAGTTTAGGGACTGACTAAAATAGGAAGGTATCTTGAAATTCTATTTATAGAAAATCTATTTTTAGCACTTTCAACTTTCATCCATTGTAGCTAAGTTCAACACTGGATGAAACTGTTAGTTATAGCAGCGCTATTTTTAGCATTTCTTGTTGCTATCTTCAACACTCCCTCTCAACAAGAAAGGGATTATCAGTAACCCCAATCCTGTCTCTGTGGAACTCGAACTTGCATTTTGATAATGCCTTTGCCAAAATATTTGCATCATGGTCCTTGGTCAAAACATACAGCAACAACATGATCCTCTTGACCACATAGTCTTGAAGATGGTGATACCGGATATTAATGTGCTTGGACCTGTCATGAAAAAACTGGATTCTCAAAGAGTTTGATGCAACTTTGATTATCACAGTAGATCATTGTAGGATCCATCCTCTGAAAAACAATCCCACTAGAATCATCCGCATCCAAATGGCCTCACATGCAACCTGACTAGCAGCCATGTATTCAGCCTTTGCTAAGCTAAGTGCAACTAATCTCTGTTTCCTATTGTGTTAACACCCAGGTTGTTCCCTATGACTCCCAAGGGAATACGGCCGAGGTAACCACTAACCAATCTTTGGATTACAGTTTCTAGCCAAACTGTAATCAGAGAGGGCTCTCTCTTTATGATTTGTCTATGTTTTGATAGTGTTTTAGGCTAGTTAGTATGCTCAGGTTTTTGGTTTATGTCTTGGTTGAAGGACTTCTTTCAGTGCTTAAGATGTAGTGTTCAGACAGTAGTATATCATTGGGCAATGGAGTCTAGAGCTGTGAAATGTTTTGAAATGCTGGAGTGAGAATATTCAGACTGCAGGGCCTATTGGGTATCTCAACAAACAAAATTTAAACTTAAGTGGTGATGTATGGTCAGCCAACAGAAAGCATTTAAGAATTCTCCATTAAACTGGTGATGTGAAAGTGAAACATGTTGCTCAGGAGCAAACTTGAATTCCTGAGACAAAGGTCACTGTGAAAAATATATTCTGATAGTGTAGCAATTAAGAATTACACCTATCAAGATTATAGCTAAAGAAAACATTCATTAACAACATAGATTGAGCATAGGGTATTGCATGAATAAATCCTGAAGGCTATTCTTTTTCTTTGTTGCTAAATACTTAGAAATTAGAAACATATATGGATTGTAAGAGATTGAAACACATAACAGAGAGAGTTACAGAAAACTTATTGTATTGTGAGGTACACAGGAATCCTGCAGTTTTTCAACAAACACCAGAACGCATTCAACACTTCAAAACTTTCAGAAATTCCATCACTTTGTTTATTAAAACTCTGAAAAGATTACAGCATAAGAACTTCTTCAAGGGAAATCGACAACAACCCCTGCAAGCTTATGCGAGGGGCCAATATATACAAATGGTAAAACAAAATATCTATGGCGTTGAGTCATCTGAGAAATAAATATTTCACCAACTTTGTACATCACAGCAGATAAAAAGTTATTGCTGTCTTTAATACATCATAAATGTTCATTCATGTCAATCAGAAGATATTTTGGCCTTTGGAGGCCACTGAGTCGGTTGGAATGATCTGCTTTAAATGCTGGGAAATGCGCTGCTGTGGCTGCTCTGCTGTAACCTTTTCGGCCCTGTCACCTGTAGCTGTCCGTCTTGACTTGCTGGCTGAGATTTCTGCTGAGTTGGCTCAGCTTTTATCTTTTCATGCATGCTGATTTTACTAGCTTTTCCTGTGCATGCCACCTTGTATTTTTGATGCAAAACTCGAAGAATGGCTTCCTAGTCTATAAGATCATCTGTATTGCCTTTGTCCACCATTCCTGTGTGGGTAGTTGATGCCTGAGAATTGCCTCCATAGTCTCATCTGCCTCTGTGTATTTATAAAAGTTAGGAGGCACTTCAAACAGGTGTTTTATCTCATTCATTATAAAGAATAAATTCTCTACTCTGTTGTAGAGACTTTGCCCTGTAGCTGGCCCTGTTTCTTCTGAGGTGCTGGGCCTTTCAGTGATCTGACTTGTGGCAAATGTATTGACCCTCTTGGCATACTGCTCATGGGTCAGCAGTTTCCCTGCACTGTTCAGTAAGCCAGGGAGACCTCGGTTCTGTAATACCACAAATTTGTCCATAAATCTGTTTACCTCGGTCTGCATGTCTTGGGTCCTTCTCTCCAATGTCTGCACTAAGTTTCTTAGTGTAAGGACTCTTTTTACCAACATAATAGTCTCAGTTTGGTTAGGAATCCCATGGTTGCCAACTGAGAACTTGTTCTATTATTGAGCACATTGACCATCCTGGTGGCGATTTCAGGCATATTGCCTAGAGCTGCCCTTGATCTCTGAATCTCCTTCTGTGCCTTTGTGATGAGCTCCAGCTGCTCATGGATTGTGTCAATGTACTGCCATTGGTCAGTAATAGACTGGCCAATATTGGCCCATAGCACTGTCTTGATCTCGGCCACCACTTTATCCAGTTGGAGCTCCTTTTCTAGCTCCTTTATCCTGTCTTTGAGGGCTTTTATTTCCCTGCCCTTTTCTGCCACAGTCTGCTTGGACTTGTCATATCTTTCATTGACTTTGGCTAATTTCTCTCTGGCCTCATTTAGTTCTGTCATTTGTGCTTCCAAGGCCTGGATCTAATTTCTCAGCTTTTGCATGTCCAGGCTTGGGGCCTGCTCTGTTGTTGGTGGTGGTGCTGAGGTGGATGTTGCTGCCTGTTCTGTTTGTTGAGGAGGAGGAACAGTAGTTGGAGCAGTTTCCTCAAGGTTTATTACTTCAGGAGGAGGCTGGGAGGTCTGACCTTCTTCTCTTTGCTTCAAAGCTGCCTGTAATGCTGCCTGTGCAGCCTCTGATTCTCCCAGCTTTTCTTGTGTCTGGATTAGCTGCTTATATAGAGAGACTAGCAAGGCTGTGGCATCTTGATCATGCCTCTGCTGGGCAACTTCATCTGTTTGAGGGTGAATTGTGGCTGGCATTTTGATCTTTCTCTTCAAAGCTGCCATGTCTGCATCCCTCAACTTCAATATCTCTTGTATGCCCTTGATATCTTTGGGATCATGCCCAATCTCTATAATTATATCTTCTAAGGACCTTATTCTATTGTCCTTTGCTTGAGAGGATGCTCTCTCCAACTCAAGTTGTGCAGTTGTATTATTAAGGCTATTTTCTAGCCTATAATTGTCCAATGTTTTATCTGCCAAGGAGGCATACACCATCTCACCCGTTTGCTTATGTAATTCAATTTTGTCCATTGGGTGGATGTCCTTGGCAAGGACCTCAAGATTGGTCCTTATATAATCTGCAGGAGACTGGGGTTGTGCTACAGCTGGCAAGAAATGACTCATGATCATTTTGCCTTCACTAACATCATAAGCAGACATCAGTCTTTGCTGGTTAGTGGGAGCCATCTTCAACAAATGATTGTACAGTTGTATTTTTATGGGCTCATTCCTTTTCTTTATGTCTATGAACTGCTGTTTAATGCTCAGTTCACCCTCTCTCTGCTGGCTAGAGGAGCTGACTTCTCCTCCCACTGTTCTGTTCTGTTCCTCTTGGAAGGAACTTGCAGATGCTTCCCTGCTAGGTGGGCCCATGCCCAGAGACTGCCCTGTTGGCATTTCCTCTTCAGAGAAAGGATTCAATCTCTGTCTTTTCTCACCATGACTTATTGATGTGGTCAAGGGAGTCTCTCTGTCCCTTTTTCTGCTAGTATCCTCCTTTTGTGGAGTTTGGAGGATTGATGCATCAGCTGATGTTTCTTGCCTAGGAGGCACCGTGTTTTGTGCCTGCTGTTCCGTGAAAATTGGGGCCTCAACTGCCCCTTCTTGCTGTGGGGGCTGCTCTTTTTCATGCTGCCCTTCTTCTTGCTGTAATTCCTGCTGTTGTTGTTGTTCTACCTGCTGCTGCTGTTGCTGCGCCTTCTCATGAGGTGGCTGTTCGGTCTCCATTTCCTTTTCCTTGCCTTTGCTAGATATATCTTCAGTGGCTTTGGGTGCTTGCTGATTTGCAGTTGAGGAGGATGCAACTGCTCCCACCTGTGTGCTTGGAAGGGAAAACACCTGTGAACAAAGTTCAAGGTCAGCCATCTTCTTTAGATTCCTCACTGCTCTTTGATTCAGCTCTTCTTGTGTAACAGGCTCTTCTAGGGTTCCTCTTCTCCATTTTACTTGGTTTGCATGTTTTTCAATGTGAGGAATCTTTACATGATCATAGCCAGACAGCTTATATTTGAGCCTTCTAAAAGTTATGAAGTGATTGGGGTCATACGGTTTCCAAAGGAAACTGGTTTGAAGGCCAAGGGACTCAAGCATCCTGTCTGCTTCTTTCCAACCTTCCTCCCTCTGGTTATAGACAAAGTGGCCAAGTTGGTTCCTGACTTTCAACTGTGCTTTCTTGCCTTTGCCTGAAAAGTGAAGCACATCAACATTGCCAAACTGCCTGAAGTATTCTAGGGCAAACAACCTCATAGGCACATATTTGGGTAGTCTGTAGGGAGGCAATTCACACCCATATATCCTGATGACGGTGTGGTTCTGGTAAAAGTACCAGTCCCCAATGCTGTATGATTTGGATAACTGCAGGATCCTTTGCATGTCATCAGTGAGCCTTGGAGGAGGTGAGCTCATCAACATTGACATAGCTGGGTGGATGAAGAGATCTATGAACTCACAATAAGTATAAGGAGATTCAAATCTGCAGTGGAAAACAGAGGACCAATAGACCACTGATCTTGGATTGCCTTAGGCATCCACTCTTTTGATTGGAAAAGAGAACTTCTGATGTTGATGATATAAGATTAAGTGGTAAATGTAAGAGGTGTATCTGAACACTCTTTCTCTTGCCAGGTTCATTAGTTGCTCATGTATTTTGTCTGCTATATAGGTGGCATAGTCATAGCAGATAGGAGACTTGCCAGGGGCAAACATGAGCATCATTACCAGCACAGTTTGATCAACAAACTCAATTGAGTTGTAGCCCAAAATGGGACTAATCATGTCTGCAAGATCTCTGCCCAGTTGGTTGAGGTATACTTGATTGATAGGAGGATACTTCACAGAGTCAGAGTCAATGTACAGCTGATTTAATTTGGTGACCTGAGCATCTGTCATTCTAGCTCCTTGATTTATCAGGTCCACAAGTGACAGAGGGACCAGTTTCTTCTCAGTCCTGAAGCAGAGCATATCTTTGATAGCTTCTGGGGTGATATAAAACACAACTGAGCCTGAAGGGTCAAGAACTGCCCTCTGAGTGGGGTCATAGTTTTCAGCACATAGATGGATCAAATCAGGGAATTGTCTAACCTGAGGGAGCTTGAAAATAGGGAGGAAAGACTCCCATATGCCCAGCACATCTGTTCCAGTCTCATGCTTGGCCTTCAATTCATTGAGCAGGTGGATGTGGAACTTGGTCCTCATCAGCATTTCCTCTGAAATCTGATACTCCATGTCTGCCAGAGGCTACCATTCCAATTGTCTCTGAGGGGCATTCAATGGAGCAACGTTCAACGCTGTGGGAGCTACTGGTGGATCCATGATTTCTCCTAGGATTATGGATGGAGTTGCTATGCAGAGCAACACAAAAGAGTTTTCTTCGACAGAGAAATGTGAATTATTCAGGGATAAAGGATAAATGATCAGCTGCAGCAATTGAAATACTGCTTTAAGGTAGAGATAAGACTAATGTCTGGTCTGAATCTTTCTTTTATAGCAAGTAGGTGTAATTCGAGTAACTGGTTCGCGATTGCACGAACAGAGTTCAGTTTTTTTAGTGAAATTTAGGCAAGCAAGGCTCAGCTGATGGTTTTCGACCTTACAGTTGCAAATGGGGACTAGGCACAGGGATTTTTGCCGGTGAATTTGCAATTTTCTTCGTCTTTTAAGCTTTTTGAGGGAATTCACAGACAAATTAGGCATATGAAGGATTTATAAGGGTAAATACCTGGTAAACAGCGAGCAACGGTCACGAATGTATGTAGAAATGGCGCGCCGGAGGCCTCCAAATCGATTTCAACAAGGTGGTGCAAGTTTGGACGTAAAAAATCATGCAGAGAAAGCAACAGCGCTTTGGCAAAAAGTAAAAAAAAACGCGAAAAATCGACCAAAATATGGACTTTTGGCATATTGGCGCGTTTTTTTGGATGACGTCAGCATGACGTCATCAGGTGGGGTCAAAGTCGGATGATGTCAGCATGACGTCACTGGGTGAGGTGGCAGGCTGTGATTGGTCCACGGATATGATGAAGTGGCAGACATATCAGCGCGGGGGCGGACGAAGGAGCTGACGCGACGGCGGGGTGGCACTGACGTGGTGGTGACGTTGGCCGGGCGGATCGACCGAAACCGGAAGCGGTTAGCGGTTTCTCATCGCACCGCTTTTGATACGGAAGGGGAATTGTCAGGCGTACCTCCGATAAGCTGTGGGGATGACGCGTGGCGGAGGCCTGACGTCACCCTCTGACAGATATCGGAAGGTATCTGTCGGACGTCGGGGCCGGTCCGATATGGATGAGGGCCGTC
Organism: Pinus tabuliformis; assembly: GCA_031772625.1. Taxonomy (NCBI): domain Eukaryota; kingdom Viridiplantae; phylum Streptophyta; class Pinopsida; order Pinales; family Pinaceae; genus Pinus; species Pinus tabuliformis. The sequence continues at coordinate 1,434,166,827 of CM062818.1, read as the reverse complement.
GGATCAAAAGGGTTCGATCCAACGGTTGACGGATCAGTGAGGTGATCGGACAATACGGAAGGGGGCGGGATTATTTTAATATTTCTTTCGGGATTTGTGCTTGGCGGAAACCCTTTGGGATATGGCGGATTATAATGGTTTTTTCAATGTAAAAATAATGCGGCCCCGACACTTTGGATAAGCGAATAAAAGTGGGTTTTGATGTTTATTTTGCAATTTAAAGCGGGTATGGGTAGAAAAAGGTCTTTTACAAGGTTTTTTTCAACAAATGAAGGTTTTAATGGGCCAAATGAATTCAGAAGAGGGGAGGGGGGTTAGACTTAGGTTTATCAAAGTGACCAGATGTCATTTTGATCCCTGACAGAGAACATATGGCTATAATGCCAAGGGGAGGGATATTTATACAATGTTTGGGGTTTATACACCATAGTGTTATAATACTAGGGAAAGGGTAACATAGGGGGTTTATATAATAAAGTTAGCAATTAATGTGGGTGAAAGAGTGGATGAGGGGTGATATTACTAAGTTTATTTGAAAATAACTTAGCCTAGGGAGTAGATCAAAATGAAAAGAGTTTTAGACAAGAAATGTGGCTTTTAAAGGACTAAGAATCACCATAAAACCACCAATTCTTCCATGAATCTCAACTGATGAGGGGATGTTAGTAATGAATGGAAAAAGGGGAAAATTGGGAAGTTAGACATGCTTCTTTGCTTGCTGCAACCTGATGGAGAAGAAGGACTTCTCAATCCATTGATTTTGCTTTGTGAAATAGGTTAGCACACCTTCAATTGTAAGGAATGACACTTCTGCAACCCCATCTGCCTACCCATCTACTTGCCTAGCATTTTTTATTTCTTCTTGGAGGGTGCACTTAGGCTTGCAGACCCTTATTTGCCTTTTCTTTTCTTTGGCTTTTTCCTTTTGATTTTCTATCTACTGCTACCCTTATTGCTTCCAAGGTCCCAAATTAAACAGTTGGGAGCCTTACTTTCTCTACCTAAGCTACTTGTCTGCCAAGATTAAACAGTTTGGACAGACTTCTTTCTCTATTCTAGAACTGGAAATTTAAAACATGGCATGATCCAGATTAGGCTGTTGGACCATCCATCAAAATTGAGTCTATATCAAGCTATAAGCACAGACTATATTCTCTTGGAAATATGTGATCTTTATCATCAAAGCAGAACATATTTGGACCTTTTCATTACCAATCATGAAATATGAAACCTATTGATATAGGTAGCTAACAGTGGCTCCACATGGGGATGGTTTTTCATTTGAAAGACCAAGAATAGCAGGTCAGAATGCCTTGGCCTTTGACTGCTTTCACCAAAATTTCGAAGTTTGCTACTCTGAAATGCCAAAATTGTGTACTTCCCTTCTTGGTAGGCCTCTGATCCTATTTGCCTTTTGCTGATAGTTAATAAACTTGAAAAACTGCATTTTTACATCCTTACCGAGAGTAATATATACACTTGAATATATACAATGGAAACTCAGGCTGCACTTATGAGTGATAGTCAAAATAGTGCTTCAGCATCCTGCCATTCACAGGACCTTCATCCAAATCAATTTCATTAACACTTTTAAGGAAATAGGTATTGTTTCCTTGTACTGCTTGGACAGCAAATGGTCCTCTCCAAAGGGAATCAAATTTTCCATGTTTTCCTTTATCTTCCCTTCTTGAATCCCACTTGAGGACCTTGTCACCAATGTTAAAATCTTCAGCCTTAGTCCTTCTGTCAAAGGCCTTCTTTAATTTTTCTTGTAAAACTTGAACTCTGCTGAAAACTTGGTCTCTAGTTTGCTGTAAACATATTATTTGATTGATCCTTCTTTGCATATCATTTGGTTCAGCTTGGCTTTCTTGAAGAAGTTTCATAACAGGAATTCCTAGTGATGAAGGGAATTTGGCTTCTACTCCATAAACCAACTCATATGGGCTGGTCCCAATTGATCTCTTGGTTGTTAGTCTATCTGCCCATAGGGCATTCACAAGCTTCTTATGCCAATTCTTTTTGTTCTCTTCTAGCACTTTCTTTATAATGTTTACCAGGCTTTTATTTGATGACTCAGCAAGGCCATTTCCTTGGGGATAGTATGCAGTAGAATGGCCCAAAGTAATATGAAATTTGTGGCAGAAGTTCACCATCTTTTTAGATCTGAAAGCAGCAGCATTGTCTGTTATTATTTTGCCAGGGCAGCCAAATCTAGCCAATATGTTGTTCTCCAAGAACTGAATGATAGTGGAATCATTTGCTTGTCTGCATGGAGCAGCTTCAATCCACTTAGTGAAGTAGTCTGTAGTTGTTAGAATCCACCTGTGTTGTCCTGAGGATGAGGGATGAATTTCCCCAATGAAATCCAGGCCCCATTGTTGAAAAGGTCTCTCTGTTGTAATAGGCTTTAAGGGAAGTGGCAGTAACTGTCTCTTTCCCTCAAACACTTGACATTTATGACATGAGGTAGTGAATTTCTTGACATCAGAGAACATGGTGGGCCAGTAGTAACCAGCCCTCAGTATTTTATCCACAGTGGACTTCCAATACAAGTGTCCACCACAGTCACCTGCATGAAATTCTTTTATGATATTGTTAGTCTCATTCTCAATTAAGCAGCTTAACAATATCCCTTCATGGTTTTTCCAAAGTAAATTTCCATCCATAACACAGAATTTAGAAGCTTTCATTTTTAAGAACCTACATTTAGTTCTGGACAATCCTGGGGGAGCACACAGGTTTTGCAATACATAACATATATCAGAGTACCAAGGGGATTGTTCAAAGGCTACATTGATCTTTGGAGTCGCCAGCTCTGGTTCACTGTCCAGCTGGTTGATGTCTAAGGCTTGGAAGTTTGCTTCTGTCATTAGTTTGGCCAAACCTTGCCCTTTTATTAGTTTTGTAGGTTTTATCTCAATATCAAATTCCAAAATGTTGGCAATCCACTTTCCTCTTCTGCCCTCTAAATTTTCTTGGGTGAGAATGTCTTTGACAATAGGACTTGGTACATAAGCTATAACATGTGAATAGAGGATGTAAATCCTAAAGTCTTTAATGGCTTTGACCAAAGCATAAGCTTGCTTTTCCATGATTTGATATTTTAAAGGTGCATCTCTAAGAGCTCTGCTAAAGAAAGCAATTGGCTTCTCATTTCCTTGGTCATCTTTCTGTAACAAAACAGCAGCAATAGTATGCTGGGAGGCAAAAGAGAAAATGATAAATTCTCTGTCAAATTGAGGATTGGTCAAGACTGGGGTTTGGGTAAGGGCCAGTTTTATACCTTCAAAGGCTTGATTTGCTTCAACTGTCCATTTCACTTTTGAATCTTTCTTTAGCATGTTATTTAGTAGTCTGATTAGTTCTGCTAAGTTTGGGATAAACCTTCTCAAGAAATTGATTTTTCCCAAGAATCCTTGCAATTCTTTGATATTTCTTGGGTGGGGCATTTGTAAGATAGCCTGTATCCTGTCTGGATCTATCCTAATGCCATCTTTAGAAATGATGTGGCCCAATAGTTTACCTTCCTCTAAACCAAACAGGGATTTCTTGGGATTCAATGAAATTCCATATTTCCTGCATGTTAAGAAGATCTGCCTCAAGTGTTTCAAATGTTCTTGGTCAGATTTTGAGAAGGGTGTGAGGTCATCCAAATAAATGACCAGGAAGTCATGAATCTCTTTGGCAAAAGCAATATCCATTGCTCTTTGAAATGTTGCCCCTGCATTTTTCAATCCAAAAGGCATTTTTACATATTTGAAAGTTCCCCATGGGGTTGTAAATGCAGTTTTGTCTTGATCATCAGGGTGTACTAAGATTTGATTAAAGCCTGAGAATCCATCAAGTAATGAGATCCTTGAGGCCCCTACCACTCTTTGGAGAATGTGATCCATCTTGGGTAAGGGATAGTTGTCTTTGAGGGATACCTGATTCAGATTTCTTAGATCCACACACAGCCTTATTTCACCAGTTTTCTTTCTTGTAGGGACTAAGTTTGAAATCCACTCAGAGAATCTGATAGGTGCTATGATGCCTGCCTTGAACATTTTCTGTACCTCTTGTTCCATTGCTGGGAGAAGCATAGGATTGATTCTCCTCAATTTTTGTTTAAAGGGCTTTTGATCAGGCTTGAGAGGGATAGTATGTTGGATAACAGAGGTATCATAGGACTTTAGATCCTCATAACTCCATGCAAAGACATCCTGGAACTCTTTGAAGAGGTCAATGTATTTAGGCTTTTGATCAGGAGGTAATGATGCAGACAACTTTATTATTTTGGGCTTGTCAATGGTATCAATGTTGCATTCTTCAATGGCTGCATTTAAGGGTTGCATTTTTGGTTTTCTGGGAATATCATTTGAATCAAAGATGTCCTCTAGTGGAGTTAGGCCTGTTGGCAGAAAATTTTCTTTCAGCTCTATGATTTCAGTTTCAGCATTGGCCCCTTCTTCACAACTGATTGGTTGAATTTGCTAAATGTTTTCCTTGTTGAAGACAGTTGGATTTAGCATTTGTTTTGCTGTTCTAGGTGATATTGTGTGGTCAGTCTGTTCAAACTGTATTTGTGATTGACTTGCTCTGTCAAGTATTTGTGATTGACTTGCTCTGTCAGTGTCAATGTTTAATCCTGCAAATTCTTGTTGCAACGTTAAAAAATTGTTTATTTGCATATCATCCTCAAATACTTGCCAATCTTTAACATTGTTTGGAATGGAGGGTCTGTGTTTTATCTCAGCTGTGAAACAATTGTTAGGTTCCAATGGTAATTTGCAAGTACTAGCAAATGTGGTCAAACTATGAGCATGCAAATTGTGGGTTCTAGGAATTTTAGTGATTTGGAATTCAGAGAAGAAGTTTAGTACTTCAGCAACAGCAGACCTATAAGACCTAAGTCTTTTGTCATTGGTGACAAAATTTCCCTTCACTTGTTGGATAACTAAATCTGAATCTCCCATGATTGAAACCCTGGCAGCTTGCAAGAACTTTACTAACTTGAGGCCTAGTAAAAGAGCTTCATATTCTGCCATGTTATTAGTACATCTGAAGTTTAATCTATAGGCTCTGCCTTCTGCATGACTGTTTTCTTTATTGTGTACCCAAACTCCAGCTCCTGCCCCTAATTTGTTGACTGAGCCATCAAATTCAAGGAACCATAGAATATCTTGTTGTAAAGGAGATTTAATGATCTGTTCATGGGCTGGCAATGTAAGTTGAAGTTCTGGTTTTTCATCCGGCTTGTCTTCTAGGACAGTCTCATCATTTGATTGAATATGCTTGACAACTAGAGCAGCAGCAGTGTCTAGTGATTGTTTGACTGTTGTTTCATGGGTGGTAGTTCTTTCATTAGTGTCTTCCTCTTATATGAGTATCTTGGTTTCAATATCATTTTTTGAGAGAGTTGTGCTGTCATTGAATAGAATGTATGAGTATATGTCTGAATGGACAGCATATATGGGAAATTTTTGAGGCTTTTCTTCACTGCTGACCATGTATTTCATGAGTGTTTCTCTGTATAGTCTTTTTGGTTGCCCAAAAACAGAGATGGTGGCATATGACATGTCTAATTGTAGGGAACCTTAGAGTTTAGCTCCCCATGATCTTGATAACAGCATCCCATACTTTGGTGGGATATCAGCGACTACAACATCCATTAGAATTGTTTTGTTTGGGTATTGAACCAGAGACACACATAAATCTTTTATGAGACCTAAACACTTGACTTGGCTAGAGTCAAAGGAAAACAGGTCCTTGTATGGTCTTGTTATATCTAGATTCAATCTCTCCATGACTGCTTTTGGCATGAGATTGTGAGAGGCACCTGAGTCAAACATTGCATTATGTAATAATTTATCATGAATATGTAAGCTGACATAAAAAGGTAGTATCCCTGTGACTACTTTTTTTCCATCCACTTCTGGGCCAAACAGTAATTCTGGGGTGTCATCCAACACATTGACATCATCTTTGCTGCTGGTGAATTGAAGGGATTTCTTGATCTGTTGTTTATAAATGTCATGCTTGGCTAGTTCTGAGAGAGGAATTGCTATCTTTAGTTTTCCAATTTCAGTTTCTAGGTCAAAGGGTTTTTCAGATTGGTTCTTAGGGTTATGGATAATAGTCCTTTCCTTGTTCACTAGCTCTTCTTCTTGATTCTTATCTTGATTTTGGGACTTGTCTTTTTTACTCATCTCTTGAGGAGTAACATTTAAATTAAGGTGAGAGGATGAAGTAGCCATAGGCTGTTGTTTTAAGGACAATGGTTCAGTGATCTCTTCAATAATTACTTCTTCTGCAGGTGAATTTGTTTTGTCATTAGGCTCTGTGACTATGGCTCTTTTAGGCTGCTGATTATCCTTTATCTTTTCAGGTTGATTTACATTCACAGTTCTGCTCCTTAGCTTGTATTGTTTATGGACTTCATAAACAGCAGTGTCATAGCCTTGTTTAAAGTCAAAGGATTCACCTGATTTGATTGGGAACAACTTGATTACCTCATCCTCATGGTCTTCTTGTGTTAAGAAGACTTGACTATCACCATCCAAACCCATTAAATTAATCTGAGAATCTTCATTGGGTTCACTTGATGTGGAAGTTTCAGCATAGTTTTCTTGGAAAGGGGGTCTTATGTCTTGGTCAGCACTGGCCTTGCCAACGTTTGGGTTTTGAGTTCTCCTAAAATTTGGATTCCTAGGAGGGTTGTTTTGTGGTGCTTCCCATGATGATTTTCTCTCAACCGATTCCACTCTATCACCCAATCTTTTCATTCCATTGAGTATTGCATCCAGCTTTTGATCAAAAGCAGAGCGTTCTTCTTTGAAGGTTGTTCTCTTTTCCAACCTTGCTCTGTTTCTTTTGGCAATCAAGTTAGCTTCTACTGTGACAGCAACCTTTTGGGCCTCTGCAAGGGTTTGAGGGTCTCTTTCCTTCAACTGATAGGCCATGTCAGGGTCAAAACCATCAGTGAATTTGTACAAAGCTAAATCAGGAGGGGGTCTTAAATTTTGTGGGATTGCGTTATATACATTGTTGAATCTTGCACAATACTCCAAAACAGTCTCTTGGGGACCTCTTTTGATAGTGTCATACTCCCCGAGTATGTGCAGAGGGTCTTTCTTCTTCTCCCATCTGCTAGTAAAGGCTTGATAAAGCTCATCAAGAGTTGTGATGGAGTTTGCATTCAGGGATCTAAACCAAGTTCTTACATCCCCAGTTAGGCTTTGAACAAACATCCTCATTCTCACACTGTCATCATCTATTTAATAGGTCTCAAAATGGTCTTGCATCCTTTTGGCATGCTGAACAGCTGTCAAAGGGCCATTGGAGTCAAAATATGAGATTTTGGTTTGGTAGTCTTGGGGGAGAGCTGCAGCATTAGCTGGTATTTGCAAGGGTGCATATCTGTTAGCCATATTCACAAGGTTTGGGGGATTTACAGGAGCAACTGGGATGAAAGGAACGGTGTGTACTACAGGAGTAACAGGTGTAGCAGCACCTAGGGTATCGTTCAAGGAGATATGTGCAGTGGGTGAAGATGTGCCAGGAGGGCTTTGAGATGTGGATGGTGAACTGGGGAAGACAGGGGTAGAGCGAAATAGAACCTTGATAGGGGTAGAAACTGGTTCAGGGTGGGTTGTCTCAGGACTCAAATCACTAGGATTTTCCTGCCTTTGTTGCTTCCTAATTATTCTAGGGATTATATTAGGATTCTCAAAAACTACTGAATTTGGGTCAGGGTTTGACCTAGTGTGTCTGGTTTCCCTTTTAGGAGCCAGCTTCTGAATTTGTTTTTGGTATTTTCTAAGATATTTTTAGGATTTTTTAAGGGACTGCTCAAGCTTTTAAAACCACTGTCTTGGCAGACAACAGTTTGAAAAAGAATATGCTCATCCCCAGCGGAGTCGCCAATATGTTAACACCCAGGTTGTTCCCTATGACTCCCAAGGGAATACGGCCAGGGTAACCACTAACCAATCTTTGGATTACAGTTTCTAGCCAAACAGTAATCAGAGAGGGCTCTCTCTTTATGATTTGTCTCTGTTTTGATAGTGTTTTAGGCTAGTTAGTATGCTCAGGTTTTTGGTTTATGTCTTGGTTGAAGGACTTCTTTCAGTGCTTAAGATGTAGTGTTCAGACAGTAGTATATCATTGGGCAATGGAGTCTAGAGCTGTGAAATGTTTTGAAATGCTGGAGTGAGAATATTCAGACTGTAGGGCCTATTGGGTATCTCAACAAACAAAATTTAAACTTAAGTGGTGATGTATGGTCAGCCAACGGAAAGCATTTAAGAATTCTCCATTAAACTGGTGATGTGAAAGTGAAACATGTTGCTCAGGAGCAAACTTGAATTCCTGAGACAAAGGTCACTGTCAAAAATATATTCTGATGGTGTAGCAATTAAGAATTACACCTATCAAGATTATAGCTGAAGAAAACATTCATTAACAACATAGATTGAGCTCAGGGTATTGCATGAACAAATCCTGAAGGTTATTCTTTTTCTTTGTTGCTAAATACTTAGAAATTAGAAACATATATGGATTGTAAAAGATTGAAACACATAACAGAGAGAGTTACAGAAAACTTATTGTATTGTGAGGTACACAGGAATCCTGCAGTTTTTCAACAAACACCAGAACGCATTCAACACTTCAGAACTTTCAGAAATTCCATCACTTTGTTTATTAAAACTCTGAAAAGATTACAGCATAAGAACTTCTTCAAGGGAAATCGACAACAACCCCTGCAAGCTTATGCGAGGGGCCAATATATACAAATGGTAAAACAAAATATCTATGGCGTTGAGTCATCTGAGAAATAAATATTTCACCAACTTTGTACATCACAGCAGATAAAAAGTTATTGCTGTCTTTAATACATCATAAATGTTCATTCATGTCAATCAGAAGATATTTTGGCCTTTGGAGGCCACTGAGTCGGTTGGAATGATCTGCTTTAAATGCTGGGAAATGTGCTGCTGTGGCTGCTCTGCTGTAACCTTTTCGGCCCTGTCACCTGTAGCTGTCCGTCTTGACTTGCTGGCCGAGATTTCTGCTGAGTTGGCTCAGCTTTTATCTTTTCATGCATGCTGATTTTACTAGCTTTTCCTGTGCATGCCACCTTGTATTTTTGATGCAAAACTCGAAGAATGGATTCCTGGTCTATAAGATCATCTGTATTGCCTTTGTCCACCATTCCTGTGTGGGTAGTTGATGCCTGAGAATTGCCTCCATAGTCTCATTTGCCTCTGTGTATTTATAAAAGTTAGGAGGCACTTAAAACAGGTGATTTATCTCATTCATTATAAAGAATAAATTCTCTACTCTGTTGTAGAGACTTTGCCCTGTAGCTGGCCCTGTTTCTTCTGAGGTGCTGGGCCTTTCAGTGATCTGACTTGTGGCAAATGTATTGACCCTCTTGGCATACTGCTCATGGGTCAGCAGTTTCCCTGCACTGTTCAGTAAGCCAGGGAGACCTCGGTTCTGTAATACCACAAATTTGTCCATAAATCTGTTTACCTCGGTCTGCATGTCTTGGGTCCTTCTCTCCAATGTCTGCACTAAGTTTCTTAGTGTAAGGACTCTTTTTACCAACATAATAGTCTCAGTTCTGTTAGGAATTCCCATGGTTGCTAACTGAGAACTTGTTCTGTTATTGAGCACATTGACCATCCTGGTGGCGATTTCAGGCATATTGCCTAGAGCTGCCCTTGATCTCTGAATCTCCTTCTGTGCCTTTGTGATGAGCTCCAGCTGCTCATGGATTGTGTCAATGTACTGCCATTGGTCAGTAATAGACTGGCCAATATTGGCCCATAGCACTGTCTTGATCTCGGCCACCACTTTATCCAGTTGGAGCTCCTTTTCTAGCTCCTTTATCCTGTCTTTGAGGGCTTTTATTTCCCTGCCCTTTTCTGCCACAGTCTGCTTGGACTTGTCATATCTTTCATTGACTTTGGCTAATTTCTCTCTGGCCTCATTTAGTTCTGTCATTTGTGCTTCCAAGGCCTGGATCTCATTTCTCAGCTTTTGCATGTCCAGGCTTGGGGCCTGCTCTGTTGTTGGTGGTGGTGCTGAGGTGGATGTTGCTGCCTGTTCTGTTTGTTGAGGAGGAGGAACAGTAGTTGGAGAAGTTTCCTCAAGGTTTATTACTTCAGGAGGAGGCTGGTAGGTCTAACCTTCTTCTCTTTGCTTCAAAGCTGCTTGTAATGCTGCCTATGCAGCCTCTGATTCTCCCAGCTTTTCTTGTGTCTGGATTAGCTGCTTATATAGAGAGACTAGCAAGGCTGTGGCATCTTGATCATGCCTCTGCTGGGCAACTTCATCTGTTTGAGGGTGAATTGTGGCTGGCATTTTGATCTTTCTCTTCAAGGCTGCCATGTCTGCATCCCTCAACTTCAATATCTCTTGAATGCCCTTGATATCTTTGGGATCATGCCCAATCTCTATAATTATATCTTCTAAGGACCTTATTCTATTGTCCTTTGCTTGAGAGGATGCTCTCTCCAACTCAAGTTGTGCAGCTGTATTATTAAGGCTATTTTCTAGCCTATAATTGTCCAATGTTTTATCTGCCAAGGAGGCATACACCATCTCACTGGTTTGCTTATGTAATTCAATTTTGTCCATTGGGTGGATGTCCTTGGCAAGGACCTCAAGATTGGTCCTTATATAATCTGCAGGAGACTGGGGTTGTGCTACAGTTGGCAAGAAATGACTCATGATCATTTTGCCTTCACTAACATCATAAGCAGACATTAGTCTTTGCTGGTTAGTGGGAGCCATCTTCAACAAATGATTGTACAGTTGTATTTTTATGGGCTCATTCCTTTTCTTTATGTCTATGAACTGCTGTTTAATGCTCAGTTCACCTCTCTGCTGGCTAGAGGAGCTGACTTCTCCTCCCATTGTTCTGTTCTGTTCCTCTTGGAAGGAACTTGCAGATGCTTCCCTGCTAGGTGGGCCCATGCCCAGAGACTGCCCTGTTGGCATTTCCTCTTCAGAGAAAGGATTCAATCTCTGTCTTTTCTCACCATGACTTATTGATGTGGTCAAGGGAGTCTCTCTGTCCCTTTTTCTGCTAGTATCCTCCTTTTGTGGAGTTTGGAGGATTGATGCATCAGCTGATGTTTCTTGCCTAGGAGGCACCGTGTTTTGTGCCTGCTGTTCCGTGAAAATTGGGGCCTCAACTGCCCCTTCTTGCTGTGGGGGCTGCTCTTTGTCATGCTGCCCTTCTTCTTGCTATAATTCCTGTTGTTGTTGTTGTTCTACCTGCTGCTGCTATTGCTGCGCCTTCTCATGAGGTGGTTGTTCGGTCTCCATTTCCTTTTCCTTGCCTTTGCTAGATATATCTTCAGTGGCTTTGGGTGCTTGCTGATTTGCAGTTGAGGAGGATGCAACTGCTCCCACTTGTGTGCTTGGAAGGGAAAACACCTGTGAACAAAGTTCAAGGTCAGCCATCTTCTTTAGATTCCTCACTGCTCTTTGATTCAGCTCTTCTTTTGTAACAGGCTCTTCTAGGGTTCCTCTTCTCCATTTTACTTGGTTTGCATGTTTTTCAATGTGAGGAATCTTTACATGATCATAGCCAGACAACTTATATTTGAGCCTTCTCAAAGTTATGAAGTGATTGGGGTCATACGGTTTCCAAAGGAAACTGGTTTGAAGGCCAAGGGACTCAAGCATCCTGTCTGCTTCTTTCCAACCTTCCTCCCTCTGGTTATAGACAAAGTGGCCAAGTTGGTTCCTGACTTTCAACTGTGCTTTCTTGCCTTTGCCTGAAAAGTGAAGCACATCAACATTGCCAAACTGCCTGAAGTATTCTAGGGTAAACAGCCTCATAGGCACATATTTGGGTAGTCTGTAGGGAGGCAATTCACACCCATATATCCTGATGACGGTGTGGTTCTGGTAAAAGTACCAATCCCCAATGCTGTATGATTTGGATAACTGCAGGATCCTTTGCATGTCATCAGTGAGCCTTGGAGGAGGTGAGCTCATCAACATTGACATAGCTGGGTGGATGAAGAGATCTATGAACTCACAATAAGTATAAGGAGATTCAAATCTGCAGTGGAAAACAGAGGACCAATAGACCACTGATCTTGGATTGCCTTGGGCATCCACTCTTTTGATTGGAAAAGAGAACTTCTGATGTTGATGATATAAGATTAAGTGGTAAATGTAAGAGGTGTATCTGAACACTCTTTCTCTTGCCAGGTTCATTAGTTGCTCATGTATTTTGTCTGCTATATAGGTGGCATAGTCATAGCAGATAGGAGACTTGCCAGGGGCAAACATGAGCATCATTACCAGCACAGTTTGATCAACAAACTCAATTGAGTTGTAGCCCAAAATGGGACTAATCATGTCTGCAAGATCTCTGCCCAGTTGGTTGAGGTATACTTGATTGATAGGAGGATACTTCACAGAGTCAGAGTCAATGTACAGCTGATTTAATTTGGTGACCTGAGCATCTGTCATTCTGGCTCCTTGATTTATCAGGTCTACAAGTGATAGAGGGACCAGTTTCTTCTCAGTCCTGAAGCAGAGCATATCTTTGATAGCTTCTGGGGTGATATAAAACACAGCTGAGCCTGAAGGGTCAAGAACTGCCCTCTGAGTGGGGTCATAGTTTTCATCACACAGATGGATCAAATCAAGGAATTGTCTAACTTGAGGGAGCTTGAAAATAGGGAGGAAAGACTCCCATATGCCCAGCACATCTGTTCCAGTCTCATGCTTGGCCTTCAATTCATTGAGCAGGTGGATGTGGAACTTGGTCCTCATCAGCATTTCCTCTGAAATCTGATAGTCCATGTCTGCCAGAGGCTGCCATTCCAATTGTCTCTGAGGGGCATTCAATGGAGCAACGTTCAACGCTATGGGAGCTACTGGTGGATCCATGATTTCTCCTAGGATTATGGATGGAGTTGCTATGCAGAGCAACACAAAAGAGTTTTCTTCGACGGAGAAATGTGAATTATTCAGGGATAAAGGATAAATGATCAGCTGCAGCAATTGAAATACTGCTTTAAGGTAGAGATAAGACTAATGTCTGGTCTGAATCTTTCTTTTATAGCAAGTAGGTGTAATTTGAGTAACTGGTTCGCGATTGCACGAACAGAGTTCAGTTTTTTTAGTGAAATTTAGGCAAGCAAGGCTCAGCTGATGGTTTTCGACCTTACAGTTGCAAATGGGGACTAGGCACAGGGATTTTTGCTGGCGAATTTGCAATTTTCTTCGTCTTTTAAGCTTTTTTGAGGGAATTCACAGACAAATTAGGCGTATGAAGGATTTATAAGGGTAAATACCTAGTAAACAGCGAGCAACGGTCACGAATGTATGTAGAAATGGCGCGCCGGAGGCCTCCAAATCGATTTCAGCAAGGTGGTGCAAGTTTGGACGTAAAAAATCATGCAGAGAAAGCAACAGCGCTTTGGCAAAAAGTAAAAAAAACGCGAAAAATCGACCAAAATATGGACTTTTGGCATATTGGCGCGTTTTTTTGGATGACGTCAGCATGACGTCATCAGGTGGGGTCAAAGTCGGATGACGTCAGCATGACGTCACCGGGTGAGGTGGCAGGCTGTGATTGGTCCACGGATATGATGAAGTGGCAGACATATCAGCGCGGGGGCGGACGAAGGAGCTGACGCGATGGCGGGGTGGCACTGACGTGGGTTTGACGTGGTGGTGACGTTGGCCAGGCGGATTGACCGAAACCGGAAGCGGTTAGCGGTTTCTCATCGCACCGCTTTTGATACGGAAGGGGAATTGTCAGGCGTACCTCCAATAAGCTGTGGGGATGATGCGTGGCGGAGGCCTAATGTCACCCTCTGACAGATATCGGAAGGTATCTGTCGGACGTCGGGGCCGGTCCGATATGGATGAGGGCCGTCGGATCAAAAGGGTCCGATCCGACGGTTGACGGATCAGTGAGGTGATCGGACAATACGGAAGGGGGCGGGATTATTTTAATATTTCTTTCGGGATTTGTGCTTGGCGGAAACCCTTTGGGATATGGCGGATTATAATGTTTTTTTCAATGTAAAAATAATGCGGCCCCGACACTTTGGATAAGCGAATAAAAGTGGGTTTTGATGTTTATTTTGAAATTTAAAGCGGGTATGGGTAGAAAAAGGTCTTTTACAAGGTTTTTTTCAGCAAATGAAGGTTTTAATGGGCCAAATGAATTCAGAAGAGGGGAGGGGGGTTAGAATTAGGTTTATCAAAGTGACCAGATGTCATTTTGATCCCTGACAGAGAACATATGGCTATAATGCCAAGGGGAGGGATATTTATACAATGTTTGGGGTTTATACACCGTAGTGTTATAATACTAGGGAAAGGGTAACATAGGGGGTTTATATAATAAAGTTAGCAATTAATGTGGGTGAAAGAGTGGATTAGGGGTGATATTACTAAGTTTATTTGAAAATAAATTAGCCTAAGGAGTAGATCAAAATGAAAAGAGTTTTAGACAAGAAATGTGGTTTTTAAAGGACTAAGAATCACCATAAAACCACCAATTCTTCCCTGAATCTCAACTGATGAGGGGATGTTAGTAATGAATGGAAAAAAGGGGAAAATTGGGAAGTTAGACATGCTTCTTTGCTTGCTGCAACCTGATGGAGAAGAAGGACTTCTCAATCCATTGATTTTGCTTTGTGAAATAGGTTAGCACACCTTCAATTGTAAGGAATGACACTTCTGCAACCCCATCTGCCTACCCATCTACTTGCCTAGCATTTTTTATTTCTTCTTGGAGGGTGCACTTAGGCTTGCAGACCCTTATTTGCCTTTTCTTTTCTTTGGCTTTTTCCTTTTGATTTTCTATCTACTGCTACCCTTATTGCTTCCAAGGTCCCAGATTAAACAGTTGGGAGCCTTACTTTCTCTACCTAAGCTACTTGTCTGCCAAGATTAAACAGTTTGGACAGACTTCTTTCTCTATTCTAGAACTGGAAATTTAAAACATGGCATGATCCAGATTAGGCTGTTGAACCATCCATCAAAATTGAGTCTATATCAAGCTATAAGCACAGACTGTATTCTCTTGGAAATATGTGATCTTTATCATCAAAGCAGAACATATTTGGACCTTTTCATTGCCAATCATGAAATATGAAACCTATTGATATAGGTAGCTAACATGTTGTACCAGGAAACTACAACTGAACCAAGGTTGAAGATTCCTCCAGAAGTGCTCTTCCTATCTGATGGACTCCCTTCCCAATCCACATCTATGAAGCCCTGAAGCTTCACTCCCTTTGCCCATCTGTACCACAATCCAAACTGAGATGTGCCTTTGAGGTATCTCAGCACATGCTTCGTTGCCTTCCAAAATAGCTTGGTAGGCTGAACCATAGCTTGACTCAGCTAGTTCACCGCAAAGCATAAGTCGGGTCATGTGTTCACCAGATACATAAGTGAACCCACCAGCTGCTGATAAACAGTAGCAGCTACTACCTCACCTAAAGTAGCATCATCCTTCCTCTAGTTCCCAGCTAGAGGAGTCTGCATGGGTTTTCACTTCTCCATGTGAAAGCCCCTGAGTCTCTCATTGGCATACTTGCCTTGAGACACAAATACTTCCGAATCTTTCTGCCACACCTCCATGCCTAAAAAGTAGTGCATAAGGCCCATGTCCTTCATCTCGAACTCTCTTGCAAGGTCCTCCTTGCAAGACTGTATCAGCTGATCATCACTTGTCAAAATCAGATCATCGACATAAAGAAAAATGATCAATTGTTTACCTTCTACCATGATTTGGTAAAGGTTAGCATCTACTTCACTCTTGATGAAGCCCAAACCGGTGAAATAGCTGTCGATCCTGGTGTACCAAGCACGGGGTGCTTACTTTAGCCCATACAGAGCCCTCTTGAGTCTACACACATGCGACTCACTCTCGAAGGTTTCGAAACCTTCTGGCTGCTCAATGTACACCTCCTCCTCAATCGTCCCATTGAGGAATGTTGTCTTCACATCCATATGGTGGATCTTCCACCCTATCTAAGTTGATAGTGCCAATATCGATCTAATTAATGAGTACCTTGCTACAGGAGCAAAAGTCTCATCGTAGTCAATCCCCTCGACCTATGAAAAACCTCGGGAAATAAAACTTGCCTTGTGTTTCTCAACATTGCCATCAGCTACCTGCTTTACCTTGTAAAGCCATCTAGAACTCACCACTGACTTGTCTTGAGGTCTTGGGACAACATCCCAAACACAGTTCCTTGTGATGGAGTCATACTCCTCCACCATTGCATCAACCCACACTGGTTGTTGCACTGCCTCCTCGAATGAAGAAGGCTCAGAATATACACACTCCCCAACTAGGGCCATGTAACAAGTGTACCACTCTGGCAACCTCCTCTGTCTGCGCTGAGAAGATGGTTGTCCCACATTCTCCCGCGCATCCACCATCAACCTGTCAGCTTTCCTTGAGAGTTTCCACCCATCTCTGGAAGTCTCAACATGAGTGGATGTATCCACTCTCGAATCCTCTGCATGCAGCTGCTCCGCATCAATCTGGGGCTCCTCATCCTTAGGAACTGAAAGTTCCTCATCTTCATGTAACTCAAGCTCCCTATCAAGTGATAAGCACATGGCTTTTTGCTCGTCGAACTTCAGATCCCTACGTACCACAGTCCTCTGAGTGGAAGGAAGGTACACCCAATAGTTGTGGGGTGAATTCGTGTACCCCACAAGTATTCCCAACTCAGCTGTTGGGTCTAGCTTCTTCCTAGCATCTTTGGTCACATGACAGTAAACTGATGATCCAAGGATTTAGAAGTGACTTACATAAAGTCGCTTTCCAGAATAGACCTCCGTAGGTGTCTTCATCCCTAGTATACGATGCAGGATTCTATTCTACAAGTATACTATTGTATTGCATGCCTTAGCCCACAAATGCAGTGGTAGGCTTTGGTCATGCAACATTGCTCGAGCTGCTCCCACAATCGATCTGTTCTTCCTTTTGGCCACCCCATTCTGTTGTGGGTTATGGGGTGCCATCAATTCCCATTTAATTCCTTCTAAAGCATAGAAGTCCTTAAACTACTGAGAAACATACTCTCCACCATTGTCGCTATGCAAGGCTTTTATTTTCTTTCCTAATTCTTTCTTTGCCAAGGCTTTAAACTCACAAAACCTCAAGAAGGTCTGATCCTTCTTTTGCATAAAGTAGATCCAACATCTACGAGAAAAATCATCAATAAAAATAACATAGTACCTTTGTTTAGCGGTGGAGGTTGTAGAGAAAGGTCCACAAACATCTGAGTGAACTCACTCCAGGATTGCTCCAACTCTACTGTCTTGATCGAGAAAGGAAGATTTCACATACTTACCCAAGGTACAACCTTTTCATGTACTTGTCTGCTCAAGTTTTCCCTTGGGTAATCCAGTATAAATCTGTTGCATGATCTTCGGGGCTCCATGGTGCAAGTCGCTCAGTCTTCTATGCCATAGCTCGCCATAATCTTGGCTCTGCACCATATCTACTTTGGAACTCAAAGCAGCACAGTCATCTACCTCCAGCTTGTAGAGATTCTTGACTCGAATTCCTATTCCCTTTGTCTATCCAGTGCTGATATGCCTCCGGAACACCTTTCCTTTGTTAAAGACTACATCATAGCCTTTATCTTCTAGCACAACAATGGACACAAGATTCTTCTTCAGACCTGGTACATACTTTACATCAGTCGGGGTGAGGGGAGCTCCATGATCCCTCTGAAACACAACTGTACCTTCACCTGAGACACAGTACTTT
Organism: Pinus tabuliformis; assembly: GCA_031772625.1. Lineage (NCBI taxonomy): Eukaryota > Viridiplantae > Streptophyta > Pinopsida > Pinales > Pinaceae > Pinus > Pinus tabuliformis. Next base: position 1,434,149,054 of record CM062818.1, on the reverse strand, counting down.
CCATCATCGCCCATCTCGATCCGCATCTGGAGATCCTTCTCCTCCAGGGTACTGAAGAGATTCTTGTCCCCTGACATGTGGAAAGGGGCTCCACTATCCAGGTACCAAACACATCCCACCATGGATGAAACCATGCATGCGATAAGAGAGAAATCAAACTCAAACTGTGAGGCCAGTGCCTCACCATCAGATCCCTTTTAGGAACCCTTCTTGGATTTCTTCTATGGACAATTAGTAGCATAATGGCCCACTTCATGACAATAAAAGCATCTCACTTTCGATTTGTCAAACTTCTTCCCACCATGGGAAGAACTGGATTTGGATTGGGATGCTTTCCCTTTCCCCTTCCTTGCCTTACTCGCTAAGGCTAGATTTTCCTCATCATCTTGCTTCAATGAGGATCCATCTCTAGTGCTTCTTCTTATCTCCTCCTGCATCAGATCCGACCAAAGTCTTTCCCAATCTAGTAGTTTTTCTCTTCCATTAACCAAGTTCTGGTAGCTATGCCAGCCCTTAGGAAGAGCAAGGAGTGCAAGACTCACCATGTCATCATATGTTGTTGCGATCCCTACACTTCCAAGCTCATCCCTGCAGGTGGTGAGCTTGTTCAGATACATAGAGATCATGTCGCCCTTTTCACACTTGATCTTATGAAGCTTGTCTTTCAGTGCCAACTTCCTTTGATCACTGCTATTCAGATATAGATCTTTCAATGTTTTACACATTGAAAATAGGGTCTCCTTCCCATGAAGACTCGAGACTATGTGGTCTCTAACTCCCTCTAGAAGGATTCTCCTTACTCTAGCCACACACTTTTTCCATTCCACCAATTAAGTAGCATCAATCGGCATGGGGACTTCTTGATCAATGAAGTCCTTTAGACCGTTATCTTCTGATATTGCCTCCATGCGATCCTTCCAGGCTATATAATTTGAACTGCCATCAAGGGCATATTTGAGTCTTAAACCACTAAACACCATAGTTGAAATAGAGATGTGATAAGAACTCAATTTCAATATTCAGAACCCAAACTTCGAAATTCTCCTTCTTGTATATTGTTCTTCCTTGATCACCTTTGCTCCGATACCATGTAGAAATTCCCACCTGTAGATCACCTAATAATGCAATATACTAAAGAAAAATACTTGATCTACTTCTACAAACAATTATGCGGAAGCTTAATCGAATTGAGCAACATCAATAAGAACACATATAACTGATAAGAAGAAATCAATCACACATAACACAAAAGATATAACCAGGGGAAAGCAATTGCCTAAAACCCCAACTCTGTATTATCATACAAGTGGAAATCTTATCCAAGTTATAAAAAGAATTAGCTCAAAAGCTTTCCTGCTCCCTCTGTAATCAAACATTGAAGCTCATAGACTCAATAACAAGTATATATCCTCCTCATGTTCTCCAAACCCCTATTTCTTTGTGCAATTTTTCTTGGGGTCCAGTGAAGCCACATGTGTGAATTGGCCTCATCACACTCACTGAACAAGAAGAAGTAACATCGCAATTCTCTTGGATAAAAATCCTTCTGCATGTAAGGAATATTCACCAAGAAATATCCTAGCAACTGACAATACATTGTCCCTCCATCTGATCTCAACTGGGTCTCTGTCTGAACTGAAATGGATGAGTTATGTATGAAAAAATATTCAGTTATCTGAAGAGCGGCAGTTATATGCAAGCATGTATTAACTAACTGAACTTACTTAATTTAAACAAACTGTTTAAATCAATATAACTAGACTTGACTCAGTTAACTGAGCCAACTAATTACTACTCAAAATAGAACTCATCCTTATCTCTTTAACTGATGGATAAATTCCTCAATTAATGGAGAAACTATTGCATGTCCCCACATAGACTTAAAGTTTGATTTTCCTTAACTAATTAACTCAAGATGAATTAATTAATTAATTTTCAAACTGATGTTAATATCAAATTCGAATTTTACTTCCTATTATAGTTTAGGGACTGACTAAAATAGGAAGGTATCCCAAAATGTTATTTATAGAAAAGATAATTTTTAACACTTTCACTTTTCATCCATTGTAGCTAAGTTCAACACTAGATGAAACTACTATTTATAGCAGTGTTATTTATAGCAGTGATATTTTTAGCATTTTCTAAATTTAGCATTTCTTGTAGCTATCTTAAACAGCTGCGATATGCGATATGTAGGACCAATGGTAGCCTACCACTTGGCACTTCCCCGTTCACTGAAAGTGTCTTCCACGTCGCTCCTCCTGCCACTTGCGCAAGTTAAACATAAAGATTGACTTGATATAACTTCTTAATGTGAACTCGGTTTCGAGTGTCGTTCATACCATTGGAATCGAGATGTCGAGCACTTCAATCTGATGCTAATTTTATCCAAATTCTTCCACTTTGAGTTTTGAGCCTTTTACCATGCCACTGGTACTTTCTGAAGATCCACCTGGATCAACCAAGCATGGAAACAACTGTGTTTTCATTGTCATTGATAGATTCTCAAAGATGGTCATTCTAGCAGCCTGTGAGAAGAGTATCACAGCAAAATCCACTGCCAAAGCCTTCTTTGAACGAGTGTGGGTACACTTTGGGATCCCACAGTCCATTATCTCATATTGGGACAATAGGTTCCTAACTATATTATGGTTAAGCCTCTATTTGTTGTTGGATACCGAGCTCACTAACTCCACAAACTTCCACCCCCAAACTGATGGCTAGAGAGAGGTCATAATAGGATGATAGTGCACATCATATGCATGTACAAATCAAAGCATCCATGCACATGGGATGCAAGCATCCCCTATGTCCATCACAGCTACAACAAAGCTCTCCATAGATCAATTGGCCACAACCCCTTTCAAGTGGGGTTGGGATTCTAGCCACTATGTCCCGTTGATGTTGCCATACCACTTGCAGCTATTAAGACAAATTCATCTCATGTCCAGTCAGAAGCTGATAAAGCTACCGGCTTCATTGAACACATTTAGTACATACTCTAGCAGGTCCATGACATAGTGGATAGATCGAATGTTAAGTACAAACAACATCATGATCAAAATTGGGTGCCACTCAAGTTCGAGGTGGGCGGAAAAGTTTGGTTACATTTATAGAAGGAGTGCCTTGTTGGGGCTCACCACAAGCTTCACATGCTCCTATATGGGCCTTACACCATCACTAAGGATGTACAAGACAAAGCCTTCAAGCACAACATTCCACCATTCCTTGGCCTTCACCCAATATTTAATGTGGACCAACTATGGCCATACTTTCCCCGATTGTTTGACACATCAAACATTGCTAAGAAATTAATACCAACATAGCTCAAACGGAGTTGTATCGAACATGCCACAACTAACAGGATCATGGGCACACAGATCAAGAACAATTTCTAGCAAAGGATCTAGCTATATTGAGTTATCAAACTAGGTTAACTCCTTCACCAAGGCAAGTGGCTCACTGGGGACCAGGTTCAACGGAAATTTCCTCACCTCGTGGAGGATCTACATGTAATGGGGACCATTGCTTCCTAAGGAAGGAAGACTGATCCAGGTGGATATTGGCGGTCACCCACCTATTTCACCTGGACCTCAAGTTGGTTTCATCATTTTCCTTGATTATAGCATAATTTACTATTTTTAGCAGTTTTTTGGGCCTTGAACTTCCAGAGCTGTTTTGACTCCCTAAATAGCGTTTTTTTAGTCCCGCGGTATGCTCGTAACCATAGGAATAGGCCTACCACAAATATTGTATTACTCGAAGAGATTGTTTTTAATAAGGTATCATATGCACTAAACGGAGATCATATGGGCAAGTTACGACCTTGGGAAGTTGATTGTCCAACTAACCCAATGGGGCCCACAAACTCTTGATGTTCCATCTCCTAGGGTTAGGCTTTTCATTGTTTAGGGTTTCCCTTTGTTGTTCAATAATAAAAACGCCCTTGAGCCTCATTGTAGCCTAGTTCAGAGGCATGTAGCTGCCACAATTGATCTTAGAGATAAGCTACCATCACCCGAGCTAGTTATTTCCATTCTCTATGTAAACACCTTTTAGTTCTTTGATATTAATGAAATTAAGATTTATTTATGTTGCATCTCTATGTTTATGTTTATATTTTTATTCTATTGCATTCTTGCATAAATTAGGATCAATGTTTTGGGAAATTGTACCAATCAAAATCGCCAGTAAACAAATTGTTTCGTCAAAATAAGTATCCTTTCAGGATGACGGAGAGTAAGTCAATAATATTCTTCATAAAGGTGAAAGGAAATTGTTTTATCGACAATCAATCCTCTAGTAAATGAATGCACAATGCAAAAAAAAAATTCCAATGTTTAATGGAACTCATGGGCAATTGGACAGATGGATAAAGTATTTACAATGAAAAACTTTTACCTTTTGTTGATGCCCAATGAAGCATGTTAACATTCAAGTGGATGAATAAAATATTACATTGCAATTTGTGTACCTGTTTATCAATGCCCGATGAATTCCGTTAGTGATCAAGCATATAGATAAAGTATTTACAATGTGATATTTTTATTTTTTTCCAATGGTCAATGAAGCCCATTAGTTATTGAGGGAATGGATAAGGTAATTACAATGTACAAATTTTGTTTTTTTTTTATGCCATCAACACTTTGACCACTCCATCAACACTTCACTAATTTCTTTTTTATGTTACTTATGTTTTTCTTGAGTAATAATGATGAGTTAGCGTGTATTCGCGGATAACAATCGATGATTGTTGTCCTCACTACTAGTTTGACAACTGAATTATCCATTGGTGGTCCTTAAGGGGGAAGGCTTTCCTTCCTTCCAGGTGCCTCTAGGTCGTAGGCCATTAACATGTTTCCTTACATCAAAGGAAGACAAGCTCTTATTAAAATTTGAAAGTTCTCTGCATAAATTTAAAAATTCTTTTTAGAAACTTCAAAGTTCTGTGTAGAAAACATGATTTACTTTGTAGAAAATTGAATGTACTTTGAAAAAAATTGAATGGAACTCAACATACTTGTAGAAAGTTGAATTTACTTTGCATAAAACTGAATTTACTTTGCAAAAAAATCAATTTTCTGTGTTTTTGCAATTACTTAGAATGCATAATTCTTCTTCAAAACTTTTCAGATCAACAATTGTAGATAGAGCATAAAGTTAAGGATCATGTGAAGATAGCCAAGCACAAATATAAGACACAGAGAGTTAGCTCCAATGACCAGGGGAAAACACACAAGGGGAAAACCCAAATGATTCTTCTTCTATTAGATTTCTTCAATTGTTCAGCACAATATAGAGAAAGAGAGAGAGAGAATGAGAATGAATAAAGTAATTCTAATCAGCTTGTAGCTAAAGTGCTCTTGCTATTTTCTTGAAGATATCCTTCTCTTGATCAATTCTTTTCCTTCACTCTTTCTCTAGCTCTTCCCTTGCTCTTACTCTTCACTTGTTCTCACACTTCTCTTGCACACACTCAACACTAGCTCTCCTTCTTCACAATGAACATGATACTCTCAACTCTCACTTGCTCTTGCTTAAAAAGATGAGAAAGGAGAAAAGTTACAAAATGAATTCATGCCTTGAGCTAATAATAGGAGAATTAAATTCCATAAGGGATGAGTTACTTGAGGAGAAGAGTAACTGATCCCAAGAATAGAGGAGAGGTACACTCGTCTTGAGGAGTTACAATTCGAATTAGGGAGAGAGAGAACTACAATTAAAGATGAGAGAATATTTGGTGAGACTTACAAATCAAATTGAATGAGGGAGTTAGAAGCGCATTTAATGAGGAGTTAAACTTTTACCATAAATTGAATTAAAGAGGGAGAGTTACATTCTCTTAAGTGTGGAGTTATTATTTTATTCCAAGAGAGAGGTTTTATTTTCCAAGTAAGAGATTCTCAATTTAATTTACTTATTCCATGAGAGAATTCAATTTTATTAATCCATTAAGGTGAATGACTTTAGACTATTTTATAAATAATAGTATCATAATAATAATAATAATAATAAGAGTAAGGATAAAAATATTAATTCTTGACTTGTATAATCATGATTGATTTGATTTTAAAGTGGATTCTGTAGGTCGAGATCATCCTTGATCATTTATACACAACTTTTTATTTTTGGAAAATTATTTCCAAATTGAGATGTGACTTACTATTTTGGGAAAGTCGTATTAGAATTGTTAGAAATTCATCCCTGAGCTGTCAAATTTTAACACTGCCTCTTAGCTAGGGAGGAATTTCTTATCGCATCAAAGATATATGCTTCCTCTAATCTATTTCATTCATCTTGGTTCAACTCTGCTCTATAACATTTGTAACAATGAATTCACAATCTAAATAAGAATCATCCACTTGGTACAAATTTGGAAAGGAAAGGATCATCACATGTCACATAAAAAAGGATTACACTCAATCAATTTTCATCTCAAAAAATTAGGTGATAGAACGCAAACATCACATAGACAAGACTTGAACAAAAGACATAGAAAAGAATCAAACGCAAACAAGTGTTAAGTGGTGGAACACATGTATCCTAGATAAGTCTCACTACACCTATTGGCGAGATAGGTGGCTCTTCCCACGTCCCAGACTATGGGTCAGATGCATATTGAAGCATAATCTTGTGGCACACACTACAAAAGAGGTCCCTCATCCATAGGAGATTTTCAACATCATTCCATAATCCTGTGAGCTCTAACAGGGGGGAAAGACAACTCAATTTTCTCAATCGGTTGTGACCACTTCCTAAAAGGGTCACGTCCATAAGTCCAAGTTGTTGTCTAAAACCCAAGAACTTTCCTTTCGGTAAAGGCTTGGTAAGAATTTTAGTTATCTGAATATTGATGGAGATGTTATGGACCATCACTGCTCCTCTCTACACCATATCCTGGATATAGTGATACTTGATCTCAATATGCTTGGACTGTCATGAAACACGGGATTTTATACAAGATGAATCCCACTCCTATTGTCACAATATATAATTTTTGCATCTGGAACTTGCTTAAATAGTTCCCTAAAAATATTTATCAGCCAAACAGCCTCATAACTACCCATGTTAGGAAAGATGTACTAAGCTTCAGTTGTACTTAGTGCAATAGACTTCTGCTTTCTACTTATTCAATAGATCATGGCAGATCCCAAGCTAAAGCAACACCCAGAGTTACCCGCCCAATCAACATCATTATATCCATGAAGTCTTACATTTTTTTTTTTTTTAACTCAAACGGTTATATTTTTATTAATTTGGAAAATCTTGGGTCTGATCCCAAGCAGCTTCAGTTACAATACATACTTCACCCTATTACTATTTAGATCTACTTGCTTTTCACGGCATACATATAGTGCTTTCATTGTTTACGATTAGGAGGCCTTTCATCAGAGAGCTACCTTTGTTTGCCAGCTGATCTGCTTCCCCATTTGACTTTCTGAGAATATGATAAAACTTACAGGAGTTAAAGTCTAACATGACTCTCTTCAACCTGTCCTGAATTTTGTTTAGACTAGCATTTCTAAAAGGGTTTTCCATCTTCATGCTCTTTATTATTAGTTCTGAGTCCCCAAACACTTGGATATCTTTAACTCCTTTGTCTCTTGCAATGTTGCATGCTTTCAGAAGCCCGAGAATTTCTGCTTGATTGTTAGATTTTTGGCCGAGTCCCCAGCTGAAACAGTCTTTTGTAATCCCATCTATGGAGTATATGACTCCCCCTGCTCCTGCGCTTCCTGGATTGCCTTTGGATGCTCCGTCAAAGAAAATAGTGGTTAAATTCTGAGCCCGCCACCATAGTTGGAATTTGTCATCTTCTTCTCTTATGCGCCATTCCTCTCTTGCCTTTTTTGGAGGGGAAAGCTGCTTGTGAGGATGAGGCTCTAGCGTTCCAAGCCATCTTTTTTCTTCAGGCATTAACAGATGATCTTCTTTAAAATAGTGCTATTGAGCTGCTTCCAGTAGGAAAGATTTAGCTTTTGCTGCTACTTTCAATGGAGTGTGCCTTATCTCTCTGAAGATCTGCTGATTTCGAGCTAACCAAAGCTGCCAGCATACATACTTTGGGATAGCTGTCCATATTTTTTTCCAGAACGATTTGGAGGGGATGCCCTGAGGGTAAATTCTATTCCAGTTGGCATATAAATCTGCAACAGAGATTTGTGGAGGAATAGTAATCTGAAAATTTTGTAGGATAATGCTCCATACCTGTTTTGCAAAATTACATTCCAAAAAAAGATGCTGAGCTGTTTCTAGGTTGCTGTTGCAAAGTGCACATCTGTGAGGTCCTGCTATATTTCTTTTTGCCAAGTTGTCACCTGTTAACAGTTTATTATGAGCCAGGGTCCAGAAAAAGAAGTTTACCTTCGGTAGGGCTAAAGGATCCCATACCTTCTTCCAAAAGGCTGAGTTTTCACTGCTGTTATTTAAGGTCTGCATTGCTCTATATCCTGCTATTGTTGTGTAGATTCCAGTCTGGCCCCACCCCCATTTGTCTTTCATGGTTCTGTTGATAGGCGTTGCTTCCTCCAGCAAATCTTCAACCAAAGTTTGTTGATGTTTTAACCTCTCTGGAACTCCTTGGAAGTCCCATCCTGCCCAGTCCCCGCGTTGATCCCACCTTGACAAATCAAAAACAGTGTTAACTCCTGCCTTCTTTAGCCATTCCCTGAGGTTAGCTATTTCCTCTTTGTCCCTCAAGGGTTCTTTTCCCATAATTCTGTCATTCCATAAGTGAGTGTGCTTGCCATTGCCCGGGATCTTGTAGAGATGATTGGTGAAAAACTTACTGCTCTTGCAGCAAAGTTTCCATACCTGCGTACTATTGACTGTATTTGCATTCTGAAGATTGCTGAGATTTTTGTTGGGACTGTATTTGGACCTCAGTATTTCGCTGACCGGATGTGTGGGTTCGTGTAACAGCTTCCAGAGAATCTTTCCTCCCAGAGCTAAATTTATGAGGGCTGGGTCTCTGATCTGCAACCCTCCATCTGCCTGTGTTTTTTTTACCACATCCCATTTCACCAAATGAATTTTATTTTCATTTCCCTTTCCTCCCTGCCACAGAAAATCTCTGAGCAATTTGGAAATTTGCTCTGTCACATTTCTTGGAGCTAGGAGGAACGCTGCCTGGTATATTGGTAGTGCTGAGAGTACTGCTTTGATTAAGATTACCTTTCCTCCCTTCGTCAGCCAGTGGCCTCCCCACGCTGCGATTTTGGCTTTTATTTTCGATATTAATTCACTCCACAACGATCTTTTGTTTGTTCCTGATGTAATGGGGAGACCTAAATACCTGAAACTGTCCCAATTTACCTGTCCTTTGAATCCCAGGAGCGAGGTTATGTCTAATAGCTCCCTCTGCTCTATATTCCAACTATAAACTTCTGTTTTATTTTCATTTATTAACGCCCCTGAGACTCTACAGTATTTGTTGAGGGTTGCGTTTATGGATCTGGCGATTCTTGTGGTGGCTCCTCCTAAAAGAATTGTATCATCTACAAATAACGCATGGTTCTGTCCTTCTGCTCCATGGAATGGCTTCAGGCCCGGAATGTTGCCTCTTAGTTTTTCTTCTGCAAGTTTTCGGCTTAGTGACTCCGCCATTAAGATGTACAATGACGGGGAGAGGGGGCATCCCTGTCTGATGCCCCTCTGTGTTTGGAAAAAATTCGTGGGACGCCCATTGACTAGCGAGGCGATCCAAGGATTTCCTATACAGGCATTAATTAGATTTATGAATTGCTGCGAAAAACCAAATGCCAACAGAACCTTGCAAATGAATGAACGGTCCACTCTGTCAAATGCGCAGGCCATATCCAACTTGACCAGCATGCCTTTTTCCTTCCGTTGTTTGCTGGAATGTATAATCTCTTGGACCTGTATTACATTGTCTAAGATATTTCTGCCTTCCACGAATCCGCCTTGAGAAGGTGAGATCAATTTTTTTAGCAAAGGCTTGATCCTGTTAGCGATCAATTTTGCCAAGATTTTGTAAGAGGCATTGCACAATGATATCGGCCTGAACCTGGCAAATGTTTCCGGGTTGGTCTCTTTGGGAATTAGCGCGAGGTATGTTGAATTTGTTCCTCCGCCTACCTTAGCCTTTTTCAGAAATCTGCTTATCATTTTGTAAAGATCAACTTTTATAATATGCCAGCATGCCTTATAGAAATGGATTGTAAATCCATCGGGTCCGGGAGCCTTATCTGCATCCATGGACCAGACTACTTTGATAATTTCTTCCTCCGTAGCTGGCCTGCATAACTCTGCATTTTCTTCAGGGCTAATCAGATTTGGGATATTAGACATGAAGTCCTCAGTTTCTTCATCGTCACTGTGATTTTCTTTCCTGTATAGATTCCTGAAATAGTTTTCTGCAGCTGCCTTGATCTGGTGATAACTGTTGCATACACTGCCCTCTGGAGTTTTAATCTCTGCTATGTGATTCCTGGTCAATCTTGCTCTGTATTGTCGATGGAAGTAGGAAGTGTTTCTGTCTCCGGCCTTCAACCACAAGCTCCTGGATTTTAATCGCCAGTATTCCTCCTCCTTTCTGAAGGTTTGGTGAGCAGAGCATTGGGCTTTTGTTTCTTTCTCTAACAGATCTGCAGTTATATCTATGTTTTCCATCTCTGTTTGCAAATTTTGAAGTGCCTGGACTGACTCCTTTCTTTGCTCTGTAGGGGTATGCACTGGCTTTTTTATCCAGTTCTTCAGCGCATATTTAGTTTCCTTTAGCTTTTGCTCCCAGACATAACTAGGAGATCCCGAAACCGGTTTGTCCCAGGCTGCCTTTACTGTCTCTTCGAAGCCTTCCTTCTCAATCCATAGGGGGCTGAATCGAAAAGGTATAGGTCCTAAGTCTTTTTCATCTTCAAGCAGGAGTTGGATGGGTTTATGGTCTGATGCCAGTTTGGGCAAGATTTTTGTGGTTATGATTTTTTTTTTCATCATTATGGAGCTTTGAACCATGAATCTGTCTAACCGAGCTGAGATGTGATCATTTCCCACTCTATTATTGGACCAAGTGTAAATACCTCTGATGGGGTTAAAGTCCAGCAGGTCCCAGCACTGGAAGAGTTCCTCCACCTCATCAAGCATGGGGTCTCTGCTATATGTCCCTCCCCTCTTTTCTTTAGCTTTCATAGTAATGTTTAGGTCCCCTGCTATGATAATGTTGCTGGGTGCAATCTGTTCTAAGTAAGCTGATAGAGATCTCCAACATTCTCTCTTTTCCTGGTAAGATACAGGTACATAAAGATTAAAAAGGTTGATATTTAACTTACTTGCTTTGTGCATTAATTCAGTTTGGATCCAATGCTGCGTTTCCTTGTGATTTTCCAGCTGAAAAAGGTCTCCATTCCAGAGTGTTGCCAGTCCTCCAGATGTACCCCTTGAGCTGACCGCTTTGCCTGCTTTTTTGTTCCACTTTGAGCTACTGATCTCTAGAAGGGCATGCCCTTCTATTTTAGTCTCTTGGAGCAAGAGTATGTCTGAGGGTTCTGCTTTCATAAGATCCTTGACTGCCTCTATTTTGGAGGGGTTCCCCAGACCTCTGCAGTTCCAAGAGACGATATTCATTATTTACTTGAAGGGGTGGTGAGCCCTCCCTTGGAGGACCTTGGTCTGGTATTTCGCCCAATAGTCATTTCTATGGTGGCTTGGCTTCCTTGCGTTTTAAGTCTCTCTGCCTCCTCCTCCCTTTTTTCTTTGCGGGATTTCCTTCCTGCTTTTTTCGCATGACGCTCATAAACTTCGTCCTCTGAGGAACTAGAACTTTCAATTGGTTTTTTCTTTATTATCTCTGCATATGTAGGGTTCAGTGGGTTGCTCTGATAAATCTCTCTCTGTATTACTTCCTCTACCTCCTTGTTTGGGATAGAGGTATCCTCTTGTTCTTCATTCTCCTGATTTAGGATCGGTTGGTTAGCCTGATCCTTATCCGCATCTTTAGGATTTACTTCTGTTTCTTGATTGACTTTACTGGTACTGGGTTCTCCTTCCGTAGTTCCTTTACCATTTCCTTTTTTTTTGGAGGATGGATTCTTCTGTACGAGGGTCCATTGTTCCCCATTCTGCTTTTCTGCTTGCTCCTCTGCTCTCTTTTTGCAGTTCTTTGCAAAGTGGCCATGACTGTGACATTTTTAGTAGTATATTTCAATCCTAGATTAATAGTTCCATGCAATTATCTGAGTACATGTTTTGAAGCAATAAAGTGGGCATGAAAGGGATTAATCATATGTTGAATTAAAGTGTTTACATCAAAGCATATGTTAGGCCTAGCTTTTACCAAAAACATCAAAGCACCAGTGAGTTGTCTATACTCTATGGGATTTGCTAGACTAGGTCCTGCAACTTCACCACATAATTTCTTAAAGTTCATTTCCATAGGAGTATGCATGGACTTGCATTCTACCATAGAAAATCTTTCAAGAAGCTTAACAACATATTTTCCTTGAGAAATATAAATTTCACCAGTTTTTTTCCAAACCTCTAGACTGAAAAGTAATGCATCAAACCAAGGTATTTCATTTCAAATTCAGAAGCTATATCCCTCCTACGCTGGAAGATAAGAGGTTCTCCTCCTATCAAGTATAAATCATCAACATTCAATACCAAAATCAAAGGTATACCTTGGACTATCTTTAAGTATAGGTTTGGGTTTGCACTGCTTCTTGTGAAACCAAGCTTTATTAGGTAGCTATCAATGTGAACATACCAAGCTCCTGGAGCTTTCTTCAGTCCAGATAAGGATTTCTTGAGTCTACATACATGAGTTTCCCTTTCATTCTTCACAAATGCCTCTTCGTTGAGGAAGTCATGCAAGAAAAAAAAAATCAAGTCTATTTGGTGAAGAGTCCATCCCTGGCTTATAACTAAGGCAACAACAGATCGAATAATAGTATATCAAGCTACATATGTAAAAATTTCATAATAATCTATGCCCTCTTTTGAGAGAAACATCTAGCTACAAATCTAGCCATATATTTTTCAATACTACCATTTGCATCATGTTTAATATTAAACAACCATTTGAAAGTGACAACAAATTTACCTTGAGGTCTAGGAACCACTTCCCAGATGTCACTCTGGATGAAGGACACATATTCTTTAGTCATGGCATATTTCCAGACTTGTTCTTTTGCAACTTCTTCAAAGGTGCATGGTTCTTCTTGAATGATGTTTCTCATGGCAGCAACATACCTTTGAAACTGACTTGGTTTCTTACTTTGATTGAAAATTCCTCTTGGGGAAGCATGTTGTTCAACATCTTGCAAGGTATCTCGCAGCCATAGTGGTCTATTTCTAGTAGGAGGATCATGTGGTGGAGGATCTAGAGTATCTATCTATATAAAATCTTATAGATTCACACGCTCATGCAATGTACTAAAGCACAAGACAAGAATCTATTTCTACTTTCAACCAATGGAAGCCAATAGATCGATGAAAAAAATATGAACAAGAAGAAGATAAATCAATGACACATAACACAAGATGTATATTGGGAAAGACACTGCTCAAAACCCACTATTTGTATTGCATATATCATAAATATGAGTGAATATACAAAGCTTGTTCTCACTAGAAAAATTCCACACAAGTATGCTCAATTCTCTCAGCTCACAAGCAAGCTCTTGGCCAACACTTAGCTAATTTTGCAGCTCTCCAAGCCAATTCTGCAGCTCTCCAAGCCCCTAATATCTTGTGTAATTCCTAGGATGAATAGCCTATATTTAAAGGGAATTCATGCTTCCAAAATTGTGCAATCCAAACATATGTCCTTCTCTGATTGCATGCATGATCTATAAAATTCAGTAAATCACACAACTGATAGTACACTATCTTTGCACTCTAGTCTCAACTGGGTCTTTCTTAGAATCGACATGCATGAGTTTCTGATGAGGGAATCTTCAATTAACTAGAGTGACACTTGTGGATGCACTAGCACACCAACTGACTGTTAACTCTCTATTAGTTCCACAAACAATTTGAAACTAATTTAATTAAACATAACTCAGTAAATTGAGTTATCTAATCACAACTCACAACTAAACTCATCTTGGACCCCTAAAACTTAGGGAGAACATATACATGACTTCAAAAAGACTTCCAACTCGAAATTCCTATTCTAATTAAGTTAATTAAACTTAATTACCTATCTACAAGTTGCTATGAGAATAGAATTCAATTTTAATTCTTAGTTTAATTCAAGGAAAAATTAAACTGGAATTTCTTGTTGCCATTTCTCAACACTCCCTCTCAACAAGAAAGGGATTATCAGCTACCCCGACCCTATCTCTGTGAAACTTGAGTTTACATCTTTACAATGCCTTTGTTAAAATGTCAACATCTTGTTCCTCTATGGGAATGTACTATAACAATATAATCAACCTCAATACACAATCTCTGAGATGATGTTGTCAGATATCAATATGCTTGGAACGATCATGAAAAACTGGATTTTTAGAGAGTTTGATACAACTCTGATTATCACAGTAAATCACAATTGGATCCATTCGTTGACCAAACAAACCAACAAAGATCTTCCTCTTCCAAATGTCCTCACATGCTGCCCGAATTGTAGCCATGTACTCTGCCTCTGTCAAACTGAGTGAAACCGATCTTTGTTTCCTGTTGTACCAAGAAACTCTCGTTGACCCAATATTGAAGATCCCTCGCGATGTTCTCTTCTGGGCAGATGGACTCCCTGCCCAATCTACATCAGTGAAGCCTTGAAGCTTCACTCCCTTTATCTATGTGTACCATAATACATACTAAGAAGTGCCCCTAGAGTATCTCAACACATGCTTTGCTACCTTCTAATACATCTTGGTAGGCCTAACCATTGCTTGACTAAGTTTGTTAACTGCATAGCAAATATTCGGTCAGGTTTTTACCAAGTACATGAGTGAACCCACAAGTTCCTGTAAACAATAGCTTCCACTACTTCCCCTGAAGTATTATCCTCCTCCCTCTAATTACCTTCTAGAGGAGTCTCCATGGGTTTACTACTCTCCATGCGGAATATCCTAAGTATCTCATTAGCATAATTGCCCTGAGACACAAACAACTCCCCATCTCCCTGCGATACCTCCATGCCAAGAAAGTAATGCATCAAACCCATGTCCTTCATCTCAAACTTCTTGCAATATTTGATCAGCTGATCCTCACCTCTCAGTATGAGATCATCAACATAAAGTACAATGATCAACAGTTTTCCTTCCACCACTATTTGGTACAGGTTCACATCCACTTCACTCTTCATGAAGCCCAACTTGGTGAAGTAGCTATATATCCTAGTGTACCAAGCACTGGATGCTTGCTTCAGCCCATACAACACTCTTTTTATCCGACACACATGTGACTCAATGTGGTCAAAGGTCTCAAAACGTTCAGGATGCTCTATGTACATCTCTTCCTCAATCATGCCATTAAGGAAGGTTGTTTTCACATCCATCTGATATATCTTCCAACCCATCTATGTTTATAGTGCACATATAGATCTGATCGATAAGTACCTTGAAACAGGAGCAAAGATCTCATCATAGTTAATCCCCTCTACTTGTGAAAAGCCACTAGCCAAAAATATAGCCTTATGCTTCTCCACACTACCATTTGTAGCTTGCTTTACCTTGTAAATCCAACAGGAGCTCACCATGACTTGGCTTTCGGTCTCTAGACCGCATCCTAAACATTGTTACAAACTATGGAGTCATACTCCTCAACCACAGCATCAACCCAAACAGGTTGCTACACTGCTTCCTTAAAGGAATATGACTTTGTCACAACAAATTTGCCCATAATAGCCATGTATCTAGTGTACCTCTCAGGTGACCTCCTCTGCCTATGTTGAGAAGTGGGTGCTCCCACATTCTCACATGCATCATGCAACAATTTGTTAGCCTCTCTGGTGCACTTTCTTCTCTCTCTGAATGACTTTACCTGAGCGGATGTCTCTACTCTCGGATCCTCTTCATGTGGAAATCTGAGGCTCCTCAACCTTAGGAGCTAAAAGATACTCAACCGCACATAGCTCAAACTCCCTCTCAAGGGAAAATCGTATGGCCTTCTCCTTATTCAACCTGACATCCCTGCAAACCATTGTCATCCTGTTGGTTGACAAGTACACCTGATAATTGTGTGGTGTATCAATGTACCCCACAAATATCCCTAACTCTGTTATTGGCTCAAGCTTCTTCCATGCATATTTGGTCACATGGAAATATACTGATGGCCCAAAACTCTTGAAGTGACCAACATCTTGCCTCTTACCGGAATAATCCTCATCTAGTATCTTTGTCTCAAGTATCCAATGTGGGCTACGATTCTGAACATAAACTGTTGTGTTGCAACCCTCAGCCCACAAGTGTAGTGGTAGGCCCTGATCATGTAACGTCACCCTCGCTGCCCCTACTATGCTTTTGTTCTTCCTCTCAGACACCCCATTCTGATGAGGGTTATGGTGTGTCATCAACTCCCGTTTAATCCCTTCCACTGCACTGAAGTTCTTAAACTCATTAGAGACATACTCACCACCATTATCACTCTATAGAGCCTTAACCTTCTTGCCCGACTCTTTCTCCACCAATTCTTTAAACTCACACAACTTTGTGAAGGTTTGATCCTTTTCCTACATGAAAAATATCCAACATTTACGAGAATTGTTATCAACAAATATAACATAATACTTGTGTTTGGACGTGGACGTTGTCGAGAATGGTCCACACACATTGGAATGGAATCACTCTATAATAACCTCTACTTGACTCTCTCTAGCCTAAAAGGAAGACTTGGTGTATTTTCCCAAAGTACACCCCTTGCATGTATCAACTTGCTCAAGAGTACCTTTGGGAAGACCGGTAGAAATTTGTTGCAATATCTTCAAAGCCCCATGATCCAAGTGGCCCAATTGCCTGTGCCACAACTCACCAATGTCTTGGCTCTGCATCATTTATGCTTTTGTGCTCAAAGTAGCACACTCCTCTACCTCTAGTTTACAAAGATTCTTCACCTAAATCCCTATATTCTTTACTTGACTTGTGGCTATGTGTCTAAGGAACACCTTTCCTTTCAAGAAGATCACATCATAACCTCTATCCTAAAGGATGGAAATGAATACCAATTTCTTCTTCAGCCCAGGCACATACAAAACATTCTTCAAGGTGAGTGGAGCCCCATTCTTCCTCTGAAAAGTAATCGTATCCAATCCGGTAACACTATACTTCTTGTCGTCACCCATCTCAATATGCATCTGGAGATCTTTCTCCTCCACGTCACCTAATAACTCTTTATCGCCAGTCATGTGGAATGAAGCTCCACTATCTTAGTACCATACACTTCCCATTATTGATGACACCATGCATGCAATGAGGGAAAATTCCAATTCGAATTGAGAGGCCAAAGCCTCACCCACCACTCCTCCTGAGGACTTCTTCTTGGACTTCTTGAGTGGAAAATTTGTAGCAAAATGGCCCAACTCATGAAAATCAAAGCACTTAACTTTCATCATGTCTTTCTTTTTACCTCCATGATAAGAATCCAATTTCGAATGGGAAGCTTTCCCTTTTACCTCCTTTTCCTTAATCACTAAGGCACAATTCTCTTCATCATCAGTCTTTGATGAAGAGCCATCCCTGGTGTTCCTCTTGATCTCCTCCTACATCAAATCCAACCACAGTCATTCCCAATCTGGCAGCTTCTCCTGATCATTGGCAGAGTCATGATAACTATGCCAACTCTTTGGGAGTCCTAGAAGAGCAAGACTCACCATATCATCTGCAACAACCATGATTCCAACACTTCCAAGTTCATCATGACACTGAGTGAACTTGGTCAAGTATTTTGGAATCATCTTGCCTTTCTCCATTTTGATTTTTCGAAGTTTTTCCTTTAGTGCCAATTTCCTTTGGTCACTGTTATTCTAATACATATCCGTCAATGCTTTCCACATAGCATACAAAGTTTCCTTTCCATGGACACTCGAGACAATGTGGTCTTGAACTCCCTCAAGGATTATTCACCTTGAATTCACCACACACTTCTTGCATTCGACCAAATTATGTGCATCCGATGCTACTAGCTTAGGAATATCTAATCAATGAATTCCTTCAACCCATTATCCTCCAGCACATCCTCCATTTTGTCCCTCTAGGCTATAAAATTTGCGTTGCCTTCCAAGGCATACTCGAGCCGCAAACCGTAGAACGTCATCTACCGATCTTGAAGTATGTATTCCAAATTCGAATTTCACCTGTAACCCAAAACTCAAAACTTTGAAATCTCCTCTAGTATATTGAATCCATCTCTGATACCATGTAGAAAATCCTATAGATTCACAAGCTCAATTAATGTACTAAAGCACAAGACGAGAATATACTTCTACTTTCAACCAGTAGAAGCCAATAGATTGATGAACACAATATGAAAAAGAAGAAGATAAATCAATAGCACATAACACAAGATGTATCTGGGGAAAGTGACTGCTCAAAACCCCACTATCTATATTGCATATATCATAAATATGAGTGAATATACAAAGCTTGTTCTCACTAGAACAATTCCGCACAAATATGCTCAACTCTCTCAGATCATACAATCTCTTGGCCAACACTTAGCCAATTCTGCAACTTTTGAAGCCCCTAAACTCTTGCATAATTCCTAGGATGAATAGTCTGTATTTAAAGGGAATTCATGCTTCCAAAATTGTGCAATCCAAACATAGGTCCTTCTTTGATTGCATGCATGATCTATACAACTCAGTAAATTACACAACTAATAGTACATTGTCCCTACACTCTAGTCTCAACTGGGTCTTTCTCAGAATCGACATGCATGAGTTTCTAACGAGGGAATCTTCAATTAACTAGAGTGACACTTGTGGATGCACTAGTGCACCAACTGGCTATTAACTCTCTATTAGTTCAAAAAATAGTTTGGAACTAATTTAATTGAACATAAATCATAAATTGAGTTATCTAATTATAACTCATAATTAAACTCATCTTGGACACCTAAAACTTAGGGAGAACATATACATGACTTCAGAAAGACTTCCAACTCGAAGTTCCTAAGCTAATTAAGTTAATTAAACTTAATTAACTATTTACACGTTGCTATGAGAATAGAATTCGATCTTAATTCTTAGTTTAATTCAAGGACAAATTAAACTGGAATTTCTTGTTTCCATTTCTCAACACTATAGAACCCATTAGATTATCAGCAAGCTCATTGTTAGGTTCTAGTTCAGGCTCAAATGCAGCCTCTTTTTCATTAATAGATTGTCTTTCAGCAATGGGAGGAGGAGAGTCTCTTGCTTTTCTAAGAGTTGCATCTTCTTCAAATGTTACATCTCTTTGAAACTCTATAGTTCTTTGATCAGGTACATAAAATCTATAAGCTTTTAAATAATCACAATAACCAACAAACATACCTTTCTTACATGAATCTTCCACCTTATTCCTTTTCTATTTTGGCACATGGAAATATACAAGATGACCAAAGATTCTCAAATGACTTACCTCAAGCCTTTTACCACTGAAGGCTTCTTCAAGAGTCTTATTATTTAAGGCCTGATGAGGAGTTCTATTTTTCACATAAACAATGGTATTTGTAGCTTCTCCCCACAGAAACTTTGGTAGCTTTTGATCACACAGCATGGCTCTTATTGCTTCCATAATGGTTCTGTTCTTCCTCTCATCCATACCATTTTGTTATGGATTGTATGGAACATTGGTTTCTTTCTTTATTCTGGCATATTTGCAAAGATCATTAAAATAATTGGAGGTGAACTCTCCCCCATTATCAAATTTTAAATTTTTGATCATCTTTCCAGTTTGATTTTCAATCAGAGCCTTGAAATATCTCAACATGTCAAATGCTTCTCCTTTCTTTTCCAAAAAGAATGTCCATGTCTTGCGAGAAAAATTATCAACAAAAATCATCAAATACAAGTCGCCACTAAGAGAAGTAATATGCATAGGACCACAGAAATAGGTCTTATTGAAGGGAATGGTCCCTTTATATGCCTTCCACTTGCACATCCTAGGAGAATTCCTTCATGATCCATTCTGATCTCAGGCATTCCAAAAACCATCTTCCTTACATGAGGTAAGGCTTTGTAGTGGAGGTGAGAAAATATTTTGTCTCAAAGCTCACACTAAAGATCAGTATCATGGACTAAGGCATGAATGGGTTTACCATTGAATTTGTAAATCCCTTCATATCAATCCAAGAGTGAAGGTTTCTCGCATACTCGAGTTCAAAGGTGATGAACCTCATCATTGAGTAATTATATGGACCTTAATTGACCTTAATTCACCTCATAGCTTAGTCAAACCAACTATTATCACAACTTATTGCATACTTTTGATTATATTTTGTTTATACGATGAGTAGAGTTGGATATGTTGCTTTGTGGTCTAATGTGCATGTAATGCAGGAATAAAGGATAAAATCAAGGAAAATGCAAGGATAAAAGATAAAAGCAAAGAACTATGGTAAAGACCGTGGTAAAAACTCGAATGGGACAAGGGAGAGGAATTAGATGAGGTAAATCCTCCTCATTTACTACCCCTCCATTCAAATATCCCTCCATCAGCTGAAAGTACAAACAGCCCCCCTTCTAGAAGGAAACCAAGCAAGTGAAGCTGTAAACAGCCAAATCAGGAGGATTAGAAGGTAGCCAAGCAAGTGAGAGTGCAAAACAAGCCAAATCATGTGTATTAGAAGGCAGCCAAGCAAGTGAAAGTATGAGTTTATCTCAAGTTGGGAGCTAAGCCTCCCTACAAGAAGGCAGCAGAGCTTTTGAAAGGGAAAGCACGAGTTTATCATTGAATTGGGAGTTGTTCCTCCCTAATTTTGAAGGAAGTCTTTGGAGACTTCAGATGTATAAGTAGAGAGGCTTAGGACCTCAGTTTTTTTAGTCACCAAGAGTTAGCAAGAATTCAGACTTCTTGTTATAGAACTCTACTTTGTTTTCAAGCTACAAGTCTTGTAACAATTTTTTGATTTATAATGAAGATGAGTTTTGTTTTGAACAAGCACTGAGTTAACTTAGAGGGATGAAGCTCTTGGGTTAGGGCCTGACCCTAGCAACCAAAACTCCTCTTTATTGTATTGTTATGCTAATTCCTATTTTCTGTTCATTTGCTTAATTAGATGCATTTTCATTACAGCAGTAGTACAAATTCATGGTTTCCTATTCATTTGCTTAAGTAGGTCATTTCCATTATAGCACTAGCATAGATTCATGGTTTATTTGTTTATTTTCTTAAGTAGTTGCATTTGCATCACCACAGTATAGAGTAGATGATTCATGGTTTAACTGGTTATTTGTTTAAGTAGTTGCATTTCCATTACAGAGGTTTATTGTTTAACTGTTTATTTGTTTAAGTAGTTGTAGTCTCATTACAGTAGTGTAGAGTAGATTAGTTGTGTTTCAGTTTGCTTCATTTATGTTTTCATTCAATTAGCAGGTTAGCAAAGAAAAGATCCATAAGGTTGCCCATAGGTGTCTCGGCCTCACCTCCTCCCTCTGGGACCATGATGTCAGGAAGAAACCCTACAACAACCCCAAAAACACAGGGTTTTGGTTTTCACGGGGAATTTGTTGTTTAACGCAGTCACTGGGTTCATTACATTGTTACTCTGTTCCTTTCATGATCATCTGATCCTTCACTCTCTTCCTGTCATTTGATCTCCCACATATCCCTTTCATTCTCCTTCAACATGAAATGCCTGAGCGAAAGCTATTAATTCACGTTTAAACGGTTTTTACCCATAGATTAGCTTACATAGCAAAACCCGACCAATCACAGCCCAATTCATTTTCAACGCTAACTTTATGCACTTTAAATCTCCACAGTTTATCTGCCTCACCAGATCTGATGGCTATCACGCGATATCACGTGGATTTCTATCCGATCGTTATCCACCCGAGGGCACGTGATAAGAGTGGTTTCCCCGTGCTACGTGTCGCCCAGGGAGGCTAATCACGTAAAATTTTAGAAAACTGCTTACAGCTTTGAGGGCGCGCGATAAACAACTTACCACCCTCTAAACCCACTCCGTCATTTCCGCACGTTTTCTTCTCACGCTTTAATCTCCACCGTTAATCTGTCTCTTGATTCGACGGTTGTTGCTTCACCCGATCGCCAACTAGCTTGGCCAATCTCCACCATCGATCAGCCCCGCTTGATCCAACGATTGTCGCACAATCTCACGCGGACACTTGCACGACCGTTATCCAACTGAGAGACTGCGAGAAAAGTGGTTTTCTCATGCTATGTGTCTCTCAGTAAGCCTAATCGCTGAAATATCAAAATACAGCTTATGGTTTTGAGGGCATGTGAAGTATAGCTTACCACCTCTACAAACGCACTACCATTTCCACACGTTTCTTTTGCCCAAAGTCTAATATTTATCGTCCATCTGCCGATTAATCCTATCTGTCCATCTCTTGACTTAGCCTCCACGATATAATCTCAACTGTCCATCTCCTGTTAACCCTATTCGTTCATCTATTCACTCAACCACCGTGACATAATCTCCACCGTTCATCCTGTTAGTTAACCCTATTCGCCCATCTATCTACGTACCCTCCTGTGATCCGATCTCAATTGTTCATTTACTATTCACCTGCCTGATCCAACAACTCTTATGCATTGTTGCTCATTACGTCCTATTTTAACCAATTTTGATCTTCGACTTCTCTTCTGCTTAAACACAGACTTAGCTTAGTTTCATTTGTTTACCCCTTAGTCTAGTTTTGATGCTTTTACTTCTGTAACTTAGAGAATTAGCATTAGATTAGTGATTGATCTTGTAATTATACTTATCATAGTTTTTTAATTGGTTAGCTAGGGTCTGGTGTGAGTTTAGCATTACATGATTGTTTTCTTCATTATTGCAGTAGAGTAGCTCTCCCTTAGAATAGATTTGTTCTTCTTCCATCAAAATCAAGCTTCTTCTAACCTTATAGAAGTCTGCATTGGAACCCCTAGGGTCTCTCTCCATATGAGCAGTGACAACAGGTAGTACCTTCACTTCTACTTGTGCATATAGCATTGTCACCTCCAAGTTTGTAAGAACCTCGAGTTGATAAATAAAGCTGGTAGACCTGGGAGTTGCAGCATTCTTGCTGCAATACCTAGGCTCATCAAAAGTCCAAGTTAGAACATGTCCATTAATAAAATAAACTTTCATTCCTTTATCTTCTAGAGCATATATGGATACAATATTATTTTTCAAACCAGGTACATACAAATCTTCTTGTGGAAAAATAGATTTTCCATCATCTAACCGAAATGAAACTGAACCATAACCTTTAACTTGGTGAGTAGAATTATCTCCAAGGATAAAATTTAAATTAGTCTCCCTGTTATGCAACCAGTTCAAAAAATAGAAGAAGAGATAGATCAATGACTTCAAAATAAGCCTCTTTGAGGGGGAACCTCCTTTACATTACACAAATGAAAAATTCTTGGATGATACAAATGACAAGACCTCCTTTCTATATATAGGAGTCTAAGGGGTCGCAATATAATCAGATCCTACATAACAATAATATTGTAGGGACACAATAATAACAATAGTGGGCTTCTATGGGGCACAATAATAACAACATGGGGACTACATGGGAACAACAATACAATAAGGGGGTTGCACTAATAACAATAATGGGGTACACTAGCAGTATAGGGACCTAACATGCCCCTATCCTCCAAAAAAGTGTTTTCCTCAACACTTGATTAGTTTTGGAGGCTTCTGTATAAAATTATCATCCTCCCCTATGGAGTCTTCAGTGGGTATGTTCTTCCACTTGATGAGATACTCTAAAATTGATCGATTTTGTAGCTGTCAAGTTCTTGATTCCATGACTGCTCCAGGTTCCAATATGATTTTTCCTTCCTCATCAAGTTCTAATAATATTGTTTGAACTGGGAGCTTGTCACCTATAACCTTCTTTAAGCATGAAACATGGAGAACTGGGTGCACTTGGGAAGATGCAGGAAGCTCCAATTTGTATGCCATAGTATCAATATTTTGCAACACCTTGTAAGGACCATATTATTTTGGTGATAATTTATTATCCTTATTAGCTTTCTTGAGGGAAATTTGTTTATATGGTTGTAGCCATAAAAATACCCAGTCACCTACATCAAAATTTATTTTGTTGCAATGTTGACTTTCCTGTTGTTTCATTCGATTCTGCGCCAAAGTGAGGTTATCCTTTAAGAGTTGGAGAACTTGTTGTTGATGCTCGATGTGATATTCCATTTCTTGAACCTTAGAATGATTGTACAAAACTTTTTGGAGATCTAGAGAAATAGATGATTTCGTTGTTTGAACCCGTAGTGAACATATTACTCCCCATTGTTCTTTCTTTAGAAGCCTTTTCATGTCATTAGAGCTAATTATCTTTCCTGGTTTCCCTACGATACCCCTTAATTCAAATTCTTTTCCTTACCAAAAAAATTTCAAGAAATTTTCTTGAAAATTGAAAGCTATCTTCCCCAAATATTGTAACCATTGGGCTCCTAGTACAACATCAGAACCACCCATTGGAATGAAAAGCATTGGACTATTCAAGACATATTCTCCCATGGATAGCTTGATATTATGGAAATTTCCAGAGAAATTTATGGTTTCTCCATTCTCATCCATTACTCGACACTCTGGTTCTAGATATAGGAAGCAATTCAATTCCTTAGCTATCTTACAATGAATAAAATTATTTATACTACCCAAATCAATCAACAATATTATCTTTTTCTTCTTGATATGTCCTTTTATCTTGAGAGTTTGAGTGTTAATTCATGTCAATGCATTACAAGATATGGTCATATTCATTTATTCTTACTCCAGGGTTGGTTCCTGGGGGCTATCCTCTTCTTTGGACGTTTCTTGTTCCTTTTCCTCCTCCTCTTCCCCATCTATGTAAATTAATTTCTTCTCAGCACGCTTACGACCTTTAGTGTATTTTCTATCACAATTGTAACAAAGCCCTTTTGCTCTTTTTTTCTTTCAATTGTTGTGGTGTCAACCTTGTAGGTTTGGAAGGCTAGGAGAAGCAACACTTCCATATTTATAGTATGAGTGGTAGGCTTCCTTGTGACCATAATTTCTTTCAATTTTTCTTGCCAACATGTATGTCTTCTCCAATGAATCAAGTTCCCAAACGTGAACCTCATGTTGGATGTTATCCTTTAAAGTACCTATGAAGACATAAATCCTCTGCTTCTCTAGAATATCATTTACACTTATATTCAATTTTTGGAAGTCCTCAATGTGCTCTACCATTGAACCCTTTTGTTTGATATTTATCAACTGGCTAAAGAAATTGTTGCTCTTTGTATCCTCATAATGTGCTATCATTTCCTCCGTGAAATTTGACCAGGTGGCAAGTGGTTTATGAGAACAAAGCCCTTTATACCATACAAATTGATTCAGTTCTAAATATAAAGATGCAATACGTACCTTTTGCAACAGTTTCACACCATGTAGATCAAAATATTACTCCATCTGTAGTATCCAAGTTACCAGAGCCTTGGCATCAAACTTCCTCATATCTTTTTTCTTGCTTTAGGAGCTCGATCTTGAAATGACTGTAACTCTGTAATTTCAGATCTTCACGTTCTTAAATTTCTTCCAATGGTAACTCTTTGAGTCCTCTTTCCAACCCCATAGGTCTAATCTAGATTGGATTCTTCAGGAAAGAGTTATGCCCAATTTCCTACGATGACCTGATTATAGACTGGTTCAGTAGAGCAAACTTGTACGAAGTTCCACATGTCAATGTTTTGACTTTTGACCTTAAAAACAATACCCAAAACACTAAAATTTGTCGTCTTTTTTCACTTTTTATGAAATTTGAATTTGATGCTCAGAGAGAAAGTTATGACAATTTTTCCAAGTTCACGTGTTTGCAATGGAATTCGGGAGCCTGCAAAAACCTTAACTTCCTTGGCTCGTATCTCCAAAAATATAGCATGAACAAGTCTAAAATTCATTCATGATGTTCATCGCGATTTCATTTTTTTCATCTTATGAAGCTTTGTAGAAAAAACATTATAGCGAAAATTCCACGATGACCTGTTTGCAGTAGTGAAACCCTAGAATCCAAAGCTCTGATACCAAATGTTATGCAACCAGCTCACAAAATAGAAGAAGAGATACACCAACGACTTCAAAATAAGCCTCTTCAAGGGGGAAACCTCATTTACATTATACAAATGAGCAATTCTTGGATGATACAAATGACAAGGCCTCCTTTCTATATATAGGAGTCTAAGGGGTTCCAATATAATCAAAGCCTACATAACAATAATATTGTAGGGGCACAACAATAACAATAGTGGGCTCCTGTGGGGAGCAATAATAACAGCATGGGGACTACATGGGAAAAACAATACAATAAGGGGGTTTCACTAATAAAAATTAGGGGGTACACTAGCAGTATAGGGACCTAACACTCCCTCTCAACTATATTAGAGAGTGTTTCTTTTAACAAGTAAAATGTTTGGAAGCACCACTATTAACTAGCCATCTATCAAATGAAGCTGCAGAAGAAGAACTAGATAGAACAGAAACAAGAAAATATTTTGATTGAGTTTATGTTGCATTATTTCTATATCTTGGATTTATTGTTTTCATAGGATGCTCTTTTCTTTGATTTTCAGAAGAGTCTTTTCTATAATCGTAGTTTTTTTGAATCTAGGTGCTCTTCTTCTTTATTTACAGTCACGAGAAAAGTGACCATGCTTTTGATAGTTAAAGCATCTAAATTTTGACATGTCTAGATTCCCTTTATTTGATTTGAAAACAGATTTCTTTTTATTACCTTTCTTTCTCTTGTCATAGGTTGTAAAAGCAGTAGGTTCTCCCCCTTCATCATGTGAGATTCTCTCTTTAGAGATCATTATCTCCTCCTCTTGGATACACTTTCCCAGGAGCTCATTAAATGTGGGAGTAGTGTTGACGTTGTTGATGGTGGTGATAAAAGTCTCTCAAACAAGAGAAAGGCCTCCAAGTGCAATTAACACCATCTCTTTGTTGAATACAACTTCACCAAGTGTTGACAGTTGATTCCTAATTTTATTCATTCTCAAGAAGTATGCTCGAACTATCTCTCCTCTATTCATCTTGATGTTCTTTAGTTGATTCTTCAAGGAAATAATTTAGTTCAAGTTACTAAGTGCAAGCATGCTAATTAGTTTGTCATACATTTCTTTAGCTTTCTTCAAGATAGAATCATAAGTAATGAGATGATCACTAAAAGAATCAAGGATAATTTTCCTAGCTTTGATTTTACCCTTTTTATGCTTGTATTTGACAGCAACACTTGCATTCTCTAGTGGATCAACTATTGTGCCTTCAACATACTCCAAAAAATTTGTGTTCTTCAAGACTGATATCTAGCCTTGCTTTCCATGGACCATATTTTAAAGCATCATTCAACTTATCCTCTACCTTGAAGTAGGACAAAGTCATCTTGATCAAAAAAACTTTGGCAGCAAGTGAGGTCTCTTCAGCTAATCTTTGATCTCCTTGGACTTGTCTTCACTAAGTCTTTGATACCATGTTAAAATTTGAAAGTTCTATGCACAAATTTAAAAATTATTTCCAGAAAAATTAAAGTTCTATGCAAAAAACTGAATGTACTTTGTAGAAAATAAAATTGAACTTTATGTACTTTGCAGAAAGTTGAATGTACTTTGCAAAAAACCAAATTTACTTTGCATAAAACTCAATTTTCTATGTTGTTGCAATTACTTAGAGTGCAAATTTCTTCTTCAAAACTTTTCATATCGGTAATTATAGATAGAACATAAACTTAAGCATCATATGAAAATAGCCAAGCATAAATATAAGACACAAAGAGTTAGGTCCAATGACCAAGGAAAAACCCACAAGGAGAAAACCCAAATGATTCTTATTCTATTAGATTTCTTCAAATGTTCATCAAAGAACAGAGAGAGCGAGAGAATGAATAAATTCTCCAATGCCTAATCAACTTGCAGTTGAAGTGCTCTTTCTCTTTGTTTGAAGATATCCTTCTCTTGATCAGATCTTGTCCTTCACACTTGTTATAGCTCTTCCCTTGTTCTTACTCTTCACTTGCTCTAACACTTCTCTTGAACACTCAACACTAACTCTCCTTCTTCACAATGAACATGCTACTCTCAACTCTCACTTTGTCTTGCTTAAAGGAGTTACAAAATGAATTCATGCCTTGAGCCAATAATACGAGAATCAAATTCCATAAGGGAGGAGTTACTTGAGGAGAAGTGTAACTCATTCCAAGAATAGAGAGAGAGGTACACTTTTCTTGAGGAGTTACAATTTGAATTAGGGAGAGAGAGAGAGTTACACTTAAACATAAGAGAATATTTTGTGAGTTACAAATCGAATTGAATTAGGGAGTTACAAGTGCATTTAATGAGGAGTTACACTTTTGTCATAAATTGAATTATAGAGGGAGAGTTACATTCTCTTAAGTGTGGAGTTATTATTTTATTCTAAGAGAGGTTTGATTTTCCAAGTAAGAGATTCTCAATTTAATTTACTTATTCCATGAGAGAATTTGTTTTTATTAATCCATTTTATAAATAATAGTATCATAATAATAATAATACTAATAAGGATAAAATATTAATTCTTGACATGTATAATCATGATTGATTTGATTTTAAAGTGGATTCCATATGTCGAGATCATCCTTGATCATTTAGACATGAATTTCTATTTTTGGAAAGTCACTTCTAAATTGGGATGTGACTTGCTATTTTTGGAAAGTCATAATAGAATTGTTAGAAATGAAATTTTATTATAAGTGGTTCAAATAGAACTGAAATTCATGATTTCTTCTAAGAGAAATTCATCCCTGAGTTGTCAAATTTTAACAACTCTTAGCTAAGCATAAATAGTTTTAAGACAGTTTTATGTTACATGTGAGTTTTCTTTAGTGTATGTGTGTGTGCATATATATAAATATAAATAAATATATATATATATATATATATATATATTGAATTAAATTAATTGAGTATTGCATTTTGGTGACATGTGGACCTATTTTGCTATGTCATTTACTACATTTCAATAGTACCGTCATATTAACATGGCACAAAGTATGAAATCTTAAAGGGATCCTAACTTGGTGTCTTGAATCCAAAATGGGATAAATTTTATATCATTTGAAAGCTCTCAATGAGAAGAAGATAATAATGGCCTTGGAAATGAATTTTTAGTTAATTTATTGAGGAAAAAATATTGTGACCCCGTCTCCTCAAGGTGAATTATGAGTTTCAACTTTGTGTAGTGTTATAATGTGGTATCAAAACTTTCGTTCAATGTGAGATAAACTCCAAGAATTTAGTCCCTTGTAATTTCTTAGATTTTCTTAAGCACAAGCTAATGCATGAGATCAAATTCCCTTGTATAAAGGTATTCCCTTTGAAGTTATTCCATCATTATAATGATAGCAATATAAAGAAGATGAATGATAGGGAAGATTAGTGATCTTTCTAACCATGTTTTGGCGACATCAGTTCTACCTAGATATATCCTAACTAGAAGGATTATGTCGCATGAGATAAGATTGATTGTGAAAAATAATACTCTCTTAAATAGGGAGCTATGTATTAAATATGGTTGTATGAAAAGAGTATGAACTCCTATGTTTAATGTTGACCTTGAGTCAATTTGGGAATATTCAAGGAAGGATGAAATTTTTGGATATAGCTCTTGTCATCATTGACACAGATTTGTAGGGTCACTTGAGTCAGTTAGAATGTCAAGTCACAACTTTTCATGACATCACATCAGTACAACAGTTAGGAGGATAGTGTTGCGCTTCTGACAGATGTTGCGTTTTATGATTGAGGTTTAAATATTTTCATCGTCATTCTTGAAATTCGAATCTAGCTACCTTGGGAGTTCAAATGCTTGATTAACTTCCAAAAGCATCATAGAACCACTCATTTTTCAATCGAGAGGTCGTTGAGCATCACTTAAGGTTCGTTGTGCAAAGGAGGCAGGGGAGACGTTGTTGATCTAGATTTAAACAAGAACGCAACAAATTACAGATATAACCATAAATACAGAGATGCAACAGAACTAATACTTCATTTCATTAATGTATAATACTGAAATATGCTTACAAACATAAATGGAAATAAACTAGCTAGGGCGATGGTAGATTATCTCTGATAAGAGATGTGGCAGCTACATGCCTCTGAATTGTGTAACAATGAGGCTCGAATGCCTATTTATTGTTGAGAAACAATGGAAAACCCTAAACATCCAAAAACCTAACCCTAGGAGATGAAGCGCCAAACTATGGGCCCCGTTTGGGTAAATTGGTACATCAACTTTCCAGGGTCGTAATTTTGGCATGCAATATCTGTTTGACGCGCACAATACCCCGTTTTCCCAAAAAACGTCGTTTAGACCTCAAAACTGCTCAAGAAGTTCAGGACCCAAAAAATCTACCAAAAATAGTAAATTGTGCTACAATTAACGAAACTGAAAAGATGAAAGAGACAGTTGTGGGGGTCCAAGTGGGATAGGTGGGTGGCCACCAACATCCACCTGGATCATTCCTCCCCCCTTAGGAAGTAATGGTCCCCATTGCGTTGAGTGCCTCCATGAGATGGGGAAACTTCTACTGAACTTGGTCCCTCATGAGCTATTCTGCAATCTCTGATGTGTCCAATAATGGTGGGAAGCATGGTCGAGAGCGCTCCACATTGAACACTCAGTGCAAGCCAAGGAATGGAGGAATGTTATGCTCCAAAGCATTGTTTCCCATAGCCTTGGTAATGGTGTAAGGACCATATCGAAGTGGTCTAAGCTTCCGATGGGCTCTGGTAAGGCAAACTTTCTGCAAATGCAACCAAAATTTGTCTTCCACCTGAAACTTGTGTGGTACCTGATGCTGATCATTTTGCTGCCTGTACTTGGCATTTTTCATACTAGAGTGGTGATATATTAGCCCGTTGGGTAGAGGTACTCTGGGAGTCAGATCAAATGAATGCTTGACCTGATAGTGCAATGGTACCCATGTGGATGAGGAGAAGATGTCCCTGTATTCTTTCATGACCATATCCTCCAGCTTCTGATGCGTGGAGGAACCCTTCTTGGGGGCCATGGATGTGGCTATGATCTTCCCCTTACTTTGAGAGCGAACTAGAAAGAAAATAAATTTCCTAGTCTCGGAGATGATCTTACGGTATTTCTTAACAGAGATCAAAGATGTGGCAGTAGGTGGGCCTACCTCTGGTATCTTGTATAACATATTACCCAAAGAAATAATAACAGTGCAAGGCCTTGACTCATATAAAACATGTCCCTTCCACAAGTATGGTTGACCCAATAATACATCACAAACATAAAGAGGTGCAACATCACATAATACCTCATCTGTGAAAGGTTTGACGTTGTAGGGAAGGCGACACTACTGGCGAACTTGAAGATCTTGTCCTTGGTGAAGCCACCCGATGTTGTACGGTTGTGGGTGTGGTATTCTCAGTAGGTCCAACCACTTCACGACCTCTACTGAAATGATGTTCTTTTGGCTACCACTGTTGACAATGAATTGCAGCGACGAACCCTTCACACACATTTATGAGTGGAAAAGACACTCCCCCTCCTTTGGATCTTCGAGCTCATCCTTTTGGATCTTAGCGATAGAAATAGTGGTGTTGGGCTTCGCATCAATGATTTGCTTCCCTTTTCCATTCCTCTTGTCGGGTTCTAACTCAGGGTCAGAACATGCATATGATTCTGAAGCCTTCAACTCGGCCACCAGTGACTGCTTATCCTGACACTCACTTGTGTTATGAGTGGGGCTCTTATGGAACTCACAACACTTTCTTGTGTCCTTCTTTGACTTCGTGGTGTTGTTCTTATCTTGTGGCTTCAAAGGTTTATCTTGGGTCACACCATCTTGGCTTTGTCCTTGGTTTTGTGGTTTGGGGAAGCCTTTCCCTTGCTTCAGATTCGTGGATCCAAAGTCTCGCTTCTTCTGTTTAAACTTCTACTCGATCTTGACAGTGTATCGGTATGCCGTTCCAAACGAGGAGATGTTCAAGAACTCTATTTCGTCATAGATATACTTGTGTATGAAACCATGGTATTTGAGTACCAAATGCCACTCAAAATCCTTGATACCCATCTTTGTGTGAAGGGTATGAAAAATATTGGTAAACTCTGGCATGTCTTGGTCCCTTCCCTGCCGTAGCATGGTCCACTTTATGTATTTATCCTCATAGCTTTTGACAGTGTAGTACTGCTCCTTGATGGCATTTCAAAATGAATTCCAAGTGGGTGCGGCTGAAAGCAACGAGGCCATACTTTCATCCTTCTGCTCGCAGTAGGTTTCCCACCAGTCCTTGACATGGGGTGTTACACTAAAAAATGTCACCATGGCTATTTACAGTTGGTATGGCTCTATCAACAGTCATACTACCCTCTTAAGCAAGTCTTATGCCTCTGCTATCCATGTCAAACTCCAAGAAAGAGAGAAAGTCTTTATAAATGTGTTTATCTCTGGGTACACAGGTTCTCTCAAACCTTGCCTGCGGGTACGCACCTATTGTTCATGAGTTCTACGTCCAAGGACGCTCTGTATCTAAAGGGGCAGGTGCGTCCCTCTGAAAAGGTTAAAATGTGCAAGTTTTATCTTCAAAAACTTACTTGTGGTCATTTCTAGAGCATTCTAGAAGGTTGTTCGACGTGTATTGAGCGCCTCCAGATGGTTCATGCACCCCTACCAAAGAGGAACTTATCCCATCAATAAGGGAGTGATCCCATCCAAAGAGGGGACTATCCCATTGATGGTGGACCTGATTAACTTCCTCTTGAGCACTATAAATACAGGCATTGGGCCAGAAGGAGGGAGGTTAAAAAGCTATACATTTCTAAGGGTAAATGTTGCAGGAATTAGGACTCCCATTTAGAAGCTTGTGAGGAGAGATTGCCATCTTTGCTTGTTTTATTTGGAAGTGGGTGAGCTTTGTCAAAGTAGAGGAAGACTCTTGTGGACCCTGGAAGGAGCTTGCACAACACCAAGGCTCAGGTTGTAATGGTTCCTTTTGATTACCTTTAATGCAAATTGGTCCATTCTTCTCAATAACTTGTTGTTTATGGGTTATTTCATGTACTCCTTGGTCTATATGTTGAATATGCTTTGTTTTATGTTATAATCAGGTGTTATTTAATTGTTTGACTGTTGGTGATTGCAGGTTTTGGAGAAAAGGAGGAGCTCATCCAGATCAACAAACTGGAGCTATCCTTCTCTAAACATGCATTATGATATGAGAAATCAAGTGTTTCGTTCTTACCGTTGTCCAAAAGCTGTTGTAGAAGTCTAAGCTTTCTACACAGAATCAGTCAAGAGTGCGGACACAACCAACCTTCCTAGAAGTCTAAGACATTCTAATGACAAACAAAACAAACTGGAGCTATCCTTCTCTAAACATGCATTATGATATGAGAAATCAAGTGTTTCGTTCTTACCTTTGTCCAAACGCTGTTATAGAAGTCTAAGCTTTGTTGATCTGGATGAGCTCCTCCTTTTCTCCAAAACCTGCAATCACCAACAGTCAAACAATTAAATAGCACCTGATTATAACATAAAACAAAGCATATTCAACATATAGACCAAGGAGTACATGAAATAACCCATAAACAACAAGTTATTGAGAAGAATGGACCAATTTGCATTAAAGGTAATCAAAAGGAACCATTACAACCTGAGCCTTGGTGTTGTGCAAGCTCCTTCCAGGGTCCACAAGAGTCTTCCTCTACTTTGACAAAGCTCACCCACTTCCAAATAGAACAAGCAAAGATGGCAATCTCTCCTCACAAGCTTCTAAATGGGAGTCCTAATTCCTGCAGCATTTACCCTTAGAAATGTATAGCTTTTTAACCTCCCTCCTTCTGGCCCAATGCCTGTATTTATAGTGCTCAAGAGGAAGTTAATCAGGTCCACCATCAATGGGATAGTCCCCTCTTTGGATGGGATCACTCCCTTATTGATGGGATAAGTTCCTCTTTGGTAGGGGTGCATGAACCATCTGGAGGTGCTCAATACACGTCGAACAACCTTCTAGAATGCTCTAGAAATGACCACAAGTAAGTTTTTGAAGATAAAACTTGCGCATTTTAACCTTTTCAGAGGGACGCACCTGCCCCTTTAGATACAGAGCGTCCTTGGACGCAGAACTCATGAACAATAGGTGCGTACCCGCAGGCAAGGTTTGAGAGAACCTGCGTACCCAGAGATAAACACATTTATAAAGACTTTCTCTCTTTCTTGGAGTTTGACATGGATAGCAGAGGCATAAGACTTGCTTAAGAGGGTAGTATGACTGTTGATAGAGCCATACCAACTGTAAATAGCCATGGTGACATTTTTTAGTGTAACAGATTGCCCCCTAAAGTGTGAAGCCTGGAATAGATTAGGGTTTTGTATTATCTAGGAAGGGTGAAGCGCTTTATCATTTCAAGGATTATCTCGTGGAGAGCCTGGTCAGAACCTGCAATTTTCAACACAAAATACATGTATAAGATTATATCATCACTGAGGTAGGCATTCCCATACTCAGATTAAAACTTTAACTAACAGACTAACTACTCTGATATAGGAATGATCTTGGTACATCATAATCATAGACTTTTGTAGACACAGTATGGGCGCAGCCATCTGCTTATGATTAGTCTACTTAGATAATGAATACAAAACTCCTCGCAGCCTGGATGGTGGAAACTAGATCCAGGGTCTTCATTTCTATTTCTCGAATTGGTACGATTTTAGCCATGCGAATAAATGAGTCGATGTCGAACATGGTAGAAACCACTTGATTACCAGTCGATGATGTGAACTGTTAACAAGCGTGAGAGAGACCACCAGTAATGTCAATGGTTCTCAAAGTACCCAGTACAATCCATGAGATGTGAATGAATGAGTTGATGTCGAACATTTCACGGAATCCTTCGATCGAAAGTCAATGATGTAAACTGACGCCAAAGGCGAGAAATCTGCCATTGATGCATGCAGACTTCAAGGCACTGACGATTTCTAAGTCATCTCTCTAGATAATGTGCTGATGTCGATAGAAAGTGACCCGTTGCAGGCAAGCCCACAACACGAAATCATAAGTTGAAGAAATGTTGCTGTAAGGACTGACTCAGGGATGGTCAAACGGATGACAAGTATTTTGCAGATGAAAGTTTTGCTTGCAGACCTCTTGAACACATAACGACACGACAGATGGTTTGGTGATAAACGACTCAAAGTTAATCCCCGGAACCCGGCTGAAGACTTTCAAAGTGGTTTGATCAACTGTGAGGTGAAGGATTTCCCAACCCAGGTGAATGAAAAGTGTCGTGTTCAAGAGTGGTAATAAAGTTTATTCTGAGACAAAAGGTAACAAATAGGCTCATTCTTCTTTTTTTTCCCCCACCATTTCCGGCAAGTACCTCTTTATTTTTAACAAGCTTGAGGAGGATAACATATGCTTGATTATAAGCTCATCCTTCGGATGAGTCCAACCTAGTTTTGATCCGAACCCTAGGAAGGAGTGGTTCGTTCCTATTTGTAATTGAACAGGTCCTTTACTGTGAAATGTTTAACGAGCCCAGTATAGGAGAAACTCAGCGTTTTTCAATTTTAGAGAGTCTGAAAAACTTAAGAAGACTCCAAGTTGAACTTTTTCGTAGATTTGTGTCCCTCAAGCCCGAAAAAGTATAAAATAATACCTGGGGGAACCGCTTGATCTTGCGACCAAGGAGTACTTTCATAATTAGTGTCATTGACCTGAAAAGTAAAAAGCGATCAAGGACACGTCGTTTTATTTCCGTATCGAGTTTGAAACGACAAAAACCCGACAATATTTTCCTGATTTTACTGTCAGAAAAGAGCTATAAGGGGACCGTCTTTTAATTCCGTTTTAACGAGTGTAAAAGAAACACTCGGCAATCTTTTCATGTTTTAGGAGTCTGAAAAGGGCTTAAAAGAGAACTCCAAGGT
Organism: Pinus tabuliformis; assembly: GCA_031772625.1. Lineage (NCBI taxonomy): Eukaryota > Viridiplantae > Streptophyta > Pinopsida > Pinales > Pinaceae > Pinus > Pinus tabuliformis. The sequence continues at coordinate 1,434,113,017 of CM062818.1, read as the reverse complement.
TTCACTTTTTCGTAAGTTTTAATGAGTTCGAAAAAATGATAAAAATGTACTCATGTGGCCGACTTTCAATTTAATTTACGAGCAGGAAAAGACGGAAAGAACTCGGCATTTTCATTTGTTTTACGAGAATGAAAAATAGCAAAATAATCTCGGGATTTTCATGGGTTTAACGAGTCTTGAAAATAACCGAAATTGACTCGAAATAGGTTTCATTTTTACAAAAGCTTGAAACAGAGAAAAACTATGCTTCAAAGTAGTTTCATTTTTTCACAAGCTTGAAACAGAGAGAAAACTGTGCTTGATGCCCCCTAAGCATAACTGCTAGAGCGCATGCCCCCCCAGCTTCCTTTCATTCAACCAGTTGGATGAAATGAAGTTTGAGTTACGAGATCATTTGAAAGACTCGACCTAAAACTGTAAGAAAATTATGCAAAACACTGAAATAACTAACCTAAATATACAACTTAACATTTACGAGATCTAGTCAATCTCTCGACTCAAGTAGAGGAGGATTTGTTTCATTTTTTAACGAGCTTGACACAGGAAAAGAACTATGCTCGGATTCAGTTTCATGTTTACGCAAGCTTGAAACGAAAAACTATGCTTGTTATAAGTTCACATGCCCCCAGCATAATGACGTAAGACGAGGTACATGCCCCCCAAGATTCATTGCATTCAATGAGGTGGATGGAATGAAGCTTTACTTTCAAGATCTTGGAAAGACTTGTGGGAGTTGTTTCATTTTTTAGTGAGGTTGACACAGGAAAGGAACTATCCTCAAAACCCTTGTTTCATTTTTTAAACGAGCTTGACACAATATAAGGAACTATGCTCATGACTACGCTACAATCTACCTAACAAAAACTCTACTCTAAAACCTTGATTCATTTTTTAACGAGCTTGACACAAGACAAGGAACTATGCTCATGACTCCTTGTTTCTTTTTTTAACGAGCTTGACACAAGACAAGGAACTGTGCTCTAAAATCCTTGATTCATTTTTTAATGAGCTTGACACAAGACAAGGAACTATGCTCATGACTACTCTCTACAATCTACCTACTTAACCTACCCTTGTTTCATTTTTTAACGAGCTTGACACAAGACAAGGAACTATGCTCAAAAATTTCGCATGCCCCCAGTATAATGATGCAAAACGAGGTACATGCCCCCCAGGCTTCATTGCATTCAACCAGATGGATGGAATGAAGGTTTACTTTCACTATTTAACTTGAAAAGGGAGTTGTTTCATTTTTAAGGAGGTTGACACAAGAAAAGAACTATCCTCATACCGGATTCATTTTTTAAGGAGGTTGACTCAGTAAAAAGAACTATCCTCTGAACAACTGATTCATTTTTTAATGAGGTTGACACAGTAAAAGGAACTATCCTCAAAACCCTACTTTCTACAATCTACCTTCTTAACCTAAAATCTACCTGATTCATTTTTTAATGAGGTTGACTCAGTAAAAGAACTATCCTCATACCTGATTCATTTTTTAACGAGGTCGACACAGTAAAAGGAACTTTCCTCGGACCATCCAATTTCATTTTTTAACGAGGTTGAGAGAGGAACAAACTATCCTCGTAATCACTGATCATGGCTTCCAACTGGAAGAAAGACATGTCAATGGACACACCTTGATCATGGCTTCCAAGAGGTCTTCATCAGAAGGAAGAATAGTTCTCTGGAAGGAACACATGTCAAGGGACTCAAAAGGGATAAGAACATCGTGTTCAAGTAATCCCATAGAGTTTTCCATGTCAATTACCGGATCTAAATCAAAGGAAGATGAGCAAATAGTGAGAGACTCACTTACATCGGTAACTGAAAACATGGGACCAGTTGCCACATAATTAACCCGTGGCAGGGTAGATACCACTTTAGAATCAGGAACATTTAGGGGTGTCATATTATTGGTAGTTGAGACAAGACTAGGGAACGAAAGCTGGTCTACAATCACAATACTGCCATTGTGAGGGAAAGACATCACGCGAAAGATTGTCGATACGACATCTTTCATTGCATAAACATAGTCTCGCCCAAGGAGTAAATTGAAATCCAAGGGACCTCGAACTACCATAATATCAATACAGACAGTTTTACCTTCCAAGGTAATAGAAAACTTAGGAAGGATCCCTAAAGGTTCACTAATGGTTCTGTTAAAAGCTTTCAGATTCTGTGTAATAGGCACAAGCTGAGGGGAACCCAAAGCTTTCTAAACAGTTGAGGATAAAATACTAACAGAAGCACCTTCATCTACCTGTGTACAATGTATGTCCCTACTACCAGCCTTGACAATGATTTGAAAAGGAATGGAGGAAGGAAGACGAGGTTCTGTCAGTCTATTCCAATCAAAGGAAAAGACCTCAGTACTTGGAGGGGGTTCTGTAGAAACAGGTGAAATACCCCCCGGCATAGAAGAATCTGATGTAACAAGAAGAACCTGAGCGGTATGAAGTTCACTCTCTGAAGGGAAAGTGGGATCGACCGAATGTGAAATTGAATCGACCACTTGATCAACTAATTGATCATCAACCTGAGTGACATGAGTTTCACTCTCCAATGGAAGAGTGTGATCGACTGTCCTTGAAGTTAGATCAATCACTCCGTCAGTTGACGGTAGGTTGGGAGAAAGTTTACGGTAACCAGTTGGAAATCCTTGCTGTGGAATAGTAAGGTTTTCCAACAATTTTGAGGCGTCATCCATGTGAGGGCAAACGTGAGTTTGATGACTCCCTTTGCATAACTTACAAGGAAACCTAACTTTACCCTTCTTCCCAGGAACCTGACTATCACTGGTTGATGGACCAATGGAAAGTTGATGGGATTTTTCTGACCAGACTTCCAAGACCTTTGGAATACCAGGACAATTGACAAGGAAGTGGTCACCCTTACAAAGCCTGCAAGGGTATTTGGGTTTACGATGCATGTCGGAGTTTTCCTCAACACAACTAACACTTACAGTCGTGGTTGGTTGGTTGACTTCTTTCTTATCTTGCTTCTTCTTCTTCTTCTTCTTCTTCCCTTTCTTCTTCTTCTTAGCCTCCTGGTTACTAGCATCAAGGCTATTACCAGGCGAAGAGGAAGAAATGGAGGAATCAGTCAAGAGTGCGGACACAACCGACCTTCCTAGAAGTCTAAGACATTCTAATGACAAACAAAACAAACTGGAGCTATCCTTCTCTAAACATGCATTATGATATGAGAAATCAAGTGTTTCGTTCTTACCTTTGTCCAAACGCTGTTGTAGAAGTCTAAGCTTTGTTGATCTGGATGAGCTCCTCCTTTTCTCCAAAACCTACAATCACCAACAGTCAAACAATTAAATAGCACCTGATTATAACATAAAACAAAGCATATTCAACATATAGACCAAGGAGTACATGAAATAACCCATAAACAACAAGTTATTGAGAAGAATGGACCAATTTGCATTAAAGGTAATCAAAAGGAACCATTACAACCTGAGCCTTGGTGTTGTGCAAGCTCCTTCCAGGGTCCACAAGAGTCTTCCTCTACTTTGACAAAGCTCACCCACTTCCAAATAGAACAAGCAAAGATGGCAATCTCTCCTCACAAGCTTCTAAATGGGAGTCCTAATTCCTGCAGCATTTACCCTTAGAAATGTATAGCTTTTTAACCTCCCTCCTTCTGGCCCAATGCCTGTATTTATAGTGCTCAAGAGGAAGTTAATCAGGTCCACCATCAATGGGATAGTCCCCTCTTTGGATGGGATCACTCCCTTATTGATGGGATAAGTTCCTCTTTGGTAGGGGTGCATGAACCATCTGGAGGCGCTCAATACACGTCGAACAACCTTCTAGAATGCTCTAGAAATGACCACAAGTAAGTTTTTGAAGATAAAACTTGCGCATTTTAACCTTTTCAGAGGGACGCACCTGCCCCTTTAGATACAGAGCGTCCTTGGACGCAGAACTCATGAACAATAGGTGCGTACCCGCAGGCAAGGTTTGAGAGAACCTGCGTACCCAGAGATAAACACATTTATAAAGACTTTCTCTCTTTCTTGGAGTTTGACATGGATAGCAGAGGCATAAGACTTGCTTAAGAGGGTAGTATGACTGTTGATAGAGCCATACCAACTGTAAATAGCCATGGTGACATTTTTTAGTGTAACAGATTGCCCCCTAAAGTGCGAAGCCTGGAATAGATTAGGGTTTTGTATTATCTAGGAAGGGTGAAGCGCTTTATCATTTCAAGGATTATCTCGTGGAGAGCCTGGTCAGAACCTGCAATTTTCAACACAAAATACATGTATAAGATTATATCATCACTGAGGTAGGCATTCCCATACTCAGATTAAAACTTTAACTAACAGACTAACTATTCTGATATAGGAATGATCTTGGTACATCATAATCATAGACTTTTGTAGACACAGTATGGGCGCAGCCATCTGCTTATGATTAGTCTACTTAGATAATGAATACAAAACTCCTCGCAGCCTGGATGGTGGAAACTAGATCCAGGGTCTTCATTTCTATTTCTCGAATTGGTACGATTCTAGCCATGCGAATAAATGAGTCGATGTCGAACATGGTAGAAACCACTTGATTACCAGTCGATGATGTGAACTGTTAACAAGCGTGAGAGAGACCACCAGTAATGTCAATGGTTCTCAAAGTACCCAGTACAATCCATGAGATGTGAATGAATGAGTTGATGTCGAACATTTCACGGAATCCTTCGATCGAAAGTCAATGATGTAAACTGACGTCAAAGGCGAGAAATCTGCCATTGATGCATGCAGACTTCAAGGCACTGACGATTTCTAAGTCATCTCTCTAGATAATGTGCTGATGTCGATAGAAAGTGACCCGTTGCAGGCAAACCCACAACACGAAATCATAAGTTGAAGAAATGTTGCTGTAAGGACTGACTCAGGGATGGTCAAACGGATGACAAGTATTTTGCAGATGAAAGTTTTGCTTGCAGACCTCTTGAACACATAACGACACGACAGATGGTTTGGTGATAAACGACTCAAATTTAATCCCCGGAACCCGGCTGAAGACTTTCAAAGTGGTTTGATCAACTGTGAGGTGAAGGATTTCCCAACCCAGGTGAATGAAAAGTGTCGTGTTCAAGAGTGGTAATAAAGTTTCTTCTGAGACAAAAGGTAACAAATAGGCTCATTCTTCTCTTTTTTCCCCCACCATTTCTGGCAAGTACCTCTTTATTTTTAACAAGCTTGAGGAGGATAACATATGCTTGATTATAAGCTCATCCTTCGGATGAGTCCAACCTAGTTTTGATCCGAACCCTAGGAAGGAGTGGTTCGTTCCTGTTTGTAATTGAACAGGTCCTTTACTGTGAAATGTTTAACGAGCCCAGTATAGGAGAAACTCGGCGTTTTTCAATTTTAGAGAGTCTGAAAAACTTAAGAAGACTCCAAGTTGAACTTTTTCGTAGATTTGTGTCCCTCAAGCCCGAAAAAGTATAAAATAATACCTGGGGGAACCGCTTGATCTTGCGACCAAGGAGTACTTTCATAATTAGTGTCATTGACCTGAAAAGTAAAAAGCGATCAAGGACACGTCGTTTTATTTCCGTATCGAGTTTGAAACGACAAAAACCCGGCAATATTTTCCTGATTTTACGGTCAGAAAAGAGCTATAAGGGGACCGTCTTTTAATTCCGTTTTAACGAGTGTAAAAGAAACACTCGGCAATCTTTTCATGTTTTAGGAGTCTGAAAAGGGCTTAAAAGAGAACTCCAAGGTTTCACTTTTTCGTAAGTTTTAATGAGTTCGAAAAAATGATAAAAATGTACTCATGTGGCCGACTTTCAATTTAATTTACGAGCAGGAAAAGACGGAAAGAACTCGGCATTTTCATTTGTTTTACGAGAATGAAAAATAGCAAAATAATCTCGGGATTTTCATGGGTTTAACGAGTCTTGAAAATAACCGAAATTGACTCGAAATAGGTTTCATTTTTACAAAAGCTTGAAACAGAGAAAAACTATGCTTCAAAGTAGTTTCATTTTTTCACAAGCTTGAAACAGAGAGAAAACTGTGCTTGATGCCCCCTAAGCATAACTGCTAGAGCGCATGCCCCCCCATCTTCCTTTCATTCAACCAGTTGGACGAAATGAAGTTTGAGTTACGAGATCATTTGAAAGACTCGACCTAAAACTGTAAGAAAATTATGCAAAACACTGAAATAACTAGCCTAAATATACAACTTAACATTTACGAGATCTAGTCAATCTCTCGACTCAAGTAGAGGAGGATTTGTTTCATTTTTTAACGAGCTTGACACAGGAAAAGAACTATGCTCGGATTCAGTTTCATGTTTACGCAAGCTTGAAACGAAAAACTATGCTTGTTATAAGTTCTCATATCATAATGCATGTTTAGAGAAGGATAGCTCCAATTTGTTGATCTGGATGAGCTCCTCCTTTTCTCCAAAACCTGCAATCACCAACAGTCAAACAATTAAATAGCACCTGATTATAACATAAAACAAAGCATATTCAACATATAGACCAAGGAGTACATGAAATAACTTATAAACAACAAGTTATTGAGAAGAATGGACCAATTTGCATTAAAGGTAATCAAAAGGAACCATTACAACCTGAGCCTTGGTGTTGTGCAAGCTCCTTCCAGGGTCCACAAGAGTCTTCCTCTACTTTGACAAAGCTCACCCACTTCCAAATAGAACAAGCAAAGATGGCAATCTCTCCTCACAAGCTTCTAAATGGTAGTCCTAATTCCTGCAGCATTTACCCTTAGAAATGTATAGCTTTTTAACCTCCCTCCTTCTGGCCCAATGCCTGTATTTATAGTGCTCAAGAGGAAGTTAATCAGGTCCACCATCAATGGGATAGTCCCCTCTTTGGATGGGATCACTCCCTTATTGATGGGATAAGTTCCTCTTTGGTAGGGGTGCATGAACCATCTGGAGGCGCTCAATACACGTCGAACAACCTTCTAGAATGCTCTAGAAATGACCACAAGTAAGTTTTTGAAGATAAAACTTGCGCATTTTAAACTTTTAAGAGGGATGCACCTGCCCCTTTAGATACAGAGCGTCCTTGGACGCAGAACTCATGAACAATAGGTGCGTACCCGCAAGCAAGGTTTGAGAGAACCTGCGTACCCAGAGATAAACACATTTATAAAGACTTTCTCTCTTTCTTGGAGTTTGACATGGATAGCAGAGGCATAAGACTTGCTTAAGAGGGTAGTATGACTGTTGATAGAGCCATACCAACTGTAAATAGCCATGGTGACATTTTTTAGTGTAACATGGGGGAAGCTCTGAAAAGAGAAAAAGTAATATTTTCTCGGCTGGAAAAATCATGAATAGAAAAATATCCTTCTAGTAGATTTAACCATTTATCTACAGCATCTGCATCTATTTAGCCCCAAAATATGGGAATGTCAAAGTTTACTTGTACCTTAAAATAAGTGGAGCTTCTAGAGTGGCTTCTCGATGTCGATGCGCCACTGATGGGCAACTATTGAAGGATCTGGGCAAAGTTGTCCATCATCGCGTTCCTTTGTTGCTCAAGGGCTTCTTCAAGCAAGATTTTGATAGGATCTCCTACCCCCTCGTCTTTCTTCTCATTCGCCATGGGCAGCTGTCGGGGTTTGCGAGGTTGATCTTGCAAAGCTTTAACTAGATCAATCCCTAACTCCTTATATCCCGACCTCGTTGGGGACATGCAAAGAAAAACAAATAAAGAGCAGACTGCTTTGATACCATTGATCTGGGTTTAAACAGGAACGCAACAAATTACAGATATAACCATAAATACATAGATGCAGCAAAACTAATATTTCATTTCATTAATGTAAAATACTGAAATATGCTTACAAACAGAAATGGAAATAAACTAGCTAGAGCGATGGTAGCTTATCTCTGAGAAGAGATGTGGCAGCTACATGCCTCTGGACTATGTTACAATGAGGCTCAAATGCCTATTTATTGTTGAGAAATAATTGAAAACCCTAAACATCCAAAAACCTAACCCAAGGAGATTAAGCACCAAACTATGGGCCCAGTTTGGGTAAATTGGTACACCAACTTCCCGGGGTTGTAACTTTGGCATACGATCTCCATTTGACATGCACAATACCTCGTTAGAAAGATTCTATCAGAGGAGTACAATTTTTAAATGACCAACTATAGATTTTGGCCCTAGTTTCCCAAAAAACATCGTTTAGGGCTTCAAAACGGCTCTGGAAGTTTAGGACCCAAAAAAACTGCCAAAAATAGTAAATTGTGCTACATTTAAGGAAACTGAAAAACTGAAAGAGACAGTTGTGGGGGTCCAAGTGGGATAGGTGGGTGGCCACCAACATCCACCTAGATCAGTTGTGCTCGTAGACAGATGTTGTGCTCACAGACAGGTGCTGCATTTTTCCAAGTCAATGGTCAAATTGCTTATCCAGGTGCCAATTCTTTGTTTTCTTGAAGCACTTTGTTTTGCATGTCGTTGAAATTAGTCACATGTGTTGAGGAAATGCGTTGCGTTTCATGGATAATATGTTGTGCTTTTCCTTTGCTCTATGTTTTCTTTTTCTTACCCAAAACAAACACCAATGGCTTGTTTTCCACCTTGATATTGAAGCCTCACTTATCATTCAAGTGATTTCAAACTTCATACCTGGTTGTTTCTTTCCTCAGAGGTCAAGAATCATTTTTGCCCCCACGTTGCGCTTTTTGCGTTGTGCCTGTGTTTTTAATTCTACCACTGTGACCAAGCAAACACTGGTTGTTGTTTTGGGTTTGGGGGATGAGTTATGTTATTTGAGTTTGACATACAAAGTTTGAATTCTAAATTGTTACAAAACTTTAATCTAAGCTCCATTTCATCGATGCTACCTCATTTGTTGTGCTTAATTGATATACACCAAGTTGCATTCAAGGAACCTTGGAATTCATCTTTGCTGTGAAAATCATGAAAAACCCAAATATGAAAAGGCACGAGGGAGGTGATATTGTGAGATTTGAACCTCAAGGCCTCACTTTAATAAATTCAAACCCATCAATCAGAGTTTCCTTTGAAACAGTTGGTTGCATTAAATTTTGTGAGAAGATCCAGTGGTATAATGTATAGCTTACCAGAGAATTTCCTTGAGATTCAGTGGATTAGATGTTAAGGTTGGAGGACTAACTTTTCCAGTGTCATGTGTCACTATCTCAGCTGCCACAAAGATTCCTCTACAAGGAAAGAAGTGGTTCAAGGGCATGCCTCTTGACATAGACAACTATAAAGATTTCTTGAAACCCTAATATAGAAATGAAGGGTATTGAGCCATTGTACCAAGAGAATACTTGTTTGAGCCCTATAGTAATATTTTGAAGGAAATCCAGAGATACTTTACCTGTGAGGGAAAATTTGGGAGGATCTATCAATATCATTTTAGGCTTTTGATGCACTTCACAAGAAAAATTTGAATCTGCACTTCTACTTTTTCGGAAGCCTTAGCACGATGGCAGACAAAGTGCAAGGAAAACAAATCCAAGTGGAACCTAGTCTTTTCCACTTCTCTTTGACTAAATTATTGGTGTTGGAGGAACTAAATAGGATAAATCAATCATGGCAGTCATTTATAGATTCTTCAAAGTTGGCAACTCACTTACCAACCAGATCCCTGAGTAAGAAGGACACGCCATCATTTATGGAAAGAGAAATACAAACACAAACTGGAAGCTTAATCAAAAGACCATCAGTTACTGTAGATCCATCATAAACAAAAAATAAAAACAAAAAACAAAAATAAATAAATAAAATAAAAAAGGTAAGAAGTTGCATTTTTCTCCTGAAGTAGTGAAGGTTCCCAAAAGGCCTCTCACTAGATCTTCTGAAAAGAAACTTCCCTTGGAAAAAACACTTGAGCAGACATCTGAACCTTTAGAGGCTATACCATAGGACATTGTTCCAAGTGACAAAGACAAGGATATTTTGGAATTGCAAGAACAGTTAAAGAAAGCACACTTGGTCATTGCCCAATTGCATCATGATAATGATGATTTGAAGAAGGTTTCTTTAGAAAGGAAAACTAAGGCTAATGAAGAAGAACCAATGAAAAAGGCCACACCATCTGTCACTAAGTCTAAAGGCAAGGAGAATATATTGAGAGAAGAAATTCAAGAGGTAGAAGCTCCATCACCTAGAGTCACTAGGTCTTCAGCTAGAAAATTACAAATACATGAAGAGAAATCAGTATAAGAAGGGAAGAAAATAGAGATAGATGAGGGGCATCATACTTTTAACAAGTTTAGGATGCAGTTGAAGAAAACCCACAATGATATTATTGAACTTAAGGAGCAGGATGAAAGGGCTAGGAAAATGATGTATGACCTTTTGAACATGTATGATCCAGCGATAGAAAATGCTAAGTATATGCTGAAGAGCTCTCTCCCATTACATAAGCAACTAAAAAACATATGCATATAGAAAATTACCATGAGGAAGGAGCTGAGATCTACCAAGCAGCAATTGAAGGATATACAAGATAAATACAAAGGTAAGTTGGATTTCCTAACCGAAGCAACCAAATTTTGAATACAGGAAGATGTAAATCAAAATGATTTTGGCCTTTTTTGTTTTTTGTCCAAGAATGATGGTTGAATGAGGTTGTATAAGGGGGTCAAGTAATATTTTAATATTTATTGAGAGTACAATCAACCAGACTCAAGAAACCATGAAACTTTATTTAAAGAGTAGCTCAAACAACATTTTTGTATAATTTTGGCCAACCATTAAGTGGAAATCAAGAATTTTGTCATCTTTTTGGAAAGTGGAGGGTTCAAAAGGGGTATCAAGAAGGTTGACATCATCATCAGGTTGTACATATTTTTCAGAGACCTTAGTTTTTTTCAAGACACATGGAGGATAGGTTTCGTTGCGCTTTCACAAGTGTTGCGCTTTTGTTGCAGGAGGAATTTTGAAAGTTTGAGCTTTGCATCATGGAAGAAGGTTTCCAGAGGAGAAGATGATGTTGTCCAGACCATTGCACACATGTACTAGTAATCAAGAAACTCATGGAGTGACCATAACTACATCAACCACTGATTCACTGTGCTTTGATGTTGCTTTTTTGCTGAACTAGGAGGTTGTGCAGCATCGACACTACGCTTCCACATAGTCAACTTTTTGACCGAGAATTTTATGTCTAAAATCTATGTAATTTATTTTTATGATGTTCGTTAATATTATGAGGCATATAATGGAATTGGATCTCGATTTAGGCTTTGAAATTAATGGAAATTTATTTTAGAAATCCTTGGTCAAAAGTTCCTATTTTTCTAAAAAAAACAGTTCTATTATCACTGAATTAGGTAGGAACAGAAATCCTATTAGGGAATTTCGTTCCCAGAGGTGGGAACTGGTTTATTTTGTTATATTTATATTGTAATTATAATTAAGCAAAGGGTTGGTCAGGTTTCATAAGAAGAGACATTGTTTGCTGCATTTTTCTGATATATTTTTCAGTCAATGATAATACAAAGGTATGATTTTACAGGGATTCTTGTGTCAGTTTCTATGGAGATGTGCTTCCTTGTTTTGTAAGTTATACGATGTTATCAATCATCCTTTGAATGGGTGTCTTCCTATTTAGCTAAACAAATATTTTTCTTAGAATTCGCTTTAAAAGGTGCTCTATTTCAGTTTGCTAAACAATTTATGCTTTCATCTTGAATGGAATTTATAATTCATCCAATTGTTTGATGCTCTATATGTCATTTTAAATTATCTTCTACTCACCCTCCTAAAACAAATTTGACTAAAAAAATTCCAAAAAAATTTCCTACCTTTCCCCTGTAGACTATCCCTCTTTCTCTTCATACAATCACTAGAAAATAATCAACTTATATAACCATATTTCCCGATGGATATGGCTTCTCCCTTCCAGCAAACCTTTAAAACCTATATTACTTTGAGCATCATACCTAGCCTAAAATCTAAGTGACTGAAGTTTTAGGCAAAGAGAGCCCTCCCTGAAGCTGGAAGGACTAGATTCCAACTTCCAAGTGGTTTGTGGTTACCTTTGGATTCCTCTCCTCAGCCTAGAGGAATTATTGAGTGCTAACAGCTCTCTAAGTGAGGGAGTGGAAATATCCATACCTAATTACCTTTACAAGATTACATATATGGTTGGATTATATTACCATGATGATCCAAGCCTATTATAATGATAAGTTAGTGTAGGGTTAACCCTAAGTGGTGGAATTTGGATAGTTTGGATGCATAATGTTGGGAGTGATATTGTCATTATATTATATGAATAACCTAAAATCCTATGTTAAAGGGAATTATTTCTATTTCTAGGATATTTTCCTTAGATGGTTAAAGCCTTTTCCTTTGGATGAAATAGATGAATCTTATAGGAAGTATAAATTAGTAAAGAAGATACCCAGATAAGGTAAGGCATATCTAAGGAAGTGGTTATGATACCTAATAGAAAGAGAGAGGGATTAGATATACATAAGTAGAAGAAGCCTCTTATTATCCTCATCAAGTAAATAATATATTGGCATTCCCATAAAGGAATGTACATTTATATTCACTAGCTTGAGTGCATAAAATGAATGCACAAACAAGCAAGATTGAGGAGTAAGGCATAAGACATGTGTATTCTTTAGGCAGTATTAAAACTACCTAGACTTCCTCGGTGGGAGGTATTGCTACTAAAGGTGTACAAAGAGAAAATGTCCAAGAGAAGAGTCGCTTGATAAGGAGATCCATAAGATGAAAATAATCCTTTTGAAGGTTGTTGAATGAATAAGAAGAGAAGTAAAATCTTATAAGCCTCAAATCCAAAAGAAAGTGCATGAGTAGGTGATGCTCATGGGCTTGCATATATATGTACATATGAATGCATATGTTTGGATTCAATACATGGTGAAAGTAATGTTGAATTAATTGATTAATTCATAGAGTAGATGCATGAATGTTTGTGCTAGTGTGGAGAAAAATGTAGAGCATGTTGTATATGTGAGAGTTGGACCTTACTCTAAGTATTGTACCTATTGAAACAATAAAAATATCTCTAGATAAAAAACATATAAGTCTTCATTTGGTAAGTAAGTGAGAATGTTATGTATACAACATGCTTTCATATGAAAGATAAAAACCCTATTAATGAGGATTCATATGAGGCTTGTCATTGGACCTAAGGAAAGGTTTTCAAAGATGAACTAGTTTCCATAAGCTTGTGTTGAGGCTATAAGGACTATGGTCCATTCAATGAAATAATAGTATAGACAATGTATTGATTGTCGATTATGGTCTATTCTTTGAAATAATAGTATAGACGTTATATTGATTATCCTTGAGGTGAAAGGATAATTGAGATGCTAGATATGATTATTATTTTCTATTAAGATGTAATTTTTGCAAAGAGATGATTAGGAAGTCCAATAGAGAAATTTTTCCAAGAGAAAAGCTAGGTGTTATGATCTTGGTTGAATTAGACATATTGCAGCTAGTAAGATGCATGCTAAAAGTGGTATCTTGGGTGGACTACATTTAACTTTGTTTGGAGAGAAAAATTGTGGAAGTAGTACAATGATGCAATATGAGATGGAATGAATACCATACATGTCATGCAAGTTATCAAACTAAATATTGTTGCAATTATTTACATCAAGTTGTGATGCTTGTGTACACATGAATGCAAAGGGGAGGGGTCTCGTAGATTATTATAAAAGATAATTTGGGATGATAATCCTTTGAAGAGAAATAAATAATATGGATAGAGTTTATTGTGTGTATATAATAAGCTATATTTTTAAATGAACTTGTGAAACTTCCCTCAAGAACTCAATGTAAAATTTCATCATGAAGAGCATATTGAGATCAAGGTAAGTCGAGGTGGACTTGACTAGATTGTTGAAAAGAGGAAAAAGGCATGGGATTAAACTAATTGGGCTATGAAACCTAGATTTTGTAAAGGATTTATAAGGAGGTTGAGACCCCTTAAATCCTCTTGCATATCTAAGTTACCATTCTCTAGATTGAGAAAAATGAATTCTATAAACAATTTAGGCATGAAAATGCTAGTAAATATGAGGAAATAATGATTAAATTGTGATAAAGATATGCTATGGAAATACTTGATATAGTTTGTTGATGGTTAAGGTGTTGTAGAACATGTATTGCAATTGGTTTAATAGTTGACATTGTGACTTTGATGGTGAGGAATAAAAGATGCACATTGTTCTTAAGAATTCAATATTAAAGAACACTTTTTAGAAATGAGATTGGCGATAGTATAAGTTATTTCAACCATCAAAAAATTGGGAACAATGACAAGGCGATGCTTTTTAAAAAGGTAAGGTGGAATCACATGGACTTCAAGAAAAAAAATTCCAATAATGTACCATTAATGCAAATTATTATATCTAAGCCAGAATTAAATTAAACATGACCAACAATTATAGGTAATTTAAAAATTCCTTCAAACACATTTAATATCTTTAATGTTATTTTATAATTAAGTGTATGGCTAACATTGATACTCAAGTACAGTATGATGATCAATCCAGTATACTCCCAGCATACCAAAATAATAAATCTTGGCAATGCATGTATGCTTTGATTTGTCAGGATGGATAACAACCAAATGAAAGAGTATTATATTCATGAGATGGATTATGTGGGGAAATGTGAAGAAAATGATGGACGTATTGAGAAAAGGCATGATTATGTAATGCAGGAATCATGAATGCAGTGATAAATAAACTAAGACAAGTGTATAGATGCATGATGCCATAGATGCATGATGTGCATGTGGACATGAGCATTGGTCCAACAATTTCTAGACCTTGCAATGAGAAATTTCATTATGCCTTTTTTAGTGTGGTGGTCAAGCATTTGTGAATGGACATTGTATACTCTATTAATAAGAAATAAAGGGATTAATATTAAACGTGAAAATTGTATGAAAGAAACGGTTGAAAATGTGTTGCTAATGCATGAAATTGTTGATGCATATACGCATGAATATCATTAATACCATGTGATTCATTCATTCATGAGTTACTATGACATGCATTAAATCTTGACACCTACATGATGAGTTATGATGATGCATATCCTTCGTGCATTGAGTGGATGCAAACTTGCATGAGATAAGAAATTGCATAATTGCATGTCATGAAAGGAAGGGACTTCCAAAACTTTAAGTTGTTAAGTATTAAAATGAGTGGTGTGAATCCCTCATCCCACGTACAAAGTGGAATTTACGAAGCATGTAACCTGTAAAAGAGATGATTATGTGATTATTATTTTTGGCCTTATGGTTATTAGAACAAATGTTTAAATTGCATGTTGAGATGCATGGAATAGTAGTAATGTATGTACATTATGCAATGAATGTTTCATTTCAATTTATGTAGTTGAAAATGATTAGATTATGCTAAGTGCCAAATCTAAAATCAATTTAGGAAATATTGTAAATTAGATAATAAAGGATTATATGTATTATACTAGATTTTTTTGGTGGCTTGAAATTTTAGATAGCAAGTAGAATGGTTTTGCATATAGAAATGAGTGTAAGTCCATAATTATGGTACTACTACATATAGGATCCGAACATCATTCGAATGATCTCATGAAAGTGGAATATTATTTCTATATGAAGCAAGTTTGAGATAAACTATTTTTTATTAAAATTATTATGATAATATTTAATGAAAAAATTGTTGAAAATTCGGGCATTTATGGGAAGAAATTCCCCATAAAAAAACCTAATATCCCAAAATAAAACCCTATGTCACAAAGAGGATTTCTATTGGTCAAAGAAGAATTCAAAAGTGGATAAAGGAATATTATTATTTGAGCAATCATTTGGAAAAAATATTATTAAAGGAGATTCAAGAAAATATATTTAAATATTATTTTTGAGTAAAATTTAAATTCAAATGTTTCCCTCCAAAGATTACAAGTTGGCTTGAGTCATCCCATCGAAATTGTATATAAAAGAAACCCTTGTGGCCAATTTGGGATATAACAATGATCAAATTTAAAGAGGCTCTTTATGATATGTATAGGCTTCATGTTCCTTGGCATTATTAGGGTTTGCATTATTTGTGGCAATGTGTATTATATATGTTTGATGGTTCATTGACAATATATCTCGTTTCCTATGACACACAACACATCTGAAGCATTGCATTTTTTGAAGCATCACATCTGTTGTAATGAGGCATCTCATCACATCTAAAGAATTGTATATGTTATAGGAGGCATCACTATATTCTTGTGAAGGCATCGCTATAATTCCATCATCCCTATCATGGAGGAATCACTCTATTCTTATGAAGGCATCACAATTCTATACTACTCTATTATGTGGGTCATCTATCACAATGATCATTACAGTGTCTCATTATAGTATTTTCTACAACAACTCCTATTTGTATATGGCTCGCATTGAGGTCTCAGTGGCTTGCATCATCTCTAGTAACATGTACTCTCTGTGGCTTGGAAATTTACAGTGATATTTTAGTGGATTGATATATAATTATTGTGGCTCGAAAAATATTTAACAGTTCGCATCAATACAATGATTCATTTATGTTATAATTATGACATGGATCTCGCTTGATAAGTGGCTCACACCCTATCTCTATGACTCGCATTTTTCACTACAGTGGCTCGTAATGTTTTGAGCCTTGAAATATGTTATATGGCTTATGTTCGATAACTTGAAGTGCTCAACGGCTTCCTTATGATATCTATGGCTCGGCTAACTATTATGAGACTCACTTTTTTGCTTCTATGACTCGTTGTGGCTAATTCTACATTTTTTGTCGTATGCACTCTATTTCTAGATATTCCCACCTGTAGATCACCTGATAAAGCAATAGACTAAAGAAAAATACTTGATCTACTTCTACAACCAATTTAGCGGAAGCTTAATCGAACATGAGCAACATCAATAAGAACACATATAACTGATAAGAAGGAATCAATCACACATAACACAGAAGATATAACCCGGGGAAAGCCTCAGCCTAAAACCCCAACTCTGTATTATCATACAAGTGGAAATATAGCCAGTATTACAAAAAGAATCAGCTCAAAAGCTATCCTGCTCTCTCTGCAATACCTCTGCTGCTCATAGATAGTCAAAGGCCTCTATCTAACCTCTGGTCTGCCCTCCAAGCCTCCTATTTCTTTGCGCAATTCTGATTGGGGTCCAGTGCAGCCACTTGTGTGAATTGGCCTCTTCACACACTCACTAACCTCTGATCCAACTACGCAGTCCTGAAGGAGATAAATCCTCATCATGGATGAGCTTCCTTTATAGGAAAAATATTCATCCAACTGATAGTACATTGTCCCTTCTCTGATCTCAACTGGGTCTCTGTCTAAACTGACATGCATGAGTTATTCATGAGAGAATCTTTAGTTATCTGAAGTGCAACAGTTATATGCAAGCATGCATTAACTAACTGAACTCACATTAATTTAAACAAACGGTTTAAATCAATCTAACTGGACTTGACTTTGTTAACTAAGCCAACTAATTACAACTCAAATTAGATGTCATCCTTATCTCTTTAACTCATGGATAAATTCCTCAATTAATAGAGAAAATGTTGCATGTCCTCACATAGACTTCATGTTTGATTTTTCACAACTAATTAACTCATGGAGAATTGATTAATTTATTTTCAAACAGCTGTTAAGTTCAAATTAGAATTTTACTTCCTATTTTTAGTCCAAGGACTGACTAAAAGAGAAATCCATCCTGAACTGATAAAAATAGCAACGTTATTTTTAGCACTTCCATTTTTCATTCCCTGTTGCTCAATCCAGCACTGATACCCAAACTGCTATTTACAGCAGTGTTATTTTTAGCACTTCTATTTTTAGCATTTCTTGTTGCTATTTTCAACACCCCCTCTCAACAAGAAAGGCATCCAACTCGAACCTGATCCTGTACCTCTGGAATGTTCTGCATGCAACACTTCTACCAAGTGTGGTTGCTCCAGCAACTCTCGAAACAAAAAAAAAAAAAAAAAAAAAAACAAACAAACAAACAAACAAACAAACAAAACAAAACAAATCAAAAAACAAAAAACAAAAACAAAAAGCAAAAACAAAAAACAAAAAACAAAAAACAAAAAACAAAACAAAAAACAAAAAACAAAAAACAAAACAAAAAACAAAAAACAAAAAACAAAACAAAACAAAACAAAAACAAAACAAAACAAAACAAAAAAACAAAACAAAACAAAACAAAACAAAACAAAACAAAACAAAAACAAAACAAAACAAAACAAAACAAAAAAACAAAAAAACAAAACAAAACAAAAAAAAACAAACAAACAAACAAAACAAAACAAACAAACAAACTCCCCACTGACCTCTCTGTTGGGCTAGAAACATGCATCTCGCACCGTTGCACACCTCTATGTGCCATCCTGCACTGGTGCAACACTCCTGTGCCTCTCGCATTGTTGCAGCCTGCTAGCTCTATACATTCCTGGGACTCTTGCACTGTAGCTCTCTTTGCTGCTCCATCCGCATCTGTCTCTACCCAATCAGTCAGTCTTGCTACTCCTCATCGAGGCTTCTGTAGCAAAGTCGAATCAAAGAGGTTGGGTACCTCAAGGATCTGCCCCTCCTCCCTGGGACAACCACTCCACATCGCCCCACCTCCTACCTGGAGGTATAGCTGCATGTGATCCCTCTGCCCACCTGGATCAAAGTTTTCCCCTACTGAAGGTCTCTGCATGAGTAGATGTCTCTACTCGATCTCCTCTCAGCTTCTCTAGTTGTGGCTGCTCCACAACCTCCTGAAGTTGCTTCACCAATCGTGGCTCCTCCACAATTGTCTGAGACTTCATCTGACGCTGCATGTTGAGAGGTAATATACTCTCCCTCTCAACCACCAAGTCTCCATCAGTTGCCTTGCTCCTCAAGGCTTTGCATGCATCTTGTACCTCAAGAGCATGCAGGTTCTTGACCTGTGAACTGATCTGCTTCACCTGTTTAATGATGATGTGTCTAAGGAGAACCTTTCCCATATTAAAGAATACATCATAGCCTCTGTCTTCCAGCATCGCGATCGACACCAAGTTTCTCTTTAGTCCTAGTACATACTTGACATCGATCAAGGTAAAGTGAGCTCCATGCTCCCTCTAAAAAATAACTCTGCCTACACCTGAGACACTATACTTTTCATCATTACCCATCGTTGTGAGTATCTGGAAATATTTCTCCTCCAAAGTACTAAACAAACTCTTGTCGTCGATCATGTGGAAAGAAGCTCCACTGTCAAGAAACCAACCACTTCCCATCATGGATGAAACCATGCATGCGAACAGTGTGAAATCCAACTCGAACTGTGAGGCCAGTGCCTCACCTTCTGATCCTTCCACGGATCCCTCCTTGGATTTCCTCAGTGGACAATTTGTAGCAAAATGGCCCACCTCATGACAATGAAAGCATCGCACTTTTGATTTTTCAAACTTCTTCCCACCATGGGAAGAACTGGATTTGGAATGAGAAACCTTCTCCTTCCCCTTCTTCGCCTTACTCGCTAAGGCACAATTTTCTTCATCCTCCATGGATGAAGAACCATCTCTAGTGCTTCTTCTTATCTCCTCCTGCATCAACTCCGACCAAAGTTATTCCCAATCTAGCAGTTTCTCTCTTCCATTAATCGATTCCTGGTAAATATGCCAACTTTTGGGAAGACCGAGGAGTGCAAGACTCACCATGTCATCATCAGCTATCGTGATCCCTACACTTCCAAGCTCATCCCTGCATGAGGTGAGTTTGTTTAAATACATAGAGATTGTGTTTCCCTTTTCACACTTGATCTTCTGGAGCTTGTCCTTTAGTGCCAGCTTCCTCTGATCACTGCTATTCTGATATAGATCTTTCAATGTTTTCCACATTGAAAATAGTGTCTCCTTCCCATGGAGACTCGAGACTATGTGATCTCGAACTCCCTCCAAAAGGATTCTCCTTGCTCTAGCCACAAATTTCTTCCATTCAGCCAATTCAGCAACACCAGTCGACTTGGGGACTTCTTGATCATTGATCAAGTCCTTTAGACCTTTATCTTCTAGTACTGCTTCCATGCAATCCCCCCAGGCTATATAATTCGAACTGCCGTTAAGGGTATATTCGAGTCTCAAACCATTGAACGCCATAGGTGAAATAGAGATGTGATAAGAACTCGATTTCTATATTCAGGAATCTTCTAGTACTGCTTCCATGCAATCCTTCCAGGCTATATAATTCGAACTGCCGTCAAGGGCATATTCGAGTCTCAAACCATTGAACGCCATAGGTGAAATAGAGATGTGATAAGAACTCGATTTCTATATTCAGGAATCACAAAATTCAACTTCTCCCTTCTTGTATATTGTTATTCCTTGATCACCTGTGCTCTAATACCATGTAGAAATTCCCACCTGTAGATCACCTGATAATGCAATAGACTAAAGAAAAATACTTGATCTACTTCTACAACCAATTTAGAGGAAGCTTAATCAAACATGAGCAACATCAATAAGAATACACATAAGGAATCAATCACACATAACATAGAATATATAACCCGGGGAAAGCATCAGCCTAAAACCCCAACTATGTATTATCATACAAGTGGAAATATAGCCAGTATTACAAAAAGAATTAGCTCAAAAGCTATCATGCTCTCTCTGCAATACCTCTACTACTCATAGATAGTCGAAGGCCTCTATCTAACCTCTGGTCTGCCCTCCAAGCCTCCTATTTCTTTGCACAATTCTGATTGGGGTCCAATACAGCCACTTGTGTGAATTGGCCTCTTCACACACTCACTAACCTCTGATCCAACTCTGCAATCCTGAAGGAGATAAATCCTCATCATGGATGAACTTCCTTTATAGGAAAAATATTCATCCAACTGATAATACATTGTCCCTTCTTTGATCTCAACTGGGTCTCTGTCTGAACTGACATGCATGAGTTATTCATGAGAGAATCTTCAGTTATCTGAAGTGCAACAGTTATATGCAAGCATGCATTAACTAACTGAACTCACATTAATTTAAACAAACTATTTAAATCAATCTAACTAGACTTGACTCTGTTAACTGAGCCAACTAATTACAACTCAAATTAGAACTCATCCTTATCTCTTTAACTCATGGATAAATTCCCCAATTAATAGAGAAACTGTTGCATGTCCTCACATAGACTTCATGTTTGATTTTTCACAACTAATTAACTCATGGAGAATTAATTTATTTATTTTCAAACTGTTAAGTTCAAATTCGAATTTTACTTCCTCTTTTTAGTCCAGGGACTAATTAAAATAGGAATCCATCCTGAACTGCTAAAAATAGCAATGTTATTTTTAGCACTTCCATTTTTCATTCCTTGTTGCTAAATCTAGCACTGATACCCAAACTTCTATTTATCGCGGTGCTATTTTTAGCATTTCTTGTTGCTATTTTCAACACTATTTCCATGTGACGTATGGATAGTATACAATAGTGAGACAATGGTATATGAAAATGACTTGGATACATTGACATTGACATGGGAGTAACTATGATAAAATGATTGGAAGTGACCTCATTTGTTTTGATAGTAATTGGAAGTGACCCTATTTGTTATGATAGTGACTGGAAGTGACCCTATTTGTTATGAAAGTGATTGGCAGTGACCCTATTTATTATTAAATTGATTGGCAGTGACCTATTTGTTATGATAGTAATTGGCAGTGACCCTATTTGTTATGAGAGTGATTGGCAGTGACCATATTTGTTATGACAGTGATTGGAAGTGAGCCTATTTGTTAGGACAGTGATTAGCAGTGACCCTATTTGTTATGACAGTGACCTTGTTGGATTGACAGTGACATAGATATGACAATACCCTTGATGATAATGATTACATGATAGATGAAAAATGTGATATCATATTTGACATTGATATGATATAAACTCTCTTACACTTATCTCATTTAGTTCACAAATGAAGTTGTGAACTAACTTGGGTTGGCCCTAGGAGGCCTAATGTGATTGTTATATCCATTCTCATTGTACTTTGTATCTCAGCTGAATAATTGATGAATATCTAATAGAAGAATAATTTGGTTGGATTTCCCCCTTTGTGTGGTTTTACCCTAGTCTCTCACCTAAATCTCAATGTCTCTAATGTGCATGTGCTTTTTCTATTGTTCTTTATTGTTCCAATGCAATGATGATGTTATTGTTCTATCTACATAATTGCTACTTATGTTATGATGTTATGGGGTGAATTTAATATGTAAATGATGAAAAAGGATATAAATGCAATTATCTTTAGCATAAAACATCTATCCCTAAAAATTAACATGGTATCAGAGTTGGACTAAAGAAAAGTAATTAGAGATCACCCCCATGAAGACACCTATGATGGATCAAGTAGAGTGAAAGGGATGAAGATGACCGAGACCTAAAAGAATTCTAGGGTTTGAAGGAAACCCTAGTAAGCCTTTTGCTCTTGCAAATAGAAGCTAGTGTTTCAGAGAAACCCTAGGAGCGGTCTTGGATATGGTAAAGGACTATAGAAATGGAACCTTAGTGTGAAACTTCTTGATAATATATGATCATTGAGAAGCACTTAATAGTTTCATAGACATCATAGGAGAATGGTATGTTATAGAATCAGTGGTCATTGTATACATTGATGATTGGACTTGGTTTCCAATGAAAGAGAATAACGATACAAATGGTACATTTCTTAATAATATGACATTAACATATGGTTGATGGATAGGGGTGACTCATGGAAGCTAGATCAAGAGGGAGTTGATAGTTTCCTATATCTCTTGTTAAAATATAAGTACTTTCAATACTTGTGTTCTTTCTTTGTGACACTACTCTAGTTTAGATTTATTGTTTTAGACTATTGTTTATTCTTTTTGCATGAATTTTTGAATGCTTCTTTCAATAACCTCTTGAATGAGAATGTGATCAAGGAAAGCAGATACTTAGGATCATCAAGATGTAGAATATTGTAGGAAGAGTCAGCTCTAAGAGTGAACTGGTGCAAGAAAATGAAGGAGCCACTCTCATATCTAGAGAAGAAAGACAATCCTACCTCATCATCAGATACAACAAATGAATGTAAGGACCTAGTCCTCAATATTGAGATTGAGAATAACTTTGAGCCATCCCATGATTAGAGTGGCAATTGAATGGACAAGAGCTTAGACCTTGGAGGAAGGAGTGCAGTCTCCTAGATTGATGATTCAAGAGGCTTTTTATTTATAGGGAGTGAACTTTCACGTAATGATGAGCTATTCTAAGATAAGGAGAAGACGAGAAATAATATGTCCTTCATGAAAGGACCATTTTTAAATAACAAGATACGATGGTGTCAGATGCTTTTTTTATGCTAAACTGGGATGAGGAATATTCTCTCACCAAGAGAGGACTATGGTGAGATCATAACACATGTTGTCTGATGCATTATTATCTAATGTATGTGAAGTGGGCTTCCTTCATGATATTTAAGAAATAAGTGTACTCAAAGCCACCTTGCGGCTTCGAGGCACATAAGAAGAGACTCATTATTTCATATTGAAGTAAGTATCATGTGGACTCAAGAAAGTCCCCTAGACCTCGCATATATGGATTGATTGACATATGATGTAGACTACAACCACTCTTCAAAGTTGAAAGGATGTCTTTAATATTTGGTTATATATGCTGACAATTTCTTTATGATAGGATTAGATCATCTCCATGTTCAGACCCAGAGGGAGCTGACCCCAAAGTCCATATGATTGACATTTTGAGATTATAAGAGAAGATGAGGACTTCCTTGTTAAGAGAAGTATGTTATCAGAGGCTTGGCATGATGAATTACACTCAAGTAGTTGAGTGAGACTACTCTTCAGACTCAAATTTGATGGATCCCATGATGATCTAGAAATCATATGAATTATTTCTTAGAAGCATGAGCTAGATAGAGCTTGGATATTTATATTAGGTTGTTATTAAATATGCATTGATATTTACATTAGGCTATTAATCATGGATTGCGATATACTTCCAAAAATGTGAGACTTCATGGATACACCGATGATTGACTAAGACTGAAAATGTTGTTGACAAGAAAAGCACGTTTGGGTGCCATTATAGCTTGTCGTCTTCCATGCTTACCTAGATGAACCAAAAACATAAGTTTGTTGATTTGAGTATGGCTAAGGTTGAGAAAACTATTGTTGGCATAGCTAGTTGTGAGGCAGTGTGACTGAGAAATCTCTTTGGAGAGTTGTTTGAGCAGGTAGTGTATACAACAATGATATATTGTGATAACAAGAGTTGGAACTGACTAGTAGAGAATCACATGTTCTATGACAAGTCTAAGAAAATTGAGATTAGATATCATTATATCAAAGAGGACATGTAAGACTCCTTCACATTTTGATAGATGAGAAAATAGTCGACATACTTACCAAGCCTTTTTCAAAAAGGAAGTTATTGGTCTTCAAAGAGAAGCTAGGACTGATGGATGTGACCCTCACAGGAAAGGATCACGACTGATCATGGACACCGATCTATGATCTTCCCCCTTGTTTGATCTCCCAAGGAGAGTAATTGAGCCAAAGAGCTCCTCGGGTCGAGGGAACTCATTTGATGATAGGATATGTGTGATCTTTACCTATCATGGTAAGTGGTATCCTGACTTTTGTCAAAGGATGTGTCTGGTTTTTACCTATGGTAAATGGTATATCCAATGTTGTCAAGTATACCCTAGTATACATCCTACCCATAAGCTAGGATTATTTGGATTTGTCAGGCCAGGTTAACTCCAGAAATTAATGAGCGCAAGAAAGAACTGATTGATATTATTCATTAGGTAACTCATGTTTATATACAAAAGTAAAAACGGATCAGTTCATCTTCTAGATGACTGTCCAGTTCACCCATCCGTTTCGGATTAGGTGTCAACATTCCCCCCCCTTAATCTGAAGGGATGTTGGTGAGTCCAAGCATCGTTCTAAATCTTTCAAGATTTTCTCCTCCAAGCGCTTTGGTGAAGATGTCTGCAATTTGCTCGTTTGTGGAACAATGACGGAGATGGATTGTTTTGGCCTCAACATGATGTCGGATCAGATGATATTTAGTATTGATGTGCTTAGTACGATCATGGAACTTTGGATTCTTGGCCAACTTTATTGCAGATGTGTTATCAATCATGAGTGGAGTTGATTGTATTTGTTTTACTTGCAAATCTTCAAGAATTTTCCTAAGCCACACAATTTCTTTCGTTGCTTCCGCTGCTGCCACGTATTCTGCTTCTGTTGTGGAATCTGCTGGTACTGATTGTTTGCGTGATCTCCAGGAGACAGCTCCTGATCCAAGACTCATAGCATATCCTGAAGTATATACCCCAGTTTCTTTGTCTCCATCGAAGTCTGAATCAGAGTATCCAATCAAGTTGAAGTCGTCCACCTGTGTATACTTGATTCCAAGGTCTTGAGTTCCCTTCAAGTACCTTAGAACTCTTTTTGCAACAGACCAATGTCCCTCACAAGGCTTTTGCATAAACCTGGAGAGGATTCCAACAGCAAATGAAATGTCTGGTCTGGTAGTAGTGAGGTAGATGAGACTTCCTACAAGTTGTCTATACTTTGTTGCATCCTCAAATTCCTTTCCTTCAATAGATGTGAGCTTCAAGTTTTGTTCCATTGGAGTACAAAGGGGATTGCACTCTGTCATGCCAAATCTGTTTAACAAATCTCCAATTTATTTCTTTTGAGAAAGAAATATGGACTTTGGATGTTGGGTTACTTCAATGCCAAGATAGTAATGAACATAGCCCAAATCAGTCATTTCAAAAAATTTCCTAATTCTTTCTTTATGGATGCAATATAGCTTTCATTGTTCCCTGTCATTAAAAGATCATCTACATATACCACAAGATATACAACTGTTTTGCCAACTTTCTTGACAAATAAATTTGCATCATCAAGATCAAAATGATTGAAGTTGAGTTTCAGAAGATGCTCAGTTAGTTTTTCATACCAGGCTCGTGGTGCTTGTTTGAGGCCATACAAGGACTTCACAAGTTTGCATACTTTGTGTTCATGTCCTTTCACAGCAAATCCTTCAGGCTGGGACATAAAAACATTCTCTTTTAGATCTCCATTCAAGAATGCAGTTTTTACATCCATTTGATGGACTTTCCAACCGTTCTGAGCAGCTAGTGCAAAGAGTGTCCGGATGGTGGCCCATTTTGCTGTGGGAGCAAAAGTTTCCTCATAATCGACCCCTTCCTTCTATGCAAAACCTTTTGCCACAAGCCTAGCTTTGTGCTTGTCAAGTGAGCCATCAGCTTTGTACTTGTTCTTGTAGACCCACTTGCAGCCAATTGGTTTGGTTCCAAATGGAGGATCAACCAGCTTCCAAGTGCCATTCTTTATGAGGGCATCATACTCCTTCTGCATCACTTCTTTCCATTCATCATGAGAAGCAGCTTCTTTGAAGGAAGTTGGTTCAAAATCTGTAGACAAGTTCAATTCACAATCATAAGTAACATCCATATCAACAGGTGAATTAGAGTTATCTACATCACCTCCATCTTGTCGGTTTGTATTTTTGGTTCCTGTTTTTCCAATTTCATTAGGATGAACACTTTCAAGTGTCTTTGTCAGCCACTTTGGGGGACCTTTCTGAGATGGTCCAGGCTGTTCTGTTGATTGAGTTGGGACTGAATCAAGATTAAGTCTCCCAATTCTATCAATTACATCACTTAAAGCATCATCCGTTGTTGGAGTGTCATGCAGGGGAGATTGTTCTTCAGAAGGAGATTCCACATGTTGATCTAGTATAGGAATCCCCCCTTCAAGATGTGGAATCTGATTATCAAACTCTTGGAATGATTTCGGTTTTGTGAATCTATCCAAGCGATCAAGTTGCCGCTCAACAACACTGTCAGATTTGGATGATTCAAGAAAAATGACATCTCTAGATAAAACAAACTTTTTATTTACTTCATCATAAAGGCGGTATGCTTTAGATGTGTTTGAATACCCCAGGAAGATACACTTATGACTTCTAGCACCAATTTTGTTTCTATGTACCTTTGGTATTAAAGCATAACAGGTGGAACCAAATATCCTGAGATGTTTTACCGAAGGAACATGTCCATACCACAATTCATAAGGAGTCTTGTTTCTTATAGCACTAGATGGGCATCTATTCTTTATATATGCAGCACATAGAACAGCATCAGCCCAAAACATTGTCTTTACATTTTTGAAGAAAAGCATGGATCGTACCATATTCAAAATTGTTCTGTTCATTCTTTCAGCTACACCATTCTGTTGAGGATTATAAGGCACAGTTGTTTGATGTTTAATCCCATGTTGGCGAAGATAGTGTTCAAATTCATTTGATGTATATTCTTTTCCATTATCAGTGCGAATAGACCCAATATGAGATTGTGCATCATTTTCAATCCATTTATGAAAATTCTTGAATGTTTGAAAAGCATCAGATTTGTTCTTCAAAAAATAAACCCAACACATTCTGGTGTAATCATCAATAAATGTCATGATATATTTATTTCCATTTGCAGAAGGAACAGGCATTGGACCACATAAATATGAATGAATAAGTTCAAGCTTCCTATGTGCTCTTGAATGTGAATCATGAAAAGACTGTTTGCTATGCTTTCCTAGAATGCAAGCATCACATTGTTTATGTTTTCTAGGAATTGTAGGCAAACCAGCAACACCATTTTTCTTCAACAAGCGGAGACTATCATAGTTTAAATGTCCAAATCTAGCATGTCATAATAAACTTGATGGAAGTGCATCTTCTTCATGATGAGAAATATATGAGAAATGTTTTGCATGAGCAGAGGTTCCTTGCAGTTTAAGAAGTCTTTCTTCTTCTATACCCCTCATGACAAGTGAGTGGTCAGATGCCTTTCTTACCTCAAGCTTGCCATCAAACATGTGAATGGAGTGACCTTGCTGGCGGATGTGGACCAAGGACAGCAAGTTTCTCTTGAGCTGTGGGAGATATAGAACATGATCCAGAAGAAAGTCTGGAAGACCAGGCAGTTTAAGCCTGATTGTGCCAAGCCCTGATGGCTTGATTTTTGACTGATCTGCAAAGTATACTGCTCCATCAACATTGTCAGTGAAATCTTCAAAGAAATCTTTCCTATGAGTCATATGACAGGTTGCTCCTGAATCAAGCAACCAGTCATTTTTCGAAGAAGCAAGTGAAGCATTAAACAAATCTTCATTTACTCCAATCTTACATTGTGCCTCAATATAGTGAGCGGATTCAGGTGCTTTACCTTTGTCTGTGTCATCAGTTTTACCTTTCCGCTGATTTCTTCTCTGCTCAACTTTGTCCCATGGTAGCTTGCATGTAGAAGCATCATGTGATCCATTTCGTTTGCAGCGAATGCAATGCAGATCTGCCTTTTCTGCTTGAGGATGTCTGCCCCCCCTGCCTCTGAAGTATCTTCCTCTTCCTCTTCGTCCACCTCTTCCTCTTGTAGAATCTTGAGCAGGATGCTTTTCTTTATGAGCAAGGAAAACAGTCTCTTCAGAAGATTCAGGGATTGTTTTCTTTCCAAAGTCTTTCTCTCTTTCAGCAAACTTTTTCACAAGAGTGTCAAAGGTTATATCTTTAAGATTTCCATTTGCTTGTAAAGACTCAAGATAATTAGAGTAGGTAGGATAGAGTGCTTTGAGAAAGGCAATAAGAGAGATATCCAGCTCAACCTTAGTGGATTTAATATCATGCATTATAGACTTTATTTCAGATGCAAGAGCAAGAGGATCATTATTTTTCAGTTCAAGAGTGAAGAGTTTAATCATGAGCTGAACAACTTCAAGTGCAGAATGTGTATCATAGAGTTCTTTCAGCTTTTGTAAAGCTTCAAAGGCAGTGGAATAGGATGAAATATGACGACTTACTTCCTCATTTACAGATGTTGCGATCAATGCATAGGCTTTGCTATTCTTGTTTTCCCAAATGACAAGTTCTTTATCTGATGTAGGCTGCACAGGGTCTTTGTCTTCTTCTCCGACACACACTCCTTTCCACAGCTCATTGTAGATGAGGGTGTGTTTTACCATTCGAGACCATTCTGAATAGTTCTCCTTGCTAGTGAGAACTATTCCTACCATAGAAATGATTGAATGCATTCTGTAAAAAAAAATATCTCTGCCAAAAAACTTTTGTTGAGAAAAAAAATCCTTATATCATAGCCTTATGCATTTTATTTTCCTTCTAACATTTCATCAGCATATCATCAGCATTTCTTATATCACCATTTCTTTATATCACTTCCACAATATTATGTTTTGAGAAAAAAAAGAGGGCGCTCAAGATATCTCTTCAACATATATCACTGCTACAATATTATGTTTTGAAAAAAAAAAGAGGGCGCTCAAGATATCTCTTCACCATATATCACTGCTACAATATATATCAATGCAAAAAACTCAAGAATCCTTATGCATCACTTCATGCAAGAGCTGCAGAGATTGTAAATACGATTGTACAGAACAATCCACACAGTCAACAACTTGTGAACAGAAACACGGATTAACGTTAAGTTTCTCTCAGGCTTTCGGCTCTAGGCTGTTGGTTCTGTTACCTCAGTGAAAATATATTAATGTCAAACCTTTACCGCTCCCAATGGCCGCATCTTTGTTGCGCATGAAGGCATCACTTTATTCTCAGAAACAGGTTTCTCCACCCGCTCCAGCGGCGAAATCGAGCCGGATTGGCCCCCCTGCCGGCATGTGTAGGGACGTTCTATTCGAGTAATAGACAGTTTATCGACAGCAAAATCTCAAACGCACCAGAAGCCCTCACGGCTCTGCGAGATCTATGAGATAAGCTCAGTCCACAGCGTACCGAGTTCTGGCATCATCCGGACTTGGAAAATTTCACCGTGTCACAGTTGAGTGTGTCCAACAACAAATTAAACACGACCATGCAGTTCAACATCTCTGCTCGGAACCCTAATAAGAAGATTGGGATTTATTACGACGAGATCGGCGCCAGGGCTATATACCGCGGGCAGAAGATCGGTTGGAACCAGCTGCCAACGTTTTATCAGGTCTTGGGTTTATTTCGGATCCAACGATAACACACAAGATTGACACGGAGGGCAGAGGGCGCACACAATTTTCAGAGCAGTATTACAAGGAACAAGAGATTATACTAGAAGAGGAATGGGATAGGCTTTTACCATGGTTACGACAGCAGAAACGCATCAACGCATCAAGGTAATGGAGCTTCAACGCAGCGTTCCAGGGTAACTGAGTTTCAACGCATTGATAATTCAAACATTCATGCGCAGAGAGGGACAGTAGAAACGTAGTAGGTATTCCTGGGCGGAGGCACCAGAAACGCACATCAATTACTTATGATCTGAGGGCGCAGTCTCCAGAGGCGCTCAGGATAGAGGGCGCAGTCTACAGCAGTGGCAGCGCTATATGCTCAGAGAATCACTCAGGGAATCGCTCAGGATGATGCAGCGCTCAGCAGGAGTTACACTATTTTGGGAACTGTGCTCTGATACCATGTTAGGCCAGGTTAACTCCAGAAATTAATGAGCGCAAGAAAGAACTGATTGATATTATTCATTAGGTAACTCATGTTTATATACAAAAGTAAAAACGGATCAGTTCATCTTCTAGATGATTGTCCAGTTCACCCATCCGTTTCGGATTAGGTGTCAACAGGATTACCACCCATATGCCCAATGGGTGAGCAGAATTGAGATAGAGTGTGATCCTTACCATTTATGGTAACTGGTATCTTGCTCAAGTGATGGGATGAAGATGTTCTACCACTGACTCTTAACGGTCAAGGTGGGAAGATAAGTGGACAATAGGATGTGTATGATCCTTACCTCTCACAATAAGTGGTATCTTTCCTATTGTCACTTGAAAATAAAGAGATGTGTGATTACCTATCACGATAAGTGGTATCCTACCTATTGTCTAGATCAACGGCCAATAAGGATGTGTGCAATCCTCACCTCTCATGGTAAGTGGTATCTTGCCTATTGTCATTGGATATAGGGGGGTAGATTGATCTCCCTTATGATGATTCTTCTTCTTTAGACATCATTGTTCAAATCATTATCAGAGATGAGATCAGTTGAAATGAGATGAATGATTTGTTAATGCATTTGAGATTAAGGTCAAGGAACTTGACCTGGAGACTAGTATGGTTTAGAGTGTCTAATCGATCTACCCTACCATTGGTTGTGAATTTTTATTCTTATATGTCACGAGATGAGGTGAGAAAAAACATCTAAGATGAGATCTACAATATAGATGGAAATTCCTCCCTAGTTGAGAGGAAGTGTTGAAAAGTGAGGCAGCTATGGGAGGAATTTCCCCACAAAAACCCTAAGACCCCAAGAGAAACCCTCATGTCCCAAAGAGGATTTATATTGGTCAAAGAAGAATTCAAAAGTGGATAAAGGAATATTATTATTATTTGAGCAATAATTTGGAAAAATATTATTAAAAGACAATCAAGAAAATCTATTTAAATATTATTTTTGAGTAAAATTTAAATTCAAATGTTTCCCTCTAAAGATTACAAGTAGACTTGATTCATCCCATCAACATTTTATATAAAGGAAACCCTTGTGACCAATTTGGGATATGGAAATTGTCAAATTGAAAGAGGATCTTTGTGATTCATATAGGCTTCTTGTGGATCAATGTTGTTAGGGTTTGTATTCTTTATGGAAGATTGTATTATATATCTTTGAAGGTTCATAATATATCCCTGTGGTTCATTTTCTATGACTCACATCACATTTTAAGCATCACATCTTTTGTAATGAGGCATCACATCACATCTAAATCATCATATATGTTATAAGAGGCATCATTATATTCTTTTGAAGGCATCGATATAATTCCATGATACTTGTCACAAAGGCATCACTCTATTCTTATGAAGGAATTGCAATTCTATATTACTATGTTTTGTGGTTTGTCTATCACAATGATCGCTACAATGGCTAATTATAGAATGTTCTACAATGAATCCTATCTATATATGGATCACATTTACGTCATAATGGCTTGCATCAACTCTAGTAACTTGTGTTCTCTATGGTTTGCAAATTTACAGTGATATTTTAGTGGATTGATATATAATTATTGTGGCTCACTCGCAAAACAGAAAATATTTTGCATCAATATAATGGTTCATTTATGTTATAACCATGACATGGATCTTGCTTGATATGTGGCTATTACCCTATCTTTGTCACTCACATTTGTCAATATAGTGGCTCTTAATGTTTTGAGGCTCACATTAAGTTATATGGCTCATTTTCTATGGCTCGTAGTATCTCGGAGGCTCTCTTATCATATTTATGGCTCGACTAACTGTTATGAGACTCGCTTTGTTATGGCTCGTTGAGGCTCATTCTACATTTTTTCTGGTATGCACTCTGTTTCCAAGTGATATATGGACAATATACAAGAATTATACATTGGCATATGAAATGGATTGGATACACTGACATTGACATGGCAGTAACTATGATACATGGATTGGAAGTGACCCTATTCATTAGGATAGTAATTGACAGTGACCTTATTTGTTATGACAGTGATTGGCAGTGACCCTATTTGTTATGACAGTAATTGGCAATGACCATATTTGTTATGACAGTGATTGTCAATGGCCCTATTTGTTATGATAGTAATTGGTAGTGACACTATTTGTTATGACAATGATTGGAAGTGACCCTATTTGTTATGACAGTGATTGGTAGTGACCCTATTTGTTATGATAGTAATTGGAAGTGGCCCTATTTGTTATGAAAATGATTGGAAGTGAACCTATTTGTTATGAGAGTAGTTGGAAGTGGCCCTATTTTTTATGACAATGATTGGAAGTGACCTTATTTGTTATGATAGTGATTGGAAATGACCTTATTTATTAGGACAGTTATTAGAAGTGGCCCTATTTGTTATGACAATGACCTTATTGGATTAACAGTGGCATAGATATGACAATACCCTTTATGAAATTGATTACATTATGGATGAAAGATTTGATATCGCATATGACAGTGATATGATAGAAACTCTCTTAGACTTGACTCGTTCAGTTCACAAACGAAGTTGTGAACTAACTTGGGTTGGTGCTAGGAGGCCTAATGTCATTATTATATCTCATTCTCATTGTACTTTGTATCTTAGCTAAAAATTTGATGAATATATAATAGAAGAAGAATTTGGTTGAGTTTTCCCCCTTTGTGGGGGTTTTCTTTGTGAGTAGATGGTAATTACCATATACACATGAACATTTTATCAACCAACAAATAAAAGGATATGATGCCTGCATCCACAATAAGGGAATCTAGAGGCTCACAACTCCACCCTCAAAGCAATACTAGGATTCACCTCCTTCCCAGGAAGTCCAGAATCCACTTCCAATATCAAACTACATCCAATGTCCAGCGTTATAATCCTATGCCACTTTTCCTCTTAGTGAAAAGTTACCGATTCATTGTTCTAGGGCACACTCCCAATGTGCATCTGATTCCATATGGAAATGCTAATGAACTATTGTAGCTACTCCAACAACCCCTCCAAAATTTTAAGACCCTTCAAAATTTCGGAGCCCCTATACCATTCCCGTATATGTCGTTGGTTCTCAGCGTCTATTCGGAAGCCTTGAGCCCCTTCATCCCACGAACCTAACTCCTGAAAGGCTTCAAAAGAATGAAACTTTGCCTCTTAAACCAACGAAGCGACCCTGTGACCTAACCAAAATTTATGATCAAGTTTAGTCGTAAAGACGCAGTGAAAATTTGTGACTTATGGCCTCTCATGCGACCTTTGCGACTATGCAACCTCTCTAAGTCGTGAGGTTCCAAGGTTGCAAGGGCTATATCCTATGCATCATGCGACCTATGTGACTTTGCAACCCCGCGACCCGAAAGGTCACTAGGTCACAAGGTCGTAAAGGTCTCAAAGTCACATACTTACGATTTGGCAACCCCCGCAACTTAATGACCCCTTGAGGTCGCAAGGTTGCAAGGGTCACAAAAGTTTCAAACCGAGCAAGCGTGATCCTTGCGACCCCCACACATGCGACTGAAGTTATAAATATTAGCCTCGAGCTTAGGGACTATAAGAAGCATGCAACCCCTCCAAGTAAGTGACTCTTCCCCTACCCTGGTAATCATTTCTTTCCACCAGTTGTCTCTTTCTTCTGCCATGACCCTGTGTATTCAACTCTAAGGGGTTTTTATCTGTGTTTTAGTCCCATTTTTACCAGAAACCCTTTTCCAAGTCATGTTTTTCTTCATGAGCCTCCATGGACATCATTTGTGGCCATTCTCATCCCAAATTGACCTACATTCCCTGAGGACCAAGACATCTACTCCTGAGAGGCACCAAGGACCCATCTGGAGCCTCATTTCACTCTCTAAATCGCCCAAGGAAGTAGGTTGCACGACCAAAAGATGCAATAGGCTAAAGTCGCGTGATCCCTCAACCCACGTGACCCCATGACCTATGCGACCTCGCAACCTAGCCTCACCAGCCACCATGCAAATCATTCCTATTTTTTGACCCCATTACCTATGACATACGCGACCTCGTGACCTAGCCTTATCAACGACCGTGTGACCCATTCCTGTTTTGTGACCCCACAACCTATGACCCCAGTGACCTAACTTCTAGCTTGTTAGTCGCCAAGTCGCACACTCACCCACACAACCAAAGTGACCCCTTGATCCCTGTGACCTTGCAACCTGCCAAAGAAGCTTTCTCCTGGGATCTGGAAATTATAATTTGTACTTATCACTAGGATTTATTTTTCATGTCGTCTCTCTCATCGTGGGATTTTTTATTCGATATGCTAGGTGACGTCGATCTTGAGTGCATCTCGATCTCCTCCTTCAAAGACGAGATGGCACCCCCAGTAGAAAAATATGCCCATAGGAACTCTGGAAGCAACTCACAGGAAGTTCACCAGGACCCACTACCCCCCATCTACGAGGATACTGCTTGCAACATCATAAAAAGTAGAAAGCTCTCCTCGTATGACATTTACTTAGAGTTCTCCAAACAGGATATCCAAGAAGACTAGGAGGATTTCTCGCTTTATATAAAATTCAAGAGGTCAAGGCTTCACAATGTGGCATCTCATCCTCCAGTCTTCCCATGCCATGATACCATTGATTGAATCAGGCAAAGAATGGACACAGATCAATCAATGATATGTGATCACGTTGGTGCACCATTCGTAGCTATCTCCTCTGTAGATATCGTTGCATATTACAGATTGTCCGAGAAGGAGGAGTCCTTCAACACCCGACAACTCTCCAGTTTTTTGATCCCTACCAAGGATATTCTTAGAGAATGGTTCCAAGACCCATCCAAGTTACAAGTTAGAATTAACCAAATATACAGGATGGACAGGCTAAATAAGGTTTATCATCTGATTGCCGCCATGAGGAACCGGTTATACGAAAGATCAGATTGTGATGTTTTCCACGGGACATGGGTCCCTATCATGTATGTTGTCTTTACCAAGGGTATAGTATTCAACTAGGCCAATATCCTCCTTTCAGCCCTAAGAACAAACATAGCTACAACCAAACATCCTGACTTGGACCACCGACCAAAATTATATATGGCTTCATATCTCATGGATGTAGTTTGTGCAAGTTGTCAATTTGACCACTGGAGCTACAACTGGACCATGACCACAACAAAGACAGTACACCATCATTACAAGATTTTTTGGGACCATCATTACACTATCTCTGAGTCATTTATCACCCCAGTATATCAGCTTCTTTTCTGGGAAGAACTACCTTGTATGTCAATGAGGGCCATGCAAACCATCATCAAAGTGGTGCATTGGTTCCTGTTGTAGCGGCTACAACACCCTCTAAAATTTTGGCTTGCACTCAAATTTCAGAGCCTTCCTTGGTTTTTCCTTTATGGTTGCAAACACTCGGGCTCATTTCGTGAGCTCCCTTTGAGTCTTTTCACCCCTTTTTCTTGTTTCACCAACTGTCGTCTTTTGGCATGTTGATTGCTTTATCATGCTTACGGTCTTTCTTTGGTGATTTCAAAGTCTTTTCTTTGTGTGTTTGAGTTTTTCTAGTTATGTAAACATTTTTTGCACTCATACACAAAGTTGTAAGCATTTTCGCGTAGGTTTCATCACAGTTGTCCAAATGTCTATCCCAAGTGTCGCACTTGTCGCTTTTAGCTCTAGATAGTCTCACAAAGGGAAATGCATTGTCTTGTTGTCTCGGTGGTCAATGTTTTCATGTTTTCGAAATATGCTAAGTGTGTGAAAACCGTGTCAAGTCCTCACAAGTACATTTTCTTCCCACACTTAGCCATTTTCCTAAAAATCCTTCCAACCGGACAACCCCCCTCTCGTCGAACCCTGATTGGGCTACACTACACAGTATCAACCCTAAGTGATGTTGCTTTGCTGCCTGGAACTACGTAGTGCTTGACATTGTCCTCCAAGAGAATTTCACTGCACAATCCCAAAAGTAAGAAGCCTACATTCCTTCCCAGAATTGCACAAAAATTGCCTTAGAGCCTGACTTGAACTACTCACTTCACAAGATCAGTCATCAAGCCTCCTCCCTACCTATTGGAACCCCGCAATGCGTAGAAACATGAGCCTTCTTTACCTACCAGAACTGCGCAGAGGTGTCCTCCCAGTGTCTTCCCTCAGTTGGGACTCATTGCTCCCATAAACTACAGATAACTATCCTGTCTGGTCCTTTTGTTGCTTTGTCTTGTCTTCCCTCAGAAAATTGAACAAAGGTGCCTCCTAGGGTCCCACCTTGCATCTGCCACTGGCGACCTCAACTACACAATCCTGTCTCCCAGTGGCCACTACGCAGTTTTCCCCAACACTTAAGATTGTGCCCCGAAGTTCCTCATCTAATCCTAAGTTGTGCTCTTCATAGTCTCAGTGACTAGTCTTCCTCCCTGTAACCAGAACTATGCAGTGCGCATTTACTATACCCTCGTCCCAGCCCTTCATATGTCTCAGGCCAAGACCATGGAAAAAAATGCATCATATTAGACTAGGAGGTTTTGGATTTGATGTTGTTCCATCATGAGTGAATTGCAAGAACAAGTACATTTGATAGATCATGGAGAGACGATGAATGGGATGAAGAAGGAACACACATGTAGAAGACTCGCTTGTAGTTGGATCGACGAAAGAAGCATATCAAAGAGAAAGTGAAAGGAACACATGCATACAACCATCTTACAATACCAAGACCATTGAAGACCCCACAACATCAAGCCATGTGGAGGAGAAGATAAATCACATCCAAGAACACATCCATCACTCAGTAGCAAAAACAGCTTGACATTTCCACCACAGCTAACCAGTCCACGTCAGCAGTGTCATGTCAATTTATGTCATGAGTTGTCAAGGCCACATCACTACTATGGGACATATATGTTGTAACTAAATGTAATGTAAAGAGAAAGTCCAATAGACAAACACATGAAGATGAAGAGTCATGTCAGTTGAAAAGTCATAGTAAGTTGAATGGTCATGAGGGTAGTCCAAGAGTCACAAGGGTCAAGCATCACCCTTGGCTATATATACCCCTCCCATTGTATGAGCAAGAACTTTTCACCTTGGCTCCTCCCACATAGCCTTGAGATTTGTTAGTCAGTTCTTTGAGGAGCGAGGAGTAGCTCTAATGTCCCACTACTGGGACTAGTGATGTATGGTGTACATATGTGTCTTGGAAATTTTTCTTAATTTAGAAGCCTATTAAGGCTAACACATTTTCATGCATGTTTAGTATATGTCTATAAGAATATTATTTCAGCATTTGCAATGCATGTTTGTTTCACCTGTAGTAAGATAGTTGAACTACTTCGGTTGTTTTAGTACTTACATTGTTGGGAATTTTTTGTATTGGTTATCATTGTTGTCTCATCCTTGCAGACTACTTTGCAAGATATTAGACAAGCCTTTCTTGTTTACCGGTTATAATGACCGTCACATCCATGTGGAATACTCTGTTGGATGGTGTACGTGTTTTCCCTTGTACTTTGTTTGTAACAACTGCCACATCCGTTGTGGACTATTCCGCTAGATGCTAGACAGACCCTTTTTGGTTCGTGTGTGTCTCTTCTTGGGTGGTACTACTACCTCTCACTTAGAGGCTCACTTTACTCTCCCCCTTTGTAGTAAGAGAACCTCGACACAAGTTATATTATGCACTCACCAAGCACACTCTCCTCGCTTTTTGAAGATACCATCATAACACTCTCATGCGCTAAACAACAAGAGCTAAGGCAAACCTCTAAGTAAATGGAAATCAGGCCATCATACTGAATGGGACTCCTACACCAAACGGTGTGAGGTCTAGTTGGGACTTCATACTGGGGAGATCCCCTGAATGTTGGTGGGTCCAGCACCATCAACATTTCTGGTGCTAGAAGGAGGGCCTCCAGTAATTTATGGCTAATTGTCCCACTAACCCCACTCATCCATCATCTAGTCAACGCTGTAACATTCACTCCCTCTCCGCTACACGCAATTCTAAAGTTGGTAATTTCTCACCTCCTAGACCCGAATGTGAAATCTTGTATCATCATATCCGAGTTGTCCGTCCCATCACCTGTCAATTTTCAAAAAAATTTGGACTGATTCCAAGAGTGTACGCTCTTCCATATTCTCAGAGGAAGCAAAAGACTACCCCCACAGGAGTGGTAGTTTCATCTGTGGAAGAAGCAATCTTCACCACTCTTGAAGAGCTGGCAGAAGCTGTGGAAAAAGAAGAGGAACCCCCAATCTTTCAAAAGGAAGAAGAAGACAACCTCTTACTCTCGGGCTCAAGTTCTAGTGGAGGAGGCGGAGGGGAAGGAAATGAAGGAGGAGGAGGAGAGGAAGAAGAACCAACAGATTCAGAGGAAGAACCATCATATTTAGAAGAGGAGGATGACGATGATGAAGAGAACAACATCACAGAATAAAATCTAGAATGGATGACTCAGGGTCCATTGTCACTCACGAGTGTCCTGCACAAGATGCTGAGACACACGGAGAATCTCTTGAAGAAATATGACTCGGAAAAGATAGTGAAGGCAAAATATCACTTAGACACGTTCTACCCACATCTGCAGACACTCGAGGTACATTATGACGATGTTGCATGCAGACTGTTTCCATGCACCTTAGATGGCAGAGTGGCTTATGGTACCACAACCTTCCACCAAATTCCATCTAGAACTAGGGGTGTTCAAAAGGATATTTCTTGAAAAGTTCGCTAAAGACAAGACTCCCGCCATGTTGTTGAAAGAGCTAGGTAGTCTGAAGATGGAGTAGAAAGAAAAGGTTAAATATTTCAATCAAAGGTTTAACCACATTTTGAACAAGCTCCGAGCAGACACTAAACCTCATGATTCCATCACCATTTACTAAAACACGTCTTCATTTCTGACCAATATTGTGCAGTTCATCAAGCGAGCTGCAAGACCAACATTGACAAAAAATTATGAAGAGGCTATTTCCGTAGAGAAAGACCTGTGTGCTATTGGATTCATTATAGATGACGAATCCAATAAGGACTCGAAATACATGGGCAAGAGGTCTCAGGCCTTTTTGAGTAAGGCTAAGGAAAAGGAATTAAGTTAAATCGAGAACCTTACTCGTATCCTCAAGTCCCTGACCACCGAAGTTGTTAAACTCAAACAATGGACGAGCGAAACAACCATGAACAACAGGCCTCCTAGGTACTTGCAGAAGAAGAACATAGCTTCAGGTAGCAACAAAAACTAGCTGGCCAAATCTACACAGAGCTCCAATCTAGTTTTGAACCTTGATAAGCTCGCGACATAATCATACTGCTCATTTTATCATGAACAACATTCAGAAAGAATGTGTCTAGGATGGAAGCATGTAATGAGAACCATGGCTACACAATTGTACAACAACCTCGCGACTAATGAGCAGGCTAAGCCCAAGTATTGGAAATGTAGTAAACATGTATTAGTGTACTTGCACAACCCAGAAGACCACCACCGAGAAGGAGCCTCTAAGTGACGGTCTGACCTCAAAGAAAAACAACCGATATAACTTAAGAAGCCAAGGGGTCCCATTATGTTTGAGATACTGAGAGATAAAATAATACCAAATATGTTAAGGACAGTAGGTCCGCCAGTTAACTCAACACATAAAACTCAGAGAAAGTCTGAGAAGACAACTTCCAAAAAGTGTTTCCACAAGCAGTAAAGACAAAAGAATTCCACCAGAAACCATGAACTCAAGTCCACCCCCGAACACCTTGGTGAGTCTCCCCACTTTGGATTATAACATTGTAGAAGACATGAAGAAGACTCGTGCAAACATATCCCTGTATGAACTCTCAAAAATCACAAGCCAGTGGGACATTCTTCTGCGAGCACTTGGGAAAACCTCTACGGGTGATGCTGCCTCTTCCAACAAGGGATCAAATAAGTCTCCTGACACACTCGCATTTGTGCTCAACGCACTCCGCATGGAGGAGGAAAACTCACTTTTCCCACCCTTATTGTTATCATTTGAAATCTTCAATTTCAATGTTCTCAACTGCTTGGTTGATTCTGGTGCATCAGTCAATGTCATGTTTCCCTCCATTTCTAAGAATATCAATGCCCAATGGAGTAACACAAGTGCGTAGATCATCAAACTAAACAGAACATGTGTACCAGCCATTGGTGAACTCAGGGATGTGATCATCCAGTTATCATATGACAGGACAAGTTGATCAATGCATCAATATTGTAGTTGTGGACATCCCAGAAGCATACGGCATGTTGCTCAGCAGAGACTGGTCAAGCAAGCTGCAAGGATACTTTTCCATTGACTAGTCACACTTATGGCTCCCGTATAAGGGCAGAAATAACTAGATATGGGTGTTGTCAAAGAGATACATGAAACACAATGTGACTCCCTTGGATGGATAAAATCAACAGTTGACTTTTGTAGAACTTATGTTTGAAAAATTCTTTTTGGAAACATCGTTGAGTTGCTATGTTGCAGAGCCATCTCCTACCCCACCAGACACAGTTGGGTCTCCTTCTATGCCCAACTAGCAAGAATGAAACTTGTACAATAGTTTGTAACAGTAGTAGTAGTATTGATAGTAGTACTACTGCAGCAAGCGGTCCTTGTACAAATGATTTGTGGACCATGTACTTTGATGGATCTAAGACGCAGGAGGGCTCTAGTGCCAATTGTGTTTTAACAGAACCATTGGAGAGAAAACACTTAATATCTAGACACTTAGAGTTTGAGTGTACAAACAACATCATCGAGTATGGAGCACGCGTCTTGGTCTTGCGGAAAGCCATAAGCCTCAACGTTGTTGTTCTAAAAGTGGTAGGTGACTTAGAGATCATGGTGCGTCAAGTACATAACACCATACATTGTGTGTCACCCCATCTTAAGAGTTATCAACAAGAGGTATGGTGACTCATATCTCAATTCCAAGCTTTTAAAGTTATTTCAGTACCAAGAATGTGTAATGCAACTGTAGATGCCTTTGTGAATGCAACTGCCAGGATGTCACCGTTAAGGGATAGATTTTATGTTCAGATTTTGTATAAACCATCTATCCCAGACAACGTCATTAGTTTATGTAATTTTTATGATGATCAACAAATATTTCATTTCATGGCTAAAGCTAATGTCTTCAAGGACGTAACAATAGATGAGGACGAGCACAAGCAATCTCTATAAGACACAACTGATACAAACAAAGGCAACCTCATCCCTAAGGGTGTGGTATCACTTGATAAGTTTTATGACTTGTAGAACCACTTTCAAGGACCTATGAACGCAAAAACCCATAGCTCTACGTTGTTGCACAAATAGATCAATCTGGGAATGGAAAAGGATCCAAATTTTGTGAATATCAGTACATGTTGTACATCACAAGAGCGATGGGCTTTCATCCGCCTTTTCAAATAGTACCATGAAGTATTCACATGGATGTACAATGATCTCAAGACATATGACCCATGAATAATCCATAACGTCATACCAATCAAGGAGGGGGGGAAGCCTTTTCAGTAAAAGCTAAGGAAAGTTCATCCATCACTTGAGCCCCTCATACAAAAAGAACTGGCCAAGTTGTTGGATGCTCAGATCACCTATAAAGTGTGACATTCAACATGGGTGTCCAATTTAGTCCCTGTTAGAAAGAAGTCCAAGGAGGTCTGTCTGTGTGTAGATTTCTGTAATCTCAATCGCGCCTCGAACAAGTACAACTACCCAATGCCGTCCATAGAGCATATATTACAAATAGTACTTTGATTAGATATTTTTCTTTGCTTGGTGGATTTTTAGGATACAACCAGGTTCTAGTAGCAGAGCCTGACAGACATAAAACAACCTTGTAGACATAGTCTAAAAATAGACTTTGCGCCAAAAATAGCCTGCGGGCCCACTTAGTGAAGGCGACTCCTTTTCACTAAGCTCCATCATCTTGTTGCATTTTCAACAAACCTTCCATACCAAGTGGGGTACATTCGCTTTCCGCAGAATTCCATTTGGGTTGGTGAACACATGTGCAACATTTTAGCACACAAACATCACCTTCCATGAGCTCATTGGAAAGAGCGTAGTGGTCTACCTCCATGATGTGATAGACTTCTCAATATAGCACTCAGACCACTTGTGCCATCTTAAGACAATTTTCGAGTGATGTCGAAAATACAGGATATCCTTGAATCCTAAGAAAAGAATCTTTGTAGTGTCTGAGGGCAACCTTCTTGGACACATCATTTCCAAAAGTGGGATCAAGGTAGATCTAGACAGAGTTCATACCATCATGCAAATTCCTCACCCCGTGAACAAGAAAGCCATGTAGTCTTTCTTGGGGAAGATCAACTTCCTCAGGAAGTTCATCTTTGATTATGCACAAATTTTTAAATCCATTCAAGAGATGATCAAGAAGGACACAATTTACAGTTGGGGAAAGAGGCAAAAGGGCACGTTCACCCATACCAAGAAAGCAATAGCAGAGGCACCAATGCTATACAACCCAAACTTTAGCAAATATTTCTTGCTCTATACT
Organism: Pinus tabuliformis; assembly: GCA_031772625.1. Taxonomy (NCBI): domain Eukaryota; kingdom Viridiplantae; phylum Streptophyta; class Pinopsida; order Pinales; family Pinaceae; genus Pinus; species Pinus tabuliformis. The sequence continues at coordinate 1,434,069,919 of CM062818.1, read as the reverse complement.
TTTTCTTCCGACACTTCACTCGTTGCGGTGCTCACTCAGAAGGACGAGTTGAACAATGAGAAACCCATCTCCTTCATGAGTGTGAGCCTGCAAGGATCATAACTCGACTATCTTGCCATGGACAAACAAGAATATGCAGTGTACAAGGTAATGAATCATTTTAGACCCTACTTATTGAAAAACCATTGCATTATCTTTGTGTCACACCCAGCAATCATATCGCTTCTTATTCAGAAATAGCTGGGTGAAAGAAGGGAAAACTGGATGACAGGACTACAAGATTATGATCTTAACATCAAGCAAATTCACACCATCAAGGGTCATGGTCTTTGCAGACTAGCAATAAAAGTAGTACATGCGCAGGAGGAATAGGAATAGCTCACAGGCTAGGGGCAAGAAATAGAAATGTACAATGTTGAGTGAGCCTCTTCCACTTTACACGGAAACTCTTGGTACACAGAAGTGTGCTAGTACCTTGAGCACAACACCATGCCATCTCATTTTTATATGCGGCAAAAGAGGGAACTTCAACTCAAATCTCTATCTTACCAGCTGGTGCATGGGGTGTCACACATAAAGAATCACAATGGTATCTTGCTCAGGTGCCTCGAGGCACAAGATTCAAAAAAGGTGTTACAGGATCTCCATGACGAACTAGCCGGGGGACACTTCGTGAGTAACACAATAGGGCAAAAGATTATGCGAGTTGGTTTCTATTGGCCTACATTATTCAAGGATGCACACACTTATGCCTGCAGGTGTCTGGTCTGTCAGAGATGCACTGACAGAAACCAAAGGTCAACAACCCCACTGTAGCCTATTGCAGTGGAAGAACCATTCCAATAGTGGGGCTTGGATATCATTGGGGAGATTTTACAACATTCATAAAAGTAGCATGCTATATTCTTACTACTATAGATTACTTCACGCGGTGGACAGAAACAGTTTTGTTGAAACAACTGAACGATTAGGAAGTCATCAGCTTCCTACAGTAGAACATCATCTCTAGGTTTGGTGTTCCTACATCACTTGTTTTTGAAAATGCAACGTACTTTTCTTCATTAAATATTTATGACTTTGCATTTGAAAATGGTATTGTTTTGAAGCATTTTTCTAATTACTACCCACAAGGAAATGTTCTTGTCGAATCTACAAAAAAGAAACTCATTCGCATCATCAAAAATACCATTTACTCTTAACAGTGAAACTAGCACTCTTCTCTGGTGAATTCTTTATGGGTTGATAGAGTCACACCTAGGCCTTCTTTGAATACTTCCCCCTACTTCCTGGTATATGGAAAGGAAGTCATCCTCCCACCAAACATCTACTTGCATACTCTCCAGTTGTCCCAAGAATCCCAAGGCAAGATGTGTCTTTTAGTTCAATGTAGGATGGACACACTGCACAAGTTATGAGAAGAAAGGATAAACGCAAAAGAAAAATTTACACTCCACAAGAACCATATCAAGAAATGGTTCGATAGAAAGTTTGTAGGGAGTACTAGCTTTAGTGTGGGTTACTTAGTCTTAAAGTGCGATAAAACTCACGAGGACAAAGGCAAGCACGCGAAATTTCAATCCCTCCAGATTGGTCCTTTTCTTGTCCACGAGAAGCTTGGTCAACACACATATCATCTTTAATAACTTGATGGGAAGATTGACTCTCTCCCTATAAATGGCTAAGACTTAAAATGTTATTTTCAATGAGATCTGGGGCTGAGCAACATTCTATGTACATAGTCTTTTCATTACTTGTTGTGTTATTGTGTTTGTTGTTTTGTTTTATTTTCTTTTCTGTTGTTTTCTATTATGTAAATAATTGTTGTGCCTCACTACGTTCTGGATTTTGAATGTGTAGGTCGCTGAAGTTCAAAGAGACTTGTGACACTGCAGGGCTTGGCTAAGTCTTGTGTCCATCATCCTTTTGTTTTCTTGTAACTTTTGGCCAATGAAGTCTTGACGGAAAATACGATCCATGTGTAAGGAAAGTTTTGGTCAAACCATGAACCTGTGTCCAAACTGGGAAACCTCATGCCTACACTCATTTTTTTGCTTTGGTGTTTCAAGCTTATCCAGCTGGTAGAAATGGAGAAGCGGAAAATCTAAATGAACAAATCTGAATCAAAGGTCTTTATATGCTTCTCTAAAGGAACAACCTCTCCTACTCTCAATAAGTTAGGATCCCTCTTCTTCCCCAAAAATAAATAAGTGCCTATCCACACTTCTCTTTAAAAAATAACAAAGGCGAAAAAAGAGAAAGGCTTCCTGTGTAGAGAGGTGAAGCAGGTAACTCCACTGGGGTAATTTCCAGGCTTGTTGGAAGTGGAGAAATGCATGTGTTCTTGTGTGACTCCATTGGGGTACTATCCAAGCCTGCTGACAGTGAAGAAACATGAGAGATGAAAAACTATACTCTAAAAATATTAAGCTCACGAGCCCAACTACCCTTCCCGATTCAAAACACTGTGATCTGGTAGAAACTACCTTAGAGCCTGACCTGAACTACACACTTCACAAGATCAGTCATCAAGCCTCCTCCCTGCCTATTGGAACCCCGCAATTCACAAAAACCTGAGCCTTCTTTGCCTACCAGAACTGCGCAAAGGTGTCCTCCCAGTGTCTTCCCTCAGCTAGGACTCATTGCTTCCAGAAACTGTAGAGAACTGTCCCCTCTGGTCTTTTTGTTGTGTTGTCTTGTCTTCCCTTAGAAAATTACATAGAGGTGCCTCCTAGGGTCCCACCTTGCATCTACCTCTGGTGCCCTCAACTACACAATCCTGTCTCCCATTGGCCACTATGCAGTTTTCCCCGACACTGAAGATTGTGCCCCGGAGTTCTTCATCCAATCCTGAGTTGCGCTCTTCACAGTCTTAGTGACCAGTCTCCCTCCCTTTCACCTGGAACTACGTAGTGTGCATTTACTAGACCCTCTTCCCAACCCTTCATCTATCTTGGGCTGACACCATGGAAAAAAATGCATCATCTTAGACTAGGAGGTTTTGGCTTTGATGTTTTTCCATCATGAGTGAATTGCAAGAACAGGTACATTGATAGATCGTGGAGAGATGATGATTGGGATTAAGAAGGAGCACACATGTAGAAGACTCACTTGTAGTTGGATCGACGAAAGAAGCACATCAAAGAGAAAGTGAAAGGAACACATGCATGCAACCATCTTACAAGACCAAGACCATTGAAGACCCCGCAGCATCAAGCCATGTGGAGGAGAAGACAAATCACATCCAAGAACACATCCATCACTCAGTAGCAAAAACAACTTGACATTTCCACCATAGCTAACCAGTCCACGTCAGCAGTGTCATGTCAAGTTATGTCATGAGTTGTCAAGGACACATCACTACTATGGGCCATATATGTTGTAACTAAATGTAATGTAAAGAGAATGTCCAATCCTTGAAACATTTGATGAATGAGGTTTCTGAGTTGAAAAGAAAGACTAATGAGTCCTCCTCGGGGAGTAAAACAGCCAAACCTTTCTTCCGAAAGACCAAAAATCTACCCACGAAGTCGTCTCAAGGTTCCAATACAAATTTCAATGTGGAAGAGCTAGGAAAAGACAACTTTTGCACTTTCCACCAAGCCTCTCATTCCGAGAAGACCTACCCGCAATGGCTCCACAACATGACTGTTGTGGTGACCCAACTCTTGGAAGATCAAGCCATAGGGGAAGGTGAGGAAGAGTCAAATGACCTAGAAGAGGAATCCATGCCTCCTAATGATGATGCTCCTTCTTCTATTCTAACATTTGAAGTACTTCGCGGGGGAGAGGTCCAATCCCTTCAAGAAGCTAATGTAGGAGACCCTCCTCCCACTAAACCTCCAAAGACTTACAACCTCAGAAGCAAAGGGCCAATATCGGACTCTACCCTGGAAGAAAAGAAAAGGGCTTTATTTAGGAGAATCCTTCCCCCTAATAGCCCAAACAAACCATCCACCCCCTCTCCTAAGGTTTCATTTGGCCAAAGCCCAAAGGATGCCTTGGTGAGTGGTAAAGGAAATACATCCACGTCTAGAATCTCAACCAAAACCACCCCATCCCTGCAGGTATCCCTAGAAGGCAACACACCTGCGGACATGGCATATAATATTATTGAAGATATGAAGAAGACATGATCCAACATTTCACTCCATGATATTGCCAAGCTAGCTAGCCAACATGAGCTAATTGTCAAAACCTTCACCACCTCGTCACCAACCAGCAAGGTTAACTCTTCAGCCAAAGCTAACTCTCTGAGTCAATCTCAAGCTGTGATTGACCTCCAAGCTATTGTTAATGCCACAAATGCAAGCTCAAGAGGCTCAACCCCCCCATTCCTCTTGACTTTCGAAGTCTTCAACTATAATGTGCATAGCTTCCTTGTCGACTTCGGCGTGTCAACCACCATCATGCCTTGGTCAGTATGCAAAAAAGTAAACATTCAACCCGAGAAGACATATTCCAATATCATTCAACTAGATAGGTCTCAAGTCCCGTTGTTAGCGAATTGAACAACGTGCTGATTAGGTTGTCTTCTGACTCTAGGGTACACCAGTGCATAGACATCATTGTGGTTGACATCCTAGAAGAATACGGGCTACTGCTAAGCAAGGATTGGTCGAGTAAACTCTAGGGGTATTTTTCCATAGATTAGTCCCACTTGTGGTTGCCCTACAAAGGAAATAACAATTAGATAATAGTTAACAATGAACCTTTCATGGAACATACAGTCACAGACCTTGAGGGTTCCAATGAGCCGATTATTTTTTCTTAGGAGGAACTATGAGTGTGTTTTCTAGAAGCAATGATGGGTTGCTATCAAGTCGAGCCATCACCCATCCCACCTGATACCCAGCTGGAACTAGTGTCACACCCCCCAGCTGATGCAAATGAAATTTTTACTTCAAATGCAAATACTCCATATGCACACACGCTTATAAATGAAATCTAGACACTCTATTATGATGGGTCATGTTAGCTCTACCACGTACATTGATATCTTGAGGGTCAAATGCAAGCTTGGCTGTGTGGTTCATACTCAAAGGAGAATTCACACCAGTCATCTTCATGCTTCTCCTTTATCCCACCCACTCTCTTCCACCCACGCTGCCTCTGTTTCCCTCTAAAACTCTACATAAACCCATATCCCCTCAGACCCAGAGCGCGGAGCTTAAACTATCATATAACCGTGTCCACATGACCCCGCACTCCCGTAACCCTCCACTGCAATCTTAGCCATTGATCTCCGACACCATGATCCAACGGCCCTCCCGTCACATCAATCGAACCGACCCGCACAATTAAATACCCACCATTCGATCGCATCCACCGCGATCCGATGGCATCCGCTTCCCCCGCTGCCATAACATAAAGGCGCGTTAACGCGTGATCAAAAGCAGTTTCATCCCTCCCCATCTGCCACGCGTCGACCTCCGAGCGATATCGCACGCCATTGTACGTTTACCGCCCAACCCCAATGGTGGTGCGATCAATACCGCCCACCGCCGAAACCGCTCATCCCCACCTGTTAACCCCCGCGCATCTCCTCCGCCCGACGACCATTGGATCTGTCCGCCCGAGATCCAACGGCCTGCATTCATCCCGCTCCCGTATTTTCCGATACCCTCTGCCAAACAATCCCAGCCGTTCGTTTTCTAGATCCTAGTGTTGATCTTCCTCCGTCATCGAACCCGCCCGTTTACCATGCAGTACGCGACCTCCGATCATTCTGTGCACCCGAAGGACAAAGCTGACCGCCTACCTGTATTTAGTGCATTTCCTCCTCAACCACCGCATTCAATAGACTATATACCCAAGAAAGAAACGGACAGAGCCGAGCAGGTGAATGCATTTAATAGTTATGGGACTTTATCCCATATGAGACTCCACCTGCCCGAGAAGGACAACAGAGCACCAGAGAAGATCAAATCATTCACTGAAGCAGGAAAATTGCACTAGAAGACTCCATCAGTCATTTAAAGCGGTTGGTGGTCAATTATGACCTCCTCAGACTTAGAATGGCCGAGTGCTTTTGTATTCAAACTCTATAAATACCCAGAACAAGATGTAATCAGGGTTGATGGTTGTTGTTTTGATGTATGGTTCAACCTCTGGAGACTGTAACTGTTTTGATACTTGCAGCGTCTCATCTTCATTTTCAACTAATACAAGCTTCTTTTGTTGTTAATTGCTCACTTTCCATTTCTATTATGTTCCAGGCTGTGCCTGATATGCAGTCTTCCTGAACTCTTGATGTATAGCATTAGAGGAGTTGTCATCCTACCTTTGTGTTTGAATCTTGCATGTATCAGTAAATGTGTTAATCAAGTTTCTTTTCACTTAGTGACAGAGAGCTGTCATCCTATCTGTGTACTAGGGAATTAGATTTGTAGACCTCTTTACTGGTTGTATCCGGCCATCACAGGGTCCTGTGCATCTGCCAGTGTGGTCAGTATTCTCCATATTCACCCAGTCCTTAAACTATGAGTAATTGGTGGTCTAAAGCCTTATAGTCTGTGGGTGTTCACGCATGTTTGGATTCAAGCAAAGTAGGTGTGGTTATCTGGCTTGAACAAGCATCATTCCTTCTATTCATCCATTTCCAACATTGAGTTGAGTTTGTAATGTTCCCGAGCATCTCCAAGCTACAACCTATGAGAGTTTCTTGGGGTGATAACATTAATTGGTGTTGTTGCCGGGGAGAGGAAATTGAAGCTCAGCTTCCCTGGGAGAATGACATAGTTCCAGCTTTGATGATAGAAAATGTTTGGACACATTTCTGGTTGTAATCATCTATCTGGCGACTCTACTGGAGAACCAACCTAGTGGCGACTCCACATTTCAGTTCTGGCTTAGTTTGTGAGGCATACCCGGAGAAATCCTCAGAAATCAATAGCTAACCCAGTGCCTGACCTTGAGAAGATTTCTAAGCAAAGGAAAACATCACAGAAACGAGCATTAAGATCAGGTAAGCCTAAGAAATCTCATGCATCTCTGAAAGAAAATATTACAGCTGAGGTTATACAATTTGAAGATTTAGAGCCTAGCATTGTTAGTAAAGAAATACCTTCAGAGATTCATAAATCTCCTTGCTCAGTCAGTTCCCCTTTGGATCTCAGTCCAAAGAAAGCCTCCCATACAGTCCATCATATTCCTTTGTGTTTGTCATCTATTTCATTACTTCCTACCATTCAATCTGCCAGTATCCTTCCACCTACCCCAGTCATGGCAGGCCAACAAGCTCCCGCAAAGATGGAAAGAATCATAGCTACTAGGTATGGACCCCTGGTATTGCATGTTCCTTTGAATGCCATGCCTGCAAGAGAATATCATAAATATATGCCCAAATTCACTGGTACAGAGGGAGTAACAGCTGAAGAACAACTTGAGTCTTTTTATAGCTATGTTGATAATCTAGATATCAGTGAGGATGATGTGTGGATGAGAGTGTTTGTCCAGAGCCTTGATGGAGAGGCTAGGAAGTGGTTCAGAGAATTCCCCCATAGTTCCATAGCAGACATTGATGCATTGGATGATGTATTCCTCAAACAATGGGGATATAGGAAAGATCTGCTCTATTACCATACATAGTTTGGAAACCTAAAGAGGCAGAATGGGGAATCATTGCCTGATTTTAGTAAAAGATTCAACCGTATGTATAGTAAGATACCAGCTAAAGTAAATCCTACCCCCACCTCTGCCAAACTCACTTATGCTAATGCTTTTGACTCGGATTTCTGCCTGCTTTTGCGAGAAAGAAGATGTGCCACTCTAGCTTATATGCAAGATGCAGCACTGGTGGTGGAATCAAGTATTATGGCTGTTGAAAAGCTTAAAAGTCATGCTAATAGAAGGAGGCAGAGAGGTGAGGCTTCTTCTTCCTCTGCTTCATCTTCAGAACCTAAATTAGATAAAATGACTAAGATGATAGAGTCATTGGCTGCTGAGATATCTAAGCTGAAAGTTAAGCAGAGTTCTGGGAAAGCAAGGTTTCAAACCACATTTGCTCCAAGAAATCCAAATCCATTCAGAAGAGCAAATGAATAGTTGCAAATAATTCAAAGGGGTAAAGAAGAAAATGAAGAACAAAGATTTAAGGCTCCTTTCCAAAATATAGTCATGGAGGAGGAGCAGTTTGAAGAAGAGGATGAAATTCATTGCATGGAAGATGAAGGTAGTGCTACCTTTTTGACATTGGCTGCATATGAAGAATCATTACTACAGGACCAAATCAGTCAAGAGTGGGATAGAGGGGCTGTTTTGCAGACTGGTGAACAACAAAGATATAATCTGAGGTCAAAAGCAAACAATGTCAAGGAGAACCCTGCCCAAAGAGCTGCTATCCAAACAGAGCAACAGAATGTCAAACAGAAGAAGCCAACAGCTGATCCAGCCATCCTCAAAGCACCAGCACAAGAGGTAAGAGGTCCTGATAAGTCCCCTTCCCCTTTCAGTTTTGAGTCAGAAGTCCAGAAGTTAAAAATATATGTACCTCTGATAGAACTAGTAAAGAGTGAAGTTTTTAGAAAGCTTATCCTTGATGCCCTTGAGCTGGAAGCCACGCAAACCTCCACTATCTATGTCAATTTGCAAGATGACAAACCCGTAGTTGTGCTTAGCCCAATGACTGAACCTGCTGATGATAACTCTCCATCATTTTATGTCTCCTTGACCATTCGTGACAAAATCCTCCACAATTACCTGCTAAACACAGGGGCCAGCCACAATTTGATGCCTAAAGTTGTCATGGAAGAGTTAGGCCTTGATATCACTAGACCATATCATGATTTATTCTCATTTGATTCAAGGAAGGTAAAATGCCTAGGATTGATCAAAGACCTGGCCATTACCCTAACTCAGTTGCCCATGAAGAGTATAATGATGGATATTGTGGTAGCAGATGTCCCTCCCAAGTTTGGCATGATGTTGTCCAAAGGGTAGATTAAGAGACTAGGTGGGACACTACAAAATGACTTATCTTATGCCACTGTCCCAGTCTTTGGAGGGGAAAGCAGGAGATTGTACAGAGAAGCACAGCTGGCCTACATCATCAGTGATGAGAGGAATCCTTCTAATCATCCCATATATGCTGTGGACACTGACTTTGGAGCTTGTATTCTCCAAATTGAAGAATCCCAGAAGGCCTCAATGCAGATCAAGAAACCAGTGAATCAGGCCGAGGAAGAGCAAGGAAGTCAGGTTTGGGAAATGTTCTTTGATGGAGCATGTTCTAGGGAGACCGTAGGAGCAGGGGTGGTGCTGATATCTCCAGAACAAGAAAGCACACATCTGTCTTTTAAGTTGGCCTTTCAAGTTACCAACAATATAGCAGAGTATGAGGCTCTGATATTGGGTCTCAATGCAGCTAAAGACAGAAGAATTAGAAACATAAAGGTGTTTGGAGATGCTGATCTTATCATTCAGCAAGTGAATAAAACATTTCAAACAAAGCACCCAAGGCTGAAAGCATACAGAGATGAGGTATGGAGACTTAAATATTCTTTTGATAATTTTTGTATCTCATATATCCCTAGAGTAAAAAATCAGCTTGTTGATTCCCTTGCTGTGTCTGCTAGCATGTTCATCCCTCCCATGCCTCCCAAACTAGTTTATGAAGTCCAGATGAAATACAAACCATCCTTGTTTGATAATGTCCAGCATTGGAAAGTCTTTGAAGATGATGATGAAGTGAATAGATTTCTGCAAGTCATTGATGAATTTTCTGAAATGCAAATTGACCAAGAGAATGAAGCCTTGGAAGAAAATCCCCAGTCCCAACTTAGAAACAGAATTGGTAAAGATAGCATTGTCCAACTGCCCAGCAATCATATACCTAGGGGTCTGGTTCCATTAGAAAGGTTGTTTAACCAAAATGATGTGCCTTATAAGGCTGCCCAAAAAGAAGACCAATCTGCAGTTTGTAAGCATAATATAGGGATTCCAGATCAGCCTAGATACATAAATCTGTCCACCCATCTGTCTGTTGCCCATAGTGCTGAATACTGCAATTTAATGAAGCAATTTGCTGATGTCTTTGCCTGGGAATATAGTGACTTGAAAACATATGAAAAAAATATCATCCAGCATAAAAACCATTTAGGGAAAGACACCATCCCTTTTAAGCAGAAGCTGAGACCCATAAATCCTTTTCTCCTTCCTTTGATTGAAAAAGAAATAAAAAAGTTACTGGCTGCCAAAATCATAGTCCCTCTCAGATATTCAAAATGGGTAGCCAACCTAGTAGTGGTGAGGAAGAAAAGTGGAGAAATCAGGCTTTCTGTTGATTTTAGAAACTTAAACAAATGCTCTGAGAAAGACAATTATCCTCTACCCAAAATGGAGCATTTGCTGCAGAAGGTCTCAGGGGCCAAAGTGATGTCTTTCCTAGATGGATTTTCAGGGTATAATCAGATTGTTGTACATCCAGATGACCAAGAGAAGACTGTATTCACCACTCCTTGGAGCACTTTTATGTATTCCAAGATGCCTTTTGGACTAATGAATGCTGGAGCCACCTTTCAGAGAGCTATGGATATAGAATTTGTGGGAGAGAAGGATAAGTTTGTCCTTGTCTACCTTGATGATATAACAGTGTATTCCAGTAGCCATCATGACCATTTACAGCATTTGAAGAAAGTGTTCCTAAAGTGCAGAAGGTTTAGGATTTCAGTCAATCCTAAAAAGTCACAGTTTGCTTTAGAAGAGGGTAAGTTGTTAGGACATGTTGTTTCTGCTGCAGGTGTCAGAATTGACCCAGAAAGAGTAAGAGAAATACAAACCTTGTCTGTCCCAAGATCAAAGAAAGACATCCAGTCCTTTCTAGGCAAAATAAATTTTGTAAGGAGGTTTATCCCAAATTTTGCAGAGCTGGTAAAGCATATTACCTCCATGTTGAGAAAGGGGTCCAAATTCAAATGGACTAATGCAGCAAGAAGATCCTTTGAGTCCATTAAGAAAGTTATTATGGGAGCTCCCACTTTAAGAAGTCCAAATTACAGCAAGAAGTTCCATATATTTTCATTTGCCTCTGAAGACACCCTTGTAGCAGTTCTATTGCAAGCAGATGAAGAAGGCTCAGAGCATCCAGTGGCTTTTTTCAGCAAAACATTAAGGGATGCTAAGCTGAAGTATGATATCATTGAAAAACATGCTTATGCTCTTATCAAGTCTTTGCAAGCTTTCAGAATTTACATTCTGTATTCCAAGATAATTGCATATGTACCCTCTGCTTCAATAAAAGATGTTCTAACGCAGCCTGATGCTGATGGAAGAAGGGCTAAATGGATTGCAAAGCTTATTGAGTTTAATATAGAATTAAAGCCCACCAAACTGGTCAGAGGTCAAGGCCTTGCTAGACTGATGGTAGAAGAAAATTGCAGAACACTAGACATAAATCTCATAAGCACAATTTCAGAGAATGGTCAGACAGAAGAAGAAGTGGCTGAACTGGGGAAAAATCAGTGATTGGCAGAAAATCTAGCTTCTTGTGATTGGTACCATGCAATAGCTCAATTTTCGCTGAAGATGGAAATTCCTCCAGGCCTTAGTTCAAGCCAAGCTAGAACTGTTAAACGTAGGGCAGCCAAATATTGCATTCACGAAAATCTACTCTACTGGAGGGATCCCTCTGGAATCCTGCTAAGGTGTCTGGACAAAGAACAATACATGGAAGTGATGCAGCAGTTTCATTCCAACATATGTGGAGGGCATCATTATTGGAAAACTACAGCCCACAAGATCCTGAGAGTTGGTTACTATTGGCCCACCTTATTTTCTGATGTATTTTTTATTTGTTAAATCTTGTGACAGGTGCGAGAGGTTCGAAGGAAACCAACAGTTGAAGTCCCTGCCCTTAAAACCCATACATGTTAGTGGCCCTTTCCAACAGTGGGGCTTGGATTTCATTGGAGAAATCAATCCACATTCCAGTGTGTTAGTGTCAGTCTTTGCAGCCTTCCTCCAGTGATCAAACATGCTCTTACAAAGTGATTTTAAGGTGTCAAGGTCAAATTTTGTCATTTCAATGAGTCTTCAAGTAAAAATTTGGTCACTAGGTATTAGGTCTAGGGTTTGTTTTCACTCCTTTCAATGTTATCCAAATGTCAGTCCATGTCACCATTCAGTTGAGTCTACCATCATTCAGAGGGTTGTCATCATCATGTCAGGTTCCACTGGGTCATTTTACACCTTGTTCATGTTTCAGTTGTGCCTAGGTAAGGTTCATTTCTCTCTCCTAGGGTTTTGAAGGTAATTTCTCTTGGATGGTCAAATCGTCAGCAAAACTTGTATCCTGATGTTCATACACCTTCCCCTATCCTTAATGTACCTTATTAAACACCTCCCATCACTGAGATCCTCCAAATTCCTCATTTTTCCACAAACCCTAGTTTCTTGTTACAACTTGACAATTTTCTAGGTTGGGCCTGTGTTTATCCATTTTGGACCCCTTCCCCTCACTCAATATTTGAAATTCCACTTTTCCCCTACTTCCTGACATCCCTCCCTACTTCCAAAAATTTTCTCAAGAATTTAGAAGCCCCTTATCCCCTTCATTTCGCTTCATTTCGACAAATCCCTTGTTCCACACATCGAGATAGGTTTTACTCCAATGATTTTTCTGAGCAAGAAAAGATGAGTTTGGGAAAAATAAGAGATATTTTTTTCCATAATAGTCCAAGGAAGAAAAACCTCCTTCACTTTTTACAGGTGTCATGGTTTTAGAGAAATGTCAAAAATACAGTTGCCTCAGGAGAATTGATGCACCTCTGAAGTGACCTTGGGAAAATCAATATTTCTCCTAGCTTGGTTGGCCTAATGACTTTCTTTATGATTCAAATGATACCTAGACACAAATATATTTCCAATGAGCTATCATGAGCTCAATTTGGAGTTGAGGAAGACCTTCAAAAGTTGACTGCAACAGCGCTCTGCCTTTAGGCAGTCTCATTTTGCACATTTTGACCAGTATTGGAAGATTTGACTTTTGGCAGGGCAAATGAACTCCAAATTGAATAATTCTAGTTGGGTTGGAAATTAGACTCAATAACCTTTCCAACAAGCTATCCTACGCCCAATTTGGACACGGGAATACCTCCAAAAGTCTCCATCAAAAAGCGCAATGCATTGGGTTTGGTGGGGCGGCGCATTGGGTTTGTGGCGCGGCGCATAGCGCTGCAAGCCATTTTCACCACAAATTCATCCATATTCTCAATTTTCTTGGTTTCCTCCGGTCTAAATCAAGTCAACAACTCTCCAAATGCCAATGAAAGTGTGTCTTAAGATGTTTATAATGATTTAGTGAAAAAAATTCAAAACCCTACCTCCTTGCAATTTTTGTTCAAAACATGATTGCTTAGGGTTTGTAAAGTTGTTTTTGTTGCCATCACTCCCTCACCTTTTATTCCCTTACTTCTTTTCTAGTTTCGTTAACCCATTTCACTATCCCCCATATCCCTAAATTCATTCACCCCTATCCCCAAACACTATCCATTCCCTAAACCCTACTCACATCCCTAAAACTCTTACTCCCATCCCTAAAATCTGTTCACACATACATTTTTACACTCTACCCATTTCATTCCTCCACCATATTTTCACACGGTTATCCACAAAAGCATCCATAAACAACCACATTTTTCAAAACCAAAGGAAAACAATGGAAAGACACAATGATCATGGATATGAGAAAGAGATTGAACATGACTGGGAATCTTGGCTTGAGAGGACAAACTTGCACTTGGGAAAGGATGATAGAGAAGGCCAACAACACGAAAACATTGTTGAGACATATGGCATATCATTACATGGCGAGAAACAAAGTTTGCAAGGCGAGAATCAGGAACTTAAAGGCAAAATTGAAAAGGGCATCGAGGAGGCGAAAAGAGCATGATAGACTTCAGATCTTGGCTGAGGCTTCCTTGGCCCAACACAATGGTTGATGAAGAAGATTCAACCCAAATTTCAAAAAATTTGGGGCACTTTTTTCATTTTTGGAATTTTTGGCTCAAAAAACAGAAATTTCTGCTCTATGCGCCGCGCCACCTGGCGCTCGCTTTTGATAGGAGCCTCCAAATGACAAAAAATCAGAATTTTTGGATTTGGCATGAAAAAATATGCTTGCCTACCAATGGCCAAGAAATTTGGACAGGTTTTGAGCCCTCAGAAAGGTCAAAAACACTAAAAAAATGACCTTACTGCCCCTATTTTGACACACATGAAGCAGTGTTGGGAGAACTGAATTTTGGAGGGGCAAATGGAGGCCAAATTGAAAAATTCCACTTGGGTTGGAAAGTAGACAGGAAGTCCTTTCTAAAAAGCACACTTGGAGAGAATTTGGACACCAAGAAGACCTTCAAAAGTGTCTCCAAACAGGAACTACGCATAGAGAATCAGGCGCGGCGCATAGAGGAAATTTGGCCCAGTTTGACCAGGAATGCTTTGTTTTTCGCCTAGCTTTTGCCATTTTGACTTTTTCACATTCTTAGTGTCAAATTTGTGATGTAATTTAATGTAAATTGATGGATCATGATGTAAATATGTCAAATTTTCACTTATGGAGGTAGACTCATATATTAAAAAGTTGTTTGAAACTGAATGAATCAGATCCCTTGTTTCTAGAGGCATGCTGTTCCACTGCCTAATTTCTAGTTCTCAGTTTAGAATTAGTTGGAACAGCTCCTAAACATGTGAGCTCAACCCCTATAGACTAGGATGAGCTATGGTTTGTCTATATTATGTGGTTTTTCAGTCATTAGCATGGTTGGACTCTTGAGAAAGTAAGGAGCTTCATTGTACACTCATATCAGCATTTTGGCTAAGGAATTGAGACCAAGGTTTGCAGCACTCTTTGGGATCCCTGTGGCATTTTGTTTTGGTACAATGCTTTCTTCTATATTTTTGAATTTACTTATGTGTTATGTGTGACATTATCTATCTTCTTTCTTCCTAACTAAATCAAACAAGAGTGAAAGTAGAATCCATTGAAATTGCAGTGCTCTACTTGAGGTTTGCTTTAGTTTCTTGATGTTTTCAACTGTTTGGAGATGATCCATGGTTTCTCTTGCCCTCTTCAACTCCTCACCTATCTAATCCCTCCACCTCATTCGATTTGAACAGCCAAAATCAGTTGCCTACCTTGCCCCATTGAGATCTCTGCAAGACTGAGCCTCATTCCTTGCACCCAAAATCTGCCTTTCCATTAGAACCAACAAACACATCATTTTATTCAATCAAACCCTTTGCACATATACCTAGCCTAAGATTGGTAGTTATATTAGTCCTCTCAAGCCTTTAGTGATTATATTTTGCTGAGATTGACCAGGAGAGAGCCCTCTTCCGACCTAGTAGGGCTAGCTACCAGGTTAAGCATGGTTCAATGTTGGCCCTAGATCCTACCTTTCTCAGCCTAAGGTAAATCTAGGCTCTAACACAGTGGCCAGCACAGATGGATATTAGTAGCCATGGATTACTTCACTAAATGGATTGAAGCAATCCCATCTAGAAAGGCTGATCATCATGTGGTCATGAGGTTCTTGATAGAGAATATCTTCACCAGATTTGCTTGTCCACATAAATTTATCACAGACAATGCAGCAGCCTTCAGGGCAAAAGCAATGGTGGACATGTGTGACTCAATGGGCATTAAGCTGGTTCATTCCACCTCATATTACCCCCAAGGAAATGGTCTAGCAGAATCTTCCAACAAAAGCCTGATAAGGATAATTAAAAAGCTATTGGAAGACAACAAAAAGAATTGGGATTCTAAGCTCAAATATGCACTGTGGGCTGACAGAGTAACCACCAAGAAATCCACAGGGAATTCTCCTTTTAAGCTGGTATATGGCACTGAGGCTGTGTTCCCAATTCAGTTAACCCTCCCTGTGGCAAAGTTCCTACAAGAAGAGCAGAATGGGGAAGAAGACATGGCAAAGAGGATCACTGATCTAGCAGAAGTACATCAAATCAGAGAACAGCTGGTTGAGAAATCTATAGCACATCAAAAGAAGATCAAGGAAGCTTTTGACAGGAAGACAAAAACAGATAATTTTCAGGTTGGAGACTTAGTTCTTAAGTGGGATGCACTGAAAGAGAATAAAGGCAACCATGGGAATTTTGATGCTTTCTGGACAGGGCCTTTTATTATTTCTCAGATTCAAGGGAACAATACCTTCATGCTGCAAAGTATGGAAGGGGAGACAGTTTTTGATGGCCTAGTCAATGGGCGTTTTCTGAAAATTTATGTTGCTTAAGGTCTTCTGGCCTTAAGATTGTAAATATGCTATTTGATCAGTTCTTAGTGTAAACTCAATTAGACTCCATGCCCAATGGAACACTAGGAAATTTTGCTAATTTGTTTTCACAGGAAAGGCAATGATCTGCAGTTCTTGAGACCTCACAAGGAGGATCTCATCCCCAAAAGGAGCCAGTGTTAGCTCTGCCACATACATTGATATCTTGAGGGTCAAATGCAAGCTTGGCTGTGTGGTTCATACTCGAAGGAGAATTCGCACCAGTCATCTTCATGCTTCTCCTTTATCCCACCCACGTTGCCTCCATTTCCCTCTAAAACTCTGCATAAACCCATATCCCCTCAGACCTAGAGCACGGAGCTTAAACTATCATATAACCGTGTCCACATGACCCCGCGCTCCCGTAACCCTCCATTGCAATCTTAGTCATTGATCTTTGACACCATGATCCAACAGCCCTCCCATCACATCAATCGAACTGACCTGCGCAATTAAATACCCATTGTTCGATCGCATCCGCCGCGATCCGATGGCATCCGCTTCCCCCACTACCATAAAGTAAAGGCGCATTAACACGCAATCAGAAGTAGTTTCATCCCTCCCCATCTGCGACGCGTAAACATCCGAGCAATATCGCACGCCATTGTACGTTTACCGCCCAACCCCAACGGTGGTGCGATCAATACCACCCACCGCCAAAACCGCTCGTCCCCTCCTGTTAACCCCCGCGCATCTCCTCCGCCCGATGACCGTTGGATCTATCCGCCCGAGATCTAATGGCCTGCGTTCATCCCGCTCCCGTATTTCCCAATAACCTCCACCAAATAATCCCAGTCGTCCATTTCTAGATCCTACGGCTGATCTTCCTCCATCATCCAACCCGCCCGTTTACCATGCAGTATGCAACCTCTGATCGTTCCGTGCACCTGAAGGATGAAGATTACCGCCTACCTGTACTTGGTGCATTTCCTCCTCAACCACCGCATTCAACAGACTGTATACCCGAGAAGGAAATGGACAGAGCCGAGCAGGTGAACGCATTTAACAGTTATGGGACTTTATCCCATATGAGACTCCACTTGCCCAAGAAGGACAATAGAGCACCAGAGAAGATCAAATCATTTACTGAAGCAAGCAAATTGCACTAGAAGACTCCATCAGTCATTTAAAGCGGTTGGTGATCAATTATGACCTCCTCAGACTTAGAATGGCTGAGTGCCTTTGTATTCAAACTCTATAAATACCCAGAAACAAGATGTAATCAGGGTTGATGGTTGTTGTTTTGATGTATGGTTCAACTTCTGGAGACTGTAACTGCTTTGATACTTGCAGAGTCTCGTCTTCATTTTCAGCTAATACAAGCTTCTTTTGTTGTTAATTGCTCACTTTCCATTGCTATTATGTTCCATGCTGTGCCTGATATGCAGTCTTCCTGAACTCTTGATGTATAGCATTAGAGGAGCTGTCATCCTACCTTTGTGTTTGAATCTTGCATGTTTCAGTAAATGTGTTAATCAGGTTTCTTTTCACTTAGTGACAGAGAGCTGTCATCCTATCTGTGCACTAGGGAATTAGATTTACAGACCTCTTTACTGGTTGCAGCTGGCCATCACAAGGTCCTGTTCATCTGCTGGTGTGGTCAGTATTCTCCATATTCACCCAATCCTTAAACTGTGAGTAATTGGTGGTCTAAAGCCTTGTAGTCTGGGGATGTTCACGCATTTCTGGGGTCAAGCAAAGTAGGAGTGGTCATCTGGCTTGAACAAGCATCATTCCTTCCATTCATCCATTTCCAACATTGAGTTGAGTTTGTAATGTTCCCGAGCATCTCCGAGCTACAACCTAGGAGAGTTTCTTGGGGTGATAACAGGTCCAAGACTCGCGATGGGGATGGAGTAACCTGCATTTGTGGACCCCAAAAAAAACTAATTTTTAATTTCTTGTAGGTTAGAATTTCGATGCACCAATAACACTGCAGAATATGAAGCATTGATTCTTGGTCTCAAGAAGGCTATTGACCTGAAAGCAGAATGTTTGAAGGTGATTGGTGACTCTAAAATCATTACAAGACATGTACAAAACACAATTCATTACCTGTCAACACACCTGAAGAATTATAAGCAAGAGGTATGGTGTTTGATCAGTTCTTTTAAAGCTTTCAATATTAATTTTGTTCCTAGATTCAATAACGATGTTGTTGATACTCTGGAAAATGTTGCAACCAGGTTTACACCTCTTAGGGATGGCTTTTCAATTGAAATTATTTATAAACATGTTGTCCTCGATAATATAACTAACTTACACACTTTCAATGATGACCAACATATATTGGATTTCATGGAGAACGTAGAGGTGTTTAAAGACGTGGAAATTGAAGAAGAGGAACATGAAAGGTCCCTGCAAGAATAGGTGAATGAGCGTAAGGGGAACCCCATACCTAAAGGAGTGGTCACACTAGAAATATTATTCGATCTGCAAAACCGTTTCTGAGGCCCACCAAACACCAAAACACAAAGTTCCATGCTTTTGCATGAGAAAATTAACCTCAAGACTAAGGCTGACCCCAAATTCATCAACCTAGGTGTGGGATGCTCCCCTAAGGAAAGGAAGTCCCTCATCATCTTATTCAAGAAGTATCATGATGTCTTTACCTAGACATATGATGATTTAAAGACTTATGACACCCGGATCATTCAACACGTTATTCCCATGAAAGAAGGGGTCAAACCATTTCAGCAGAAGTTGAGGAAAGTGCATCCCACATTGGAACCCCTCATCCAAAAGGAGCTCAAAAAGTTGTTGGATGCACATATTATCTTTAAATTTAGGCATTCTACGTGGGTTTCAAACCTTGTTCTGATACAAAAATATCCAGTGAGATCTGTTTGTGCGTTGATTTTCATAATCTCAACCGGACGTCAGACAAAGACAACTACCCAGTTCCATCCATGGAACAAATTCTCAAAATATTTCTGGGTCGAAAATGTTTTCTCTACTTGACGGTTTCTCCAGCTATAACTAGGTGCTAGTGATCGAACCAGACTGGCTAAAGACAATTTTCAGGATGAAGTGGGGAACGTTCATGTTTCGACATATGCCTTTTGGGCTTATCAATGCCAAAGAGACATTTCAAAGAGAAATGGACATCACTTTTAGAGGATTGATGGGTCAGAGCATGGTTGTTTATTTAGATGATGTCATGATATTTTTGAAGAAGAGATCCGACCACCTTCACCACCTCAAACAAATATTTGAGCGGTGTCGAAAGTATGGGATTTCACTTAACCCCAAGAAGAGCATATTCACGGTTTCAGAAGGCAATCTGCTTGGGCATATCATCACCAGGGATAGAATCACCATCGATCCTAATCACGTGAAAGATATAGCGCAAATTCCTCTTCCAAGCAATGAAAAAGGTATGCAATCTTTCCTTGGTAAAATCAATTTCCTTTGCAAGTTTATTTCAGATTTTGCCTAGATTGTTAAGCCCTTGTAGAACATGATAAAGAAGGACTCAATGTTTAAATGGAACTGAGAAGAAAAGGAAGCTTTCGATCATATCAAGAAAGCTATTGTTGAAGCTCCTTCCCTCTATAGCCTCGATTTCAAGAAGGACTTCATCCTATACACTTTCACCTCAAATTCGTCCCTAGTCGTTGTCCTTGCGCATAAAGATAGTAGTAATGATGAGCGTCCCATATCCTTTATGAGCACGGGGCTGCAAGGCGCAGAACTCAACTACCCCAACATAGATAAGCAGGCATATGCAGTTTACAAAGTGGTGAAACATTTTAGACCATACATTCTAAAGAATCGCGTCACATTGTTTGTGCCTCACCCTGCTGTCAGGTCACTTTTCGTTCAACAGGAGTTGGGCGAGAGAAGAGCCAACTGGATGACTTTCCTCCAAGAATATGATTTGGATTTCAAGCATGCACACATGGTTAAAGGGCACGGACTATGAAAATTGACTGTCAAAGTCTCAAACCAACAAAACGAAGAGTCAGAAGGCTGGGATCATGAGATCAAAATGTATCAGAATGAACTCCCCAACACTCATGACTCCTCACCATTGTAATTTGACCTAAAATAGCATATAGGGCAAGGGACTTTCCCTCTTGCCTTGTCTGTGAAGTAGAAAATGGAAGTGAGGCTCAAATTCGCATCCTACCAAATGGTACAAGGTAATTTGTTTCATAAACACCACCACCACGTGCTACTCAGGTGTTCAGAATATGACAAAGCCTGGCAGGTGTTGAAGGAGTTACATGATGGACCAAAAGGGGGACATTATGCTGGCGACACCAGTACCCATAAGATCATGAGGGAAGGATTCTACTAGCCCGTGTTTTTTAAAGAAGCGCATGCTTATGCTTGGAAATGCCCCATCTGACAAAATCATGCAGGAAGACAAACTCGTTCAGACAATCTGCTCCAGTCTATAGCAGTGGAAGAACCTTTTCAACAATGGGCACTGGATGTTATTGGGGAGATCGTGCCAAACTCATCGAAGTAGCATAAGTATATACTCACAACCACAGACTATTTCACTAGGTATGTTGAAACAAGTCCATTGCAAAAAATCAATGACGAAGAGGTAATATATTTTGTCAATCAATACATCATGGCTAGGTTCGGTGTTCCAACCTCACTTGTACGTGATAATGCTACGTATTTCTCATTTTTTAAATTATATTATTTTTGTTCAGAAAATAACATTGTTTTAAAACATTTGACTAACTACTATCGTCAAGGGAATGGCCTGGCATAATCCACCAATAAGAACTTGATTTGCATCCTCAAGAAGACCTTGTTATCCCATAAGAGAAACTAGCACAACACCCTCATCAATGCCTTGTGGGCCAACTGGGTTTCACCTAAACCATCTCTTAGAACATCTCCCTATTTTTTGGTACATGGGAAAGAAGTCAACTTACCACCAAACCTCTACCTATCTTCTCTTCAATTGTCACGAGTTGCGAGGCTCCCCTTGCCCTACCATTCAAAACTGAATCAACACCCTCCTTAAACTAGAAGAAGAGATTCAAAAGGCTAAAGAAAATTTTATTGTTCACCAAAGTTGAATTAAAATATGGCTCGATAAGAAATCTACAAGGATCAAAGGGTTCAGTGTGGGAGACCTAGTTCTCAAATGGGACAAGGCCCATGAGGACAAAGGAAAACACGCCAAGTTTCAAGCCTTGTGGATTGGTACTTTCCAAGTAAAAGAAAATTTGGCCAAAACACCTACAGATTGCAGACTCTAGGAGGGAGGGAGTCTACCAATGGCCAAGATATTAAATTCTACTTCACCTAGCAGCCCCGTGGCTGCTCACATACCCTGTACTATGATTTTACTTTATTTTTCATTTCTAATCCTTTCCTTCTGTCAGTTTTCTTTTGCCTTTACCTTTGTTTTGAAGTTTGTTTTACCTCTAATAAAGAATTTGTGATGTCACTCAAGAGTTGAGGTATCCCCTACACTTTTGGTCAAGATATGTGTGTTCTAGGTGTGCCCTTGACTAGGCCTTAAGTTGTGACCAAAATTGGTATGGAACCTTGCTGTAGTTACAGTGCGCAATCGTATACCGAGGTGCTCCCCGCCGGTTGCTTGCTGGGACGACGCAAGCCAGCCGGAACTTGAGGGTCCCCTCACAGCCCTATCTTTCAACAGTTAATCCTAGCTACTGACTTGGCTCGAGTTTTCAACGACTTGGTTTATCTGACTGGCTTGAAAGTGGAAGGGAAGAAAACTTGAATGTGCATATATATTTCGAGAAAATAATAAGGTCTCTGAAAAAATAGAAACAACCTCTCTTGCAAGTAAAATAAGTCGGGATCCCTCGTCCGCCCAGGCAAACAACTTCCATATGAATAAGTGCAAATAAGCACATTTG
This sequence comes from Pinus tabuliformis, assembly GCA_031772625.1. Taxonomy (NCBI): domain Eukaryota; kingdom Viridiplantae; phylum Streptophyta; class Pinopsida; order Pinales; family Pinaceae; genus Pinus; species Pinus tabuliformis. The sequence goes on along the minus strand of CM062818.1, from coordinate 1,434,047,778 downwards.
AATAAGTGCTAGTGAGCACAGGTATTAAACTAATAAGGGAAAAAGAACTAAGAAATCTTCCTACGCAGAGAGGCAATGCAACGACTCTGTCAGGGTACTGTCCAAGCTCGCTCGCAGCGGAGGAATGTATGTGATTTCTAGGTAGTGACTCCATTAGAGTACTGTTCAGGCTCACTGGCAGCAGGGCAACACCAAATATTTGTAACCACTATACCGAAAATCCTTAAGGTGCATATCATTATTCAACTCCTAATCGTAAAGCCAGTAGGGATGGTCTCATCTTGTGTGTGTCAAAAGGTTGAGTCATAGCAGCTTGAGACAGCTGATCAATATCAAGGAAAGACCCAAAAGCATTAGCGGGACCCACAACTCTAAGGCACAACACTCATCAAAGTCCAACTTATCCAAGGCCATGGGAAACCAGAGATTCTGGAATCCTACCAGTTAATCGCCAATTGTTGTAGCTACTACAACAATCCCTCCAAAATTTTATGACCCTTCAAAATTTTGAAGCCCCTATACCATTCTCGTAGATGTCATGAGTTCTCATAGTCTGTTCGGAAGCCTTAAGCCCCTTCATCCCACGAACCTAACTCCTGAAAGGCTTCAAAATCCCGAATCTTTGCATCATAATCCAAAGAAGCGACCTTACGACCTAACCAAAATTTATGATCAAGCATGTTGGCTTGATGGGCCGTGACCCAGGTTTAGCATTAAGAAGCCAAGAAAATCCCTACCCTACTGGCCCTTTCGGCATCAATCCATGGAACGTGGACTGAAGTCTCCCTCGAAGCAGTATGGGGGGATGTAAGAACCAAGTTTTCGCACCCTGAGATGGTTTTGATGTCGGTTATTTTCCCTAACCTTCCTTCGCGCAGATCGATAAGCCCTTTAGTGCTTATCAAAGTACTTCTCTTATTCTTCCTTGAAGCCTCCACAAAAGTCTATGGTCATCCTTCGCGAGCCCTCAATAAATAGATCAGGCACTCACACGCTCCTGTAATTACTCTTACTTATGTATCTACCCAGATTCACTTAAGTATTGGTTACTTTAACATGCATTATGGTAAGACTCTTTGCTCTTAACTCTCACAGACCCATACATAAAACATAGCACCAAAACTACTCTACTCAAAAAATTGCCTTAGACTCTTCTAAGACTCCCTTTTTATACAATCCCATGGTCCGCAGACCATGGGTAGATCTCCAAAGCGGACACAAAACTTGGGCCTTTAGCCCCAAAACTTGGGCTTTTAACCCCAAAATTAACCCCAGGGGACCCGTTCCCAATAGGCCCCCAACACAAATCTGGTGACTCACCCTCGAGTCACTCTGCTGGCGCGGAGATCTTCTCACAAAAACCTCCCAGCTCCACTTGTACCACTGTGACTTCAGCGGTGCACTGTGTTGCCCCCTACTTCATCTACTCGACAAACTACTTTGTCGTTGGCCCTACATCATCTACCTGTACCTTATGCTGGATTTCATGTAGACTAGCCAATTTGCCTTCAATGGTGGCTGTGAGCACATATGCTTTGTCTATCCAAGGCTTTAATCGAGCCTTCAATAACACTTCCCTATGTTGTGCTACGTCCACCTCCTCTTTCAGCACCTTTGCTTCTTGTAGCTTTGTTAGCCTTTGGGTAATGGCGATAATGCACGTTGTCATTTTAACCTCGTCATATCGCTGTTGCTGCTCCCGCACCTCTATTTCCAGCCTATACACATTGGGATCCTCCTGTAAGCTGGTGACTACTTTGAGATACTGCACGAAGAGCGCAGTGTAATCCTTTACTGCACTATCTATTGCTGTAACGGAATCCGTAACAGTTGCCTTATGCTACTCTCTGACTTCAAGCGGAGTCAAAGGCTGGGCCTTCAACGCCAGTTCTACAATCTTAAGGTTCAGTTCAAACTAAACCTTTGCCAATTATGTCCTCGCTTCGCGCACTCCGGCAACGAGCTTCCGAATTCGCACATCCACTGGCTCATCTTCGGGAATGTCCAGCTCCAGGATATACTTGCATGCCTCAGCCACTACCTTGGTTGTGCACTCATTATTATCCATGATGGCCTTAAAGAGATCAATAATGGAGTTCTTCTGTGTAGCCATCTTAGCGTTATTCACCCTCTTCTCACTGATAATGTGTAGTGGGCGTTGTTCACGGGATCAAAGTTCCGCGATCACACCATCCTGCAAAGGTTGAAGGGCTTCACTTGGAAGCACGTCCAAATTGAGTCCAACCCCCTTGAGGGTGCTGACAGTGGCATTTTCAGCTACGACTTCCGTAGTCAGTGCTCTGTCTAGTAGCACTATTGCCTAGGGATCTAGTGTGCATACCATCCTTGCTTCTTCTAAGGTGTCAGGCGCCAAACTAGTTGACGCCACACTTCTCCATCGCACATTGGTCTATACCTGTGATGCTTGGATCTATAGCTCACGCAGACCCATCTGAATGGCACCGAAGGCCTGTTTTTGCTGCTGCTCGAACTGTTGTAGCAGTTCCGTGATCGCATCCCTCACCACATCACAAATATCATTCAAATCACCTTTAGTCAAGGTGATTAGGTCGAGGGAAGTCTTGTTGGCCTTGGACTTCTTCCATGACCCTACTTTGTCTTGTTCCCTAGTGCACTTATCCCGAAATGCAGTAGTCTCCGAGTCCACCCCTCCCTACTCTGATTGTTGTTCGTCCTCCTCTGTCTCTGGGGAAGGCGACTTATAGCTCCTGTCAAAGCCGCGCTCCTCCTCTTCTTCATGTCCTCATGTTTGCTTCACGGCAGTGTGCTCCACCTTGGTTTTATCCTCAGCCTCCTTCTTCCTTTTATCAACAATTTTTCCATCTTCAGCCTGGATTCTTCCTTTTTTCTCTGCGCTGGAAACTTGCTAGACCCAGAAGTCAAGTCTGAAGTGGTGCACCAATATGTCGGCGAGTAGTCGAAGACCATTATGATCGCATCTTCTGTGGCCAGGTATGGAAGGTCATACCACTTTTTTTTAGGATCCTTCCACACGTGCATGGAGACATATTGGAAGTCCACCTTGAACTCCACATACTCTATTAGCTGATCATAAACTATCAGTGACAACAGTGGCTTGCAGTTGATGGCCATGTGAATACTCATCTCCATCAAGATCCAAAAGACCTTGTTGTCCTTGACCCTTTGGGGGTCCTTCGTAGCCCAGAGCAAAGTGAACTTCACTGCTTCCGATAGGTCTTGCACGACCGGAGGAAACTGACTATCCTCTAGTAATTGCTACGTGACTAGCACTATGGACAGCAGCAGCCATGCATAGTGAAACATTTTTCTTTGATCTTGCGCCTCTCTGTAATTCATGAGGAACTCGCTGTAGAGGTAGCGCACCTAGTTGAACTGTACGCCCTCCATGCACAAGGCCACTAGTGACACTACTATTTCCGACACTTCATCTGCGTGAAACTTCCTCATAATCTTTCCTGGCAGGATCTGGGTGGCTACCTTGTTAAAGTTGGCAACTAGGGCCAAACTTCATGTGGGTCATCTTATTCATGGCCGATAATATTTTTATTAGATTCCTCTTGTCGAGAGTTGTGGGATTGATCTAAATATCATCTGATTCCAATAAGTATTTATGGAGATATGAATTTATTTTGATTATGGAATTATTATCAAGCCGACCTACAACTCATGTAGGCTCAGAAGCCCAACAGTCGCATCTATTCAAACATCAACATTGTGTATAAATACAGGAGGACTTTTCCTCATTTTCACTCACTCATGTCATCACATCTCTCTCTCTCTCTCCTACGTAGAAAAGAGGCCGTTCTCTACTGCGCAGAAAAGAGTCTCTCTCTCACACATGTGGAAGAAAGCTATTGAAACTAAACCTGCAACTACAGATCAAAACTTTGACCAGCGTCGACCATCAAACCCCATCTTCTAAATTGCGTTGTAGGTTCATCTGGATCTCCTCTGAAGGCCACAACTTTTGGTGGTTGAATCAAGCCGATCCGACGGTTGGTTTGTGAGATATCGACTGCCCTAGTTTTGATGATGAAGCCGCTAATGCTGATGCTGTTGATCTAGGGTTTGCTACTGTTGATATAAATCAGATTTTTTGTACTATTTCTCTCTACTGAATTATTGAAGATAAAAGAATATTTGATCAAAGGGATTCCCCACACATTGTGGGGTTTATCCCTGGCTAGCCGCCACATCTTGTGTCTCTTGTCTTGGCTTGTTTTCTGTCATTTGTTTAATGTTCTATCTACACTTTACTTTATGTACATGTGATTTCTAATATGTGGAATATAATAAGAAAGAGAAGTAAATTGTTATAAGCATAGAACATACCATAAATTCACATGGTATCACAGCTGAGGTGAAGACAAAGCCCAAGCAAGAGCAAGAGTAATCACCGAAGAGAAGATTGGCAACGCTATCCTAAAAGAACTATGGGGTCCTCATCACTCTTTCTTGCGGGGGACAAGCTCCGTGAGAAATCTGACTATCACGGATGGAAGATGTCTATCGATCTAACCCTAGAAGATCAAGGAGTGTTGGACCATGTGAGAGGCAATATTGTTGAGCCTCCATCAAATGCATCCACTGCTGCCAGGAACAAATGGAAAACTGGAGAAGTCAAAGCAAAGAAGATCATTCGAGACTCGATTGACAAGCACTTGGTGGCCTACATCTCTGACCTGAACACCTCCAAGGAAATCTATGATAGATTGGTGAGTTTATTTAAAGTTAATGATGCAAATCAAGTTTTGTTTCTTAGAAATAAGCTAAAGGAAATTAAGAAGGGTAAAGATGAGAGTATGCAAGCATACTTCTTAAGGATCATCGAAATCAGGAACGATCTCCTATCTATTGGGGAGACTATTACTGACAGGGAAATGGCACTCACGACTCTTGGAGGATTACCATCCGAATGGTACGTGTTCAGGACTACTCTTATGAATAATAATGTAATTCCTGGTTTCGAGGAATTAATGGCTAGATGCATTTAAGAAGAAACAAGGGTAGAAGAGCAAGAAGTGCACATGCCTAAAGGTCCTCCTGCTACCTTCTCTTCTCATGCTAAGTAAAGTAATATTTCTAGGACTAAATCGAAAAGAAAGGTGGGACCTAATGGAGGAAGAAAAGGACGATGTTACATTCGCAATAAAGCAGGTCACTATGCAAGGGAGTGCCCTGATAGAAAGGACTCACAACGGGACGATGATCAAAATCCCTGTCATGGCAATCAAAGGAATGGAAATTTCAATAGCAAAGGTAAAAGGAATGCTAGAAATCAAGGAAGAGGACAACCATTCAAGAAGGCTAGAAATTCCATGTAATACGATCCACTTACAAGATGTATTATATGTACCTAACTTCAAAAAGAACCTGGTGTCCATCTCGGCAATGGAAGACAAAGGCTACAAGGTAGCCTTCAGCGATGGCAAGGAATGCCCAAATTCTGAGTAGAGAAAGAAGGTGTATGTCCAAGATGTGCTGAAGGATAGCCCAAAAGGGGACCATTCCCCTCAAGCCAAAGCAATACCTTCGATATATTACAGTTGGTTCACTCAGGCATACCTGAGGCCGGCATTAAGAGGGAGACTACTACACCACATACTCCTAAGCGGAATGGTGTGGTAGAAAGGAAGTACTGCACAATTGTGGAAGCTGTCAGTGCCATGCTCCATGATCAAATACTTGCAAAGTTTCTATGGGTAGATGATGTAACAATGCCTAATGTGGAGGAACCCATGGATCCTATTTATCGACGTGAGCCTTCCTCTTCTAGGAAGAGGCCTTCATGGCTTAGGGGGCTACTTGATGATGCTGAAGTACATGATGCACCCGGAGGAACCTTCCATGAAAGTAAGAAACCTAATAGGTATCAGGGATACCTGACCATCATGAGCACAATCATACAAAATGAGCCTTCATCATTCTCACATGCTGTTAAGCATCAAGTATGGGAGGATGTTATGACCAAAGAATATGAGTCTATTCCAGGACGAGACAATTGTCACTTCTAAATGGCTTTACAAGATAAATCATGCAGCAGATGGAAGTATGGAAAAGTATAAGGCTTGTTTTGTTGCTCGTGGTTTCTCCCAGAAGGAAGGTATAAACTATGATGTGAAATTTTCACCTATTGCCAAATATACGACCATCCACTCGATCATAGCCCTTGCGGATTCACAAGGATGGAACCTACATTAGATGGATTTCAGGACCGCATTCTTGCATGGTTCAATCAAAGAAGAGGTCTACGTGGAGAAACCCGAAGGATTTTAGATTTATGATCGAAAATCTCATGTATGCAGGTTGAAGAAGGCTCTCTATGCGCTGAAGCAAGCACCCTGAGCATGGTATGAGAGGATCGATAGCTACTTGATGAAGCTGGGATTCACTAGCAGTGAAGTCGATCGTAACCTTTACTTTAAGGTTGAAGATGACAAACCTCTCATACTGGTGTTGTATGTGGATGACCTCTTTCTAACAGGTGCAGACCCTCTCATTCACAAATGTAAGAGGGAGTTGGCTTTTGAATTTGAAATGAAGGACCTAGGACTTGAAGTGTGGTAAAAGCCAAGGAAAATTTTCCTATCTCAAGGAAACTATGTGGTGAAGATTCTGGAAAGATTTGGTATGGTGGACTGCAAGCCTGTAACTACCCCGATGGAGCTTGACTTCAAGAAGTTAAGCGGTAGTGCTGCTGGAACTGTTTTACGAAATGCTACCGAGTATCGGCAACTCGTTGAAGCATTCATGTTCTTAGTGAACTCCTGTCTAGATATATGCTTTGCAGTCAACACGTTGAGTCATCATATGGTTGAACCTCACCACATACAGTGGATTAGTGCCAAGAATCTATTGAGATATCTTTGTGGCATAATCACTTATGGGTTAAGATACATTCTCAGAGACGTGAGACTACTTGGATACACTGATGCTGATTGGGCAGGCAATTTGGAGGACTGTAAGAGCACTTCTGGGTGTTGTTTCTCCTTGGGATCTGTTTCGATATCCTGGATGAGCAGGAAGTAGAAGTCAGTGGCTTTAAGCACCACCGAAGCAGAGTATATTGCTGCTAGCATGGCCTCCTGTGAGGCAATATGGTTGCGAAAGCTCTTCAATGAGTTGTTTGGATTTACATTGGATACCACCGTGATCCTATGTGACAACTAGAGTGAGATTCGTTTGTCAAAGAATCCTGTATTTCATGATTGCTCCAAGCATATAGATATTAGGTACCACTATATTCGAGATATGGTGCAACAGGGAGCTATCAGGCTCCAACATATCGGTACAGATGAACAAGTCGTCGACATTCTGACAAAGCCCCTAGGGAAAGTAAAATTCCTAACTTTTTGAGAACAACTTGGTGTTGTTTAAAGACCCTCTGATGAGGGTCCTGTATGATGCATTGAGCTCCGAGAGCAACACATGACCACAGGGTGATTCACTATCCCCTGGTGGTGTACATGTACACCCCATGACAGCTATGTAGCAGGATGATTGGTTCTCCTGTGAGGTCTGGATGATGTGTTATCCATGACAACTATGTAGCAGGATGATTGGTTCTCCTGTGAATTCTAGATGATGTGTTATCCATGAAGATTATGTACCAGGAAGATTAGTTCTCCTGTGAGGCCTGGATGATGTGTTCTCCATGGCGATTGTGTAGTAGGATGATTAGTTCTCCTATGAGGATGGGATTGATTAATTTCTCCTGTCAAGGCATCCTACCCATGCCATTTGGGACTCATGGGAAGTACCTCTCATCTGATCAATGAGCAGGGAAATGAAGTTAGGGACCATAATAGTACCGATGGACGCATCGATGTATCTACTGTACTCCCTACACTAGGATGACCTTCATTGATCTGGGATCAATGATACTAGTCTGGGACCAGTGGTAGGAGTTGTACCCACTATGACGCTAACTTTGGGTCGGTTGAGACTGGTCCGGGACCAGTGGTACATACTCTGAGACTGACCTCTGGTCAGTGTAGTACTGGTCTGGGACCAGTGAGAGTGATACATACTATGACACTAACTGCAGGTCGGTTGAGACTGGTCTAGAACCAGTGGTACACTCTCTGAGACTGCGATACTAGTCTGGGACTAGTGGTAGGAGTGGTACCTACTATGACGCTGAATTCGGGTCGGTTGAGACTAGTCTGGGACAAGTGGTACGCACTCTGAGACTGACTTTGAGTCAGTGGAGGATGATACTAGTTTGGGACCAGTGGTGGGAGTTGTACTCACTATGATGCTAACTTCAGGTTGGTTGAGACTGGTCTGGGACCAGTGGTACATACTCTAAGATTGACTTTGAGTCAGTATGATACATCCTCAATCATTTCTTCTTCTTCATAATTCGGACAAAAGCAGAGCAGAACAGAACAAAGCATAGCAGAGCAGAACAAAGCAGAGTATTACAGATCAGTACAAGGTAGAACAAGACAAAGCAGAATAGGTAGAATAAAGCAGAGCAGGGCAAGGGTTAGGTTGTACAGGGCAGTGCATTTGATGGATGAATAGTAGCGACTGGCAGATGAATTTCTCCCTAGTTGAGAGGGAGTGTTAAAGTTCGCAACTAGGGCCAAACTTCATGTGGGTCATCTTTTTCATCGTTGATAATATTTTTACTAGATTCCTCTTATCGAGAGGTGTAGGATTGATCTAAAGATCATCCGATTCTGATAATTATTTATGGAGATATGAATTTATTTTGATTATGGAATTATTATCAAGCCGACCTACAACTCATGTTGGCTCAGAAGCCCAACAGTCTTATCTATTCAAACATCAACGTTGTGTATAAATACAGGAGGGCTTTTCCTCATTTGCACTCACTCATCTCATCACATCTCTCTCTCTCTCCTGTGCAGAATAGAGGCTCTTCTCTATTGCGTAGAAAAGAGTCTCTCTCTCACACATGTGGAAGGAAGCTACTAAAACTGAACCTGCAATTGCAGATCCAAACTTTGACGAGTGTGGACCATCAAACCTCCTCTTCTAAATTGTGTTGTAGGTTCATCTGGATCTCCTCTGAAGGTCGCAACTTTTGGTGGTCGAATCAAGCCGAGATATCGAGATATCGACTACCCTAGTTTTGATGATGAAACCACTAATGCTGATGCTGCTGATCTAGGGTTTGCTACTGCTGATATAAATCAGGTTTTTTGTACTATTTCTCTCTGTTGAATTATTGAAGATAAAAAAGATTTGATCAAAGGGTTTCCCCACACATTGTGGGGTTTGTCCCTGGCTAGCCACCACATCTTGTGTCTCTTGTCTTGGCTTGTTTTCTGTCGATCGTTTAATGTTATATCTGCACTTTACTTTATGTACATGTGATTGGTAATCTGTGGAATATAATAAGAAAGATAAGTAAATTGTTATAAGCATAGAACATACCATAAATTAACATACCTTGACCACGAGGTTGGTTATGCTAGTGATGGAGTCGTCATGCGGCTTATTTACAAGATTAAATTTATCCTTCATTGTTTCGGCGAGGTCATGCTCACCTGTCTTTCTGCCAAATTCCATGGCTGGATTTTCTCCTGCATGCGGCAGCCGAGTGATCCTATGGATCAGCATGTCAGTGATCGGTATTGGCTCCTCTAGCCATAGGCACCCATCGTGCACCAAGCACAACAGCTGCTTGATTACTATCATGGTTATGGGCATGCAGTTGTAATGCAGTACCCACAACATGTTTAACAAACTGGCCTTATCCACCCCTTTTTCCCACTTTCTTGGCTCCAGCGTGGTCACACCAGAGTCTTTATAGTATACGTAGTGCATGAGTTGATTTGTTGCTAAGTGAGGAAAGTGCTCTGTATCAGCCAAATCCCAATCCTCCAATTTTAAATGGGGACGCACCCTAGGCACACTCCCTCAAAGGTGATTTTGTCTGGTAGCAAGGGTGTATTCAGTGTGGCCTTGCTTTCATCAATGTCCGTCGGAACCTTTGTCTTGTCTCTGCACAGAGGAATGTACTTGGGCAGTTTAGAGTTAGGGTCAAACCCCTCAACGTCAACATCCTCCGCCCTCATGTCAATGTCTTCCTCATCCATAGGTATTTCTTCAACATCCTCTTCAGGCTCCAAGTCAATTAGCTTGCCCTTCTCCTACACGGTGGGCTTTTCCTTCTGTGGGTGCTTTCTGGGTGATGCGCGCACCAACTGTGGCATTTTCTGCTTGTCCTTCTTTTTTTCGGACCCTCTTTGGTCGGCGTAGGCCTCGGCCTGGGAAACCTTGGTGATTTAGGCACTTCTATCAGTACTTCAACGCTTGCAACCTCCAGGGCAGCTCCCTCAGCTGCCATTGCTACTTCTTGGGTAGTTCCCTCAACTTCCATTGCTTCTCCAGCGATCGCGATTTCTGCGAGCGCTGACATGATACTAGAAAACAACTCCTATGTCTCCTTTGGAAACTTCTCAAATGTTGAACTCGCTATCAAAGCTTCAAAGTTCTCACAGTTCATATGTGCCTCAGAGCTCAACACCTCAATTCTCAAAATGCCAAGTGTTTTTCGCTGGGAAGCCACCTGTAATTTATAGGCATTTTTAAATTCAAATTCGACCACTCCCCCAAAATTCGTTCATAAATGTTGGATTGGTGGCATATTTTCAAAGATCTTGCCCTTAAATTCCAACTTAAATGTCTCCCCCGCTCCATTTAGTCGTTTTCCCATTGCCAAGACATGAATAGTGACCATAACAGTCACTTTCTGGCTGCCCTGCGTGGTCCCTTCTTGGATAGCACAACTTCCCTCACATTTCTGCTAACACTGTGACATTCCTCCATTTTGCGTAGTTCCCCAATCGCGCATCTCCCCAACCTGGGCAGTGTAGTTTATAGTCCCGCACCTCCTTTCAGCTGCCCGGAGTGCTAAGACTATGCTTCCACCATGTAGTCATCTAGCCGGATTACAGGTGTATGGCTTCAATCAGCTAACATTCACTCGCCCTGGGAATGGTTCTTCATTCAACTTTACCAACTTAACTGCTCCACCATCGATAAACTCCTTGATGACATATGGCCCCAGCCAATGCATCCGCAATTCTCTTGGAAATTTATCAAACTTGTTGTCATATAATAGAACTAAATCATTTACCTTGAAGGTGCGCAGTTTGATGTGTCGATCGTGCCATGCCTTTTCGCACTCCTTTTGAACTTGTTGATGGAATCCAACTAGAAATATATCTTATTCAAGCTCTGTTAGCTGTTGTGCCTCTCCTCCAAGGCTCCACGATCCACTATTCCTATGAATGCCACTATGTGTAGACTAGGTACAATGTACTCCATCGGAATCACATCTTCCACGCCATAAACTAGTCTGAACGACGTTTCTCCAGTCAATTTCTTGCAAGTCTTCTATAAGCCCATAGCATCACAAATCTTTGTGAGCGCATTCTCTAATATTTTATTAAACGCTTCCACCATCCCATTAGCCTACGAATGATATGGCGTGCTCTTCTGGTGGTAGACCTGAAATTCCTCTGTCATCGCACTAATTGTCTCACTAAGAAAGTGTGTACCGTGATCCCTCATTAAAAATTTTGGACAACCAAACCTTGTCAGCACGTACTCAAAGATGAATTTGGTTGTTGTCGTGCTTGTACATTCCTTCATAGGATGCGCCTCCGCCCATCTAGTTAAGTACTCAGTCGCGGTGATGATGTACCGCACACCCGTCTTCTTCCCTCGAGGCTGAATTGGTCCTACAAAGTCAATCGGCCACTTCTCGAAGGGATGTAGCGATATCTAGATTTAGTGGTAGCTCATCCCCATGCGATGGTCTGCCCGTCTTTTGGCATACGTCATATGCCCTACAATACGCTTTTGAATCCTTATGCAAGGTTGACCACCATAACCGGTGCGTAGAATCTTCTACGCTGTTGATTTTCATGCATAATGACCTCCCGCGGCTCTGCCATGAGCCTCAACGAGGATGTTGTTTCATTCAAACTCTGGCACATAATGTCACAATATTTCATCTAATCCCATTTTGTACAAGTGCCTTGCAATGATAGAAAAGTCTACTGTGTGCACCACCAGTTCCTTCTTCTATTGGCTTGTATATCCTTCCGGAGTTGTACCTATTGTCAAGAAGTGTATAATATCTTCAAAGTGGCTGTCTGCGACACGTACCGCAAAGAGCTACATGTCGAGCATTCCTTCCTCCTAATTTGTAGGTTCCTCTCCTGTTTCAATGCGCGACAAATGATCCAATCCAGCATTCAAGCATCCTGGTTTCACAATAACTTCAAAATCATACTCCTGGAACAACAACAGCCACCTGCATATCTTCCCCCCAACACAGGCTTCTTGGCCAGGTATTTTAATGCCAAATGGTCTATATACATCTTAAAATTTCCACCCAACAAATAATGCCTAAACTTCTAGAGCGCGTTCACCATAGTTATTCCTTTGCGCTCTGTCGTGGAATAATTTTTCTCATCTTTGGACAGCTTCCTACTTGCAAACGCTATAGGGTGATCCAAGTCTCCTTCACCGGCCTCTGTCAGTACTACTCCTAGCGCAATACATGACGCATCCACATGCACATTTAATTCCTTCTTCCAATCTGGGAAGACTAGGATCGGCGCGGTGACCATTTTCTCCTTTAGCACATCCAAGCTCTTCTGGCTTTCCTCATTCCAACAAAATGTAACATCCTTATTTAACAGTTTTTCCATTGGTGTGGTGATCTGGGCATAGCTCTTAATGAATTCCCTATAGTATCATGTATGCCCCAATGTTGCGCGCAGCTATTTCACACTCCTTGGCACCTCCAAATTGATTATGACCGCGATCTTCGCAGGGTCTACCATCAAGCCTTGTCTGCATACCACATGGCCCAGCAAGATCCCAAAAGGGACACAAAACAAACATTTCTTCATATTGAGCGCGATCTGGTACCTCTAGCATGTATCTAGCATCAAGCGTAGACTTGCCACATGGCGCTTCACCAGTCTGAACACTTTCCAATCATCAAAGTATACTTCCAGAAATTTATGAATGAATTCCTTGAACGCCATGATGAATACGCGCAAAATGATCACCGGCACGTTCTTTAGCCCAAAAGGCATCACCATATACTGGAAGCATCCCCATTCAGTCGTGAAAGTTGTCTTACTTCTATCCTCCGATGTGATCTTGATCTGATGGTACCCAGAGAACCCATCAGTGAACGAATATGCTTCCTAGCTACCAACATTATCGTTGACCTCATCAGTGAACGGAGTTGGGAAGGGATCATACACGCAGGCATCATTCAACTTCCTGAGATCTATGCATATCCTTATTTCTGCCTTCTACTTATTTTCCTGAACCACTATTGGGCTTACCTAATCAGATTCTTCCACCGGTTCAATAATACTTGCCATGAGCATCTTGTCTAACTCTAAGTGGACCCTTTCTTTATACTTCGGATTGAGGCAGTAAGGTCTTTGCTTCACAAGTTTCGCATCCGGTTTTGGGGTGATCTTCATGACACCCAGGTCCCCTATTATCCCTTTCAGATCTAAAAACTTTGTGGGAAACAGATCCTGATATTCGCGAAGTAGTTCGGCAACCTAATGTACTGTCGCGTCATCCCAGTAGTCCCCAATATTGCAAACTTAGGCTCTACCTCCCTACCAATGTTCACCTACCTAGTCTTGAGTGGCTCAGTTATGTATGGGTTCTCTAGCTGTGGTCCTTCAAATTCGCGATGTCCTTCAGTCTCTGGAATATTAATATTCCTCAGGTCTTCGTCTTCTTCTTTCTCTTTGACATTGTAGCACTCTAGCACGTGGCTCAGCTCGGTGGTCCAATTAGGTTTAATCAAGTCTAGAGGATCCTGTGGTATCCTGAAAATTGTCGTCTTAACCTCTTGCAACAGTTCGTCAATAGATTCAAATACATCCTCAAAACTAAACGTCATCAAAAATACCTGGCGAAAAATATCCCATTCTTCAATGACATGGTGGAGTTCCATCTCCATGTACCAATTCATTGGTATAACATCCAAGGTATGACAAAACAGATGGACCCATTCCGATTGAGGCTTTGCTCCGTACACTTCAGTCCATTTGGCCAAATGGTCACGCAGATCATTTCTCCCATCATATTTTTCTGTTAATCGCACCTTCGGATGACCAAAGCGTACCCTCATCATCCTCCTATATTCGTGCCAATCATCAAAACTATCTTTGTGTGTACCCCACCATCTTGAGGGCGTAGCGCGCATCACCAAATCTAATGCCTGGAAGCGATGCTTCTCTGGTACTTCCCTTTCAAATGCATCTAAAAAGTGATCAACATCATTTAACCCATCATAGTAAGGCACATTTCTTAACTCTGATGATACATAGTGCAACGACTTGGTCATCGTATGACAGCACAACGTAGATACTTCATGCATTAGATTCTACTAGTGCTCCAGTTCTTCGTCTGAATCTGATGTGCAGGAGCTCTTGCGATCCCATGCAATATGTTTGTCTGCTGTCGGATTCACCCAATCCTAACCTCACGTCGTTATCTTGTAAATCTGGTCCAAATGTCATCACTTTCATAATCACGGACCAGTTTAGTATAGTGTGGTCCTTCTGCAGGCTCTAGTGGCACCACTACGCGGAGCGATTTCTTCTCAAATATCACCTTTGTTTCTTCAAGTTGATTACCCCATTCATGTCAGTGGCCCAAACGATCCTAAGGAGCGCGGGATAGGGATTGTTTTCATCCACAATCTCTATCACTTCAAAATCCGCTAGTGCGCTCGCACCTTCAATATTAACTGTTACCCACTGTAACCTCCCCATTGGGATGATTTTCTATTGATTCACCATCCTTAACTGAATCGGAGACCACTGTAGCACAGGTCTCCCCATTCTTTCCCATGTCTGTTTTGGAAAAACATTCGCGTCAGACCCTAGGTCCAAGATAACTTGGTCCATTTCATATTCTCCTATCTGCGCGGTGAGTCTCATCTCACGTCTAGTTCGTTCCTTATGCTTACCAAGATTCCTAACTACATGTGGTCCATCAGTAGTGGTTTTATTTCCAGCGCACCTATTGATCAGCTCCTGTAGTCCCATCACAGCCTTACTATCGCAGAGCAGTTTCATGCAAGTCTCCAAGAACATGGTAATCATGGACGGGTCCATTTCTTCAACCAGTTTCTCCTGACTCCCTGAGGTAGAGGCCTCAATAAAACTTTTCTTTTCTTCCATAAGTGTTTATTTTGTGCATTCTACATCAAACCCAATCTAATTTTATGGTGCTTTGCGAACCCACTCTCCTTCTTCGGGTTGCTTCCCCTTATCCTCACCAATCCTCACTCCACTCCATAGCACAATATTTACCTTGGGGTCTTCCTCGCAAGGCTCAGCCCTCATCATCTGCAGGTTCTGATTCGGTTGCTGAGGTTGCGCCCCCTTCTCACATATCTTGGCTAACAATATAGGGCAATCCTCCATCGCATGGTCAAACTGAGTACAATAGCGGCATGATAGCCACGTCAGATTCGGGCAGTCTCATACGTGTCCTCCTCCACCTCAGCCTTGGGCACGCCCCTCATACTCGCCTTGCACTCCTCCAGCGCCTTGGCCTAGAAACCGTGTTTCTGCCTGCACCCTGTATGCAGGTGTCATGTCCATCATTGATTCTTAACTTCGGCAATTGCGCTCATCATGACCCACAAATTGACAAAAGTTGCAGAAGAGTTGTTGCAGTGTCTGTATGAATTTATGCAATAAATGGCAATTTTTTGTTACATGTTTCCCAGCCACCTGACAGATAGCACACCATAGTGTGGGCCCTATACTTGGCCCTACTGCAGCTTCTAGCCTTAGAGGCATTGGTCCCCATGATGCAACATAATTTGAAAAAACAGGACAATGATCTTTGTCATGCCCCTGGCTTTTGCACTTTAGACACCACACTTCTTTGTGCACCTCTTGCTGAGTTGTTCTATATTTCTTTAGACTTTCCATTTCAAGGCAAAGGTTTTGCAACTATGTGTGAATCTGCTGAATCCCCAGATTACCATCCTGCATTGGTGTCTTGTGCAATCTCATCGAGATTTCCAGAGCTTCCGCCTGGGTCCTGATATTCTATTGTGATAGTGCAACCTTTAGGTGAGGCATGAGCGAGGCCACAAACCATTTGCGGTGCTGCCAATTAGTCAGATTCATGTTGGATTCACGAATCGTACACTTCAATCTTTGATCCAAATCCAAGGGTGTCTACTAAATTCCTTATTCAGCGTAGTCTAGATATCGGCCAATGCAGACATCGGATTATCAGTGCAGTACTTAATGTACCAAGTTAGTGCGCGGTCCTGCAAAGCACTAACTAACATTTATTTCTTCATTTGATCATCTATGATACCCTGAGCTTCCCACATAACCTTTGCGACAACCAAAACTGGTCCAGATCTTGGTTTCCAACAAACGTGAACACAGATAGCTTTACAGATTTCACTATGTTGAACGGTGGTGGAGGTGGCAGCGGTGTGGGCGATGGGGTAAGCGACGAAGGTGAGGATGGAGGTGGTGTGGATGGATGAGGTGAGGATGGAGGTGGTGTAGGTATTCGCGGAATCCTTGTCTTATCAACTGAATAGAACTCAATGGACAAGTCTGTGCTGCTCCTTCGTCGTTACTCAGAGGAGGCTCAATCAGCAGGCTATATTCAGGGCCTTTTCTTCCTCGATCCCTGACATTCCATCCACTTCGCATAGCCCCAAACATAAAGGTAACTGCATAACCCCCTTTTCACACAAGAGCATCCTAATCCAAGTATTTAATGATTTCAAATACTTACCTTGTAGCACCTTGAAGAAGCAGTGCTTTGCTTCATTATAACTGACTGAAGTATCAACTGCGAAATCTGTCACAAACCCTCCTATGATATGATCGAGCTAATGATCGACAGCATGTGTGATCTTATCTTCAGAGGCTTCTAATTTCCGCACTAACTCTGGGGTCCATACAATCGGACCGTCAAGCCTCCACCTCCCTTGGCCATCTGCCAACTTCGTGATCCACTCATATAATTCAACCGGGAAGGAATAGAAGAAGATTTCGTGTATCTCTATGTACATATATTTATCCAAACACTGCTCTTTCATCAATCGTGGATTCCTGTTTTCTTGCGCCACGAATTCATGGATCTTTCTATTCAACCAGTCTTCAATCTCCTTCTTAGTTGGATTCTAATGATGCGACATCACACATCTTGTTATGCAGATCCTAGTCCCTGCAACGGAACCATTTGTTGCCTTGATTGGCCCTCACCCAGGTTTAGTGTTAAGCAACTGAGAAAATCCCTACACTACTGGCCCTTTTGGCATCAATCCAAGGAGCGCAGACTGAAGTCTCACCCGAAGCAGTATGGGGGGATACAGGAACTAAGTTTCCGCACCCTAAGATGGTTGTGACGTCAGTTATTCTAACCTTCCTTCGTGCAAATCGATAATCCCTTTAGGGATTATCAAAGTACTTTTATTATTCGTCCTCGAAGCCTCCGCGAAAGTCTCCGATCGTCCTTCATGGGCCCTAAATAGATAGATCAGGCACTTACGCGCCCCTGTAATTACTCTTACTTCTGTATCTACCTAGATTCACTTAAGTATTGGTTACTTTAACATGAATTACAGTTATCTTCGCGTAAACAGATATTCCTACTTGTGTTCATATGACAAAGTAAAATACAAAGATTTACGCATCAATATAACATTACTTCATACTCTAGTATTCAACATAACATAATCACAACATTCATAACAAAAGTAAAATAATGCATACACAGATAATTGCATAATATTTCTCTTTATTAATAATCCAGATTTCCAATACAGACTCTGATTACCCTCTGCACACAGCCGCAGGGGTCCGCACACTTAGTTGTAGAATTATACCCTAGGCCTCTGAAGCACTCAGTTGCAGAACCTCTTCCTACGCTAATACTCTCCCCTCTTAGCTCTCATAAACCCATACATAAAACATGGCACCAAAAATCTACTCAAAAAACTGCCTTAGACTCTTCTAACACTCCCTTCTTAAACAATCCCATGGTCCACGGACCATGCGTAGATCTCTATAGCCTAAATGACTTATACAAAATAAGGGTGGAAAACCCTTAGTAACTTTTTACATCTTCGTGCTCCGCGGCCACAAAATTTGGAGACTTCATATTCTTTACACAAAACTTGGGCCTTTAGCCCCAAAACTTGGGCTTTTAACCCCAAAATTTACCTCGGGGGACCCGTTCCCAACATATTCTATTCGCAAAGTTGCAGTGAAAATTTGTGACTTATGGCCTCTCATGTGACCTTTCCACCTATGTGACCTCTCTAAGTCACAAGGTCGCAAGGTCGCAGGGCTATATCCTGCACATCATGCAACCTATGCGACTTTGTGACCCAGCAACCCAAAAGGTCGTTAGTTCGCAAGGTCGCAAAGGTCTCAAAGTCACACACTTGTGACTTGGAAACCCCTACGACTTAGTGACCCCTTTTGCAAGGTCACAATGTCGCAAGGGTCGTAAATGTTTGAAATCGATCAAGCATGACCCCTGTCATCCTCGCACGTGCAACCGAAGTTATAAATATCACCCTCGACTAGTCATTTGAGAAACTCAATGAGGTTACATGAAGAACATAGGAGTTCAACAACTACAAGAGGCGCTTGACCCCTCCAGGTAGGTGACTCTTCCCCTACCCTGATAATCATTTCTTTCCACCATTTGTCTCCTTCTTTTGCCCTAACCCTGCTTATTCAACTCCAGAGGGTTTTTATCTATGTTTCAGCCTCATTTTTACCAAAAATATTTGCCAAGTCATTTTTTTCTTCATGAGCCTCCCTAGACATCTTCCATGTCCATTCTCGTCCTAAATTGACCTGCATTCCCTGAGGACCAAGCCATCTTCTCTTGAGAGGCCCTAAGGACCCATCCTGAGCCTCATTTCACTCTCCAAATAACCCAAGGAAGCAGGTCACATAGTCAAAAGACATGATAGGCTAAGGGGAACAACCTCGAGACCCAAATGACCTCGCGACCCACGCAACCTCACAAGCTAGCATCGTCATCAACCCATTCTTGTTTTTTGACCCCGCGACCTGATACCCCAGCGACCCAAATTATAGCTTGTCAGTTGCCAAGTCTTACACTCACCCACAAGACCAAAGTAACCCCTTGATCCCTACAACCTTGTGACCTACCAAAGAAGCTTTCTCTCGGGATCTGGAAATTAAAATTTGTACTTGTCACTAGGATTTATTCTTCACGTCATCTCAAACATCGTGGGATTGTTTGTTCAATATGTCAGGTGACATCGATCTCGAGTGCATCTCGATCTCCTCCTTCAAAGATGAGATGGCACCCCCAGTAGCAAAATCTACATACAAGAGATCTGGAAGCAGTTCACAAGAAGTTCACCAGGACCCACTACCCCCCATCTATGAGGATACTGCTTGCAACATCATCAAAAGCACAAAATAGGATATCCCAGAAGACCAGGAGGATTTCCCGGTGTATATAAATGTCAAGAGGTCAAGGCTTCACAAAGTGGCATCACATCCTCCAGTCTTCCCATGCGTCGAGACCATTGATTGGATCATACAAAGCACAAACATGTATCAATGGATGATAAGGGATCACGTTGGTGCACTACTCGCATCTTTCTCCTCTGCAGATATCACTGCATATTATAGGTTTCTCGAGAAGAAAGGAGTCTTTCAACACCTGATGGCTCTCCATTTTTGTCATCCCTACCAAGGATATTCTTAGAGAATGGTGGCAAGACCTATCTAATTACTGGTTTAGAACTGACCAGATATACAGAACAGGTGAGCTAAAGAAGGTTTATCAGTTGATTACCGCCATGATGAACGGATTATACGAAAGAGCAAATTGTGATGTTTTCCACAGGACGTGGGTCCCTATCATGTATGTTGTCACTACCAGGGGTACAATCTTCAACTGGGCTAGCATCCTTGTTTCAGCCTTAAGAAAAAACATAGTTGAAACCAAACATCCGGACCTGGACCAGCGATCAAAATTCTATAGGCCTCATAGCTCTTGGATGTTGCCTATGCAAGGTGTCAGTTTTATCATTGGAGCTACAACTGGACCACGATTGAGAGCTAGTACACCATCATTACAAGATTTTTTGGTACCCTGATTATAAGGGTATGCTCGACACTATTTCTGATTCATTTATCACCCCATTTCATCAGTTGCTTTTTAGGAAAGAACCACCTTGTATGTCAAAGAGGGCCATAGAAACCATCGTTAAGGTTTCGCATTGGTTCTCAATCTAGGAGGGGACATTTATCAGATTCTTTGGTTCCTACAAGACCTCGCACACACTTCCTCAGTTTTCCACATACAGGGTACTCATGTAGGAAGTGTGCTACCAAATGACATAGGGTTTCTCGAACACACTAAAAAAGGGGAAGAAGAATCCCTAGCCTACATTCCCTCTTGTTATTAGGGTCTACATGGTGGAAAATTTCAAGGAAGTGGAGGCAGAGGCTAAAGAATTAAAGGGATGTCATTTCATGACCTTGAACCATCGTACATATGATCCTAAGAAAGTAGTAGAAGCTCACTGCAAAAGAGCCAATTTCAACTGGTCATACCCACATTCTAAGCAGGATCATGAAGATGGGATTAGAAATTGGTACAATTCCACCAAGGAGCTCAGCCCCAGTGAGTAGCAAGCAAAATATGATGAGAAACTTGAACATTCCCAGGAAAACGTGAGCCTTCAAGAGAGATCAACTTCTCTAAAGAAGAAGAAGCAGTAGCAGAAGGCAACTGGGAAATTTAAGAAACACAAGGAGAAAAAGGTAGAATATTCCCCAAGTGACCAAGAGGCAGGTGGGGATGACGAAACAATAGAAAAAGAGAAGAAGTGGCTGGAGGAAGAGAAAAGGAATAGAGAAGAGGAGGAAAAGAGCAGAGAAGAGGAGGAAAGAATAAAGAAGCAACGAGAAGAAGCCGATAAGGAAGCTCAACAAGAATCCGATCAAATTGAGTTGTCTCCGTTGGATGTTCCCCCATCCACTACCCTCACTAGAGGATATCTTCCTCTTAAAGAGCTGGGCATTCCCAAGGAAGCAGAGGATGAAGTGTTGGATCTAACCAAGCTCACTTTTGATCAAGTTAGTTTCAAGATCATGTAGGAGAGAAGGAAGTGTTATGCCAGAAACCCTGCAAAACCCCTATTGGTGACCACAGAGAAAGAAATTGTTCTTGACACTACAGTTAACCCTGAGATGATCGCCTCAACCATGACTTCTTTTGTCACCGTGACTGAACACAATTTTTCCAAGATGAGAAAACAAATTACGAAACTCCAAAACAAGCTTTACACGTCAGAACATAAGGTCGCTAGAGAAGAGGAAGATAGAAAGAAGGCAGAAGAAGAAAATGTGGCCCTCCACTTGGTACACTCTAGTATGAAAGAGCTACAGGCTGCAATCAAGGATGAGGTTGAAACTCTTAGTGGATCCATGGTGATGGTCTATGAAGAAATGTCAAAACTACATCATACGATAGCCCCAATCTTGGCCATACAAACAAACACAAAGGAAAGGTCTGTTATGCTAAAGGAAGTCGTTGTAGCTTTGGATAGCATGCATGAGTGGTCCACCAAGTATCTAGGTGCGCCAGCAGTAATCCCAAAAAAGGATTGGATCACTACGCAAAATGCTAAAGTCCAGCTCCGCATCAAGATCCAATCAAGAGACAAACTAGCCAAAGATGTGGACAGAGTGTTGGCTTCTTATAGGCACCTTTTTAGTGGTTTGGATTCAATGATAGAGAACCATGGGGTTCTATTATTGGGGAAATATGGCAAGTGAAGAAGCAAGAAGAAATCTCACAGGAAGTTCAGGTGTCCATCGACACATTCAGGTATGCAACCGAATCATACAACCTACAGGTGACAAAGGATAATATCACATAGTACGTAGTGGAACTGATGAGAATGTATACAAAGCTGGTGACCCTAGCCAATCAAGTGAACGCCAAAAGAAACACTCTCATCCTGGACACCCTCGAGTGTTTGCACAGACATGGCAAGGAACAACCGCAAATAGCCCCCATAGCTATTGAGTACAAGCTTTGGCGCACTTATCTAGTGGAGTAGCTCCACCTAGACATCCCAAAACTATCTATTGTCAAGTTGATAGGATATAATTTTCTTATTTTATGTAATTAGCAAATTAGGATATAATAGGATAGTAATAGAATCTGAAGAGTCATGAGGAAGTCTAAAGGTCATGACGTAGTTGAAAGGTAATGAGGAAGTCGAAGAGTCAAGGGTAGACCAAAGGCCACTCTCTTTTTATAAATACATCCTCATGGCATATTGTGGAGGACTTTTAGCTTGGGGCTTATTTTGGGACATATTGTTTTGAGAGGACTTGTGCTCTTCTAATAAATACAAGGAGTAATAGTTGTTTTCCACTATTGGATTGGATGAGTACTTTGTGTTGTGATACCATGGATATTACTTGTTGGATGGATCAAAGGTTCCTATGAGTTCTTTGATGTGTAGTCTCCTCACGTGTGCTATGAATCTTGTTTAGCAACACATGGATTGTATATGATATGCTAACATTGTTCTTATAGTGATGAATTGTTTCATTAATAACGGCATGATCCTACCGTTGACTATGCATTCACTTATTCATATTGATGCTTAGCTACTGTGAACTAATTTATAGTTGTTAAGCGTATTCTTTATATATGCATGATCTTATTTGAAGTTTTGCTAACAATTACTTTATGTGAGATTCATGTTGTCAAGTTCTAATGCTACTATTTATGGTATTCATATTATGAACATTCATTAGTTATTTCCTTGTGTTTTTTGAAGTCCATACGTTCAACTAAGTTTGTATCCCACCTTTGTCTAAAGTGAACTTAATCCACCTATACGGTAGTCGAGCCTACATACCGAACGATATCCCTAAAGTAAACTATGTAGAATCTAGTTGGGATTCTACACCGCGGAGATCCCCTTGTTGTTGGCAGAGAATTCCAGCCTGTCAATATGACCAAAACAAATATATCCTTCACTTTCCCTTCTCTGCTACATAGTCCCTCAAGAAATCTAGTCACCCCCTTTCATGCAGTCACTCACCTTCCAAGTTCCGCTAGCACCCCCATCCTGGGAAATTCATCCCTTGGCAAGGTTTCCTCGCATTGAAAGATAAAAAAACCAAGGCATATCCCTTCCTTAAACCATCATACCAGTCATATCATACTCATGAAAATCAATGGACATTATTAGGTACCAGTGTCCCACAATGGCCCTACTCCTGAATGTTTTACTAGCATGTTGATGCATGTTTCAATTCTTTTCATTGACGCTACTAATTCTTGTAGTCAATTTCAACCACCCAATCAAGCATTTCCATGCTTCCTGTACCAAGCATATAACTTCCATTAGATTTAAAATAAATTGAAATAAATTCACATCATACCTCATTGGTATCTCATCAATAAGGTACACTTGCAATCATGTTTACTTCCTGTCACAACAATTCAAACTAGCATCTATGACCAAATCATCATGTATAAACATATCACATCTGGTTAGCTCAAAGCACAATTGTCATAAACCAAAATCATAAATCAAATGTAACCATCATAAACCAAAATCGTAGATCACATTTAATCATCATAGACTAGAATAATAAATCACATGTAATCATCATATACCATAATCACATGCATAATAAAACTAAAATCAAATACTGATACTTATCCTTTAATCAATCCTTAGCTTCTACCTTTTTCCATATTTTGTACGCACACTAGATCGGTTGTCATACCCGACAAACACCCAGTGCCTTCTCCTCAGCCATGTGCACATACACATAGTGTGCATTACACACATACAACCACACACGACATACAACGCCATGAAATACATGCACCTATACCTGACATACAACACATACACCTACACCCAGTGTACAAAACAACACATACATACACCTACACCCGATGTACAACACAATACATACATCTATACTCGATGTACAATGCCAGACAATACATGTACCTACACCTGGCGTACAACACAACACAATACATCTATACCCAATGTACAACACAACACAATACATGTACCTACACATGGCGTACAACACAACACAATACATGTACTACATAGAATACATCACAATGAGTACATATGTCACGATACCACAACTACACAATTCACATGCATAGTATCGCATGTACACGACACAACAAGTACGACATGCACATAATACCATATGTACACCAGTACCACATGTACATGTACATAGTACCACATATACAAAGTATGTTGGGTCCCTATAATATTAGTGATTACCCCATTACTATTGTAGTTTATCCCTTATTAATATTGGTGTGCCCCTATTGTCCCCATATTGTTATTATTGTGCCCCATAGAATCCCTCTATTGTTATTTTTGTGGCTTTATATTATTATTGTTAGGTCGGCTGGGTTATATTGTGACTCCTTAGACTCCTATATATTGAAAGGAGGTTTTGTCATTTCAATCATCAAAGAATTGTTCATTTATGTAATGTAAAGGAGGTTGCCCCCTCGAAGAGGCTGAATTATAAGGCGTTGATCTATCTTTTCTATCTTTTTCTTGAGCTGGTTTCATAACACAGTACCACCTGCACAACGTTTACACAACATCACATGTACACGGCACCACCTGCACAACGCATACACAATACCACATGTACATCATACCACTTGTACAACATGTACACAATGCCATACGTACATAGCACCACATGCACGACATGTACATGACACCACATGTACACAGCACCATATGCATGACATGTAAACAACACCACCTGCACACAACACCATATATACAACATGTACACGGCACCACATGCTTGCAACACCACTTGTACAATCATGCACACAACACCATATGTACATAGCACTGCATATACAACATGTAGATAGCACCCTATGTACACAACACCGCATATCCAACATGTACATAACACCATCTATACCCAACGTTGCATATGAAATATTCACACGACACTATATGTGCCACCATGTACATAGCACTGCATAAACAACATGTAGACACACTATATATACACAACACCAAATGTGCACAACATCACATATGCAACATGTACAACGTACACAACATATGCACAATAGTAGTACCACACATCCAAAACCACACTTTCTCTGCCAAGCAACCTTGCTTCTAGTGTCTCTCTCCCATCCATGCTTATCCTAGCATGCCAAAAAGCAAACTACTTACATTTCACTTATATATCTCTCAACATAGCTTATCCATAACATAAACATAGACATAGTAAAAACACATAATAAAAACTCATATCCACATGATAATGACCTCATAAAACTGTCAAATCTACTCTTCCAATTCATTCCTCGTAAGACCATGAACCCCTTTATGTCATTCACCTGCATAAGCAATCATTCCTCCACAAGAACGATCCCTGACAACCCTATCAGACAGTGACATAGATACATATACATAAACATTAGCATAAAAAAATCATAATCATGTCAGACAAATGACATACATACATACATATATACATATAGACATTTTCATTAAATAATCATGATCCATGACGACCATGTCAGACACGACATACATACATACATACATGTATACATATATAAACATCAACATAATCATGCTCACAACATAATTACCAGATAGCATAAGGTCAAGGTTAAGAGAACTCCCTTTATTTATGCATACGATGCACAACATTGAGAATAATCATTCCCAACATAGCCAAGGCATATGACGCCTTAGATCCATTTACTTCACCTTTCCTATTACCCTTCTCATCACTATCCTATCATTGTCCATTTACCTTAATGGACCCAACCAATCCAACTAGTTGTCATACGCTTGCCTTCAGTTTCCCTTATACATGCACTAAGCTTCATACAGGTCTTACCTTACCTCTCGGGTACCACACAACTCTCCTCAAGCTCCATTAACTTTCCTCTTTCCCAACCAATTCCCAAGACTCAAAACTTAAAATACAAGCATAAGAAACAAACAAGAAAACCATGAAAACCAATAACAATATGACACCTCAAACAAAGTGGCATGATCATGCACTAGACATAAAAAAACCGCAAATCAAGCATAAGAAAATCCCAAAAGACCAAAAGCACAAGACTAACAACAGACACCATGACTCAATCCCCATGGTTCCTAGTGCTTCCAAAGGAAAGCTCAACTTGAGCCTTCTTCAAGATTTCATGGCAATCTCTTTTCCATGCAATCCCCTGCATCATATTACCATCAACACATAATTTTAGTGCTTAAATAAACATAACAATACATTGGTTACCTTACCTTGTTATGCGAAGCACATTGCTTGCAACTAAGCACATCCATGCGATCTCTCAAGGGACTCACATTCCCTTGACAGATCCACGTGTAACTAGAGACTAGTTAATATACCTGTCAAATACAAGTTCATGAATCTAGCACATATCCAAATAATGTCAGACAAGATTAAGGTTAATAATACTTCTTGTATGCAAAGCATTCATTCGTTTGGAATTAGGGTTTCCAAACAAAGCCAAAATAATTATTTTCCAATTTCTTTCTTGGTCCTTTTCCTTGATGCAATTGAGTGTTACTATGCACGGTCACATCACCCCACTGTTAGTTATATAAACACATCAACTATTACTTTGTCATGTTAATACCAAGCATGTTTCTTGCATTGTTTACACATGTCAAATACATGTTCCAAATATCAAGACAATCATATCTATCAATTTGAAATTAACATTTACCAAGACTATTAATCATATAATAATTCATAGTCAACTCATAGTCATTAGACATAATACTACAACTATCACCTATTACACTCAAGTACAATTCATCTATCTCAACACATATGTGTTAGTACAATCATCTTAAAAAAAGATCATTTCGGCAAGAAATCTTATAGACACATACTCAAATCATTCAATTAATCAAACATTCAACCAACCTGTAAACATACCATGTTAAACTAATCAACTAGATGACATAATCAAACATTAAAGCACGAAGTAGACGACATAAGCGAGCTCATACCTTAATATATCTCAGGGAAGCTATCTTATCTGCACAATCAATCTAGTTAGCACGATATAACTTCAGCTCAAACAAAAATAAGATCATGATGTCCATAATAGTCACTAACTAACATGTTCACATCATAAAATCATAAACAATTATCATTCATACATAATAATCGCATCTGCATAGTCAGTCTAGATTAGTATGACATAATATTATAACATATTAACTCATACCTTAATGCCATAACCATAACCATTTGCATAGACCAATCCAACTTTGTATGATACATATAACAGCAAGATCTTAATCTAATAACACTAATCATCAAGTTACTACCATATAAAAACAACAAGTTATATATCATGCTCATCAACAACATATAACCTAATAATCAAGTTATCTAACATAAAACAACAATAGAAATGCATACAACTACAAGTTACTATCATTCATGACGATCTGACACATGTGTATATGACTACACTTATCAACTAGCATTTATCATGTATGTAACCATAACATCAATATAAATGTACATAAACCTAATGTATATAACCCTAATGCATATAACAATCCATTAAATAATATACCTTCATGCCCAACATCCAAACCTATATGATGACATGCTCTTGCCTCGAGGCCCAAAGTTGCAACTTTAATTAATGATCTGCATCTCCTGCTCTATCTCAACCAACACATTAGCATCATAACATACCAATAACATCATGGTGACCTAATTGCACACAATGACTTCACAATGCATGTCTGACCTACCATACATGCATAACCATAACCATGACAATGCATGCATAACAACATATAGCACTAACATGCATATACAACCATACACTCATGATGACACATCCCACAACAACACCATCAACCTTCACCTAACGACATCACTACAACTATGATCAACACCATGAAAATGCAACAATCACATGGACTACAAGCATAAGCAACACATATGCAACCAACATGAATGCATGACCAACACATAACCCATCCAGTCTGAGGGGTGAACCATGCTCTGATACCGCTCTGTAACACCCTCCTCCCACATCTACCCAAGTAACCAGCTAGCCAAGGTAAACATGTGACGAGAGGCCACTATGATATGATTTGACCTCCTAAGTCATGTTAAGGTAGTGGAACAGACGGAAACACACCATACATAGATTCAACATTAGCATTAGGACCCTCAGGAACCAACCCAACTTTGCTACCAACTATCCCATGGGTCCCACTAATATTTTGAATCACTTGACACCCAAATGCTCTCATGCTATAGGCCTGCTAGCATCCAGGAGGCTCTGGACACTCTCATGCTATAGCTATGCCAACGTTTAGGGACTATTTTGTCTAGTTTCATGCCAGCTGTTATCACTCTGTAATTTATGAGGTTGCTAGAGAAATTACAAAGGTAACCACAAAACCACTTTGGAAGCTGGGATCTAGCCCTGCCAGCTTCAGAGAGGGATCTCTCTGTTAGATTTAGATTTGTTTGGTTTCAGATATTAGGCTAGTTATAAAAGTTCAAGGTTTGGTTTATGAATTGGTTTGAATTGTATGGTTGATTGATGTCTATATTACCATTGGGCTATGGAGTTTGTGACTTAAAAGATGGATCTGTTTCAGTATTTTGCAGATAGATTTCACAGGGAAAGGCAGCCAAACTAATTGGATTCTTTAATTTTAAATGAAGTGAATAAGAAGAAGAGAAAGGATTTCCATTAAGTAAAGAGCAATTAAGAATTCATTTACTTAATATCAGTTGAAAACATTAAAATTATTCAAAGCCAGAATCAAAGTGTACATCAAAACAAATTTTGTTCTTCAACTTTCTATTGAATAATTCAGATTATGAAAACACATGAATATGGTAAAAAAACTAATAATAAACACATAAAACAATAGATGAACTTCACTAACAATTTGACACAAGAATCCTATGAAAGAGCTTTTTGTATTATTGATAAGTCCACTGAAGCTCGAAATTGTGCAATAGCTTTCTTAGATGCAAAAACAAACATTCATACTTTGAAAGAAGTATTCATAACTTGTTTACAAATTATCCTGTCATAACCGATCAGGATATAATTTAGGAATTTCTAAACTAATTATATCTCTAATTTAAAAAAATATAGGAAAACTTGAACTGCTTTGATTGCTGGCACTATCTTTGTGGAGGCTATTGTTGATCTGGCCCTTGAATTTTGTTGCATTGTTTGTCCTGTTGCTAAAGAAGAATTGACTTTTTACTCAAGTAACTCGCATAATTTTTCCCACCTGTCTTCACTTGGAATTGACAATTTGAGTAACTTCTTGTAAACTTCATCTACCTCTGTATGTTTGGAAAATGTGGGCTTAGTGATAAAAATGTATTTGATTTCATGTTGGATGTCTAAATCAAATTTCAATGGCTCTAGGAAGGCTTTCCCTGTTATACTCCCCTGTGTTCCTGCAAATTTGGCACTGTCTCTGGAAATGGCCATCAATTTCTGGCTGTAATCGGGCAATGTCATTAATGTGTCATTCAACACCAACAAACCTGGAAGTCCCTTTTGACTGAGGACCTTAAACTTGTTGAAGAATATCTGGACACCATTCTCCAGAACTTGACACTTTTTCTCCAACTGCAATGTAATATTTATTTTGGTCAATACTTTCTTGATTTCTAATATGGTCTCGGTTCTATCTTCTATTTCCAGTCCTTCCAACTCATATTTGTTTTTAGAATTTAGAAATTTGATGAGGTCTATGGCTTCAGTTGGCTTGTCCCCCAGCATTTCCCTAATTTCTTGAATGGCTCCTCTGGATTTCTGAATCAGCTCCTTCTGCTAAAAAATAATCTGTATTAATGGCCAGATCTTTGTCATTGATTTGTTGATATCTATCCATATATTCTCCTTATCCTGAGATAAGGTATGAGCCATGGAAGATTCCTTTTCCAATTGATGTATCCTTTGCATCAGTCTCTGGGATTTTTGTACCTCTATCAATTGAGAATTCTCAATTCTCTCTTTCTGTTCCTGTAGAGTCCTCACCTGTCCTTGTAGTTTCTTGATTTCCTCCCCTTGTAAAGACATGTCTTCCATGGCTTTTACCAGTTTACTTGGGTCATCAGAAGTTGGTGCAGGGGGTGTTGTAGATGTAGAAACTCCTACTGTAGTTGTTGTAGCCGTTGTTGTTGTAGTTGATGTAGAAGCTCTTGTTTGCACTATTGTTGCAAGAGGTACTGCATCAAGTGGGATTATAGCTAGTTGTGCATTTGTTCTTTCTCCTTGATCAACTTGTCCATTTTTTCTTCCATGTCCCTTATCTATGCATTTTGCTCCATAATTAATCTGAGCATGTCTTATTTTATGCTTTCTGTCTCCCCCACTTCTTTTTCTCGTGGATCCTCAATTTCTGACATTTTCAACTTTTTTTCTGAGTGCTTCTATGTCATCATTCTTTTTCTTAACTATTTCTTCTGCTGCCTTAACATTGCTTGGGTCATATCCTATCTTAATGACCAAGTCTTCCAAGGATTTTATCTTATTATCTTTTGCTAAAGAAGAAGCCTTTTCAAGTTTTAATTGGGATTGAATATTAGTGAGGGATACCTGCAATTTGGAAGCAGTCATTGTAGTACTTGTCAATGTAGAATAGATCATCTCCCCAGTCTGCCTGTGCATGTCCATTTGATCTATAGGATGGACATCCTTTGCATCAAACTCAAATGTAGTTTGCTTGTAATCTGCTACAGATTTAGGGTGGAGGACATGTGCCTACAAGAATTCCATCTACATTCTTCCTTTCTCGGTGTCGAAGGATGACAAGAGCCTGTTTTGGGTATAGGAAGTGTGTTTCCAAAATTGATCATAAGTGCTGACTTTGAGAAGCTCATTTCTACATTTTATCTCCTTATAATTGTCAAAGATGCTTGTTTCCATTTGACCTTGGATTAATTCTGATGTCTGAGTTGTATCTGGATTCTCTTGTGAGACTGAAGAGAATGGAGATCCTGTAAAGATGTTATCCCTTGCTAGAAAATGTGGAGTCTTGAGTACTATAGGAGCTTGCCCTACTCCTTTTGAAAAATCTATCTTAGGATTTGTCCTTGCTTTCTTGGTGTAAATTTTGAATTCTTTGGCTGAAACCTTTGTGACTGAAGGAGAGTCTTCTTCCCGTGGCCTTTTCTCTACTTTTTCCTGAGGTGTGGGAGTTTGTAAAGTAGCGATAGATAATAGTTGCTCCTCTACTTCCTGTAAAGTATTTTCTTCCCACTCATCTTGGTTCATGTATTTCTTGATTTCAGGCCTCTAAGTGTGAACATATGGAGTGGTTTTTTGTTCCACTCTTAGTTTAGAGATCATACCAAATGGGTCATATGACAAATTTAGGAGGATATCTGCCTCTTCTCCTTCTTTCACGTTGTTGCAAATAAATGGTCCTATCTAAGCCTTTATTCTGAATTGTGACTTCTTGTTAGCTGACACAAAATGGACCTTATTTGAATATATCATTTTCTTGATGTATTCTAAAGCAAAAATTCTCATTGGGAGATACCTGGGCAGTTTATAAGGCAGCAACTCACACCCATACACTCTTATTTCAGTGTAATTCTGGTACAAATACCAATCACTTGTTCTAACTTGCTCACTTAGGTGTAAAATCTTCTGAATATTTGCACTGACCCTGGGTTTTGTCTCACTACTCAACAAACATGTAGATGGATGAATAAATTGATCAATAAAGTCTTTGAAGTTGTATTCTTCTAAATTCCTTCTTGGCATAGAAATCCAAAAAATGATGGAGTGTGGCTCCCACTGTTCATTTATCTTTTGCACTACAAATGGGAACTTGTCTGCTTGATCAAATAGAAACATATACACCAAAATAGAGGCATATCTGAACATTCCTTCAGTTTGAAGCTTAAGGAATTGTTCGTGAACATTGTCAGCAAGGAACTGGCTAAAATTGAAAATTATTGAGGGCTTTTCTTCGGTGGAGAAAACGGACAAAAAACATAAAATTGGTTCATCTACCCATTCATCTGAATAATACCCCAACAAACATGAGAGTATAGAAATGATTTTCTTAGCTTTGTCTGGAAAAATGGAAGAGGTATATGGTGGGTTATTTTTTGGAAGTTGGGCATCTTCAAGTAGGAAGATTTCAAAAATATTGGATCTCTGGGAAAAGGTCAACTTATGATATAATTCATTCAGTGTTTCCAATGAAAAAGGAGTAGTGGAATCATTCTTAGGGATTTGCAAAATCTGGTTAATTGACTGAGGGGTGATTGTGAATATAATTTCACCATTATGGGCCACAATGGCTCTCTAGTTTGGTAAGTAACAAGCTTGGCATTTGAGGAAAA
Organism: Pinus tabuliformis; assembly: GCA_031772625.1. Lineage (NCBI taxonomy): Eukaryota > Viridiplantae > Streptophyta > Pinopsida > Pinales > Pinaceae > Pinus > Pinus tabuliformis. Next base: position 1,434,015,289 of record CM062818.1, on the reverse strand, counting down.
ATCCAAGGAAGTGATGGGTCTGGGGAAACATTTAGAGGGGTAAATTGGATTCCCAAAGGCCAATTTCATCGCTCTGGTCAAGGAAGATCTCTTTGAGCCAACTATGTAATTCGAATAAATCGAATTCGCACTTCGACTCTGATATTTTATACTCTATGTCAGCCAAGGGGATGTGATCAAGGTAAACTAATGGGGGAATCATAAGATTTTCCTTATTTACATTGGTTTTTCTCTTGGGATCCATATTGGGAATTTTGAAGAAATTTGGAAAAGTTTGAAGAGTTGTGCAATTTACCCAAGAAAAACTTGACAATGGAGGTTGGCAACGATGGTGAAGCTGGTGCTACGACGCCCTTGTTTTATGCTCAATTTCGAGACAATCTTGACTATATTAATTTGAAATTGAGAAAAACAAATGAACATCGCGGGACTAGATTGAGCAAACGGTGTAACAATAATGTATGTCAGGCTCTTCATGGTTAAGGAAATCATTCGTTGAGGGTGCGGGACTGTTGGTAGGTTTAACGGTAATTTAGAGGAGGATTAAATGCATAACGGGTAGGGGAAATGGTGGAAAGGTGTTGCAGAGGGATTAGTGGTGTAGGCGCGGGGAACCATTGGTGGGAAGGAGAGGGTTAGGCATCTTTCATGGGGGGGAGGGTGGTATGCGGTATTGAGAGGGGGGTGCTTAAGAATGCGAAATTGACACATAAGGTGGGGTCAAGGAAATGAAACTACCTTTTCGGACCCCCCCCCGTCGATAAAGGTAAAAAGGGAAAGGGGGGCCAAAAGGCATTTTGGACTATCGATTACAATTGTGAACAACACGTATCTTGGATCAAGCCCACCCTTTATCCACTAGATGACCAAACAATTTGTCGTTTTTCACTTTTTGTTTATAAATGCCAAAACTTAGGATAAAGCCTATATCGCTTTAAAGCATGCATAATACAATTTTAATGTTTTTCATCCTAATTTTGAAAGCAAGGCCTATCTTCTACAAACCAAGGGTGCATTTAAATGTGCAGACCCTTCTTATTTTCCTTTGAAGGAGAGATTTATCCTAATCTAAGTTCTAACCTACAAACTTTAAATTATTAATCCAGCTTAAACAATTGGATCAATTTCTTCACCTATCTACCTAATTTTAACCAAGTTTAAATAGTTTGGTTAAATTATTCTCTAGTCTAACAACAAAAATTCAAATGTGTTTGACCATGATTATATTGTATGATTCAAACAAATATCTGTGATTGTGGCATTTAAAACAAGCTGCACACAATTCCTAATTTATTTTTCAAAACAAAACTATTTTTCTCCTAGTGGCATTTGAATTTGCATCACTTTCACTCTTTTTCTTTTCATGGGGTTCTTTTCATATTTTTTCTTATTCTTTTATTCTATTTTTCTTCTTATATACCCTCTTTTCATTTTTTTTTAATTTTTTTTTTGGAAATCATTTGCAACATGCAATATTATTTACAATTTGATAGACTGGAAGAAAATATTCAATCATCATTTTATCCTATGAATCAGAGGACCCTAACATCAACGTCCCTGAGATTTGAGCCACTTTTTTAGGCCCAGAACCCAGGTCATTGCCCAAAATGGAATGGCATCTTCATAACACTAAAATAACAGGGAAACAATGATGCAAAATCAATTAGTTGAAGAAGCCCTTAACCAGACCCCTACTAGCCATGACAGACATTTTGTCAAACATATCAAAAATATGTAATCTAAAGGTGTAAACAACATATTTAAGCATAGGTATCTCATACTTATCTAAGAATCTCTAAGAAAAATTGTTCCCTCATGTCTTTTGTTGCATTATCATCTATTATTTCATAGATACATTTTCCATTCATTTACAAGTAAAAACATGATGAGATCCATACATAGCTGCTGTCATAAAACACATACATAACGAGCATAGCAACAACAGAAATACCATAAATACATCATCCATAGAATCCACATATAAACCAGTAAATTTACACATGAAAACCAAGGGAATGAATTTCTCATTAATGAATGTAGAAACCAACCAGGGATGGGACTACCACGTTCCACCTGACCATAGATTGGCTGAGCCAAATCTCTCTTCAGCCAATCACCCCCGTGCCATATTCCAAGCATGAATGTGGGACTCATAACCAACCAAAAAGAACCAAAAAAACATGGATGCTACCAGAGTTCTCCACCTACACCGTGAGGAATTTGAGTGCCTCCTAGTCTCTCAGGCTTTACCGTAATCCACAATCTGATCCATGGATCACTAGGCCCTACACCAAGACCCACTCTCCAGGCTTTACCATACATCCCATCCCAGGACTACTAGGCCCAACAGAGAGCAATCCACCTCTTGGATTTACCATATATCCTGCCATTCACTGGCAAGGATTCCTAGGCCCACCGAGGCACACAATCCTCACTTTACCGCAACCCATAGTCTGGATCTGGGGTTACTAGGCCAATGGCTTTACCATGATCCACAGTCTGGTTCAAGGACCACTAGGCCATGTGTTTTCCATTTCGTAGATCCACCTCACTCAGCTTCAAATCCATCTGACAATCTAGCTCAATTGAAGTATGAGAACCCATCTCATCAAGGCTATCTGGAAATGGGAAGACTAGGCTGAAAACACTGTCATGCTTGGAAAAACCCATACCATGACAGAAAAGAACCACATGCAATACCATGCATGCTAAATATAGCAAGGAAAACACACACGCAAATCAATACCTACAAAGAATACTAATGTAGTTGCTTGATCCTGCTCTTCCTTGGTTGCTCCTTCCTTCCTCTTGCCTTCTTTGCCTTTCTTGATCCAATGCCAAAGTGCTCAGAGAAAAATCTAAGTGTCCAAGAGTGAGAGAGAGAGAGAGAATAATGAGAGAGCTCCAAAACTGAACTGACAAAAGTCCATGAATTGATCCTCATAAGCCTTTTTATCAACGAGGCCTCTATTTTCTTCATTTTCCATTATTTTCATTCAATTTTCTCCTCACATGCAACTTGTGACCTTTCACCTTCCTTTTCTCTTAATTTCCATTATTTTCATAAATAAATGTGCCAAAATTCCATTTTGCCTTTCCAAAGCTTTTCTCATTGCCTTTGCCAATTTCCTCAGCCATAATAAAACGAATGAACACCCACTAGGATTTTTTTCCCACCATTCATCTTGGAATATGTGTCCCAACAACCGTGGTCTTATATGCTTTTACATGAGTATTTTAACCAGGTGTTATAGACATATTTGGGCACTGCAACCCCAATCACATATGTCCATAAAATAAGGGCTTCTAAACCCCTAAAAGTGTTGTTTCATACCCTAAAGGATCAAGGTCAACTGATTGCATCATTTCCCAGAAGTTCTCCTTGAAAAACTGCTCAGAACGGGTCAAAACTAGATCTTCTCACCTACTCCATGGCCAGGGTGCGATGCATCTCACCTTGTACACACGGGAGGTGTGATGCATATTGAAAAGGCCTTCTGTAGGGTGCGATGAGCAAGAGTAGACAAATGGCAGAGACAGTTTGCTAAGTGGATGATCAAGGAATCTTCTAGAAACTTCTCATATGACACTTGCCTCTCAAAATTCACCCAGGGATGAGTAAGAGATCAATGAAATCTCCAAGTGGAACCAAGAACTATAAGTGGAATGACACTAATCAAAAACCCATAGCTGACTCACACCTCTACAAATATCTATATATGGGTCCCTCATCTTAGAGATCCAGAGGCTGAAGGCTGGAATTTTGTAATTTGCAAGGAAGTGTTGTTGGTTTCTCTTTGAAGACATTGTTGGGTGATCTGGCTTTGTATGAGGTGAAGAGGGCTTTCATGCTGGGAGGATGGCGCTAGGTCAGACCAAGTGGTTGTAATGCTCTCTTCTATTACTTCTATCAATAAAGCTATTTGAGTTTTCCTCCATATTCTTGTGTATCTCTGAATATTGTGTTGATATATGCATTTATATGGTCAATATATATCTGATCCTATATTGTTTACAATGATAGATCTCTATGCTTTGATGGTATTATGCTACTTTGACTCTACAGGTTCTCTTTGAAGCGGGACAAGTAAGGAAGGAGTGGCGAGATTCTGTCAAAGGGGAAAGGAAACAAGCAAGGAGCCAAGCAGAAGACTGAGGTTGGTACTCTTTGCTTCTTTCTCATCTATCTCTCGTAAAGGAAAACACAAGTGACTTTAGTTTGTTTGTTTCTAAGATAGCTACCCGTCTTAGTGGGACTAGCAGCTCTGAATAGACACTAGTTTTCCCGATAACAAAATGGCGACTCCGCTGGGGAGAGAATAGTTTGATTGCTTGTCTCTATTTGTTTGCTTCATAAACTACAGACGGAGCCTGAAGTTAAGCCAGCTAGCCTTTGAACTGCATTTTCTATGCAAGTGCAAAGTAGATCAACGTTGCTTCAGTCAATCTCCGGGTTTGTTTATGAACTGAAAAACTGACTTGCAAACATCCTAAGTACCCTAGAGGTAGCTCAAGTAACCTCATTAGATCAGCCCCTATACTTTGTATTTACTGACTATCATTAGCTCGGCCTAAATCCCTAAACTAAGCTGCAAATTGTGACCAAAAACCAAGTTAAAGTCTCGTCCCTAGACCATCATACTGTCTCCTTTTGGCAGACTAGATGCATCGCACCTCCTGTGTGTAGTAGGTGGGATGCATCCCTGTTTCCCTGTGTTACAGGTGCGATGATCAGGTAAGACTGTTTCTGCCTCCAGATTTTGGTTTTTTCTTCACTGTCTTCAGCTTTATTCAGGAGTTTTGCTGTCTATGATCAGTATACCACTGTTGAAACCCCCTTCCTTTGCATTATTCAGCCTCCAGTATACAAAGAATTGTAAAGGTTTTTTGTGTATTTTTTTCCATTTACAGTTCTACTTTATAAAATAGTAACTTAATCAAACTATCGTCTTTTGATTTGAAAGTGTCATTTTCAGTCAAAGAAAAGAATCCTTCTCTTGTTGATAGTTGATTACACTGTTACTCTTGTATTTGATCTGAATTAATAGTATTTCAAGTATCGAAAGCAATTTTCAATTCAAAATCGCAAAGTGTCGTCTTGTCTTCCTTTAGTTTTTTGAGAAGAAAATCATTAGTACAGTTGCTTTGAAAGAAGAAATAATTCAGATTTGTATTTAGCATTCTTTTTTTCATTCACACATTAAGAAAGTAGAAAACAAATACATTCATGTGCATTTGCATTTAGACTCTTGTTAATTTTGATTTAGGACAGTGCATCTAGTGTGTGCTCTCTGCTCTATGTTGAAAGGATTTCGCTTCTCTTTCCTTAGTAGCTAGGATTTTCATTGCAAAAAGAAGAGTAAAAGACTGTTTATCATCTTAGACTAAATATTTAGGAGTTGTATATCTACATCATGTGGTGAACCTTAAAGGCAAACTTCTTAAGAAATATCAACTGTAAAATAAATTCAACGAACATAAAAACGCTTTGGAACCTAACGCACAACATCTAGAAGTCTAGGCTAGACACGTATTCCGGCATCGTAAAGCCTGGTAACTGTCGCTTTCATTGTAGGTTGGGTGATTCCTCCTCTTTGAGACGACAAGTGCCAGTACGAACTTTTCCTCCCACGTACCGTCGAGTATATATTGGGAGACCACAATAGGCTATATCCTTTATCCTTAGGAAGTCGTGTCTGCCGCCCTATCGATCGCAATGCACTGAACACAGCATTCGAGAAGATTGATTGCTGTACCGTAAAAAGTATTCTGTAGTTTTGCGATTGCTTTGGTAATCCCTCTGTCTAGATTTCCAGAGTAGTCTCTTTCGTTCCTTTTCAAACTCCTTAAAGGAAAAGGTCCATCTGAGCACTTGTCACTTCAGGCTCATTAAAAATTGAAGGCGACTAGAGTCATCTTTAGCTTTTTCTCGACTCTTAAAAATTGAAAAAGCAAGTTGTGTCAAAGCATCTAAAATTCATTTAATTCAGAATAAAATTTTCCCCTCTTATTTTGAGTTGATCAAATAATCCGTAATCGTGGAAGAAAGTCAATAAAAACCCCGTCGTTCGCGGAGACTGACGAGTCAGCCGTCTTTGACTCTGGAAACGAAACCATTCCAGGCCAAGCGGACTCGTTTAACTAGGTCAAAGTCTCCTGGTTTGTTTGAAACTTGTGTTTCAACATCCTCTAAGACTCCCGTTACTCCAACCATTTCTAGTATCCCTGCCTCTACAGAAGAAGTTTCGCAGTTACAAGAGGACATTAGAACTAATCCTAGTGTAACAGTAAACACTTCTATTCCTAAACCAGCTCCATCTAGGGTTGATTCGGAAGGTGTTACCCCTCCAGCATCCGTCGCTGTAGAATCTATACCTTCTTCAGCACCAGAAATATTTTACGGACCTAACGGTCTACCTCTTCCACCTGGATTGATTACTGTTGTGGGGAAAAGTATCCGACTCGGAATGACCCTATCCCTACTCTAAGGGTGATAGTTCCTTAGCAACAACTGAAAGTAAAGCTTTGATATTTTCCTTTATGAAAGTACAGAGAAGGAAGAAAAGATTGACCAACCGGTGTCTTTCGCTTTTGTCGATCCTGTCTTCTCTCTTTGTCTCTTGTTCCCAACTCCTTGCTCCTTTTGTCGGCCCAGCTACACAAAGATCCTGCAAAAACAAGAGAGGGAAACTACAAGAAACATGTACTCATAACTGATGCATGGATTAGAGTGAATCAGATATACAAGTAAAAACAATACATCAATGTAATACAAGTATATAGGAGAACATTCAAAGCTTTATTGATAGAAGTAAAAGGTTCTGAGAAGGTTACAACCATCAATGGCTCCAATCCAGCAGCACCTCCCCAGCAGCAAGAAATCTCCTCTTCCCCTCTATAAAAGCAATCACCCAATAGCTCTAACTGTAAACCAACAGCACTTCCTTACTTTGCACAAAATTCCAGCCTCCCTAGACCTCATAGAAGAGCTCTATATATAGGAGATTTGGAGAAAGGATGAGTCAGCTTGAGGCTGGCATAAAGCTGACTAGTGTCCTCTCCCACTTTAGTTAATCTTCAGTTCTTGAGTCCACTTGGAGAATCTTGCTTCCACTTGGAGACCAAGACCTTCTTACTCATCATAGGGCGAATCCCTTGAACCAAGTGTCAGTTTGGAAGCTTCCTGGGCAGTTGACACCTTGCAGAATGACTGTGCCACTTGGCCAATCTCGCCCAGCGCAGGTAGCCTTCATTGGTTTTGACTTTTAGTGCAGGTACAAGGAGGAGCAGTTGACATTCAGCGCAGATGCTCAGTGGAGCAGCTGACATGATCCAAAAATAGCCTGTTTTTGAGTGTTTTCAGGTGGAGAACTGATGGGAAGTGCTGTGGTTTGCTGACCTTGTTCCTCTAGGGGTAAGAACAACATGTTTAGGGACTGAGGATCCCTGTAATTATTGACATTTCATGCTCCGTGCTGCGAGGCACAAAAATGTCTATAACAGTTGCCCCCTAAAGTATGAGGCCGTTTATCGGGTGAAATGCTTTATCCAGAGGGTCCGAAGTTCATTCAAGTGCTGAGAGGTGCCCTGTAATACAATACAATACAATACATTATTTTTCATTCTGTTTTCATGATCTAGCTGAGGCGGGCATTCCCATGCTCAGCTTTATAAATACATTTTGGTACATAGAACAGACAATCGTCTGATGGTAGACTGATAATTCTCTGCTGAAATTATCATCCTTTGAGTAGGATGATCATCTGCTGCAATGATGTACATGACAAATGTTTTATGTCCTGAATATATATCGCAGCCCGGATGGATGAAACTAGATCCGGGGTCTTCAATCTCTTCCGATCTTCACTCGATGTACAAGTCGATCCATGTGAGAATTTCTTGAAGTCGAACATGGAAAGACATCGCTTGATTACCGGTCAATGATGTAAACCGTTAACAAGCGCGAGAGGAATCACCGATAAGGATGATGACCCTCAAGGTACTGCAGTACAATTCACGTGGCGTGAATAAAGGACTTGGCGTCAAACGCCACGCAAAATCTTCTGGTCGAAGGTCATTGATGTATACCTGTCGCCGGAAGTGAGAAACTTGCCATTGAGGCATGCAAGCTTCAAAGTACCGATGGGGTTGTTCCTAGATCAACTTCTTGGATAATGAGCTGAAGTCGACAAGAAGCGATCCGTCAAAGGAGGGCCTTAATGAATCCCACATCAATGACACGGAACGGAGCTAATGATTTTAGTGGAGGTGAAAACAAACTGTGACATATGATTCAGGGTGGCGATCATGAATGGATGAAGGATAATGTATGGCAGTGGATGGGACACGGTTGACACTTTCAGAATGACCTCTCTTGAACATATAACGACACTGATGCGATGGATCGGTAGCATTACCCCAAAATGTGGATGGTTTGGCGAAGACCATGGTGATGAGACCGGTGAATGAAACAACCCAACCCGATGTGGTACGGAAGAAAAGTGTCATGTTCAAGAGCGACTTGCTACCATTAAGCTTTGATGTTCTCCCAATTTTTCCCCAGTCATTTCTGACCAGTACCTCTTTATTTTTGTCAAGCTTGAGGAGGATAACATATGCTTGTTCTATAACCTGCCCTTCGGGCAAGCCCATCGCTATGATTTAACGAGCTTAGCGATAGGGAAACTCGTTCCCGTCTAAAGACAAGTTTGTCGCTATTTAATCATTTTAACGAGTCTAACGACAAGGAAAACTCGGTCCTTTTCATTTTTAGAGAGTCTGAAAAGGTACAGAAAGTTAACTCCATAATTCCTTTTTCGTCATCTAATCCCTTAAGTCCGAAAAAGTATAAAACAATACAGAAGGGATGGGTGTTCGGTACTTTTAACGAGCCGAACAAGACAAGCGCTCGATCTTTTTGTGTAATAATCCCTCAGGTCCAAAAAGATTAAAGTCTAAATGAGGGATAGCTCTTCCGGTCCTTTTAACGAGCTGGAAGGCCAAAACTCGGCAAACTTTTCATATTTTACGAGTCTGAAAAGAGCTCAAAGAGGACTCATCTTTTGAGGAACGAGTGATAAACAGGGATAGCAACTGATTCCAGGTACAAGTTGGAATTTTCCAATCACGGCAGTGTCACAAGGATGGCTAGGTGAAATCACTCTTCGCAGATGTTCCTCAAAATGGGTAAACACACAAATGGAAGTGAATGATCGGCCAAATGACGGTGGAGGTGACGGTGCACAAACACGACCAAGGCTTTTATGGCTGATGAATTTACGATCTCAAAAAGGGTATTTACCGGTTCATTTTTTCTGAATGAGCTTGAACTCTAAAGGAAAGCCTGCTCATAAACTTATGTTTATTTTTTAACGAGCATGAACTATGCGCTAAAACTGCTCGGATCTTGCGTTTATTTTTTAACGAGCATGAACTATGTGCTAAAACTGCTCGATATACCAGTCATAGAATAAGAACGCCTCCTGTGAGATAGCTATTTTTTAAGGAGCTTTATCTCACGAAGCTATGCTCCATTTTTGGCAAGTTTTACCTTTGCCCCACAGACTTTCTTCATGCAAGGTCGGAATCGGCTAATCCTACGAGTTTAAAGGGTTAGACCTACAGGTTTAAAGGGAGGACCTAAAAATTTAAAAAAATAAATAGTCGTCCCTCGCTCACATTCCAAAAGTTTGCATGCCCCCAGACATAGGATAGAATTTCGAGGCTGCCCCTCCTCTCCCCTACCTCTGCTTTTCTTTGGGTGTTCACAGCTACTTGTCATCTTTCCAATCTAATGTTAACGATACTAGTCTTCTCGTTATTTTAAGGGATCTTACGCGGTACTCAGTCTTCCCGTCGGCCCAACTTTTAACGAACAGCTATTTGTGACAAGAGAAGAACACTACTCAAAGACAAAACATTGGTATTATTGAGGGAGGCTTGTCTCTTTCTTATTATCCGAAGAGGGTTCTATTTGCTGCCGCAAATCAATCTCTTTCTTCGGCAATGTCTATCATTGGGTTACTCAAAGATGGTTACCCTCTGTCACAACAACAGAGTCTCCTTCTTTGGAGGCTGTCCCTACTTATCCTTCAAAACATTTGTTTTAATGGGTGAGGCTTGCTTTTCCCCAAAGATGGTTACTTCTTGCTGTCACAAATGGACCCCCTCCTTAGTAGAGCCCACCTCTTTAGACAAAGGTGAATGACTCTTTTGCCAAACACATAACTTTAACAAAAGAATACTATTCCAGAACAACCCCTCTTCCATCCACGGACGGGGTACGGACTAGTCATATTCTTCTGCGGAAATTCTACCTTATACCCGGGGTTTCTTCTGCCCGAAGCAGACCAGGGTGCATGCCCCCTGGGTTCCAGTCTTTCTTTCCGAATCACTCGCACTCATCGAGAAGGAGGACTGGGGGTGGAGGCGAATCTTGTGTGAACAGACCATTTAGGAATGGTATTTGACTATTTGCGATGCGAGATCCCGGAAATGAAAGTTGGTCTACGAGCTTGACCATCCTTCCTTCGTGTGGAAAACACATTACTCTAAAGAGTGAGGAGACTATCGCTCCCATGCAATAAATATAGTCACGTCCAAGGAGTAGGTTATAATCCAAGGGTCCTTGGACGACCATCACGTTCAAATTGACGGTCTTCCCTTTCAATGTAACAGGCACATTGGGGAGGATTCCTAATGGTCGACTGGTTCCTTTATCAAAACCCGAGAGATTTCTTAACTCAGGTAAAAGCGCCGGGGAACCCAGTGCTTTCCAAGCAACAGAGGAAAGGATACTCACAGACGCCCCTTCATCAATGATAGTACCAGCCATGATCATTCTATAGATCTGGACAATGATTCTGAATGGTACACTGGCTGGTAACCGGGGTCTGCCTAGTTGATTCCAATCAAAGGATACAACCAGGTTGCTTGGTGGTGGGACCGAATATACGGCCGGATATGACCCTGATGATGTTCCTTCCTGCGATAAAGGAATGGGCGCATTGCCCTGACGCTCATCAGAGTCGGTGCTAATGAAAAGAACCTGGATGGTGTCATCCTTATTCTCTTCAGTGAGGGTGTCGCATGAAGATGACTCTTCGGCGACGATGTCATTTGAAGATGGGTCTTCAATGACAGAGTCATTGGACGATGAAACCTCTGAAGGAAGAACCGGGTCAACTGCCGTTTCGACCTTTAGACTTTCGTCTGGTCTGGATTCAGTGGGTTCATTCTCAATGACCGACACTTCAGCTGACCACTTGGGCGGGTCAGCTGGATTTTCAACTATCAAGGGATTAGGCGCGAGTTTTTAGTATCCAGGAGGAAGTCGTAACGGTGAAACCGGACGATCTTCCAAAACTCTCTTTGCCTCATCTAAGAATGGACATTTGTGGATGGCATGCTTGCCTTCACACAATACACAGGGTGATCTTGATCTCCCTCTTCGTCCTTCACTATCGCTAGTCGACGGACTGCAATCAACATGACTATCAGAGGTTGATGCTACCAAATTGTGCAACCTCGGGGACCAGTCCCTTAGTATCCGGGGAATACAAGGACAATCACGATGGAAGTGGGTCCCTTTGCAAATGACACATGGCGATTTAGGCCCGGTCGGTGCAGTGTGTGAGTCTTTTTCAGCTGTCTTCTGCTTGCCCCCAGTCGCCTTCGCCATAGGCTCCTTCTGCTTCTTTTCTTTCTTCTTCTTTTCTTTCTTCTTCTTTTCCTTCTTCTCCTTGGGAGGTTGACTTTTGCCAGCTCTACCTTGCGAAGATGAATGATCAGAGGAAGTATTGTAAGAAGTGGAAGGTTGGTGGGTAGTTCTAGACTGTTCTGACTGTTGATTCGACTGCTCAGGATTAGTGGCGATCTGGACTACATTAGTTGAAAAGAGCCATACAGGTAGGCCAATTGTCAATCCTGGAAGTGACAATGTCGCCATATGAGGCGCACCAACATCTCCCCAAGAGGAGAAGGGATTTGGACTTCCGCCAAGGTTGCCTCCTTGGTTGGTGGGCTCCATACTTTTCAACTGAAAGATCAACGTGGGAATAACAGGTGATTTTGTTCCGCTTAAAATAAATTTTATTAACGACGCTTTTAGACACAAACTTGCTTTTTCATGTTTTAAGAGTCGAGAAAAAGCTAAAGATGACTCTAGTCGCCTTCGATGTATTAACGAGCCCGAAGTGACAAATGCTCTGTTGGACTTTTTCAGTTATAGAGTTTGAAAAAGGCCAAAAGAAACTGCTCTGGAGTTCTAGGCAGAGGGTGTGCCAAACCTTTCGCGAAACCACAAAATACGTTTTACGGTACGGGTGGTCGATCTTCGTGAATGTTGTGTTCACTGCATCGCGATCAGTAGGGCGGTCGACACGGCTTCCTATGGATAAAAGATAATTGCCTATAGGGGTCTCCCAATATATACGCGACGGTACGTGGGAGCACAAGTCCGTATTAGTGCCACCGACTCTCAGGAGGAATCACCCACCTTCGTAGAGATCGACAGTCACTATGTTTAACGACGCCGGAACACGTCTCTACCTAGACCTCTAGATGTTTGCGTTATGTTACAAAGCGTTGTTATGTAAATTGGATTTATTTTAATGTTGATCTTGCTTAGCAGTTTGCCTTTAAGGATCACCACGAGATGTATATATACAACTTCCTAAATGCAATCTAAGATGAGAAGCAAAACTTTTCAATCTTTCAACTTTGAAAACCTTAATCTACTGAGGGAAAAGAAAGACATCAACTTTTCACACAGATCATAGAACACACACTAAATGCACTTTTTCCTAAATCAACATGCAAACTGTCAATAATGCACATGCACAATGCAGATATTTCTTTTCTTTATCCTTAATGTTGATGTAAGACAAAAAGGAAACTGTTGTATAACTTTGAATCTAATTTCAAGCGAAAGTAAACAAGCTTGTCCAAAATCAAAAGACACCTTAAGATCGACTTGTTTAGACACTGGAAATGTATAGATTCAAACCACAAAATGAAAAACAAACAAACTCAAACAGCCATGAACAGTAATAAAACTAGCTCTTAAGATCACAAAGACACTTCTACAGTTCAGGATCTAAGAGGCCACAGCTATACTGGTTTGCTTTTCACAATGGGAAACTGTAACTGAAAGAAGAAATACTGAAAGAACAATCACAGTTTCATCACACAACTGAGGCGGAATAATGTCAAGGAAAGTTGGTTTACAGCAAGTACAAATGACAAGCAATCAGCAGCAAAATAACAGTGAAAACAGGGCCAAGACTCAGTAGGAAACCTCAGCAAGACACTGGCTAACTGGTCCAGCGCAGGCTCTGGTCTGTCAAACTGACTTTCAGCGCAGTTCCCGAAGGGAGTACCTGCGCTGAAATGCAGACTGCCTTTGGGCAGCCTGCACTGAGACACGAGAGTTACGTTTACAAGGATTTCCGGGTCATAAAAAGCTCAAAAATTCACTGTTTTTGCTGAAATAAAAAGCTATAGGTCAAGTACAAGCTAGGGGATGATCAAGAGGATGAAAAGCTATCACAAAGAGCACAAGAGTCTTTTGTAGATCAGCTCTTCAAATCATGAATCTGCTCAGAAAATGAGCAAGAGTAGCAGCCCCTCTACTTCGCTTTTGATATAGTCAAAAGCTTTTCGATTTGGTACTCTTTTCTTCAAGAAATGAATAGCAAAGATACTACAAATACAATCAAACAGATACGATCCCCAGTGGAGTCGCCAGTTTGTTGTGGGGAAAAGTATCCGACTCGGAATGACCCTATCCCTACTCTAAGGGTGATAGTTCCTTAGCAACAACTGAAAGTAAAGCTTTGATATTTTCCTTTATGAAAGTACAGAGAAGGAAGAAAAGATTGACCAACCGGTGTCTTTCGCTTTTTTCGATCCTGTCTTCTCTCTTTGTCTCTTGTTCCCAACTCCTTGCTCCTTTTGCCGGCCCAGCTACACAAAGATCCTGCAAAAACAAGAGAGGGAAACTACAAGAAACATGTACTCATAACTGATGCATGGATTAGAGTGAATCAGATATACAAGTAAAAACAATACATCAATGTAATACAAGTATATAGGAGAACATTCAAAGCTTTATTGATAGAAGTAAAAGGTTCTGAGAAGGTTACAACCATCAATGGCTCCAATCCAGCAGCACCTCCCCAGCAGCAAGAAATCTCCTCTTCCCCTCTATAAAAGCAATCACCCAATAGCTCTAACTGTAAACCAACAGCACTTCCTTACTTTGCACAAAATTCCAGCCTCCCTAGACCTCATAGAAGAGCTCTATATATAGGAGATTTGGAGAAAGGATGAGTCAGCTTGAGGCTGGCATAAAGCTGACTAGTGTCCTCTCCCACTTTAGTTAATCTTCAGTTCTTGAGTCCACTTGGAGAATCTTGCTTCCACTTGGAGATCAAGACCTTCTTACTCATCATAGGGCGAATCCCTTGAACCAAGTGTCAGTTTGGAAGCTTCCTGGGCAGTTGACACCTTGCAGAATGACTGTGCCACTTGGCCAATCTCGCCCAGCGCAGGTAGCCTTCATTGGTTTTGACTTTCAGCGCAGGTACAAGGAGGAGCAGTTGACATTCAGCGCAGATGCTCAGTGGAGCAGCTGACATGATCCAAAAATAGCCTGTTTTTGAGTGTTTTCAGGTGGAGAACTGATGGGAAGTGCTGTGGTTTGCTGACCTTGTTCCTCTAGGGGTAAGAACAACATGTTTAGGGACTGAGGATCCCTGTAATTATTGACATTTCATGCTCCGTGCTGCGAGGCACAAAAATGTCTATAACAATTACTATAGAAGATATTATGGAGGATCTTCCATCCAGTACTCCATCGCATTTTGGAACTGGGAAGTTAGTACCCCTTCATATCCTTCTACTTCAGAAGTTAGTACCCCTTCATTGCAAGTTCCTGTAGAATCGCTAGGAAGTCTTTTAGATAGACTTGATATGTCTGAACAACCATCAACATCTAGGACTGTGTCATCCAATACAGCGGTAGCAAAACCTCCTGTCGTCACTCCGACGATGTTCGCCAATATACCATCTGTCCTGACTAGCTCTCAACCGCCAGAGGAAGTCCACTCAGGGACTGTTTCGACAGTATGGTCTGTTCCCATTTGTTCGTCTGGAATAATATCTAGAATTTCTTATGTTGAGTCTCAGCAAATTGATCCTTTGCAATAGTATCAATTTGGGTAGTCTGGTCTCCAAAGGCCAATCTTTCCTTTGAGCACTGGATTGCCGCTGTATGGGGGGCAGTATGCCCTTTCATTGTTCCCTCTGGGAGAACAACCATATGAGAGTTCTCAACCGAATTCGGGTCAAGTTGGAATCACATCCAGTGGTTGGGTGCCAATACTACCTCAACAACCAAGAGTTGTATACTCAATGCAACCGAGTCTACCTGTGTCGAATATCCCCACTACACCAGCTATTGTGACGGTGTCGCAAGTACAAGCATTACCTGTTGTATGCCAACCTCAAGTTTCTCAGGTCATAATACAATAGCCTCTTGTCTCCACGACGCAACCGCAATCACCAATCAGTGGCTTCTTAGCTGGAGCGACTCAGGCTCAAATGGGTACTATTACCCCTCATCTTGGTCAAACATCCAGTATTAGGTAACAGCAAATGGTTTCACAACCATGGCTGGTGCAACATCAATAACTGCAATTCCAGCAAGTGTACCAAGGACCTGAGCAACAAAGCTTTGCAAGTAATGGGCAGCCGTATATTCAAAACGGTTATCATCAATCATCCCAAATTGGTTATGCCCAGCAACCTTATCAAAGTTATCAGCATTAAATGCATTATGCTGGTATGCAAAGACCCACTGCTCAGGCAATCCCATCTTATCCTGGGTATGCTTCGTCGAACCTGAATCAACAGTTGCCCTTCGTGGCGACTTTAGAGTTACCAGATCTAAATCAACTAACAAACGATCCAATTGCTTATGCCCCTTGGTGGCCAGTGATTTCTCATAAACTTCTGTCAGATATTCCTAAATTTAATGGAAATTCAGGTGAAGATCCGTCGAATCATGTGATGACCTTTCATCTATGGTGTTCCTCCAACACTCTAAATGATGATTCGATTAGGCTTTGCCTTTTTCAACAAACGTTAACTAGTTTGGCAGCAAAATGGTACATCGAATTGCCTAGAGCTTCATTTGATAACTTCGGCACCCTTGCCACCACCTTTTTAACCCATTTTCAGTTACCAATAAGGTATGAAACAGGAACAGAGCTTCTTACCAATTTCAAGCAGACGACAGCCACTCACATATCTGATCATATTCATGAGTGGCGACGTCATCGTAGAATGGTAAAAACATATGTTCCTGATCAACTACTAGCTGAATGGTTTATTAAGTCATTGTTACCTTCTATTACAGAAGATGTGGCAAAGGGAGGAGTCGTCACTGAAGAGCAAGTCATTTCTCGTGCGCAATATCTAGACTTGATCTATACTCAGTCTAGCATGCTCTATGACAAAATCCCTGATGCTCCCAGACCATAATTTTCCGTTCCTCCTCCTCCTAAATCAAACAAGGACTCTCATGTCGGCGATGGCGTGATAGGTACGACAAGAACGAAATCGACAAAGGCTACATCTAAGAAAGCTCGTAAGGTTTCTGGTAAAAATGCAAATGAATAACTTCTAGCCTCGAAGGTTAATGTCGTGTCGACCGACAAAGGCAAAGAACCAAAGCAACCAGGGGGAAAGAAGAAAGGGAAGAGCAAAAAGAAGAAACAGGACGATTCGTCTCCTGAAAAATCTTCTGCAAACCCTTTTGGGCAAAAGAAACCTAGTCAGCCATGCCTCATATGTGATGAGGATCATTGGACGAGAGATTGCCCATACAAAGCTGAAGTTAAGAAAATATTTAAGAATTCAAGAACTTTAGCAGTATTGACTGACCCATTTCCAAACCCAGGAACCAATCTGGTTGCTAGCAACAATGCTTCCCCATCCCAAGTGCTTATGTTGTCCATTTCAAAACAGCAAAATGATGCTTTGATATCGACAAGGAATAAAGATTACGGGAATCCACAGCTATCAAACAACAAGGCTACTGATCAACCTAGTAGTTCGACAACAACTTCAACCAAAGTTGTGCCACCCATCATTCCTGAGCTAACGATAAAGCCACCAAAGGGAGTAGTACAAAAATCGACGTTTAATCCTCATGCCAGAGTAGCACAGAATTATAATATAGTAGAGGACCTGGCCCAATCGTCGTCCGCTATGTCGACACTTGAAGTACTGCAAAATTGCCCCTCCCAAAAGCAGGCTCTATTATCAGCAATAGGTGGGATTGACCCAGCAGATTCCAATCTTGTGGCCTTTAATCATAAAGGATATGAACCTCAGTTACCAGCTCAACTCACTTTCCTCATTCAAGTGAAAGCCCTCAACAAAACTGTTCATCGAACAATTATTGATGAGGGGGCATCTACATGTATTATGTCAATGAGTTGCTGGAAAGCTTTAGGCTCACCACCCTTGTCGTGATTGTCAACGACGTTAAAAGCATTCAATGGATGAACATACACTCCATACGGGATTTTGAGTAATTTACAAGTTGAACTGGGGAGAAAAACAGTAGAAATTGATGTTGAAGTTATTGATGGAAACCTCGATTATAACATCCTAGTGGGAAGGCCTTGGATTTATGCTATGGCTGCTGTTGTGTCAATGTACTTCAGAAATATTGCATTTCCTATTCAAGGAGGAATTACAATCGTCGACCAACAAACTTTTCTCCCCAATAGTTCACAAGTTACGGGAAGCATCCCGATGATCCATGGAAGCTCTCGTTCGCTTCAAAATATCAGAGTAGGCCTACTAAAAGACCCTACATTGATGGGTACTTTTGCCTTACCGCCTCAAAGTAATCTGGCGGAAGTGGCCACGGTGGAAAACTACAATATGATATCTTCTATATCTAAAAGATTAAGAAGATTACCGAACATTTTGTCAGCATGGATCATCGCCATTTTAGAAATATTATAGCAATCAATTTTCTTGCCCTGGGGGGCAAACCCAAATCAACACTCATCGAGTGTTTGGATAGATAGGTCTAAGGAATATGGCACCTCTTCAGATCCTTGGTCGCATGTACATTCTACAGACGAAGGAATCATTCAGTTAATGATGATAGGAGAGGCACCATGGGAAGATTACCACCATCGTTCCCATCTTCCGGATCACCACGAAGATTATTCCAGCAACCTTAATCATCCTTCAGTTTTTTATTTTCTATCAAATACTGTAAATACGGTGGATTATGAGGATAGTTCTTTTACTGTGTCAACCTCATTAAAAAATGAAACAACTCCCTTTCCAAATCAAGTCTTTGATTACGATCTCGTAAAATCCAAGTCGAGTCTTTCAAAGATTTCGAAGGTAAACCTTCATTCCAACCACCACGTTGAATGCAATGAAGCTTGGGGGGCATGCACCTCGATTTGTGTCATTATGCTGGGGGCATGCGAACTTATAACATACATAGTTTCTCGTTTCAAGCTTGTGTAAACATGAAACCGAATTTGAGCATATGTTGTCATATGGTTCAAGCTCATTAAAAAATGAACCAGGCCACAAGCAGTTTTACGCGAAGTTCAAGCTCGTTAAAAAATAAACCTAGCAATGAGCATATGTTCCACGAGAGTTTAAGCTCGTTAAAAAATGAACCCACCTTCGATAAATAACCATTGCGATCACATTATTATCTACTTTTGAGCCTTGGTCGTGTTCTTACCATCACCTCCACTCTTTTTTAGTTGATCATACGCCTCCATTTGATTGTTTACCCCTTTTGAGGAACAACTGCGACAAGTGATCCTATTAGCCACCTTCTATAGACTGCCATGATTGAAAAGTTCCAAACATTACCTGGAACCAGCTACTATCCAAAAACATCACTCGTTCCTCAAAAAACGAGTCTCCTTTAATCTCTTTTCATCTGACTCGTAAAATATGAAAAGATTGCCGAGCAATTGGCCTCTCTAGCTCGTTAAAGTGATTGGAAGTGCCATCCCTCCTCTAGATTTTAATCTTTTTGGACCTGAGGGATTATTATACAAAAATATCGAGCGTTTGTCTTGTTCGACTCGTTAAAACTATCGAAAAGTCATCCCTTTCGCATTGTTTTATACTTTTTCGGACTTAAGGGATTATATTACGAAAAAGGAATATTGGAGTTTCCTTTCCGTCTCTTTTCAGACTCTCTAAAATTGAAAAGAACCGAGTTATCCTTGTCGTTAAACTCGTTAAAACAATAGCGACAAACTTGTCCATTCAGACAAGAGCGAGTCTCACTGTCGCTAGGCTCGTTAAAACATAGTGACGGGTTTGCCCGAAGGGAAAATTATAGAACAAGCATATGTTATCCTCCTCAAGCTTAACAAAAATAAAGAGGTACTGGTCAGAAATGACTAGGGAAAATTGGGAAGAAAACTTGAAGAAACTTTATTGGTAGCAGGTCGCTCTTAAACATGACACTTTCACTCCATCACCATGATTGAGTCGGGTTGGGTTATTTCGTTCACTGGTCATATCACCATTGGTCCACTGCACCATCCACTTTTGGGGTTAACGCTACCAATCCATTTCAGTGTTGTTGATATGTTCAAGAGAAGTCGCTCAGAGAATTCACCAACCCAGCTTGTGTCTCATCCGCTGCAATACCTTCATGCTTTATTCTTTCATGACCACCACCCTGAACCTTGTATCATCAGATCATTTTCATCTCCACAAAATCATTTGCTTCGTTCCGTGTCGTAGATGTGGGATTCATTAATGCCCTCCTACGATGGGTCACTTCTTGTCGAAATCAGCTCATTATCCAAGAAGTCGACCTAAGAACAACCCCTTCAGTACTTTGAAGCTTGCATGCCTCAATGGCAAGTTTCTCACTTCCGGCAACAGGTTTACATTAATAGCCTTCGACCTAAAGATTTTGTGTGGTGTTCGACATCGACTCATGTATTCACACCATGTGAATTGTACTGTAGTACCTTGAGGGTCATTATCATTATCGGTGATCCCTCTCGCACCTGTTAACAGCTTACATCATTGGCTGGTAATCAGGCGATGTCTTTCCATGTTCGACTTCAGAACATCTTTTCACATGGATCGACTTGTACTTCGGGCAAAGATTGAACGAGTTTGAAGACCCCGGATCTAGTTTCATCCATCTAGGCTGCGATATATTCAAGAAAATAAAGACATCAAATGTACATCATTGTTGCACATATACTCATCCAAACCAAAGGATGATGGTTCTACCAGAATCATCAGTATGCCACACAAACGGTTGTCTATCCTATGTACATGAAAATGAATTTATAAAGCTGAGCATGGGAATGCCCACCTCAGCTAGATCATGAAAATATTATGAAGATAATGTATTTTATTGTATCTTATTACAAGTCACCTTCCAATTCGAAAAGCCTCGGATCCTCATGATAAAGCATTTCACCTGACATCAAAAGATTTATGACCTCGTGCTTTAGGGGGCAACTGTTATAGACATATTTGGGCACTGCAACCCCAATCACATATGTCCATAAACCAAGCGCTTCTAAACCCCTAAAAGTGTTGTTTCATACCCTAAAGGATCAAAGTCAACTGATTACATCATTTCCCAAAAGTTCTCCCTGAAAAACTGCTCATAACTGGTCAAAACTGGATCATCTCACTTGCTCCATGGCCAGGGTGCGATGAGCGAGAATAGACAAATGGCAGAGACAATTTGCTAAGTGGATGATCAAGAAATCTTCTAGAAACTTCTCATATGACACTTGCCTCTCAAAATTCACCCAGGGATGAGTAAGAGATCAATGAAATCTCCAAGTGGAACCAAGAACTATCAGTAGAATGACACTAATCAAAAACCCAGAGCTGACTCACACCTCTGCAAATATCTATATATGGTTCCCTCATCTTAGAGATCCAGAGGCTGAAGGCTAGAATTTTGTAATTTGCAAGGAAGTGTTGTTGGTTTCTCTTTGAAGACATTTTTGGGTGATCTTGCTTTGTATGAGGTGAAGAGGGCTTTCATGCTGGGAGGATGGCACTGGGTCAGACCAAGTGGTTGTAATCATCTCTTCTACTAATTCTATCAATAAAGCTATTTGAGTTTTCCTCCATATTCTTGTGTATCTCTGAATATTGTGTTGATATATGCATTTGTATGGTCAATATATATCTGATCCTATATTGTTTACAGTGATAGATCTCTATGCTTTGATGGTATTATGTTGCTTTGACTCTACAGGTGCTCTTTGAAGCAGGACAAGTAAGGAAGGAGTGGCGAGATTCTGTCAAAGGGGAAAGGAAACAAGCAAGGAGCCAAGCAGAAGACTGAGGTTGGTACTCTCTGCTTCTTTCTCATCTATCTCTCGTAAAGGAAAACACAAGTGACTTTAGTTTGTTTGTTCCTAAGATAGCTACCTGTCTTAGTGGGACTAGTAGCTCTAAATAAACACTAGTTTTCCTGATAACACCAGGGTTGTTACGTGAATAATCTATCTAAGAAGGATAGATGATGGTTGTTGAGATGAAAAACATAAGGAACATGCCACTCCAATAACAAAAATACCATAATATATGCCTTGATCACCATGAACTACAATACATATACATGTTGTGCTATGTTAGAGCAAGTTAGATGGATACACTAATTGTAAGACCCGATTAATGTGTGTACCCTTCCTATGTGACGAAGCCTTGGTAAATGATCAATCTCCCAAGGGATTGTAAGTAAAGAAGGGGATGCCTAAGCCTAGAGGGTGAGTGAATGCAATAAAGAGGAAAATTGAATGAATCTATTGTGAAATATTCATGCTACATGCTCAATGGGGTTAATAATGCATTGGGTGTGTTTGAGAACGTAGTGAGTTGAATTGTTTCCTATGGAAGCCTTGAGAATAAAGGAACAACCATACATATAAGTATTTTATTACACAATTGTATTAAAATGAATATTTTCATTATGGATCTAAACACTCCTATGCATAAGATAAGATAATCCTATGCATGTTTATTTGATAACTGATGAAGGATTGTGTTATAATTCCTAAGCTTTAGAAGTATCCATATAGGAAAATTGATGAAAATTGAAAGAGTAACTAAGGAAAAAAGTGGCATATGTTGCTTAAATGAATGATGATGTTAAAACCTAAATGGTGTTGTGGAAATAACAAGATACCAAGAGAAATATTAACACAAAGGAAATTGTTCCTTTAAGGGGGAGGGGAATGTAACATTCTCACTTTCATCTCTACTTAAAATTGCAATTAAGTATTTTAATTTTCCTAAATTGCCATGTAAATGTTGAATTGGTTAAATTAGGAACAATATATATGTATTTTTCCATTAACTAAAAATGTTGATTAATTGACTAGGAACACTAGCACCAATACAAACAATGATAACACGAGTCAAAATTGGTGAGGGGGTTATGGGACTATTGCGAGGAAACCTCACCCAAAATGTATATGTCAATGTTTGACTTTGAATTTGTTGTTTTGTTTTCCCATTATCCCACAACTCATTAAATGAAGCATTAGGCAGCTAAAAAAACCACTAGCCACATTTATTGGGGCTAAGTGATTATTGTGGAATGCTTTCGAAATTCAATAAGTAGCATGGGAAAGCACCCATCTCGAAATTGAGAGTTGACCCTTGAGTAGTGTTGAAAACGGGATAAATCTTATGGAGCAAACTACAATGGGGACATCTATCCATACACAAAGAGATCACAGGTGCATGAGTGTTAGGGACCAATAGATTTATGAGTAGAATGATGTCATTCAAGAGTGTAAATATCGTTGGGGTGTTTTGAGAAATATATACTATGTTTTGGCTGCCAAAATATATCTAGAAAATTGCCAACTACAAATTGGATCAATCTTGGTGTATTTTGGGCTCACTAAAAGAACATTTTGCATGTAAAATATTTCCAAGGGAGTTCTAGAACTTATTTTAGAAATGGGTATCATGAATTGATACGTGTTGGGTGAGAATTATAATTAATGGGAAAGGAAATCACTAAGGAGCCATAGATCCATGAATGGATTTCTTTATCGTTATGCTAGATAGCCAAGAGGCATCTAGAATTTGTGGAGACCCCAAGCTCAATGAGAAGAGAAGCTCTATGATGCTTTCATGTTAGAAAATAAGAATTGTCATCATTGAGCCCATTTATCTGACTGTGGACAGTTTTCCCCTTATTTTAGCATAGCCCAGATAATGGTGTTTAGTTGTAGAAAGTAATGGTGTAATTGAGCCTGTGTTTAGGTGGAAAATGATGCTTCCTAAATTGTTTACCATTAGCAATAAATTATTAGATAATTTTCTCTTATTTGCAATTGTGATAGCCCTTTTTTCTACCCCTCATGTAAATATCACTATGTGAATTTGTTGATGTAAATAAATGTAAAAATAGAAATATGGTTGAGCTAGAGGAGTGCACACATATTGAAATTCTTGTCGACAGGGAGTTGCTTGTGATGTTTCTAAACCAAAACCCAAGCCACTTCATTTATTTTCCTTCATATATCTCCCTGGCGAATTAATGTTTGAATACGACTAGGAGGTTGACTGTGAGGTTTTGAAGGCTATTTGGACTGATATGTGCATGGTTGGAGGTTGATATTCCTTACAGATAAGACCAAAGTTGTTTATAACTGTCAAAGGTAGGTTCGAGCCTAGTTTAGTCACCAAGCTATGGTTTGGAAGATATTATAGGGTGGTCAAATGAACCTACAATGACAAATCGGGTAGAACAAGGTTTGTTTAAGGAAGAGCGAAGGTGATTTGAGAATTAGTTGAGGGCTAGTCTAGTGCCCTAACTAGGCCAAATGATAATTACAGAAGTTCATGAGAAGCAACAAATTAAAGTTTCCTAGAAACCAACAGAATAAGGGACTTGTTAGAAGAAAGATACAATAAAAGACACGAGGAAAAAGGTTTACCTTGAAAGAAGGCTACTATATTTTGAGACTCTTGATTAAGAGAGATTCTTGGTAAAGGACATTAATCTCCCTCTCTTAGAAAATCATGTGAAAACATTGAAAGACATATTTGGAAAAGTGACAAGCATCTTGGGACCATCATTAAAAGTAAGCTTGAAGAAATGTAGAAGCATCTTAAGAACATCATTGAAGCAAGCTTGAAGGTACCATCATACCATTGAAATGAATCTTGAAGGCATCAAGAATATATCATCTTCAAGCAAGTCTATCTCTTGACAACATGAAATAAAAGCATAAATCAAATAATCATAGAGAATAAAGTCATGGACCATGTTCAAGACAAGGTTGCAGAACTATGGAGACAATATTGAAGGCAAAGGATGACACTGATTCCAATGAAAAGTCTTAAGCATGTGCTTCTAAAGTGAAGATGAAGAAGAAAGGAATGTTTTGAAAAGGGGATGGAGCTCACATAGCTTAAGATGGTGAAGAACTTGAAAATAAGCCAAAGATTGAAGATCCCGAGGATCTATTTTATTGTGCAACTCCATCATAATCAGTTTTGCAATTTCTTTCCCTTTGTAGATGGTAGTTAGAATAACTCATGTAGTTCCATTGGTAGAAGAGTTTTGATGGAATCACAAATAGAAGCAGATGGCATTAAAGAGTTTGAATGTAGATTGTAAGCATTCATCTAGAAAGACAAATATAAAAGGATTTGTACCATTTAACACTATTCATGCAACAACATTTTTGCATCATGTCATGGGTGCGAAAGGATCACAAAGATCCTCTACACAAAACAAAAAAAGGTTCTTCAATATATGAAAGAAGAATCATTATGACATGGTAGAAATATATGGAAGTAAGCTTCCAAGAAGTTTGAAGATATAGTTGCGACATGGAGGAAGTCTCACCTTCAAGATGAGAATCAGTTCATTGTAAAGGGAATGGTTTGAATGACTCTTTGAAGAAAGAGATGAACATGATTATAGTGATCAACATCTGATATGGTATTTTGAAGCACGAAAGGATAAATGACTTCAGAAGGAGTTGTAGAAACTCTGTTGGATACAAGATTGGAGTTTGATCGGTTTATTACATGAACACATTGATTGAAAGGCTAGAAGCATGGAAATGATTCTAGCATGAAGATGGACCATACAAAGTATGTTGACATCATAAAGAGCAACTAGTAGAAACATGACATCTTGACAAGAAGCTATCATGAAATGGTAACTCTGATATTCATTTAGTATTGGTGCAACTTTGCTACCTGGAAAGACATGTTGTAGGAATACATGTGGTAGTTGGGAACTATCTATTGAAGAATGTAACTATTTTTAGTCTTCATACTTGTGCGTGAGTCATGATGTAATATATTTGTCAAAAAGAATTTATTATTATTATTAATTTGACTTATTAAAGCATGGGTTTCATGCTTAGGTCAATATTCATAGTTCAAGCCTCCATTGTAGGCTTATAGGATTCTTCTATTGAGTCAAAGTCAAAATTGGATGTAATAAACCCTTCTTGGGAACATGATATATATATATATATATATATATATATATATATATATATATATATATATATATATATATATATATATATATATAGATAAGTGTCAATTAAAGTCCTACTCTCCTCCATCAAGTTAGCCTTTGTCACCTTGAAAGTCGACCTCAAATTAATATTCTACAAGAAATTACCCATGTTGGCTCATTTATAGGTCGTAACAACTATAAATACCAATGTGTACTCGACCTAGTTCAAGGAACAATTAGTCAAGATCGGATATCACATAAAAGCGAAGGATAACAACATGTCACGGGACCAAGATATTATTACAAGATTGAAGTATAGGAACTAAACTTTATTACAGGAAACCAAAGTTTGAAGTTATAATTATAGGAAAACAAAGTCTCTATGATTGCATGAAGTCGAAATTTTTGGAATTGCAAGAGATGTCAAGAAGGATCAAAACTTGAAGATCTATTATGGAAGAAGAATACTTCAAAGGCTGACTTGATGGATTGAGAGAAGTTTAGATTAAGGTCGGCGTCATCTCATTGTGATATTAATCTACTAAAGGAAGAGTTATTGACTGGAGTTTTCTCCTACCTAGGGGTTTTTCCCTTGTTGTGTGCCTACATATTGTGTCCCCTTTTGTTTATTTCTTGGAATTTATCTTGATGAAAGAAAAATATAAATAAGAACTAACAAGCACATAAGATTTTTCACAAGTAAATGTCAAAGATCTAAGAGAATTATAATTCCCTAGATTTCCCAACATGGTATCAGAGCTAAGGACATCAGTATGAGGGAAGTTAGAAGGTCACAAGAGCTTCAAGACAAGGAAGAAAAGCTAGTTCTCTAGGACCGAGCTCCTAGAAGGAAAATCTGAATGAAGAATTAAACATTCTGGGCATATTTGAAAGACACATTCCCTATGGTTAGACTGTAGGTCTCAATTAATATAAGCAAAAGAATTTGAAGAATTGTTTGTGGGATCTGAAGTGTTAAGATATAAGCCTAGACTAGGCTGAATCCTTTGGAAGAAAAAGCAAAGATTTGTGTTCACATCTGAATTTTGGTGTCACCTCAAAAGGTCTGAAATTTGATTTTTGTGCATCATTACAGAGATAACCGAATCATATTTTTGAGATGCCTTTTGTGGACTAATATCAGTCCCAATCTCCAGTGAAGACCCTTCTCCAGAAGGAAACCAAAGTTAAGATGTTTAGAGGCCTTATAGACCTAGCTGGAAGGTCTATTATGAAACATCAGTCACCATAATATGTGATAATAACAAAGATCCCTATGGAAAAAGACTAAGATCTGGGCATAAATACAAAGTTCTGTGAAATCCAGAATTTTGAAAGAAACATTCAAAACGAAGGTACAATGATACCATAGTAACCCAAAGATTGCAGTAAGAAGCATCACACTTATAGAAGAAGACCAAAAGCTACATTAATATGCCTATCCAAAATTGCAAGTCTATCATCCGAAGTTGTAGTGACTCAAAAATTGCATGTGTAATCCAAAGTTACAGGTTTGTCATCCAAAATTAGTCTATCTGAAGTTGCATTTGAAGTTGCAAGTCTGTCCATCCAAATGAGTAGATGAAAATATAGTGACCCAAATATGTAGTTGAAGTTATTGTGATCCAATCTTATAGTCAAAGTTGGAGTGATTCTAGGTTGCAATAATAGTTCAGTAATTTAAAGAAAATTACAGTGATCAGGAGTTGTGTGGTACGAAGCTATAGTCTAGTAGACTTGTAGAGGAAGAATTGCAGTGATATTTCAAAGGCTTGAAAATTTGCAATAAGAAAGTGGCATATGGTTTATAAAAGCTAAGATGAAAATCTACAACAAAACACCTTAAACAAAAGAAGCAGAAGTCAATCTTGTCTTGAAGGCAGAACTAAAGAAGGTACAACTTTATCCTTGAAAGGAAGTCACTTGCAAAGATAGGATGAGGTAAGAAGGATATAAGGTATGTATAATTATTTTTGCAAGCTCTAATTAGTTTTTCTTCTTTTATTTTTGGATCTAGGGTTTGTAACCTTTATGAAATTATTGGCATCTAAACTCTTGTAAACCCTAGTTAAGAAATCCTAACCCCATTCTCTAGCCTATTAGTCTCTAGGGTTTATAGGAAGTCTAGGGAGAAATTGGAAACCTTGGCAAAATATAGAATTGAATTGAAAACCCCAGAATTGATATATTAAAAGATGACTTATTTGAAAAATTTTATCATGCTCCTATACTTGTACACTTTTGAGTAAATGTTGTGGGTATATAAAGACATGTTAATACTTCAAGGTAAGAGGGATCCCTTCAAGAGGAGGCCCTTCAAGGTTTGTTAAAGAAGTATCTCAAGGTATGTGTAAAATTTCATAGCTAAACTTCTCTATTAAAAGGATATAATATTTTTGAAATTTTTCTTGTATTACTAACTGTCACACGGAATGAGTCGATCTTGCGGACAAGATAGACCTTCCTAGAATCTAAAGAGATCTAGTGACAAGCAAGCCAATCAAAAACTATCTTTCTCTAAATATGCATTTATAAACAAAGGCAAACAAGTGTTTTAGGCCTACCTTGGGTCCAATGCAAGTTTGTGGAAGCCTCGCTCCTTTGATCCAAGTGAGCTCCCTCGTTGCGAATCTGCAAACACAAACAAGCAAACAAATTAAATAGCACCTGAAAAGCCAATATCATAAAGCATATTTAACATGAAGATCAAGGAATTCATGAAACAAATGACATAAGACAATTTGTTGAGAAAAATGAATCTGATTGTATTAATTCAAATCAAAGAAGAACTTTACAACCTGTGCCTTGATGCTGTACAAGCTCCTCCCAGGGTCCAACAAGAAGTCTCCTCTACTTTGACAAGTTTCACTCTCTTCCCAATGAAGCCAAAAAGGTATGTGATCTCTCCTCTCAAGCTTAACTAGGAAGTCTCAATTCCACCAGCATTTACCCTCAAAAATGTTCAGCTTCTAACCTCCTTAGCAACCAGCCCAATGCCTTAATTTATAGTGCAATGGAGGGAAGTTACTAGGTCCTCCTTCAAAGGGATAAAGCCCTCCTTCAAAGGGATAGCTCCTCTCATCAAGGGATTAGCTCCTTCTCTTTTGGGATGCATGAACCACCTAACAACGACCAATCCATGTCAAAATTCCTTCTAGAATCATCTAGAATTAACCCAAAGTGAGTTTTTTAGAATAAACTTGCGCCTTTTTGACTTTCACAGGGGTCCGCACCCACTCCTTTAGGGACAGAGCGGGCAGGTCCGCAGTTTTTGTGAACAGGGGGTGCGGGACCACAGGCAACAGTGAAGTGCGGAACCAGAGCTTTGTTGATTTTTAATGTCTTTCTCTCATTTTCAAAGCTTGAGTTGAAGAGCTGAGGTCTGAGACTTGCTTAGGAGGACAGTACAAGTGACGATAAACCCATACTAACTGCAAATAGTCATGGTGACGATATTTTTGTGTAACACTAACTTTCTTATGTTTAGGATTTTTAATCACAAATATTCTTGTTAGGGTGATTAATAATTAGATTGAATCTTCCCTCATTATATTATCATTTGTTCATTTTTGTGAAACCCTAATCTTTAGGGTTCATTGTAAAAGCCTAACCTAAGGGTATGTTAATAAACCCTAATCTACTTAGGGTTTGTACAAAGAAATTCTATCCTTGCTTAGAAATGATGATGAATCCCTAGTCCTCTTAGGGTTGTTAGTAAAATAAAGAAAAATCCATTTTTTTAATAATTAGGGTTTTGGTATTGTAGTATTTTAAGATTTGTTGTTGTAGTCCTTGTTATAAACCAAAACCTTAGACTGTGATAAGTTAGGGTTTTCTTGAAATCCTAGATTCTTAGGGTTTAACAAATGAGAGTCTATAAGCAAAACCCTTGTAAAAGGATATCCTAAAAATGAAACCCTGGGACTATATGCTTCTGCTCAATCGAAACCCTAACTTGATCAAGATTGTTGTATCTAACTTTGTTGTAGTAATAAATTTCTAGGGTTTACCTAAGTAAGTATTGGTATAAGCTTCAATAATGCAACCCTATATATACGTATTCCAGTAAGATAACTTGATTATCAATGTATCTAGGGTTTATAACAAAAACCCTAGCAAGTTGTTAAAAGTATAAAAATATGTAACCTTTACTGATTATAAACCCAACTAGGTTTAGGTATCTAATGTCTAAAGTTTGAATGTTTTGATTTTGATGTAGTTAATGCCATGCTTTGTATATTTTATTTTGGTTGTACTTGCTATTAAAGTTTTGCAGGTACATGATCTTCAATATGATGAAGATGTAAGCATGATGAAGGAAGTTATATATCAATATAACCTTGATGTCGTAAGAATTATTGAAGACTTGAAAGGATGAAGTTTCTCAGATATTATGAAGTTGTTGATTTCCCTAAGTTGAGAGGGAGCCTAGATAAAAGAAAGAGTATATCTCCCTAGTTGAGAGGGAGGGCATATTATGACAGTAAACTCTTTGAAGTAAGAATGAAGCCAAATGAATTAAAGTACTATCAATAAACGCCCGTAAAGTTGCAAACAAAAGACTTGAGGAAATATATAGATGTATTTAGTGTTGCTAAAGAAATAAAAGAAGAAGAAAGTTTCTGACAAACTATATATGGATAACTTGGTGATGAAAGTAGCATCAAAATGATTGAGGAACCCCAAAGGTTTGAGTTTCCTTATATTTGAAAAGTTTATTATTGATTGGAATTTTTTTTTTGTACAGGTAAATCTATCCATAAGA
This sequence comes from Pinus tabuliformis, assembly GCA_031772625.1. NCBI lineage: Eukaryota > Viridiplantae > Streptophyta > Pinopsida > Pinales > Pinaceae > Pinus > Pinus tabuliformis. Next base: position 1,433,984,966 of record CM062818.1, on the reverse strand, counting down.
AGGATGAACACTTTGGAAGCATGCTTGGACAAATGGATATATCTAGTTTTATAGCGAGAGTTGAAGCATCTAATGGGGGATGCTTTGGAGGACATTTGTTTGGCTTGTGTGTTGATTCCTAGACCTTGAAGAGGGATGGTGGTGTTGGTCATGGAGCTCTGACCTTGGATACACACCTAGATCCCTGGGTTGATGTTAGCAAGTAAGCCTAATGGTACCTAGACTGGCTGAAAGCTTGAGTCCATCTTTGTCCTACCCAGATAGATTAACCCGGTCATGTATCTAGTTCACAACACTGAGTGTGCTAGAACTATTCGTAGCTCATTTCGATATATTCCATGTACCTCTACATATATGTAATTATGAATACCCCCTAGTTAAGAGGGAGTGTTGAAGAATGTAACTAGTGTCAGTATTCATAATTGTATGTGAATCATGATATAATATATTTGTCAAAAAAAGGTATCATTATTATTAATTTGACTTATTATAGCATGGGTTTCATACTTGGTTCAATAGTCATAGGTCAAGCCTCCATTATAGACTTCTAGGATTCTTTTATTGAGTCAAAGTCAAAATGATGTAATGAACCCTTATGGGGAACATGATAGAAAAAAAATATAGATATCTAAGTGTCAATTAAGTGATTGGAGGGAGATCTTAGTCTTAGAGTTTGGGTCTTGGATTTCTCATTTGAATAGATTATATAAGAAGAGTAGAATTATTTCTGGGTTTTCCTCCTTAGAGGGGTTTTTCCCTGGCTTGGAACCTATATTTTGTGTCCAATGTCTTTCATGATCTTCACGATTTATGATTTTGATAATTGTTTGATGAAAAGAATTTAAAAAGAATAAGAAAAAGCTAACATAAGTTCATAAGCAGATATTAAAGATAGGAGAATTATTTAAATAGTTGCCATACTAGATTCCCCAACATGATTAACTCATGCATTTCCTTGTTAAGTTACAAATGTTGACACTCTTAACTCAGAGGTGTTGACACACTTCTTCTGAATAATCTAAACTTTCCATTTGTTTAGAACTATGGTCTCACGATTGATTCCAACTTGGGGAAAATGATACAGGATTTGATCAACGGTCCTAGTGTTTAAGGTTTTGATCTACAATGTTAATGGAGCTTTGCAGTTATGGGAGTACCTCCCCCTTCCACGACGTCGCTTCACTCTCAATTGTACGTTTCCACTCATAAGAACGAGCTCTGCAATGGAACCCTTATTTTTCATAGATTTCTTTGGTTCATATCACCAGGTAAATTTGATATTCAAGGATTTTCTTGGGTTTTTTATTGAGCTAGGGTTGAATATATTTCTTTTAAATTTTTTGTTTGTTGCCTGGACTTAGCTTCCTTCATTTATGTCTTACTATGTAGGTCATCTTCCTCTAGTTGCAATTACGGCATGGGCCATTCGATGCATTTCTCTTGATGTATTTCTCTTGAAGGGCCTGATGTTCTGAAGAGAAAAACCCTACCGTGACCCCCAAAATATATATAGTCTAATATAATCTAAACTCAACAGGTAATTTTATTTTTCAATTGTTCTTTTTTTATTAAACCCTCTTCTGGTTCTATGTATATAGTTCTCCCAGTGATTCTAATTCTTTGTGTTTGTGCAGGGTCACGATGGTTACAACCGCCCTTCCAAGACAATATTTACAGGTAAAAACATAACCCCTAAACTATGTTTCCTTTATTTTCTTAATTTATTTTTCTAGTATGGGCTCATTTTTCTAACAGAACCTTTGTTGGAATTACACAGGTTAGATTTCCATACTTACGAGCATGGGTTCGGCTTTGAAAGACCGCATTCATTTTTCCATACAATTCTTCTAGGTTCTAACAAAATCCCTCTATATTTGATATGTCACTCCAAGTACTTGAGGAGTCGAAGCTGAAATATGGAATAGGGTTTTTAAGTTGAGAATCATGGTATCACTCTAGTTAGATTCTTATTTGTAGGAGTTGCATTAACATATTTGGTTGTATTCCATTCGCCCTTGACTCACCCGTGAGGGTTGAGTTGTTGTACTCAGGTTAATTTTGACTGTCCAATGTATTTTAATTTAAGTGTTGAATGTTTGCGAAGGCATACACTAGATATGTTGTTGTTAAAAATCGGTTTTCTTCTATTTTCTTATATAAAAGAAAATGGTTAGTTACTTTACGACCATCATCCATTTGTGCAACCATCTGATATGTAGAATTTAAGAGGGATATCTAAGGAATCCTTTGTTTTCCCATGTGTAAATTTTCATTTAGTTTGAATTGGATATTTAGCTACATTGAATTTGCAGTAAATGTATTACTTGTCTAAATTTTGTTTACAATAGATATGACTCCCAGGAAAACCATTTTATCAAACTATGTATGTGATAAAAAACAGATACAACTCTTTCTTTTTAATTACACTAAAAAGGTTTCAAGCCTATCTATTATGTTCTTGTTTTCTTTTCAATTGTTTACAGAATTAGAAATCAGGTCTCAATTTAGCTGTTTGTAAAACCTCATCTTTCTTCTCTATAGCATCATAATAAATTCTTTTATCAGTATTATTTCCATATAACACAACAATGTTTATATTTACTCACAAAACCTACTATGTCTATATGTACAAATACAACATTATTATTTGTAGTATGGAAGGTCGATGAGACCTATCTCCAGGACTTTCCATATACCTTCCATACCTATGCACTTAAGAATTTAGGATTGTTCTAGGTTGATGGATAGATATCTATTCTATCCATTAAGGCTTGGGACTAACCTAATTCATTCACATCATTATATTTTCTTTACCATTTCATAGTATCATAATTAAATTAAAACATTTGCCCAACATAATAGGAAATAAGTACATACACGAAAACCATTCCAAAACATATTTCACTTATATGTTTTCCAGTAAATAAGCCTGCCAAAAAAATCATTGTAGTCAAAAGAATGCTCCACCCAACCAATGAGAACTAGTACCTTCTACCAGAACCCCTCGCAGCCACTTTCACATCTGGAACAATATTCCTTGATAGATACCATACTAGGTCCAACCTAGGACATTCACTGACCATACCAGGTCTAGCCTAGGGTTTCACTGACCACACAGGGTTCGGCTTAGAATTCCACTAGCCAACCAACTCAAGAATTCATTTTTGGTAGTGTTATGCCTAGAACAACAATTTAAAGTAGTTGTGCCTAGAACAACAGTTTAAAGTGTTTTAAACTTTCCCTATAAGCAATAGATAAGAAGAGAGGATAGAAGGCCTACATGTAGTTCCGCTTTCCTCTCGTTTCCCTTGTATCGATTTCATTGCTCCTTTCCATACTTAATCCGCTTGAAAAGTACCATTTCAACACAAAAAAAGATGAAAACCAATCAAAGCATAGAATCCATTGAATATAAATGAAAGGAATCATAAGAAATTCATACATATAAGCATTATGAAGAACACAACATATGGAAAAAGGTTCAAACACTTTATTAGATAGAAGAAGGAATTACAGCCATCAGTGACTGATTCAAAGTCATTCCTCCAGCTTGGATCCCATCCACATCACATCAAAAGCAAGACAAGCTTGTGGCATCACATCATTTTCTCCAAAGTCAAGTCTCATAACAGCGTTATCTCCTTACAATTCAACATAATCCAGCCAGCCCCTGATTACTTAGATCAGTGGTCAATTTATAGGAGGATGAAGGAGGTTTTGTCATTAATGGTGACATTGAATGGCCTTCCATACTTAGAATTAGTTCCATGGAGGAAGGGATGAGAGGATAGGATGCTCCTTAACTCATTCCTCATCCATTTTCGAGCTCATAGGAGTTGATAAGATAGGGAAACTTCTAGATGACTCCAAAAGATAAGAATATTCCCCAAACCCTATGTGAATTTCACTCATTCTCACCCAGCACAGGTGAAAGGAAGCCTAAGTGCTCTGTAGAGCACCCTAGTAGTGGACTCAACTGCTCTGCAGCGCACCTTCATAAGGGCTTACCTGCACTGGTCCCTCTAGAGGCAATTTCTAGATGTCTTCAAGTCATGAAACTGTTTGGGAAGGAGGCATTCAGAGGGTTGACTTGTTTAGGGCATGAAAAAAATGAATTTAGGGTTTGATGAGCCCTAGAACACTAATCTAAATGTTGGGATTTTATGTGCCCAAATGGATCTGTAACAGTTGCCCCCTAAAGCATGAAGTTGAAAAAATGCCAATGTCGAATGAAATGCTTTACGATGTGATGAGGAGGTATCGAAGTGGAAGGTGACCTGCATCAATTACAATACATATATCATGATATTTGATTTTTCATGAATTGCTGAGGGAAGGTGTCTAGTCAATTTAATGTCTTAAATTGCTCTACATAAATTATCAATCCGGGTATCGTAAACTGATGAAGTGTGGTGCACTATATGTGCTCAGTTAACCTTTCTCTTACTTCGTTGTTTTATAGTTTATGTTGTTTTTGGGGTTTTGTTCTTGTTGGTTTTCTAAGGTCTTAAGAATACTTTTAAAGGACAAGTATGGATAAAGATTTCAAGACAAGGCCTATGTCCTTAATGGTAACTTCCAAAACTTAGCACTTCAAAAGAACTTAAAACATGTTATTGATGGAGTTAGTATTTAAACAAAAGTGTAAATATACAACTAGTTCAATCAAAATAAAATGCAATAATCAAATAATGAGAGAATGACTATGAGACCCAGTATCCTTGCTGCTTCAGCAAAAGGACAAGATGATTCTATCACGTCATTAGTTCATTAAAAGGCTATGTGCATCACTAATCTACAATCAACTTGAAAGCAATTTATGTACAATAATATACATGTTAAAAAGAAAATAAAATGCAGTAATTCAAACTGTACATTAATATACATGAAAATCAGAAAAAGAAATACAAGAAATTAAAGTGACAACTATACAAGGCAGGGGCCCCCTACCACCTATGAAATCAAATGCTTAAAGGAAAATAAAGACATCAAATAAAGAACTAATGACATCGGCCCAGTATCTATGCTGCTGATTTAAAATGAAAATGAAATGTGAAATCTAAGTGACACTACATAAAGGAGACAAATCACACTACTTTAACCTTTTCTTAACCTTTTTGCCTTTCAGCTAGATTTATCATGTGATAACAGTTATGAACAAGTCAGCAATGTGAGTCTTAAAGCAAACTAAACCAAGCTGTACTAAGTGATATTTTGGCTCCAATAAAGTTATTTGATTATGGAAAAAGAACCATCAATAGATGAACAACTTGATATCTAAGAGCAGAAAGTAAAGTGCAAGTTAAAGAAATGATACTAATGAAAATCAAACTAGAAAAATAAAGGTCAGCAACATAGACAAGATGATCACATATGCCATTAGTCATGAAATCAAAGCAAAATTAAACACACTTGCATGAATTAAAATTGCATGAATGAAAAATCTAATCTACCTTACATTCTACAAAGCAATATTTACAAAATGAAATCTACTCTACTTACATCCTAATATGCTCCATGACATCTACTTCACATCTCCTTCCATGTTGAGAACATCAAAGCTTTATTCAATTTCTTCAAAAGTACAAAGTACAAAAAAATCTCCAAAGCTTTCAAAAGCCATGGGACTAACAAGCTAAAAGGACTAAGAAAAGACCAGCAAATGAAGGAGAGAGATCTCCTATTTATACAAAAAGATGAGAGCCATCTCATTAATGATAGTCCATGAATCTCTCCCTCTACCTCTAGAGTCCTAATCAGAATAGGAACTGATAAGACACATGTCTTTTTAGAGTTACAATACAATTTGGAGATGTGACACATATCCTCATGATCCCATGATTCTTTCCAACCAAATTCGAATTTGGCCTTGGGGTGCCACATAAGGGTCTTCTAGAAGTCTCCTTTCAACCTACACATGTCAACAACCTCAACCCATTTGTTAGGTATAAGCATATGCACATTATTTTCTAATGTTTAACCACAAATTCACTTAAAAGGCTTAGAAATAATAAATATTGGAAAAACATAAAGGTGGCCCAATGATAATGAAAGTGGGATGAATGTGGTGACATAGTAGTGAAATGGAGGTGAAATGGAGGTGATATAATGGACATAATAGTGAAAGTATAATGCAAATGAATGACATTTTCAAGACTCAACAGAAGGCATACCTATGCTCAGCTTATAAACTTTCATTACATGTACATAAATAGTCATCTACAGATATAGACCCATGATCAGAATGACTATCAATGTAAAGCCATTGTACATATGATTTAGTACTCTTGATATCGCAGCCCAAAAGGATGAAACTAGATCTGGGGTCTTCAATATTGTTCAACCGTTCACTCAAGTATGAGTCTAACCATGTGAATATGTGATCTAAAGTCAAACATGAGAAGACACCATCTGATTACCAGCCAATGAAGTAAGATGTTAACAAATGCGAGAGAAATCACCAATAATGATAATGATCCTCAAGGTACTGCAATACATTCTGCATGGTGTGAATGGATGATTTGATGTCGAACACCATAAAAATTCTTTTGGTCGAAGGCCATTGATGTATGCCTATCGCCGAAAGCGAGAAACCTGCCATTGATGCATGCAAGCCTCAAGGTATTGAATGGGTGTTTCTAAGTCAACTTCTTGGATAATGAGTTGATGTCGACAAGAAGCGAATCATCGCAGGAGGGCCTTGATGTATCCCACATCAATGACACGAAATGAGTGTAGTGATTTTTAGAGATGGAATTTGACTGACAACACAAGGTTCAAGAATGGCAGTCATGAAAATGAAGGTTTATGGTATTGCAAAAGATGGATTTTGATTAGATGAATTCTCTTGAACATGTCGGCGACACTAAAGTGAATTGGTAGCATTGACCCAAAACAAAGGGATTGATGGTATGATAAACCAATGGTGTGATAACCATCAAGCTAATAACCCAACCCAGATAGTCACGGTGATGGAGTGAAAGTGTCATGTTCAAGAGCGACCTGCTACCATAAAGTGGTTTTCCCCTTTTTCCATTTTCCCCAGTCATTGTTGACCAATACCTCTTTATTTTTATCAAGCTTGAGGAGGATAACATATGCTTGTTGTATAATTTCACCCTTCAGGCAAATCCATCACTATTTGATGTTTTAACAAGTCTAGCGAAGGTGAAACTTGGTCTTGTCTAGATGGACAAGTTTGTCACTATTTGATGTTTTTAACGAGTTTAATGACAAAGATAACTCGGTCCTTTTCATGTTTAGAGAGTTTGAAAAGGGACAAAAAGAAAACTCCACAAGTTCTTTTTCGTAAATTAATCTCTCAAGTTCGAAAAAGCGTAAAATAATACAAGAGAGATATCATTTCCAATCCATTAACGAGCTGGAAAGGACAAGCGCTTGACAATATTTTCATATTTAGAGAGTCTAAAAAGAGCTTAAAGAGGACTCCATTTTGAGGAACGAGTGGTTTCTAGGATAGCAACTGGTTCCAGTGATGTTGGAACTTCTCAAAACATGTTGATTTATGTGAAGAGGCTGGCTAATAAGACCACTCATTGCAACTGTTCCTCAAAAAAGGATAAAACAACCAAGTGAAAGTGTATGATCGGCCAAAGGGACGGTGGGGATGGGATGAAAACAACCAAGGCTCATCTGATGAAAGAGGTTGATAGAATGAAAATCACAAGGGTTAAAACGGAAATGGGTTCATTTTTACACAAGCTTGAACCATAGGGAACTATGCTTGGATTCGGTTTCATGTTTACACAAGCTTGAAACGAAAAAATTATGCTTGGATTTAGTTTCATTTTTACACAAGCTTGAAACGAAGAACAATGCTTGAGATTGGTTTATATGCCCCCAACATGATGAAAGGGAGAGTCTCCTGTAACTAGATCGAAGTCGCTGCAGTGAAGCAGGACGGTTATCCAACACCTTTTTGGCTTTGTTCAAATAGGGACAAAGGTGAATGGGGTGATTCCCTTCACGTAACCTACAGGGAAACTTAACTTTACCATTAGGTGCATGCCCCCCAAGCTTCATTGCATTCACCTAAGTAGACTACCCATGGCTATTAGGTGGATGGAATGAAGGTTTGTTTACAAGATCAAGTGAAAGACTCGACTGGGATTTTACAAGATCTAATCAAAGACTCGACTTGGAACTAAGGACCTTGTTTCATTTTTTTAATGAGCTTGACACAAGACAAGGAACTATGCTCAAATTCCTTGTTTCATTTTTTAACGAGATTGACACAAGACTAGGAATTATCCTCATAGACCTGTTTAAATTTTTAACGAGGTTGACACAGTAAAAACTATCCTCATAGACCTGTTTCATTTTTTAACGAGGTTGACACAGTAAAATAACTATCCTCATGGTTCAATCACAACCCATAAGAGGTCATAAAGGAGAGATATAGTTCCAATGCTCCAGTACATAATGTACAACATCACTGAATTGATTGTCAGTTGGTGTAGGTATGGAACGGGTTGCCACATAATTGACCCGTGGTGGGGAAGATACCATTGGTACAAATGGACCATTTAGGGAAGATGGTTGACTAGAACCCATATTTGGACAGGGAAATGAAAGCTGGTCAACAGTGACAATTCTGCCTTCATGCAGGAAACAAATCACTCGAAAGAGTGTTGAAACAATAGCTCCCATGTCATAAACATAGTCGTGCCCAAGAAGTAAGTTGTAATCTAAAGGGCCTAGGACTACCATCACATTTAGATAAACTATTTTTCCTCCCAAAGTAATAGGTAACTGAGGGAGGATCCCTAATGGTTGACTGGTTCCTCTGTTAAAACCCAACAAATTCTGGGTAACAGGCACAAGCTGCGGCGAACCAAGCACTTTCCAAGCAGTGGAGGAAAGGATACTCATTGATGCACCTTCATCTATAATAGTGCCATATACAATAATATTACAAACTTGTACTATGATCTGGAAAGGCATATAAGAAGGAAGGTGGAATCCTGCCAGTCGATTCCAATCAAAGGAAGTGACTAGACTACTTGGAGTGGGTACCGTAGAAATGGGAGAATTAACCCCTAGGGTTACAAGAACTAGAGGATTTTCCTCTTGTCTTGATGGAATAGGAGGATTGCCCCCAAGCTCATTGGAATCTGAAGAAACAAAAAGAACTTGAGTGGTATCATATTCACTCTCTTCGAGAAAGGTACGATTAACTGAAGGTGAAATTGGGTCAACTGGTACCTCGACCTGCTGATTTGGTTTGGGTATAGACTCATAGGATTCACTTTCAGAGAGAGTGGGTTTGACCGACAATTGATTTTGGCCAGTCAATTCATCAACTAGTGAAGGATTAAGGGAGAGTCTCCTGTAACCAGATGGAAGTCGCTGCGGTGAATGGGGTGATTCCCTTCACATAACCTACATGGAAACTTAACTTTACCCTACTTTCCATGAACTTTACTACCACTAGTTGATGGTGTATCACCAACATGATCTCCAAAAGTTGATGACACAGGATGATGTGAACGAGAAGACCATTCTTTTAATATCTGAGGAATATCAGGACAATTTCGAAGAATATGGTCTCCCACACAAAGTTTGCATGGATATCGAACTTTGTGAGGCTTGATGGACGGTTTCTCATTAGATGTTGCATTCAAAGCAATGGTTGCTTGGTTGCCCCTCTGTTGAATTTGCTTCTTCTTCTTCTTCTTCCCTTTCTTCTTCTTCTTAGCCACCTGGTTACTAGTACCAATACTTTCACCAGGCAAAGAGGAAGAAGGGGAGGAAGAAACAATCGAGGAAGAAGGCAAAGGGTCAACTTTAAGATCAACTGGAGGTTGATTTTGTCCAGTTGGAGGTGTACTCGATTGCAGAGAAATCATGACATTTTGAACCAAGGAGGTTGAAAACAACCATACTGGAAAGCCAATGGTAAATCCCGGAAGGGACAATGTAGCCATATATGGAGCACCAATATTTCCAAAATGAGGAAAAGGACTAGGAATTCCATCAAAAGGAATTCCTTGATCGATGGACTCCAGATTTGTCGCGATATGTTTCAACCTAAGATCAACTAAGGAGTGAGCGTGGAGGATGTTATCCGTGGTCAATTAATTTTATTTTAATGAAAGTAACATAACAAAACAAAAGAGGGATAATCTAGGAAAAAGGTTTACCAAACAACTGTGAACTGCAAAATACCTCCTCGCGAACCAAGAAGTACGGGCAGGCAATCTCCCCGAATGTTGTGTTCAGTGTATCACAGTATACAAGGTGGCTAACTCGGTTACCTAAGGATGGATAGCAACCTAGTGTTTTCCTCCCATATATACCCGAAAGTACGTGGAGGCCCAATCTGTATAAGCATTGTCTAATGCAAAACCGCACAGTGAGAGCATTCCCATATACTTTACGTACTGTAACACCGCCCTATATACCCGAAGGTACGTGGACGAGCTACAATATACTCACGTACGTGGAATGAGGTATCACACTCGGGATGTATTGCAGACAAGTTAGCGGCAGCTGCTTTGTTTTATGACGCCGGAACACGTCTCTAGCCTAGACCTCTAAATGTTTTTCGTTAGGTGACAATGCTCCATTAGGTAAATTCAGATAAATTTTAAGTTGATATTCTTTAGAATTTGCCTTTCAAGGTTCACCACGTGATGTATGTTTGCAATTCCTAAAATGCAACTAATATGATAAGCATTATTTTCAATCAATTTAACAATCAAAATCCTTATCTCATAGGGATAGAGCAATCAGATTTTTTTTTACCAAAGAGCAAAGAGCATAATCTAAATGAAATTTCCCTACACTATTCCTATCAGCACATACAAACTCTTTCAATGCAACATGCATGTATTTATTTTCAATTCCCTTAATGTGAATATGAACAAAAGGAAATATGCACATACAATCAATCAATATTTCATATGAACGAAGAGAATTACGACAGTTCAAATTCGAAGGAAGAGAAGACTTTATGACACTTTCTATCGAATGAAGATTAATCAATTATATCCTAACTTTGACTATTGATCGATAATGACAAAGAAAAAATTAAAGAAACATTAATCAATCAAATCAAAGTAGGGTTGGCAAAGGAGATAAAAAGTTGTTCTCTGAGAGATGACATTCATTGATCAATCAGAAAGCAAACAAACAGAGTAAATTTGGCAAAAACACTTTCCAAAGGTGATAATTTAACCTAAGGTTGATTAGTGCAGGTCAAAGAGGGCTTAACTGCACTGCAGAGCACTATCTCTCACTCAAGGGTGCTCTGCAAAGCATTGTCCCCTGACCAAGCCTGCGCTGATTTCTGAGAGGCCACTCAAGAGTCATCTAACCTCAATTTTTGACCAAAATTCAATGCAAAAGGGCTGAAATACAATCAATGAATACAAATAAAGTCTACAAGGATGTCTTAGGAGGTGGATAAGCTACTAGGAAAGAGGATAGTTCCCTAATGGAGTCGCCAATTTGTTTTGGAGAATTTAGCATCTATGGATAAACACTAATTCACTAGACAAGTAGATGTGCCTAGAACAACAGTTTAAAGTGTTTTAGACTTTCCCTATAAGCAATAGATAAGAAGGGAGGATAGAAAGCCTACATGTAGTTCTGATTTCCTCTCGTCTCCCTTGTATCGATTCCATCACTCCTTTCCGTACTTAATCTGCTTGAAAAGTACCATGTCAACACAACAAAAGACGAAAAATGATCAAAGCATACGATCCATTAAATATAAATGAAAGAAATCAGAAGAAATTCATACATATAAGAATTATGAAAGAACACAACATATGGAAAAAGGTTCAGACACTTTATAAGATAGAAGAAGGAACTACAACCATCAGTGTCTGATTCAAATTCATTCCTCCAGCTTGGATCCCATCCACATCACATCAAAAGCAAGACAAGCTTGTGGCATCACATCATTTGCTCTAAAGTCAAGTCTCATAGCAGCATTATCTCCTTACAATTCAACATAATCCAGCCAACCCCTGATCACTTAGATGAGTGGTCAATTTATAGGAGGATGAAGGAAGTTTTGTCATTAATGGTGACATTGAATGGCCTTCCATACTTAGAATTAGTTCCATGGAGGAAGGGATGAGAGGATAGGATGCTCCTTAACTCATTCCTCATCCATTTTCGAGCTCATAGGAGTTGATAAGACAGGACAACTTCTAGATGACTCCAAAAGATAAGAATATTCCCCAAACGCTATGTGAATTTCGCTCATTCTCGCCCAGTGCAGGTGAAAGGAAGCCTAAGTGCTCTACAGAGCACCTTGGCAGTGGACTCAACTGCTTTGCAGCGCACCTTCATAAGGGCTTACTTACACTGGTCCCTCTAGAGGCAATTTCTGGATGTCTTCAAGTCATGAAACTGTCTGGGAAGGAGGCATTCAGAGGGTTGACTTGTTTAGGGCATGAAACAACCGAATTTAGGGTTTGATGAACCCTAAAACACTGATCTGAATGTTGGGATTTGATGTGCCCAAATGGATCTGTAACACTTATGCAACTCCCAAGGAACTAATCTCCTAACCGCATGCAACAACTGTACACTCAACTAGTATACAACTCATGTTACATTGGCCTTGTCATCTCCACTTCATTTGAGGGATTTGAATTCCAAGCATGCATTGGTTATTTTCCTAATGATGTGATTAATATGAAAGACATTACTATTTATAACTGATAGATTTGTGAGTTAGACTTATATCCCACTACTCAACTAACCTTCAACTTACTATATCAGTAGTTAGAGGTTAGTTTATTGAATACAACTAAAAATAACTGAACTAGATTGCTAAAATTTAGTGACCACACATGCATAACTAAACTCCAAGCCTTGTAACTTGAATTTACTGAGCTAACTAAGTGAAAAGAGCCATGTCACACTAATTAACTGCCTCCATGTTGTCCTACTGATGTGGAAATTTGATTTACTCAATCTGAATAAGGCTAAAGTCAAAATGAGCCTTTCTTTCTACATTTTTTAACACTCCATCTTAGAAAGAAAGGGATTTTTCACCACCCCTATCCTACACTTATGGAATTCGAATTTACCTCTTGGCAATGCCTTTGTCAATATGCCAACATCTTGTTCCTCGGTTGGAATGTATTGTAGCAACATAATTCTCCTTTGCAGACAGTCCCGCAAATGATGATACCAGTTATCAATGTGCTTGGACCTATCATAAAATACTGGATTCTCAGAGAGCTTAATGCAACTCTGATTATCACAATATATCATTGTCAAATCCATCTCTAGATTGAAAAGACCCACAAGTATTTTCCTCATCCATATGGCCTCACATAATGCTTGGCTTGCCGCCATGTATTCAGCCTTTGTTGAGTTGAGTGCCATAGACCTCTCCTACTTGTTGTACCAGGAAATAGTTGCAGACCCCACACTGAAGATAGCACCTGAAGTACTTTTCCTGTCTAATGGAATCCCTACCCAATCTACATCAGTGAAGCCTTGGAACTTCACTCCCTCTATCCTCCTATACCATAATCCATACTTGGTAGTGCCTCTGAGGTATCATAACACATGTTTTGTTGCCTTCCAATATAGCTCGGTAGGCCTCACCATAGCTTGACTCAGTTGGCTTACTACATAGCACATGTTGGGTCTTATGTTCACAATATATATCAAAGACCCCACAAGCTTCCTGTAAATGGTAGCATCAACCTCTTCACCTAAAGTGGCATTCTCCTTCCTCCAGTTTTTAGCTAGAGGTGTTTCCATAGGCTTATAATTCTCCATGTGAAATTTATGAAGTATTTCAGAGGCATACTTCCCTCGAGACACAAACAATTCACCGTCACCTTTCCATACTTCCAACCAGAGGAAGTAACATATTAAGCCCATGTCTTTCACCTCAAATTCCCTTGCAAGATCCTTTTTTCAAGAGCGGATTAGCTGCTCATCACTAGTCAATATTAAATCATGAGGATACAAAAGAAGAATAATAAACTTACCATCTACAACAATGTGATAGAGGTTTGCATCAACTTCACTTTTGCTGAAGCCCAATCCACTGAGATAATTGTCGATCCAAGTGTACCATGCTCGGGGCGCCTATTTGAGACCTACAATGTTCTCCTGATTCGGCACACATGTGACTCACGATCATATGTCTCAAATCCTTTTGGCTACTTTATTTAAATTTCACCCTCAACAACACCATTGAGAAAGGCGGTATTCACATTCATCTAGTGGATTTTCCACCCCATCTGCACAACCAATGCTAGAATGGATCTAATTAAGGAATATCTTGCAACTGTTGCAAACATTTCCTCATAGTACACTCCCTCTATCTGCGAGAATCCTTTGGCAACAAAATTTTCCTTGCACTTCTTGATGATCCCATTAGTTGCATGCTTCGCTTTGTAGATCCATCTGGAACCAACCATTGATTCCCCTTCTTGTCTCAGCACCACCTCCCATACATTGTTCTTCATGATGGATTAGTATTCTTCCACCATGGCATCAACCCAAACAGGTTGAGAAATTTCTTCCTCAAATGAAGAAGGATTCATCTCAATGAGATCTATCATGAGAGCCATGTAACCATTGTACCTCTCAGGTGACCTCCTCTACCTGCGTACTGATGTAGGGGATCCCACATTCTCCCTAGCACTATGCAACAATCTATCAACCTCTTTGATTCTCTTTCTCCCCTCTCTAGAAGATGGTTGAGTCAGTGCCTTGATCCAGGTGGATGTTGGTGGCCACCCACCTATCCCACTTGGACCCCCACAACTATCTCTTTCAGTTTTTCAGTTTCCTTAATTGTAGCACAATTTACTATATTTAGCAGTTTTTCGGGTCCCGAACTTCCGGAGCTAGTTTGAGGCCCTAAATGATGTTTTTTGGGAAAACCGGGAGCAATTTTAATTTTTCTCTTCCCAAAGTCGTAGTCCTCAAATAGATCTTTCTAACGAGCTATTGTGCGCGTCAAACAGAGATTGTATGCCAAAGTTACAACCCTGGGAAGTTGATGTACCAATTTACCCAAAACGGGGCCCACAGTTTGGCGTTTCATCTCCTAGGGTTAGGTTTTTGGATGTTTAGGGTTTTCCATTGTTTCTCAACAATAAATAGGCCTTCGAGCCTCATTGTAACACATTTCAGAGGCATGTAGCCGCCACATCTCTTCTCAGAGATAAGCTACCATCGCCCTAGCTGGTTTATTTCCATTTCTGTTTGTAAGCATATTTCAGTATTTTACATTAATGAAATGAAGTATTATTTCCGCTGCATCTCTGTGTTTATGGTTATCTCTATAATTTTTTGCGTTCCCATTTAAATCTGGATCAGTGGTATCAGAGCGGTTTTCTCTTTCTCTATCTTTCTTTGCATGTCCCCAACAAAGTTGGGATATAAGGTGTTAGGGCTTGAATTGGTCGAACCTTTGCAAGACCAGCCTCGCAAATCCTCACAGCCTCCCATGGTGGATGAAAAGAAAGACGAGGCGGCAGGAGATCCTATCAAAATCTTGCTCGAAGAGGCCCTCGAGCGACAAAGGAACCCGATGATGGACAGCTTTGCCCAGATCCTTTAACAGCTACCCAAAGGCGACGCATGGACTTCAAGCAGCTACTCTGGAAATGCCACACCCTTTAAGGTACAATTTAATTTTAAAATCCCCATCTTCGAGGGTCAAACAGACGCAGATGTCGTAGATAAATGGTTAAATCTACTAGAAGGGTATTTTTCTGTTCATGATTTTTCCAGTCGGGAAAAGATTATTTTCGCTCTTCTCAAAGTAGCCCCCCACGTCACAGACTAGTGGGAAACCTACTGCGAGTAGAAGGATGAAAGTACAGGCTTACTATTTTCAGCCACACCCAGTTGGAATTCATTCTGGGATGCCATCAAGGAGCAGTAGTACCCTGTCAAAAGCTATGAGGACAAATACGTAAAGTGGACCACGCTGCGACAGGGAAGGGACCAAGATGTGTCAGAGTTCACAAACATTTTTCATACCCTTCGCACACAGTTGGGTATCAAGGACTCTGAACTACATTTGGTACTCAAATACCGTGGTTGCCTACACAGATACATCCAGGAAGAGATGGAGTTCCTGAACATCTCCTCACTCGGCACGGCGTACCAATACACTGTCAAAATCGAGCAGAAGTTCAAAAACAAGAAGCGAGACTTTGGATCTTCGAATCCGAAGCAAGGGAAAGGCTTCCCCAAATCACAAAACCAAGGACAAAGCCAAGACGGGGCAACCCAAGACAACCCGTTGAAGCCACAAGAAAAGAACAACACCACGAAGTCAAAGAAGGACACAGGAAAGTGGTGCGAGTTCCATAAGAGCCCCACTCACAACATAAGTAAGTGTCGGACCAAGCAGTCACTGGTGGTCGAGTTGAAGGCTTCTGAATCAAATGCATGTTTCGACCCTGAGTCAAAACCCGACAAGGGGAATGGAAAAGGAAAGCAAATCATTAGTGCGGAGCCCAGCACCATTGTTGCCACCGCCAAGATCCAGAAGAATGAGCCCGAAGATCCAGAGGAGGAGGAGAATCTTTTCCACTCACAAATGTGGGTGAAGGGTTCGCCGCTGCAATTCATTGTCGACAGTGGCAGCCAAAAGAACCTCATTTCAGCAGAGGTCGTTAAGCGGTTGGACCTACCGAATACACCACATCCGCAGTCGTACTATATCGGGTGGCTTCACCAAGGACAAGATCTTTGAGTTCTCCAGCAGTGTCGCCTTCCCTACAGCATCAAACCCTTCATAGATGAGGTATTGTGTGATGTTGCACCTCTGGATGTTTGTGATGTATTATTAGGCCAGCCATACTTGTGGAGGTGACATGTTGTGTATGAGTCAAGGCCTCGCGCTGTCATTATTTCTTTGGGTAATTTATTATACAGGATACCAGAGGTAGCCCCACCTATCGCCACCTCTTTGATCATTGCTAAGAAAGGAAACAAGCTCATCTCCTAGACTAGGAAACTCATTTTCTGTCTTGTTCGCTCCCAAAGTAAGGTGAAAATCGTCGCCACATCCACAACCCCTGGGAAGGGTTCCTTCACAAAGCAGCAGCAGCAGATGGATACGGTCATGAAAGAACACAGGAACATCTTCTCCTCACCCATAGGGGTGTCGTTGCACTGTCAAGTCAAGCATTCATTCGATCTGACTCCCATAGCACCTCCACCCAACGGGCCGATATATCACCTCTCCATTCTGAAAAATGACAAGTACAAGAAGCGACATGGTTCTTACACCAGTACAAAGGCTGTGGGGAATAATGCTTTGGAGCACAACATTCCCCCATTCCTTCGCTTGCACTGAGTGTTAAATGTGGACCACCCTCTACCATGCTTCCCACTATTACTGGACACATCAGAGATTGCGAAACAACTCACCAGGGACCAAGTTCAACAGATGGAGGAACTCAACGCAAAGGGGACCATTGCTTCCTACGGGAGGAGGAATGATCCAGGTGAATGTTGGTGTCCACCCACTTATCCCACTTGGACCCCCACAACTGTCTCTTTTAGTTTTTCAGTTTCCTTAATTGTAGCATAATTTACTATTTTTAGCAGTTTTTCAGGGCCTGAACTTCCAGAGTCGTTTTGAGGCCCTAAACGACGTTTTTTGGGAAAACTGGGAGCAACATGAGTTGTTGGCCAATGTTTCTCTTCCCAAAGTTGTAGTCCTCGGATAGATCTTTCTAACGAGCTATTGTGCACATCAAACGGAGATCATATGCCAAAGTTACGACCCCGGGAAGTTGATGTACCAATTTACCCAAAACGGGGCCCACCATTTAGTGTTTCATCTCTTAGCGTTAGGTTTTTGGATGTTTACGGTTTTCCATTGTTTCTCAACAAGAAATAGGACTTCGAGCCTCATTGTAACACAATTCAGAGGCATGTAGCCGCCACATCTCTTCTCAGAGATAAGCTAAAGCTACCATCGCCCTAGCTGGTTTATTTCCATTTATGTTTGTAAGCATATATCAGTATTTTACATTAATGAAATGAAGTATTATTTCCGCTGCATCTCTGTGTTTATGGTTATCTCTATAATTTTTTGCATTCCCAATTAAATCTGGATCATGCCTCCACTTTGCCTCTTGTCTTATCCACTACATGTGTCTGCTCCACAACCTCCTGAAGCTAATCTTGAGGCTCCTCCTTTGGAGCTAGAAGCTCCTGTTCTGGTGGGTTACTCAATTCTTGTTCCAGAGATCTTATCATAGCCTTCTCCTCATCGAACTTGACATCTCTACTCACAATTGTCATCCTCAGTGAAGGTGAATATGCTCATTAATTATGTGTGGTTTTTGTGTATCCTACAAAAACTCCCAACTCTGATCTAGGCTCAAGTTTCTTCCTCGAACCCTTGGAGACATGATATTAAACTGAAGCTCCAAAACTTCTTAAATGAGACACATCAGGCTTTCTTCCGGACTGTGGTTTTGCAAGTAGATTGTTGTGTCACATGTTTGTATCCCTAGATGCAATGGAAACCCCTGATCATGCAACATGGCTCTTTCTACTCTCGTTATTCTCATGTTCTTCCTCTCAGCTACCCCATTCTATTATTGGTTATGGGGTGTTATCAGTTATCTTTGAATACTTTCTTTGTCACAAAAATCCTTAAAGGAATTCGAAACAAATATACCTCCATTGTCGTTCTTGAGATCCTTCACCTTCTTCCCTTTCTCCTTCTCAACCAATGCCTTGAATTCAACAAATTTGGAGAAAACTTCATACTGCTTCTGCATGAAGAAGATCTAGCATTTTCTAGAGAAATCTATGTTTTTTATGGAGGTTGTAGAAAAGGGTCCACAAACATCAAAGTGGACTCACTCCATGATTGCATTTGCTATGCTATCTCGGCCCTAGAATGTGGATTTGACATATTTCCCCAATGTGCAACCCTTGTAGACATCCTGTTGGTCAAGGGAGCCTTTAGGGAGACCGATGGTAATTTGTTGCATGATTTTTAAAGCACCATGGTGTATATGGGCCAATATCTTATGCCAAAGCTCTCCAACATCTCAACTCTGCACTTTTTTTGCCTTGTTGGTCAATGTAGCACAATCTCCCACCTCAATTTTATAAAGGTTCTTCACTCAAACTCCAATGTGCTATAGCTATGTGCCTCAGAAAGGCTGTCCCTTTCTTGAAAATAACATCATACCCATTATCCTCAAATACTACTACAGAGGTCGGGTTCTTCTTCAGCCAAGTTACAAACATAACATCATTGAGGTGAAGAGGGGAGGATTTCTCCCTCTTAAAGGTGATAGTACCCATTCCTATAGCAATGTATCTCCCATCATCCCCCAATTAGATATGCATATAGATATCCTTCTCCTCTAGGCTAATGAAAAATTCCTTACACCCTGTCATATGGAATGAGGCACTGAAATCAAGGTACCACACACTCCCCATAATAGTGTTGTCCATGCATGCTATCAGGGTGAAGTCTAATTCGAATTGTGAAGGCAATTCTTCACCTCTTACTCCTCCTAAAGGCTTCTTGTTAGAATTCTTGTGCGGACATTTTGTTGCATAGTGCCCATATTCGTGGCAGTGGAAACATTTTATCTTGCTCAAGTATTTCTTCTTGCCATTATTTTGGTTAGATTCAAGTTTTCTTTGGGTCTTCTTTCCTTTTCCCTTCTTCCCCTTTCCAACCAAGGAAAAATTCTCTTCATCCTCTCCTCTGGATGATGTTCCATCTCTAATATTCCTTCGAATCTCTTCTTGAACCAAATCGGACCACAAACTTTCCCAATTTGGTAATTTTTCCCTTCCATTCATAGATTCCTAGTAATTTTGCTAGGATTATGTAAGGCCTAGAAGATTTAGGCTCACAAGGTCATCTTCTGCTACATTCAACCCAACCCCTCCAAGCTCATCTCGAACTTGTGTAAACCTGGAGAGATATTGTGGAATAATGTCATTTTTTTGCATCCTAATGTTTCAAAGTTTGTCTTTTAGGGCCAATTTTCTATGGTCATTGTTATTTTTGAATAGCTCAGTCAGTTCCTTCCACATAGAAAATGGTGTCTCTTTTCCATGGAGATTTGAGACCACATGGTCTCTCACACCTTCCAGAAGAATTCTCCTGCCTTTGCAACATCCTTCTTGCACTGGGTTAATTTTTGTGCATCTAACTATGGAGGTTTTGCAATATCAGTTTTAACATATTCTAACACACCATTATCATCAAGCACTACTTTCATTTGATCCTTCCAAGCTATGAAATTCGAGTTACCCTCTAGGGCATACTCCAATCTTAGACCGTTGAAATACATTCTCCCGATCCTAAAGAAAAATTGTTGCACTGAAGCTGAAAATTCGAAATTCCTGAGGGACAAATTCGAAATACTTGTTCTAATGTGATTTCAGGGCTCTTATACCATGTATAAGTTTTGATAGAAATTGCAACTACTCAAGGTTTCAAACTAAAAAACAAGAGAAACAATTCTACTCTACTGATCTACAAAATGGAAATCACAATTTAGAACAACATGCATATACATGCAACAAGAAAAACCACAAGTACGTAGTGATTTCTAGGGCAACCCAACTGGGAAAAACCCCTTAAGCCTCCTTACATTAACCATTTGAATAAGGAAAATACTACAATTGTTTTCTCTTGCTCTTAGCACAACCTGCAAAAGAATAATTGTTCTCTTTGCTGAATGAGAAAATTTGGCCAACACTTAGCCAATTATCTGCTCATCTAGCCTCTTATTTTCTTGTGTAAATATGAGAAAATTCAAGCTCCTAAACAATAGCAAAGTCCTTATTTCCTTGCGCAATTCCCAAGGAATTGATCTCCTAACTGCATGCAACAATCGTACAGTCAACTAGTACACAATTCATTTTACATTGGCCTTGTCATCTCCACTACAGCTGAGGAACTCAAATTCCATGCATGCATTAGCTATTTTTGGTTGATTGATCAGTTAATTGACAGATATTTGAGTTAGATTGTTGTCCCATTGCTCAACTAACCTTAAACTAACTATATCAATAATTAGAGGTCATAAAACTCACTACAACTGAAAATAACTGAACTAGATTGCTAAAATTTAGCAATCACACATGCATAACTGAACTCCCAACCATCTAACTTGAATTTACTAAGCCAACTCAGTGAGAAGAGACATGTCACACTAGTCAAATGCCTCCAAGTTATCCTGTTGGTGTGGAAATTCGATTTAATCAATTTGAGTAAAGCTAAAGTTAAATTGAGCCTTTCTTGCTATATTTTTTAACATCACTAATAACCTTATTTAAGCATGAAACATGGAAATCTGGGTGTACTCAGGAAGATGCGGGCAGCTCCAATTTGTATGCCATAGTACCAATCTTTGGAAACACCTTGTAAGGACCATAGTACTTAGGTGATAATTTATTATCCTTCCTCGCTTGCTTGAGAGACATTTGAGTGTATGGTTGTAGTTGTAAAAATACTCCGCTACCTACGTCAAAAGAAAATTCACTGTGATGTTGATCTGCATTTTGTTTCATTTGATTCTGCGCCAGAGTGAGGTTATCCTTTAAGAGTTGGAGAACTTGTTGTTGATTCTTGATATGAAATTAAAAATTGAAGGTTTCATGTAAATTTTGCAACCCAGTCTATGTCTTATGGGCAATGGATTGATATTTCAAAAGCACATAAACTAAGTTAAATTTTTGCAGAGTTTAATAGTGAAAAATAGACAACATGCTGCATCACAAAACAACAATTTGATGACGGAGTTTACCCTTCCTGGCGGCTACGTCTCCGGGTCCAGCTTCCAATGTTGGTCCTTTATATTATATGCTCAAATTAAAAATCGCATCAACATATAATGCTCAAATTGCAAAAATAACATTGTCATTATGTCTAGAACACCAAAAAACCCCTGTGTAGGCTCTTATTTGGATCAAAAAGGCTAAAAAATGACCAAGTTAGGCCTCCTTCTTCATTTCTCTGCTAATTGTTCTGCAAATTCGTCCCTCTGTCAAAATTGGCTACGAATCTGGTTTTAGCGGCCTTGCACAGTGACAATTTCACAAAATGATGGTGCATTTAAACCCAAATCCCGTTGAACTTGGTGTAATTTGTCGGACGGTTAAATGGACTCAACGCCCCTATTCCTCTTCCCTTGGTCGGTCGTATAGAAAATAATGTGACCATGGGGTGCGGGCCAGAGGCCAGGCACCTGTTGACTCCCGCTTTTGGTCACGTCACGGTTGATAGGGTCGTGGGCAGGGCGCCATGTGCCCGCCCCTCTCATGGTTTTTGTCGATAGTTACATTGATAACATGGAACCGATGTTGGGGCCAAGTGCCCTTCCCCTCTTGCATTGGCACTCAGTTATGCAATGATGCATGTAACTTGGGGCTAGGCCGATCAGGCGAGCCCACTGCCTGCCCCCCCAAACCACCAACCGCTAACACCATAAATTAAAACAACCCACCATGTATTAACAAGTAACAATGTGGTGTAACGATAGTGTGGGTGGTTTGGAACATGGAGGTCACATGTTCGAACCCTGCAGAGGCTCATTCAGAACTTAACCAATTTTTTCACAAACTTCAAGTGCCACGTGGAACCCTCTGATTAGCGCCAAACCAAATCTTGTCAACCAATAAAAACGTGCCACTTGTCATTGTACCACCGAGTCACGTGTCCATTCTTGATTGGCTCCGTGTTTTATAGTCACCCTACTGACATCAACACTATTTCAGTGCACGGATTGCCACGTGGCATCTATACACTACCCATTCAACCCTACAAGTTGACTTTTTTACTATTAGCCAAAAACTTCAGAACGCGATAACTTCTTCATATGATGTCAGATTGAGGTGATTAAAGTGTTGTTGGAATCATAACGACAAGATCTATAATTTGAAACTGGTTTCGCGATAATTTGATAACTTTAATTTTTAAGCATATTTTTTATCCCCTAGATCATTCCTCCCCACTAGAAACTTTTGGACCACCAAAAGTTTGTTTTTACTCGAAAAGTGAGGGTACAAATCCCTCACTTTCCCGATCTCAATCCACCTTGCTTTACTTTGATAGGTACCTTTGAGACTCACTCAAAGATACTCCACATTGCCTCTGCGTGAAGTCTTAATCCTCCTGTTAAGGATTAAGTCTTCCTACAACTCATTTAAATATTCAGGAGAAAAATATTCTATAGATGGAATTTGAAAATTCTCTTCATGATCATCAATCATTTGAGGCTCATACAATCTCAAGTTTTCCACATTCACAACAAAATAAATTTTCATGTAAGGTGGAAAATCTAATCGGAAAGCATTGTTACCAATCTTCTCCAAGATTTTGAAAGGGCCATATCTGATTGGCCTGAGCTTTTTACCTTCACCTTGTAGTCTTTCCTTGTTGATGTACAACCAAACTTGATCTACCAGTAGGAAATCATGATCAACCCGATGCTTGTCATGTCTTGATGTGTACCTGGCTTTGCTTTTCTCTAGATTTTCTTATACTATTTGATGCACTAGTTAAATTTGTTCAATGAAATGCTTGGTTTTGTCCATGTCTCTATGTCCATTACTACAATAACTTTACTAAAGATGAAATCCAAAGGATATTTTTGAAAAATAACTGAAACAAGTTTCAAACAGAGATACTTTTGTAGATGAATGCTTGGCACGATTGTAGGCATGTTGGATGTAATTCAAATGCTCATCCCAAAGTTTAGGATGCTTACCACAATATCCTCGAAGGAGATGCACTATTGTTCTATTCACTTTGTGGATGAAATGTGGTGCTCTTCTTCAATTGTGTCCATGAGTTCCCATAAACTTGACCAAAACTTCTTGACAAATCAAGAATCTCGATCATAAATATTAGAAGTGGGTAAGCCAAAGTGAACCCATACATTTTGGAAGAACATCTTTGTGGTTTATTCAGTTGTAACTTATTTCTTACATGGTGTCAACACAGATTTTTTGAAACGATCCACAACAACATATAGATAATCATGACCTTTCCTAGACATTGGTAATCCCCCAACAAAATCCATAGAAATACCTTCCAAATTACGAGAAGGAATAGGAAGTGGAGCATACAAAACCAATTTCCTATTGCTTGGCTTGCTAGTATCACATGTGGAACATACTCTCACATATTTTGAAACAATTTCATTCATGTGAGGCCAATAAAAATACCTCTAAATTTGAGCAATTGTTTTTCCTACACCAAAGTGACCAACAATAAGAGAAGTGAGGGCTTCCTTTATGACATTGATTCTTTCACCTTGTGGAACACATAACTTTCCAAGATGATACAATAATGTGTTATGAACATGATAATCCAATTCTTCAACATGATTTCCTTGACTCAAAGTTGCATAAACATCTTTAAAATCTTCATCTTGAGCATGCCATTCAATATAACTTTCATGCATGATTGAGTTATGCTTAAGAATAATAGATGCATTACCTGATTACCAAATGAAATTGTTGTAGCAATTACATCCACCTAAAATGTCTAGCTTGTTGTAGCTTGGTTTATGATTGTAAATATTGCAAAGGTTGATGGTCAATATGAATAATCGTTTCTTTACCCATCAAATAATGCTTCCATTTCTTCATGCTTTATACCAAAGAATAAAACTCTTTATCATAAGTTGGATAACTAATTATTGCAATGGTAAAGGTTTCTTAATGATAACATAATGCCTTACTATGTTGCATCAAAACTGCTTCCATAACATATTAGCTTGCATCGGTTTGAATTTCAAATGGCTGCTTAAGATCTGGAAGCGCTAGAACTGATGTTGTA
Source organism: Pinus tabuliformis (assembly GCA_031772625.1). Taxonomy (NCBI): domain Eukaryota; kingdom Viridiplantae; phylum Streptophyta; class Pinopsida; order Pinales; family Pinaceae; genus Pinus; species Pinus tabuliformis. The sequence continues at coordinate 1,433,960,158 of CM062818.1, read as the reverse complement.
ATGATTTTCTCTTTCAAAGTGCCAAGGATTTTTTATGCTTGCCTCCACACTAAAAGACTTGTTTCATACTTGTCAAAGCATGTAATGGTGTTGCAATGAGTGAGAAGTTAGCGATAAATTTTCTCCAATATTAGGTTGCTCCCAAAAAGCTCCTAACTTATATGACATTGCTTGGTTTAGGCCAATTCACAAAGACATCAACTTTTGAAGGATCAATCTTCAATTCACCCCCTTTTACAATATGACCCAATTAAGCCAAAGAGGTTTTCCCAAATTCACATTTAGACATATTCAAATACAATTTTTCCTTCTTCAATACATCTAGAACTTGTTTCACATGCTCTTCACGAGTCTTACTGAAAATCAGAATATCATCTAAGTAGACTATGACAAAATCATCAAGGAATTGTGTCAACACACCATTCATAACTCTCATGAATGTCGTGGGTGTATTGAAAATCCCAAATGACATAGCTAAACATTCAAACAAGCCTTGTTTTGTCTTGAAAGCAGTTTTCCAAATATCATCTTCAAAAATCCTTATCTAATGGTAATTGCTTCTCAAATATAACTTAGTAAAGTAAACAACTTCCTTTAACTGATCTAGCAAATCATCAATGCGAGGAAGAGGAGATTCTTTACCGTAATCGTGTTCAAAGCTTGGAAATCCACACACATTTTCAATGTACCATCTTTCTTTCGAACCAAGACAATAGGAGACCCACAAGCAGATGTGCTAGGCCTGATGACCACTTTGTCAAGAAACTCTTGAATTTTCTTCTTGATCTCTTCATTCTCCAAAAATAACATTCTACACATGCCAATATTTGGAAGTGGTGCGTCCTACTGTAAGTGAATCTCATGTTGGATTCCTCTTTCTAGTGGTAACCCTTTAGGTTCCCAAAACATGTTGTCATAAGTGTTAACAACTTCAACGAATTCATGCTTGAGTTTAGAATCACATCCTATGAAAGCTTTAGGTTCAACAGTATCTTTAGCTTTAATCATCAACAACACAAAATTCTTACTAGCATTTACAAGCGTTTTCATTTGACTAGCACTTACAAGAGATAATTTCATCTTCTTGCAATGTAATCTAACAATATACTCAACTCCATATTTAAAAATATTATATTTTTTCTCATGACTATAAAATATATCTTTTCAATCATAAAAGTATGGACTCCCGAAAACAATCCTGCAAATATCAAGTGGTACAACATCAAGCACTACCTCATCTATAAAGTTAGTAGTGATGGCGAATTTGAGTTTACATTTTCTTGTCACTTGTAATTTGGCATCATCGCATACCCAACCCAAAGGGTAAGGTTTAGTATGAGGCATATTTTCTTGACAATTGCTTTAGAGATAAGATTAACTTGGGATCCACTATCAAACAATGTATCAACTTTGTATGTTTTGTAATGTCCTTAATATGAAAAAGCTCACTTCTTTCTTTATCATTTTGAGATTCAATAGGCTTACTAGAAGAAGTAGTACTTGCATTAGAAGTTATACCTTTCATTCCCATGGTTGTACTTTTGGTTTCACCCCCTGAATTAGATCCTAGATCTTGTTGAGTTGTAGCAGCAATATTTTGTTTCCCCTTGTTATTGAACTTCTTTAGTCTCATTTTTGGATGTAATTTCGAACAATGGTCTTCTTTTCAACAATGTTTACAGGTAAGTTTCTCTCCCTCTTTTTTGACAATATAATTATTTTTGCATTTGTCTTTAAAAACTTCCCCTTTCCTTTGTCTCCATATTTGGAAGGTTTCTTACTAGCCCCTTGAGGAACATTCTTTCCTCTTGATTCTAAACGAGTTTCCTGAGCACATACTTCATCTAGATTGGTGGGATAAAAAATAAGTATAGTATGTCTCAAATAACCATGTTATCCACCTATGTATTTAAGGAGAGTATCTTGTGAAGACAAACCAAAACCCAAGATTAAAGCTCTTCTTCTAAATTCTTATGTGTAACTTTGGACAGTCTGACCTTTATCTTGTCTAAAATTTTGCGAATCCATAATTGATTTTTGCGTGTAAGTTAATTGATAAAATTGTCTTCTTAATGCAGCTATAAAATCATTCCAAGAAGAGATAGTTTTACCACTTTTCTTCAATTCTTCTTGAGTTCTAGTCTCCCACCAGATGAGGGTTTCACTTTCCAAGCGAAGAGAACCAATTTGAATCTTAGTGACATCATCATCAATATTTTGAATCTTGCAGTAGACTTCAATTTGACAAACCCATTTATCCAACTTTTCAGCATTTATTTCCCCATAGTACATAGGCAATTCAAACTTGACATCAAGCTTAATCAAAGGAGACTTAACATGTCCTTTTGGAGATGGAGGAGGAGTAGGTCTATGAGATGAAGGAGGTGAGGATGGAGGTGTAGATGGAGGTGAAGGAGGAGGTGGAGGTGGAGGCTTTCTCCCATCGCCATCATTACCTTTTGGTTGATTAGAACTCGCTTCTTGCAACCTTGTTGTCCTCTCATTGTACACCAATTTTACCATCTCAAACATATCATAGAAAGCCTTTCTAAAAGCTCTCTCATCCTCAGACATTAGCTCATGTCCTTCTTCATGTGCCATGACTGGTGGAGTTTGTGACCTCCTTGAACCAATTTGAGGGTTTGGTTCTTCAAGCACTCCTTCTCCTCTTCTCAATTTATACCTTGTAATCATTCAAGAAAACACTTGCAAAAACTGTCAAACCTTCACAACAACCTTGCTTTGATACCAAACTGATTTGAAATTAAAAATTGAAGGTTTCATGTCAATTTAGCAAGCTAGGTTATGTATTTGGGAAATGGATCGATATTGAAAAAGCACACAAACTAAGTTAAATTTTGTAGATTTTAACAGTGAAAAATAGACAACATGCAACATCAAAAAACAACAATTTGATGACGAAGTTCACCCCTCCTGGGCTACGTCTCCAGGTCAAACTTCCAATATTGGAACTTTATATTATATGCTCAAATTTGAAATTACATCAACATACAATGCTCAAATTGCAAAAATAACATTGCCATTATGTCCAGATAACCCAAAAACCCTCGTGTAGGCTCTTCTTCGGCTCAAAAGGCTGAAAAATGGCCAAGTTAGACCTCCTTCATTTCTCCGCTAATTGTTCTACAAATTCATCCCTCTATCAAAACTGACAACGAATATGGTTTTGGCACCCTTGCACAACGACAATTTCGCAAAAACAGGTGTCGTGTTCAGCCCCAAAACCCGCTACACTTGGTGTAATTTTTCAGAGGGTTAAATGGATTATGTGCCCCTATTCTTTCGCCCTTGGTTGGTCAAATGGAAAATAATGTGATCGTGGAGTGTGGGCCAAAGGCCACCGCCCTTGCTCCTAGTTGCATTATGCTTGATAGAACCATGGGTTGGGCGCGAGTAGTGTGACATGCGTCCTCCCCTCCTATGGTTTTTGTCAATGGTTACATTGATAACGTGGAACCGGGGCTAGGGCCATGCGCCCCGCCCCTCCCCGCCTACCTTGGCACTCAGTCATGCGAAGACACATGTAACTTAGGGTTGGGCCGGTCATGTGAGCTCGTCGTCCCACCCCCAACCCCCCCCCCCCACCCCACCAAACTACCAATTGATAACACCATAAATTAAAATGGCCCACCTTGTATTAACAAGTAACAATGTGGTGTAACGGTAGTGGGGGCAGTTTGGAACCTGAAGATCGCATTGTCAAACCTTGCAGAGGCTCATTTGAACCTTAACCAAATTTTTCACAAACTTTAAGGGCCACATGACACCCTTTGATTGGCCTCAAACCAAATCTTTTCAAATAATAAAAACTTTCCACTTGTTGACGTTAGCACCACATCAATGTACGCATTGCCACATGGCATTCGTACACTGCCTTGTCAACCCTGCAAGTTTCCTTTTTATTGTTTGCCAAAAACTTCATAACGCAATAAATTCCTCATACGAAGTTGGATTGAGGCGATTCAAGCATCGTTGGAATCAAAACGACAAGATCCACAATTTCGTGCTAGTTTCGAGAGAATTTGAGCACATTGTTTTTTTAGCATATTTTTTATCCCTTAGATCAATGCTCAATGTGATATTCCACTACCTTAGGATTTTCTCTTAAATATGATGTGATGGACAGTGGATAACATCCATAAAGTGCCATAAATGGGGTCATTTTTGTTGCAGCATGGAAGGAAGTGGTATATTACCATTCAACTAGAGGTAACCACTTGACCCATTGTGTTTGTTTATCATATACAAAGCAATGAAGATATCCTTCCAAACATTTGTTCACTATCTCAGTTTTCCCATTAGATTGAGGATGATAAGATGAGCTATGGGCTAATTGAGTACCATGACAAGAAAATAATTCCATCCAAAAATTTCCATTGAAAATGGGATCTCTATCATTACAATAATCTTTGTGTTTCCATGTAGCTTTTAAATTGTTTCCATAAATGTAGTAGCAACTATATTGGCTTTAAAAGGATGATATAATGCACAAAAGTGTGCCTACTTGGTAAGTCTATCAACTACCACCATGATGACACTCTTTCCTTTGGACTTGGGTCAACCTGTGATAAAATCCATTGAGACCTCCTCCCAATGCTAACTTGGAATGGCTAAAGGTTGTAATAGACAAGGGGTCTTAATTGTCTCAAAATTATTTTGTTGGAAAACCAAACATTTTGCCCCAAACTTCTAAATATCAGATTGTTACACTAAAATTTGTCACCATGACTATTTGCAGTTAGTATGGCTCTATCAACTGTCATACTATCCTCCTTGGCAAGTCTCATACCTCTGCTCTTCATGTCAAACTCCAAGAAAGAGAGAGAGTCTTTAAAAATCTATATATCTCTGGGTACGCAGTTTCTCTTAGCCTTACCTGTGTGTACGCACCTCAAGTTCACAATACCTGCGTACTTGTACGCTCTGTCTGTAAAGGGGTGGGTGCGTACTCCTGTGAAGGTCAAAAGGCACAAGTTTCACTTCAAAAAAGTTACTTGTGGTCATTTCTAGAGCATTCTAGAAGCTTGTTTGACGTGTATTGAGCGCCTCCAGATGGTTCATGTATCCCTATGAAAGAGAAACTTATCCCATCAAGAGGGGAGCTATCCCATTCAAAGATGGGCTTATCCCATTAATGGTGGACCTGATTAACTTCCTCTAGAGCACTATAAATACAGGCATTGGGCCAAAGGGAGGGGAGGTTAAAAGCTGAACATTCCTAAGGGTAGATGCTGCTGGAATTAGGACTCCCTTATAGAGCTTGAGAGGAGAGATTCCCATCCTTTCCTAGCCTTATTTGGAAGTGGGTGAGCTGATCAAAGTAAAGGAGAACTCTTGCTGGACCCTAGGAGGGACCTGCACAACACCAAGGCTCAGGTTGTAATGGTTTCTTTTGTTTCCACTTAATACAATTAAGCTCACTTTTCTCAACAGATTGTTATACATGATTTGTTTCATATACTCCTTGGTCTGTATGATGAATATGTGTTATTTTATAAGTTATTCAGGTGCTATGTAATCTTTTGGCTTGTTAGTGAATGCAGGTTTCGAAGAGAAGGAGGAGCTCATCCGGATCGGCGAGGCTGGACTACTACAAAGCGTTGGACTAAAGGTATGTTATGAACACCTGATTACTTGTATTCTAAATGCATATTTAGAGAAAGGTAGTGTTTACTTGTCTTGTTTGTCACTAGAAAGCCTTAGCTTCTAGGGAGGTCGGTTTTGTCCGCAAAATTGACTCTTTCCGCATGACAAAATGGCGACTCCACTGGGGAACTCCATTGATGTGAATGATTTTTCCTTTGTGTGAAACTTTGATCTGAGAAAAGTCGTTTGTTTTCTGGTTTTTGGCTGTTTGACTGTGTATTTGGGTGGGATAGCTTAGGGTTAAATTAGATTTTAGTTTTTCTTGGTTTTGCTAGCAGTACGCACCCTCTGAGTAAATCACAGTGCGTACCTGTATGCACTGCAGCTTTGTGCACAGAGCGTACACGCACCTGTGTAAACAGGTTGCCTGCGTACCCTGTAAAAATTGAGAAAATTTCAATTTTTTCCTTTTTGCCTCTTAGATTTTGTTTTTAATTTGTTTTTACTGCCCAGATCCACTGGTTACCTGTCATAAATCTTCACCTAAGCTTGTTTCATCAGTGTCAAGAGTTTTAGTGAAATTCATAGAGATTTTGCCCTAGGGTTTGATTTTTGCATTGGTCCTGTAGTGACTTTGGCTTTAGAAGTTGTAAAACCTTGGATCTCCCTGGTCTTTTCAGTCTTCTTAGGAGTCAGACCTTTGATAGAATCCACCCTTGTGAGAAACCTACCTCTGTGTTGTCCCTTTGCGGAATCTCGAAAAAGTTTGTTGATTAAACTTTGAATTTTATTCTTAAGAAAAAGAACAAAAGATTTTGATTTTTCTTTTTGACTGGTTTTTTATTCTGCATTAACTAGTCCTTAGTTAAATTTTGACTGAGTAAAACATCCTGGAATCATACTTGGTAGGCTTTTTGCCTCATTAGATTTACTTTTAGGTGAATTTCTCTTAGATTTGCTTTTGGGTGAAATTGAGTTGATTTGATTGCCATAGATTTTTTAACTTTGATTTCTATTAAAATAGTTTTACATGCTTTGTTAATATAGGGAAAAATACAAAAAATCTCTTTCGAAGAAAAGTTTGCTTTAGTAGCATTTGAGTCTTTGAAAAGAAAAGGAATTTTCGTGAAATAATTAGTGGTCATGTGTTGTATGCTTTGGAAAAGATAAAGAGATTGTTTCTTTGATTTTCATTGCCAAGAAAGTTGTCTTAATATCAATTTTGCATTCTCCAACTCTCTTAGCTAGGGAATTCATTGAAAAAGAAAATTAGTATAAATCATCCTAAGTGCATCTTTTTAGTGGATTTGAGTCGAGTCTACACACCATCAGTTTCATCTCCGCTACCTTTTGTCCTAAAGAAAAGCCATAAAAATTAACGCTTAAAGTAAAATCAATTTAGTAACTTTTTATTTACTAGGGCTTTGAAACACCAATATAGATCAGGCTAGTGTCTTGGAGTAGGAGAGTAATTAACTCTCCAAGACAGTAAAACCAAACAAGTAGCTCATCTTGTGGTAGGATAAATCCAACTGTTTCATTTGTACTCTGGGAAAGCTCCTCTTAAAGGAGAAGCACGAGACCGTGTCCGAACCAGTGAGGGGATCAATCCTCCTTCATTGGGAAAGACGCCAGATACGCACGTACTACAAACGGTAAACCTCGGATTATTGTCGAGGAGCCTGGGGTCACTTGTCGGTAAACCTTGGATTATTGTCAAGGAGCCGACAAGGGGATTGAGCTTGTTACTCTGCCCTTGCGTGCTATCAGGTCGTAGACTGTTCCCCCAGGTATATTTGTTGTTGTTGGTAACCTTAGTGACCATTATCTTTAGGATTCTACCCGAGGTGACGGTGGAGGGAAGATCCCACTGTACCTGGAGCAGACGTCGGCTAGACTCACTTGGATTTTCCGGGGGGTTCACTTCACTCGAGACGGTTAAAGTGGAGGAACTTGTGCCGGTCTATTCATTAAGCAGGTTGCCGGGGTAACTGTTCCACCCACCACTTCTGTACTGAATTCGGCAATGTTGGGCTTCATCACCAACTAGTGTTTTCGGTCCGGAAGGCTACTGTTTGTGTATGGTTTGACGCCCTAGATTCTTTAGGCGTGTGATTCGAATTTGTTTGGTTCTTTAGAGACTTTAGGCGGTTTGCTTTGAGATTTTACTTTGTTTGCGTGTGCAGTAGTTAAAAGTTTTTAACTGTGGCTGAATTACCGAGACAGTCCCGTAGACTTCGGGGCCAGTCTCCTGAGATTGTTACCGTGGCCGATTTGTTGAGGAAGTCCCGTAGACTTCGGGGCGAACCTCCTGAAGACGTCCCAGGTCATTACGAAGGTTTGAAAGTCCTTGTAACTCCTAGTGGAAGTAAAGTAGGTTCACCTGAAGAAGGAGAGTCGTCATTGGTAGTCAATCCAGATTACCAAGGTCTAGAAACAGGTTATAATCCCAAAGCTGTTGCAGTTTCCGAGCTTGCTGGTAGAGTCATCACCGAAAATCTTCCATCTGGTTTGATAGTTATTGAAGAACTTGCTCCAGAAGAAGAAATAGGCGTCTCTATCCTTGAAGATCAACCTACTATTGATCTAAGGGAGCGTGAATCCATTTTTTACAGTCCTCCTAGAAGTACTACTTGGTATCTTTCGTTAACTAATTATTTGGACAACTCAGGGTCAAGTTTTTCTCCACCTCGTACTCCTTATCCACCCGGAGGTATTTATACTCCTGTAAATATGTCATGTCAGTCGTCCGTGTTCACTCAATCTCCTGAATCTTTCTTGTACGGCGGTCCTTCTATTCCCTCTGGGTATCAGTCACTTTCTGGTACTTTTGCGGGAGCATCTCCTCAACCCATTGAACATGGGTTATTAGCTGGAAACAATGGTAATAAACCGTTGGATGTAGGAGACATTTACATGATGTCAGGTTCAATTCCCGGTTCTCAACCTCAAGGTGGCCAGTTACCGCCTGGGGGGCAACCTCAAGGTACACAAATTGCATCTGGGGGGCAACCTCAAGGACGGTATGTACCCATAGTGCAATACATTCTTCAAGGTCAACCCCAACCTCAATATGTACCCCAAGGTCAACCTCAGTATCAATTTGTACCTCAAGGTCAACCCCAGTATCAGTACTTACCTCAAGGGTATCTACCTCAAGGTCAGTACTCGAGTCAAGGTTATCAACCACCCCAAGGTCAATCTTATGTTCAAGGTACGGGAAATGTACCTTTCAATTATCAATCCTACCCTCAATCCGGTTATGGATCTCAATATCCTCAACCTGTCATGGGTCAATACCCCGGAATGAACATAGTGTGGGATCCATTGCAAGTTCAACAGGTATTGCAGCCAAGTGTACAGTTGTCATCTCAAGCTGGACAACCCTTAGTTTCTGGTTCACCCCAGCAACCAGTCCATTCTACTGTTCAAACTTCTGTACCTTCGGTAGTTACTCAGTCGCCCATTGCACCTAGTACTCCATCTCAAATGACTGCTGCAACTACCGCAACATCTGTTCCTTCCACCACACTTACTTCTGGAGTATCGACAGCTCCGGTTTCTACTGTCTCTGCAACTACTCCTCAGACATCTTTACCATTGTCTGGATCCACGATTCAAACTACGGTTCAGATTCCTGTAGGACAGCCTGGTTTAAGTACGGTTGGCACTAGTCAACCACAATTCACTTATCAACCGTACCAGGGACAGTACCAATACGGGCCTGTTGTCCAGCAGCCAGTTTACCAGTATCAACCGTATCCTGGGTACACTTATCAACAACCTCAGCAACCCCAGTACGGTCCAGTTAATCCTGGTTTTCCAGGAGGATACAATATTAAGGAATTTAGACTTCTGTGATCCATAACATTGTTTAGATAATCTTCAGCAAAATCACATAACCAATCTTTTGTCGACGCGTTTCGAACCAACCAGTGTGGTTCATCGTCAGGACAAGTTGAGGAACAATCCGGCTTAGCTTGATTAAATAGAGTGTGCAGAGATTCCAACGGCTATAAATTTGGGCTAATTATTGTATTAACCTAAACCTGTTTATGATACTATTGTGCATACTATAATTAGATTTGATTTTTTTTTTTTTTTCCATATTTCATTATTTATACATTTATAATTATTTCTATTATAACCTTAGATTTGAGTTTCCCTTTAACTAATCTCTAAAAAACCCCCCTTTTAAACCTTATAAATAATATTATATTTCCTAACTTTAATATTTTTATTGGAATAAATAAATATGAAATAATATTGATTATTAATGTATATAAATTATTTGGCCATTAGGTTTATAGAAAAATTATGATTTACCAATAATATTAGTTACACTATTATTAATATACATATCAACCCTAAATTATGGTATTTACCTTATAAGTAATAATATATTTACCTAATGACTTAGTTAACTTTAATATTTTTATAAATAAATATTGAATTAATATTGATTATTTGACCATTAGGTTTAAAGGATAAATTATGATATACCAATAATATTAGTTATACTATTATTAATAAATATGGACTTTAACAACCCTAAATGGTATTTACCTAATGTAACTAAATTCTAGGAATAATAATGATTTAACAATTTGTGTGGAATTATAAATTATTAGTAGATTTAGATTATTTAATAAACATATATTATTTTATACAACTTATTATTTTAATTTCGAATGGACCATTATACTTAAATAATAAATAAAAATGATCTATCTTACCAATGGACCATTAAATAATTATTACAAGATTACCTAATGTAACTATATTCTAAGATTAATAGAGATTTAACCATTTAAACAAAATTGGAATAATAAATATAGATTATTTTAATAAATATGAATGACCATTATAATTAAAATATTAGATATGGATATGAATTTTCTTAATATTTGAGATAATAATAATAATATATCTATTTATTTTTAAATTAACAAATGAATTCTTTTTTACCTATTTTAGCTATTTCTAGGAATATTAATTAACTAATTTAGTGATTTGACCAGGATCATTAGGTCAAAATTAGCCGTTGGAATCTCTGCACACTCTATTTAATCAAGCTAAGCCGGATTGTTCCTCAACTTGTCCTGACGATGAACCACACTGGTTGGTTTGAAACGCGTCGACAAAAGATTGGTTATGTGATTTTGCTGAACATTATCTAAACAAGGATACAATATCCCGAATGCGATTCCTATTCCAAGTTATCCTGGATATCCTCCTCCTGGCACTGGTCTTGTGACCCAGAGTTTTAGGGATCCTAATCGGCAATTACTGTTTATCGCAACTTTAGATTTACCGGACTTGTCGCGCCTAACGAACGATCCAATAAATTATCTTCCGTTTTGGCCGCCAATGCCAAATAAGTTGCCCAGTGACATGCCCAAGTTCGAAGGTAAGTCTGGAGAGGATCCGTCAAATCATGTGATGACTTACCACCTCTGGTGTGCTTCAAATTCCATCTCGGATGATTCGATCCGCTTACGACTTTTCCAGCATACGCTCATTGGTCTCGCGGCCAAGTGGTACATTGAGTTACCACGGGCCTCTTTTTATAATTTTAGTCAATTAGCTACCTCGTTCCTAACTCATTTTCAGTTGTCGGTCAGATATGATAATGGCACGGAGCTACTAACTTCATTAAAACAGTCGACGTCCACTTATATTTCCGATCATATACATGAATGGAGACGTCGAAGGCGATTAGTGAAAGTTTTTATCCCGGACCAAATCTTAGCTGAATGGTTTGTTAAATCATTATTACCGAAGATTACTGAAGACGTAGCTAAGGCCGGCGTAGTTACTGAGGAGCAAGTGATTGCTCAAGCGCAGTACCTTGACTTAGTTTACACTCAGTCAGGTACGTTACACGAAAAGATCCCAGATCTTCCAAAGTCAAATCAAATCGCTGCTGCTCCTTCGGGATCTCATGCTGCTGATGGCATGATTGGTACGGTGAATACTAAAAGCAAGAATAAGTCTTCAAATAATTCTTCGCCCATTATAACCTTACCAGACTCCCCGACAGGAGAATCTTCTGCTGAAGTTTCTGCTGATATTCACGTTGTAGAGTCATCTACGGCTAAATCAAAAAACGGTGGGAAGAAGAAAGGTAAGAAGAAGAATAAAGCAGACAAGACTCCAAAGGAGAAAACAGAAAAGTCGGAAACCAATGACGAAAAGCGCAAACCTCGATATCCTTGTCTTATTTGTGAAGAGGATCATTTTACAAGAGATTGCCCTCATCGGGCCGAGGTTGTGAAAATCGTCAAGGGTTCCCCAACTCCTGCTGTTTTGAAAGATCCATTTCCAAAGCAGGAGAGTAAGATGATAGGTTCTTCCTCGAGTGCCAGTGAAGAACCCATATTGATGATGTCTCATGTAAGGATTGCGACTTGATCGCAAGATTATGGTAGTAAAAGTCCTGTTGATGGATCGAAAGAAGCAGAATCTTCTCATTCAAATCCATCAACCTCAGCTCCCGGTTCCGATCCACTACAGATCGAGAAACCTAACCCTGACTTAGTAATCAAACCGCCCGCCAAGGGTGTACTTCGAAGGTCTGCTTTCAATCCACATGTGAGAGCGGCCCAGAATTACAACATTGTTGAGGATTTAGCTGTTTCACCCTCAGCAATGTCGGCTTTAGAAGTGCTGCAATCATGCCCAGCACAGCGAAAATTACTTTTGTCGGCTATAGGAGCTGTTGATGTTCAGGACCCGAACCTAATAATCTTTGATCTAGAAAATAGTACACCGCGTTTGCCTCATTAGATGGCTTTCCAGATCCCAGTGATAGTCAAAAACAGGCCTATTCATCGGACTGTAATTGATGAGGGAGCTTCCACGTGTATTATGTCGATACAGTGCTGGAGATCGCTTGGTTCTCCTTCACTAAATCAATCCCCGACAATTCTTAAGGCCTTTGATGGCCGTGGGTTCCATCCGTTTGGCATTCTACATGATTTGCCTATAGGGGTTGAAGGAAAAACCGTTAGTCTAGATGTGGAGGTGATTGATGCCCCTCTAGACTACAACCTTCTCTTGGGTCGAAGTTGGTCTTACGCTATGACAGCGGTCGTTTCATCGGTCTTCAGAGTAATAAAGTTTCCATATAATGGCAAGATCGTAACCATAGACCAGCTGGCTTACTTTTCATCCGACCCAGCCTCTTCAGAGAGTATCCAGCATGTCGGTAAAACGACTATCCCTTACAAGGATGTTGGCGTAGGATTAGTTAAAGATGTCGGTTTACTGGGAACTTTTCCTTTTCCTCCAATCAACGCCGTGTCTTCATTTGCATCTATTCATATGATCACTTCAGACACCATTGTTTATGACGATCCTTGGATCGTCCCTTCTGAATCTGAGATAGACTCATTTGGTGACGCAATGCCTTTAAGTCCATATGAAATTGCCTATGAAGCCGTGCAGTCTTTTACCGACCCGAGTTCAACCAAAATCGACCAAATGAATGTGGTCCGTGAGGAATCCCTTTTCGCGTCAACCTCGGAGTTAATAACGTTTCCCGAAGTTGTGTCATCTGACGAACAACTTTGTGAAGTCCTGTGCATAGACGATTTACCATGGGAAGATCTCCATCATAGATCTTCGTTTTTACCTGAGGATGATCGTTTTGAAAATGATTTCTCATCAATCTTTACAGCTGAATATGTCAAAGAAGCTCAGAGTCCAATGAAACATCCTGATTCAGAGCTGAATTTGGGAAACATTTCTCGCACTATTCCCATTGACATTTCAGTCAAGCTCGGAATTGTTGAGCACATTCATATAGGTGCCTCGTGTTCAGATGACGAAATTCAGATATGCAAGGCCCTATTTCAAGAATTCCATGACGTGTTTGCCTGGTCTTATGAAGAAATGCCAGGAATTGATCCCGCGATTGTTGTCCATGAGATCAAGACTTACCCGGACGCTAAACCCGTCCGGCAACATTTGCGTCAGATTCACCCACGAAAAGCGGCTGCAATTAAAGCAGAAGTTAAGAAGCTGTTGAAAGCAGGTTTCATTTATCCGATCCCGTTAACGGATTGGGTATCGAATATTGTTCCGGTTAACAAAAAACAGGGAACAATAAGAATATGTATCAACTATAGGGATATCAATCGTGCTTGTCCCAAGGACAACTATCCAACACCCTATATCGATCAAATAATTGATGATTGTGCCGGCGGTGAAATATTTTCCTTTATGGACGGTTTTTCCGGTTACAATCAAATCAATATTCTACCTGCCGATCAACCAAAAACGGCTTTCATTTGTCCATGGGGGACATTTTCTTATTGCAAATTACCTTTTGGGCTGAAGAATGCCGGAGCCACTTTTCAAAGGGCGATGTCTTATGCATTTCATGACATCAAACACATTATGCAACTGTATCTCGATGATTTGCCCGCTCACTCCCTACATCGAGTTGATCACCTTGTCCATTTACGAGCAATTTTTATGAGGTGTAGGCATTATCGTATACGGTTGAACCCACACAAATGTGTCTTCTGTATAGAAGTGGGACGATTGCTGGGATTTGTAGTTTCAAAAGTCGACATCCGCGTCGATCCCTCGAAGGTAGAAGCTATCATCAAATTGCCTCCTCCTTCGAGTCTTCGCCAACTCCAAAGTTTGCAGGGGAAAGCAAACTTTTTACGCCGATTCATTCCTAACTACGCCGAGATTACCAAGGGTTTTACCTTGTTGTTGAAACAGAACGCTCAATTCTCTTGGGATGAGATAGCTCAGAAATCTTTTGATGCGCTCAAGCACGCGTTAACCCATGCACCGTTGCTGCATCCTCCCAACTACAACCAGGATTACTTTTTGTACCTCGCCGCCACTCATTCCACCATTGGAATGGTCTTAGTACAGGAAGACGAATTCGGAACGGAACATGTGATATATTACCTTAGTCGGACGTTAAATCCAACCAAGCTAAAATACTCACATGTGGAGAAATTGGCATTGGCAGCCGTTCAAGCTGTCCAACGTTTTCGTCACTACATTCTTCTCCGTAAAACTACAGTCATTTCGGATTGCAACCCTATGATCTACATTTTGACTAAACAATTTCTAGGGGGCAAGTACTCTAAATGGATCGTTATCCTACAGGAGTTCGACTTGGAATTTGAAAAGTCTAAGTCTAAGAAATCTTTAGTTTTTGCAGAGTTGATGTGTGATTTCCCGCGTGCTAACACAGAAACAGTGGCAGAGGAACCCATTGCGGACGAATCTTTGTTTTTCATCAGCACTTTAGATCCGTGGTATGGGGATATAATCGTCTATCTCCAGACCCAATCCTTTCGGCCCGAAGTTTCAAAGTCGGAACGTCGGAAAATTCGATTCCAGTCCCAACAGTACAAAATTATTGGAGATACTCTTTATCACCGTGGGGCGGACTTGGTTTTTCGCCGTTTCTTAACTCACGAGGAAGCTGAAAGGGTTTTGAATGACTGTCACTCTGGAGCGTGTGGCGGTCATATGTCTGGGTATGCCACAGCCCAAAAGATATTGCGCGCTGGCTACTTCTGGCCGTCCTTGTTTAAATGTTGTATTATTGCGGTTCGGAAATGCCACAACTGTCAAGTGTTTGATCGCAAGATGCACGCACCACCTGCTCCTCTCCACCCTATAATTGCCGTTGGTCCTTTTGCCAAATGGGGTATCGATTTTATTACATGTAACCCTCACTCGGCCGGGGGGCATGCGTATATCATCCTTGCGGTTGATTATTTTACTAAGTGGGTCGAGGCGATGCCTACATTTGAGGCAGACGGCAAGACAGCTGCAATTTTCGTATTCAATCACATTATTGCTAGGTTTGGTGTCCCACAAGCGATAATCACTGACCATGGGCGCCATTTTCGAAACGTTATGATGACAGAACTTACAGGCCAGCTTGGTTTACGTCACGATAGCTCAACTCCTTATTATCCACAAGCGAACGGTCTGGTTGAGTCCATCAACAAAGTTTTAGTTATCATGATCCGACGAATCATTGGTATTCATCGGTCGAATTGGCACAACATGTTATTTTCCGCGCTTTGGGCGTACCGAACCTCAGTGAAAACATCAACAGGGTTCACTCCTTTCCAACTAGTTTATGGTTTGGAAGCTGTGTTGCCCATTGAATGCGAAATCCCGTCACTTCAAATGGCTGTCGAATTACTTCCAGCTACTTCCGAAGAGGAGAAGCGTTTATTATACTTAGCTCAATTAGATGAGACTCGACGTGACGCTGCATTGGCAATTGAGACTCACGCAAAACGTATGAAAGCTCAGTATGATCGAAATGTGACCCCTCGAAATTTTTCGGAAGGAGACCTAGTGCTATTATATGATCAAGCTAACGATAAATTAGGTGCTGGAAAATTCGTTCCTATGTGGCATGGGCCCTACATTGTCAAGCGTAAGTTAGCAAAAGGGGCCTATGAGCTGGTAGATTTTGACGGGGACTCTTTGGGTAAACCCAGAAATGGACTTTACCTAAAGAGGTATTATGCTTAAATGATAGGTATGGAGATTTAGTTAGGTTAGTTTTTTCTTTCTAGCTGGTGTGTTTGTTAGTATAGACAGTGTGCTTACCTTAGAGAGTGTGTTTTTCGTCGTTATTCTGGCTTATCTTGGTTTTACTCTTGATATTGCAGATGTCGATGCCTCTCCAAACATACATTGGATTCGCTGATGGTGCTTGTCGTAGTACACGGAATATCTCTTCCGCAACTTGGGTTATCTATTCGCCCTCTGACGAGTTAGTTTCTATGCATGGGGTGAGCCTCGGTCAAACAACAAACAACATTGCAAAATACAGTGCAGTGATTGAATTATTGTCTGAATCTATTTCGTTTGGGATTCAGAGTTTGATAGTGAGGTTAGATTCTGAACTCGTTGTATTACATCTTAATAGAGTTTATGCCATTAGAAATCCAGTATTATTAAGGTTATTTTTGAGAGTGCGTCTCTTGGAACGTGAATTTGATTACATTGAATATCAGCATATTCCAAGGTCTTTAAATACATTAGCAGATGCAATTGCTTCTCGAATGTTAGACAGACATTTGCGATAATCATACATGTAAATTTAAAAACATTTCATCACACATGTTTAACAAGATAAGTCGGTAATAATGATATATATAGATAGGAGTGTGTCAAAAAATACATCGTCTTCGATCATAGGTTGAAAAACACCTTATGATCGGCAAAAATGATAAGTACAAAAAACCAAAATGTCACATGTGTCTACAAAAGCGACCATCCAATCACTGGTGATGCTCTCTATACGACACCACTGCACGGGCTACCCTACACAAGAACCTCCTAAAAGGTCCTGGGACTGCGACGACATAGCGCTGAAGCCTGATAGGAATATCATCTATAGTAGTCTCTGGTATGTCTGCCGTAAGACGCTCTAGGTCTTGTTCCAACTCAGCTAAGGTCTCTGCGGCCGCGTCCTGTGGGGCCGGTGCCGGTGCAACTGGTACTCTCCTCTCGAAAGGCCGGAGATTGGCCGGACGCTGTGGGCCTACATCTGCATTTTGAAAATTGTCACTGTCAGCTTTAAGACGATATAAAAAAAAAAATAGATAATTTAAAAACTTGTGAAAAATGAAGTACCTGTGTCATCCCACTGTTCTCCCGGTGGAAGAATCATGTCCGGATCTCCACGAAAATCAACTCCGGCATAAGGAAAATCCTGTATCGAGAAGACCTGGTTCTCTAACCAGTGAAAATACTCCGGTCTAAATCGGACAACCTCCGTGCCCTCGTCAGGATGACGGGCCATCACCGCAACCCATCGCATCAACTTAGGCTCTCGGGGAGGCCCAACCTCAACAGTGAGCTGTTGTGGGATCAGCATCGGAACCCTCTCTAGGGCAAAACTCACAACTAAAGGCCCATAACCAAAAGTCTTCAGCTGTCTGTTTTTGGTCCTAGTCAGTTGGCCCTTTAAGTTGGCCAACACAGCATCGCACCAGTTGAAAATGGTGCCCTGATAGCAATCAATCGCCATCCGCATCTGGGATCCAGTGGCAATGTGCAAAGCGGCAGCCCCGCAAAGTCTGGTAACTGTAAAGGCAATTACCATAAGTTCAGGTCGGGATATCTTTTTAATCTCTATCCCCTTATCCTGGTTTTGATTATTGCACCACTCTAGTCGGAGACTAGCAATGGACTGGCCACCCGGCCTAGTCCCGGACAGAGTCAATTGTTCGCCCCTCTTGGGCAAACCAGTGAGAAAGTAAATATCTGAGGGCTCTATCTCGAGCTGGTGCCCTCCAATGTAAAAACACTGATCCTGAACGTTCCACCTTTCAACCAGCCACTCTAGAAAGCGCACCTGGGCCCTCATGCCAGGTATGGCCCAGTATTTGTAAAGACCGCATGCCTTCAAAGCATCAATGGAAGGTTGGTGATTAATCGCGGCCAAATCAACATCTTCGTGTTCTCTCTCGCGCCAATCAAGCATGGTGGGCAATCTACACACCATAAAACATCTGTTAGAGTCCATAAATTTAAAAAAATTTGGTTCATTTTGGAGAAATGGGAGTTTGAAAATCCTCTCCGCGGTGTACGCAGCCCGCCTTTAGAGACAGGGCGTATGTACGTAGGTTCTCTTAAGGCAAGCTCCGTACGCCCGGCATTTTCCCAACTGAGAAAATGTCGGGGTACGCAGGTCACCCATGGAGCACCTGCGTACCCCGAAAAGCAGACCTTGAAACCCCCAAGGCCTCCAAAAAATGAAACTAAAGCTTAAAAACAAATTCTAAACGGATGGAAATGAAAAGGAGGGTGTTGTAGAATACCTGATGAGACGACGTTCAGTTTCGACGGTCGGATTCTCCGCAATGTGATGAGCCCCAATTTTGGTACAATTTGGGCTCATTTTGGCCTATTCTACTTGCTCAAACCATTCATTTTTTACTGCTTATGCATGCATTTCTTAGTTTATTCATGTTGTTTGTAGGAAGAAGGGTAGGCACTCTATCTACGTGACTAATGCATTATGATTCCAGGTTTTTGCATTAAAAGGGAGCAAAAGACAACGAAAAAGGAGACAAGGAGACAATGAGGTGGCACTGATGGCTTTTAGGAGAGGATGTCCACGGTCTTGGGGACATTCCTCGTGATTCCCACCAAGAACTCCGAGCTCCAATCCATCTCCCCTCCGAGCTTAGAAGCAGCCAGCTGTTCTACAAGAACAGCAGTTATAAACTGCTCTACAGAAACAGCAGTTATGACCGTCCTATAGGATCAGCAGTTAAACTCTAGTTGGACAGCCGAGCTCCTAAAATCAAGGACACTTGTTGGATCATCGTTTTTGTATAAGTATAGAGGCCTTAGCCTTGGATAGGTTGTTGAAACTCTCGTATTGCTATTGTAATTTTGGAGCACAGCTCAGTTTTTGTTCCTTTTTGTAAGCCAATTTGGCATGATATCAGATTATGAATAAAGAAGGCAGATTCTGATCTAGTTCTGAGTTTTCTTAAGGAGACTATAGCTCTCAGGTTAGGGCCCAACCTGAGAGCCATAGATCCCCTCTGCTGTAGTGTTGTTTCCATTTCATTTCAGCACTTTGAGCTTTTCATTTGCACATGCAATTTGAATTACAGGTTGTTAAGTTGGTCCTTTTCATGAGTTAGATAGGAGTTGCTTATGGTGAATTTGTTTCCACTTGCGTAGTGTAGCAGAGGATAGGTATAATCGATTGGAGCTCCAACAAAAAGGTTGTTAAGGCTCACTGCCATCTCATCTGGGATTGGAGTGCAGTCCATGACTAACCACCAAAAATACGCATTTCTTTATTCCATGATTGCTGCAAACACAGTCACGTTATGTTAGATGCTTCCACATGATTCACACCTGCACCACACTCCTTTACCACAGCTTCATGCACATTCTCCTTCGTGTTTAGATTGCTGTTCATTGAATTTATAAGCACAGGTAGTCTAAGTTAATGCATTTTCGGTTTGGTGATAGTCACAAGCATTTGTTCCATTTACACTGCTTTCTCTCGTTCCATTACTTCGTCCTCCATCTTGATCACGCATGCAAACACATCTTTGACCTCTGCTCCGCTCTGTTATCTCCCAAAGTCTTTCACTCCTCTCGTACTTCCATTCTCTAGCCCTTTTCGTTGACATAGCCCTCTATCTTCCAACCCACTCCCTACACTCACTCCCCATCCTATTCCTTCACTTCTACAGCCATCACCAGCCTCATTCCTACCTTGCACATCTCCCCCTACCATTTCATCACTCCTCCATCACGCCAAACACTCACGGTAGGTCATCCTGTAGCCGTTTGTAGACATCCTGTAGAAACCAGAGTATCCTGTAGGATCCCCTGCAGACTTCCTGTAGGAGGCCACTCACTCGGTTGTCGAGCTTCTGAATGTGAGGAACCTCTGTGGATGGATGCTAAGGATCCCTAGGGACCTCTCCCAGCCTCCCCAACCTGTCCCACGCTTTCCTTCCTTCTCCATCCCATCTGCACAATCAAACCCTAGTTAGCACAAAATCACAATCATTCCACACACTTAAGGGAAAAATACAAAAACATATCTTTCATGATGCAAGTAGTTTAGATCCATGCATTTGCACTTATTAGAGGTAACAGCAGCATTGGTAGAAGTTTCATTCACATTTTTTGCATTGTAGAGGTTAGACTAGTTAAATTAGGGTTTCCTAGGTTTACATGCTTTGATTTGCTTTCAGTCCATTTTGTCAAGTAGAGTAGTTTTCCTTTGAGAATAGCTTTCGTCCATCAATTAGCAAGCTTCTTCTGAGAGCCTATAGAAGTTGGCTTGAGCCCTAGCGGACTTGTGCCAGCTGACCAAGTGACAGTTGCGACAAGAGCTAGTACTTGTGCATATAGCACCGTCGCTTCCAAGTTTGTACGAACTACCGGGTTGATAAAATGAGAGACAGGAAGCCCCAGGAGTTGTAGAATTATTGCTACAATACTGGAGCTCACCATCTTTTTGGCGCCGTTGCCGGGGAAGCGTCAGAGTATTAGTAATTGTTGCTTTTCTTCTACTTTCGTACTCTTACTTCTGCTCAGTAGTTTATTTCATTTCCATTCTGCAAAAGTAGCTTAGCATTTCCTGCTTTCCTAGATTAGCATTTCCTGCTTTCATAGATTAGCATTTCCTGCTTTCCTAGATTAATATTTCTTGCTTTCCTAGACTAATATTTCTTGCTTTCCTAAAGTAATTTTTCTTGCTTTCCTAGATTAGCTTTCCAATTCTGCAATTTCATTTGAGCAATATAGTTAGTTGTAGATCACTTTGTTTCAGTTTTGCAGGTACCAAAGAAAAAGCAAAAGCACTCAAAAAAAGAAAAGTCCTTTCCATTTCATGCCTTGTAGGAACCGAGATAGATCAGGCAAATTCCTACCAAACACCCCCACCACATCACTGAGTCACCCTTCTCTCTTCTTTGGTGACAGTGACCCAGAGGAACCTATAGGTGAACATCCTGAGATATACCAAGACCCTATAGAAGAAGAAGAGTTAGAAACCACTCCATCTGAAGCCATGGCTGATAATAGGAGAGAAGATGAGAGAATAGAAGGAGCTTTCCCCATCCGAGAGACCAATGGAGATATGAAAATGAAAAACATTAGCCCCTCCGCCTTGCCTCACTTCCATGGACTGACCACTGAGGATCCTGATACCTTCTTGTTTGAGTTTGTTGTCCTTTGTAGAACCTATGACTATACTGAAGATGAGCAAAAGCTGAAGCTTTTCCCTTCCACTCTTAAGGATGCAGCACTATGCTGGTTCATGGGATTACCTAGGAATAGCATCGCTACTTGGGCTCAGATGCAGCAAGCCTTCAATACCAAGTATAGGGATTATTGTAGGTCCAAGGAAACCAAGGGAGAGATCTTTCGAATGACCATGGGGAATGATGAGTCTTTAGAGGATTATGAGGAGAGGTTCCAACTTAGCTATAAACGGGCCAGGTGCACACTTGACCCTGAATCCCTCAAGTTGGTTCTACTCCGAGGAGTCCCTGAAGATCTCTTAGACACCCTTCACATGTTAGCTGGGGGGGACATTTACCAACTGCCTTATGAGGACATCAAGACTGTGTTTCGAAATCATTCCAGGGCAGCTAGAAAACGAGGTAGAGGAAATCTCCTCTCCACCGGTGTCCCTTTCTCCAAACATGAGTTTACAAACCAATTAGAAGATCTTAAGAGTGAGGTGAGACAGACCATTGCCATGCAGCTGGACACATTCAGGATCCAGCAGAAGAAAGAAGAAGCTGAGAGAGCCTTGGCTGTCTTCTGTCCTAGATGCACCAGAAGACACCCTAAGAACGAATGTCCATTGCATTCGGTTGAAGTGTGTTTCGTTTGTGAGGAGGACCACCCAACAAATCAGTGTCCAACCTTACCTGGGTTTAAAGCCATGTACCAAGGAACCGAAGCCCCCACTGAACCTCTCTACTTCATCAACCAAAGGAGGCCTCAAGGATCTAGACCTTATCAGCAGGGGATGCAAGGGGCATCTCAAGCTTATTACAACCCCAACCACTCGACTCCCATGCCTTCCTGGGGTCCCCCTGCTCATCCTTCTTGGTCCATGCCTCCTCCATGGTCTTATCCACCTCAGTACCCTACTCAACCTACTTCTCATCCATATCACTCACATACCCAGTCGCAGCCTCAATGGAGTGCTCCTCAGTCGAGGTGGAGGCCCAAATACAACACTCCTCCTGCCATTTTGCCTCCACCACCAGTTCAACCTCAGCCTTTACCTCCTGCTCCTCCAAGGCAACCTCAGATGCCTGCTCAACCGAACCTGAACCCCAACAATAGATAGGCTCAGCAGGTATATACTGGGGAGACCTCATGCCCTACCTATGCTGTGGAGATCCAGGAGATCAATCTTAGATCTGGAAAGACTCTTCCAGATCGCCAACCTCCTCCCCCAGAGGATGAGGAAAACCATCAGGAGAGTGAACCAAAGCCTATTCCACCCTTTCCTGAGAGACTAACAGCCACCACACAACCTAACCCAGAAGAAGATGAGCTTTTGGGTGAGCTCAAGCAGTTGTGTGTAAAAATCCCACTTCTCCAAGCCATCAAGGATGTGCCAATATATAACAAGCTGGTTAAGGAGAAGTGTTTCAAACACCCAGGCAGACGGAAGAAAGATGCCTCAACTATCAATGTCATAGGACAGCTGTCTGACCTTATGCTAGGACAAGTCATCTGCCCAAAGTACCTAGATCCTGGAAGCCCTGTAGTAGATTTTCACATCAATGGCACCATTATCCCCCACACCTTGATTGATCTGGGGGCGGCCATCAATGTGATGACCAGGGATACCATGCTTAAACTCAATCTTCAGGGTTCCTTGAGGAAGACCTCGACAGTACTGCAACTAGCAGATCGCTCCACCGTGACTCCCGAAGGGATTGTGGAGGATGTCATGGTCTCCATTGATTCTTGGGAATACCCTGCAGACGTCCTGGTTCTGCAACCAAAGGCCAAGCTTACTGGATATCCTCTCATTTTGGGAAGGCCTTGGTTAGCTACTGTAGATGCTTACATAAGTTGTCGGGCAGGAAACATGACCATCAAAAATGGTCCTATGTCCAAGCAACTAGTCCTATACCCTCCTGCCCAACCTTCTTTAGAGCATGATTTACCACTCTGGTTGGAGGAAGGAGAAGAAGACGAGGTGTATTCAGCACCTCTGTGTACCCTAGATACCACTAGAAGAAATCCCCCAACCGAGGATGACTTGATTGAGACCCTGATCCAGAATCCACCTTCCAGTGCACTATCTTTAGAGAAGTTGGTGGAGGATGCCCAAGCTAGCACCTTAGTGGACCTTTGTACAACCAGCCCTGTCACTCCCAGAGTCAAAAGTGTGGAGTTCGGCCCTGAGAGAGCATTAAAGATCAGCTCCTCCCTATCTCCTTCCCAGGAGAAGGAGTTGTGTAGCCTATTGGCCAGCCACTTAGATGCTTTTGCTTGGAGCTATAAGGAGATGAAAGGAGTCCATCCCTCGGTCTGTACCCATCATATATACATCAAAGAGGATTGTAAACCAGTTAGGCAACCCCATAGGAGAATGAATCCAGCCCTTAAGGACATTGTCAAGGAAGAATTGCAGAAACTGTTGGATGCCGGATTCATCTACCCCATCTCAGATAGTGAATGGGTGTCCCCTCTAGTGTTGGTTCCCAAGAAGAATGGGAAGTGGAGGATCTGTGTAGATTACCGTGAGCTGAACAAAGCTACCAAAAAAGACCATTTCCCTCTACCTTTCATAGATCAAGTGTTGGATGGACTGGCAGAAAAGAAGTTCTTCTCTTTCCTGGATGGGTTTAGCGGGGACAGATCAAATCCAAATCAGCCCGGAAGACCAATATAAGACCACCTTCCTTGTCCTTGGGGTACCTTTGCTTACCGAGTCCTTCCCTTTGGGCTATGCAATGCTCCTGCTACTTTTCAGAGAGCTGTCTTGAGCATCTTCTCGGAGTTGGTCCATGATGCAGTGGAAATATACATGGATGACTTTACTCCTTATGGGGCCAACTTCCAGGAAGCATTGTCAAACTGGGGAAAGTCCTAACCAAATGCATCGAGATGAACTTGTCCCTCAGCCCTGAAAAATGTGAATTCCTAATGACTGAAGGGACCGTGCTAGGCCATACCATTTCTTCCCAAGGATTGCAGGTGGATCCTAACAAAATTGCTCTCATCAAGAGGGTTCCACCTCCTCAAAAAGTAAGGGATGTCCGGAGTTTCTTGGGATTAGCAGGATACTACCGGAGATTCATTAAGGACTTCAGCAAGTTAGCCTCACCATTGTTTGGTCTGTTGGCAAAAGATGTGGAGTTTAAGTGGACTGACGATTGTCAGAGGAGTTTGAATGAGTTAAAGGACAAGTTGGTGTCAGCACCAATCTTGAGAGGTCCAAACTGGGCCCTACCTTTCCACATCCACACTGATGCCTCGAACAAAGCCATAGGTGCAGCCTTAGGACAAGTTGAGCAAAAACTTCCATATGCCATTTACTTCGTTAGCAAAAACTTGTCCAAAGCAGAGCTGAATTACACTGTAACCGAGAAGGAATTCTTAGCTGTGGTCCATGCACTGAACAAGTTCCGACATTATATTACTGGTTACCAGACTTTCGTACATACTGACCATGCTGCTATTAGATATTTGATGAATAAACCAGATGTGAATGCTCTTATTATTAGATGGTTACTTTTATTGCAGCAGTTTGATCTAACCATTGTTGATAAACCAGGGAGAGAAAATGTTGTTGTTGACTTCTTGTCTAGATTGGATTTGTCTGCAGATGAAGATGGGACGGTGGATGACTAGATGCCTGATGAGCATCTGTTTGCTATCTCAGTACTCTCTCCATGGTTTGCTGATATAGCAAACTACCTTGTTTCAGCTCAGTTTCCTCCGCACCTCTCTTCAAAAGAGAAGAGCAGAATCATCAGAAAGAGTGCCTCATTTACTTGGATCGGGGGCAACCTGTTCAAGCTTGGCCCCGATCAGATCTTAAGGCGTTGTGTAAGGGAAGAGGAAGTCTTTGACATCCTCCTCACCTGTCATGATGGGCCTTGTGGAGGACATTTTGCAGCAAAGAGAACTGCCTTCAAGATCCTGCAGGCAGGCTACTATTGGCCCACACTTCATCAAGATGTCAGAAGATATGTCAGCCAGTGTGACCAATGCCAAAGAATGGGGAAACCGACCCAAAGGGATGAGATGCCTCTCCAACCTCAAGTGACTCTTGAGCCATTTGAGAAGTGGGGCATGGACTTTGTGGGTCCAATCAATCCCTCTTCGAGGCAGAGATCCTACATCATTGTGTGTACTGACTACTTGACAAAGTGGGCAGAGACTAAAGCAATCAAAGTAGCAACAGAAGAGAAGGTGGTCGAGTTCTTAAGAGAGAACATCTTCTACAAGTTTGGCTACCCAAGAGAGCTGGTGACCGATCAAGGGAGCCAGTTCACATCCAACTTGGTTGAAGATCTACTAGCTCATCACAAGATCAAGCATAGGACTTCCACCCCCTATCATCCTCAAGCAAATGGGCAGGTGGAAGTCACCAATAGAGCATTAGAGGGGATCTTGACCAAAGTGGTGAGCAGCAGCAGAAAAGACTGGGCAGATCGCCTGGTTGAGGCCACATGGGCTTACAACACCACTTGGAAGACCACCACCGGCTTCACACCTTATGAGCTGGTCTATGGGAAGAAAGCTTTGCTGTCCATTGAGTTTGAGTATAACACTTTGAGGATGGCAGCTCAGCTGGATCTAGATCTCAGTCATGCACAACAAGAAAGGCTATTGCAGCTTAATGGACTGGATGAGCACCGCATGCAGGCCCTCCTTCACTCAGAAGTGGTTCAACTTCAGAGGAAGGTGTGGCATGACCAACATCTCCATGACAAGCAATTTCAGCCGGGAGATTGGGCTTTGTTGTATGATTCCAGATACAAATATTTCAAGGGGAAGTTGAGAACCAGATGGCTAGGGCCATATTCAGTGGAAAAATGTCATGACAATGGATCCGTCCTCATTCGAACCATTGATGAGGAAGCCATTCCCATACTTGTCAATGGGCATCGATTGAAGATCTACAGGAAGCCTCCCTCAAGACAAGAGTTCATCAAAACAATGGAGAAGGCAGTATTGGTCATAGAGAAGGGTCCTGCCCCTGCCTTGGGCACACCCTGAAGCATCTAAAAATAAATAAATAAATAAATAATAAAGATCCTTGGGTGAAAACCTCCCTGAGGCACCCAAGGCAGGTGGTAGGGGTGAAAACCTCATCTGAGGCACCCCTGCTATCTTTCAAAAAAAAAAGAGAAAAAAGAAATAAAGATCCTTGAGTGAAAACCTCTTTGAGGCGCTTAAGGCAGGTGGTAAGGGTGAAAACCTCATTGAGGCGCCCCTGCTATCTTTCAAAAAAAAAAAAAAAAAAAAAAAAGAGAAAAAAACAAGATCAATAAGCTATTATGTGAAATTTGCATGCAGATTGCAGGTGTTCTATGGAGGAGAGGAAGCCTCTCAAGTCAAAGTCAAAGGTCCTTCTCATGCAGCCAGGACGCCTCACCAGCACCTCCTCCAAGAATGCATATGTTCTTCAAGGTATGTGCACTTTTATTATAAACTGAGTCTCCTACAGGAAGACACAGCTTTTCTACAGGAAGGCACAGTTTTTCTACAGGAAGGTGCAAATTTCTACAGGAAGAGCTGCCTGTCTACAGGAAGCTCTGTACTTCTACAGGAAACTTCCTGTAGAAGCTCAGAACGAGCCAGAATGCGTTTCATGAGCAGATCTGATGACTACGGGTTGGTGTGGACGCATGCAAGCCTCTTTTGGGCCCATGCACGACGCTGATACCTTGCTCCACCATCCTCGTCGCCATGCAACCAAGATCCCTGCACCAGCAAACCAGATCAATGAGTTCTCGTGGAAAAATCAGTTGTCAGAAAAATGAACACCGAGAGCTCATACCACGTCCATGTCGAGCATCAGAAGCTTCGGGAGCGCGATTAGCAGGTCATCTCCATTGTCAAGTAGCATGCACCCAAGGAGGTGAGACTGTTACAAGGCACCCCGCGGGAATCCTGTAGCAGTCAAACCTGCAGGAGTGGATACCATTCATCGCCCAGCCATCTGCAAACAACACATGGGCGCATGCAACCAGAGCGTCCACTACAGCGCCAGCATCCTGTAACCACGAGCCTCCGGGACTGTGTAAGCCACATGCAGCAGGTAGATCCGTCGTCCAAAAACTGGAAATCATGTGCAGACGCGCGCAGGTAAGTGTTCTAATCCTTCCTTCCATCAAATCGCATGAGTATTACTTTGATTTGTTTGCATGGCGTAGAAATGAATGGTTGAGCGGCCGTAAGGCCAGTTGACTGGCCACGTTGGCTAGTGAAGGGATAGTCAGATGATGGGTGGCAGCCACGACAAAGGGAACACGCAGCACACACGTGAAGATCAGTCCCGTCAACCGAGAAACGAGTTTAACCGAAAAGGGCGGCGGCATATCTGTGGGAATGAACGCGGCAGCAAGTGAATGTGCAGGCGGATGATGGGTGACGTCACCCAACGGTCCGGCGGGGACAGCTCACCCTCCGCGCCACGAGCTGCGCCGATTCAAAATCTAATCGGATAGATTGTGCGCGTATATCCATCCACCTCCACTTCAAAACTTGAGTAACTCTTCTGAATACCTCTGCATGTTGATACGCCAAGCTTTCGGCCGACTGAACGCCGGTGAAGCACCTCTCGACCGCTGGCCAACTACCGTTCTCCCCGAAGCCTGCACACTACTCCTACAGGAACAATTTCTACAGGAACGCAGTCCTACAGGAAGCAGTTTCTACAGGAACGCAGCTCTACAGGAAGGTGAAGTCTTCACGTAAGAAAAGGTGGCAGAAAAGAGGTAACCCTGAAACTCCTTCCGCAATTGGCTTTCAAAGGTGGCAAGATCATTATTCACAGTCTGGTCATAAAAAATATTGGATTGCCGTGCCTACACTATCGCTTCTATAGGATAGCAGTATAATTAGACTGTGGTCTGTGAATTCATTGCATGCTCTGTCTATAAGACCGAATTTCCTTTGTATCTACCGCCTTTGGTCAAAACCACTGTGTTCATCATGCCTGGTGGGTTTATCCGGCGAGAGCCCACTGATTCAAATACATTAAGGAGAAACTCGGCAGTGGTTGAGCTCTTCACTAGAGCACAATGGATGCCTTTTTGTGATAAGCTACAGGGCTACGATGATGAAGTAGCTGAGGAATTCTTGCAGGCTCTGCAGCCTAAGTCCCAGACACTGGCCACAGTAACCTTCAGAGGTCTCAGCCTCCAACTCACCCCAGAGCATATAAGTCGAATCACAGAACTACCCATGGGTCTGCCGTGGGATAAAGAAGAGCGGAAGCAGAGCCAGCAAGCAAAGAAGGAGTTCTTCCCACCTGAAGAATCATTCACAGAGGACAAAAATGGGGTGAAAAGGACAAGCCTGTTGCCACCATGGAACGAAGTCAGTTTGCAAATTATGAAATATATCACCTGTGAGGGTCGTTACAGCATCGTATATGCGTATCACTTCAGGCTGCTCAATGAACTAAGACACCAGATTGACCTCCCTGTAGCACAGAGGCTGAGCATTCCTTACTTTTTACTGTAGTCCTTGATGGAGTGCTCTACAAAGCTCAAGGACGGAATTCCGGATCAGGTAGCCCACCATGGGTTAGTCAAGCTTCTTGTGGAGGATGCTCTCCACTCATATAAAGTCCCCCTCGCATGGGAATCATTTAGGAATTTAACAAGAGAAGGGAACATAAAAATGTTGCTTGAAGAAACGGAATCCTCTAGCGGTGAAGAAGAAGAGCCAGAAGCCGAGAGTAAGAAAGGGAAAAGCCAAAAGGTCCCGACTCCAACACAGAAGAAAGAACGAAAGGAGAAGGAGGAGGGAAAGGATGACAGAGCAAAAGAGGACACCCCCATCCTGTCAGCAAGGGAAAAGAGGTTGAAAAGCAGGGCAGTCAAAACTGAGGTGGTCCCTGCCAGCCCAAGCACCTCGTCAACTCCTGCAGTCAAAGCCAAAAGCAAAATCCATGCAGCCAAGCAAGAAAAGGTGGTGAGAGTTGCATCTGCAGGAACGCAAAAACTGGCTTCTACAGGAAGCCCGAAAACACAAACACAGGCTTCTACAGGAAGCCCGAAAACACAAACACGGGCTTCTACAGGAAGCCCGAAAACAAAGACAAAGGCTTCTACAGGAAGCCCGAAGATCAGTAAGGAGCAGGCTTCTACAGGAAGCCCAAGAGCAATGACCAAGGCTTCTACAGGAAGCCCGAAAATCGTTGGAGAACAGGCTTCTACAGGAGGCCCAAAAACGGAGACAAAGGCTTCTACAGGAAGCCCGAAAGTGCAACCACAGGCTTCTACAGGAAGCCCGAAGACAGAGACAGGGGCTTCTATAAGAAGCCCGAGATTGGAAACAGGGGCTTCTACAAGAGGCCCGAAGGTCATTGAGAAACAGCCTCCTATAGAGGGTCCGAAGACAAAGAAAGAATCTTCTACAGGAGGCCCGGAAGCGGGCAAAGCAGGGTCTTCCACAGGAAGCCCGAAATCTAAAAAGGAGGGGCCCTCTACAAGGAGCTCCGAGAGAGCAAAACGCAAGAAAGAGAAGGCTGGCATTCTCGAAAAGGAGGCAGCAGCGGCACTGGCTGCCCTCAGCACACCTCCAAAACCGAAAGAGAAAAGGGAGAGGGAGACCCCTCTACCACCTGAAGCCAGGAGAAGCAAGAGGATGACCGCGGGCAAGCCACAGCCTCCACCCAGCAGCCAAACCACTTCAGGGGATGTCCCTACTTCACCCAGTGCAAGGACCCCCTCTAAAACATCAGCTACCCCTGAAAAGGGGAGCCCAAAAATAACTTCCTGGACACGAAAGATAGGCCAGTCGCCTTCCGAAGCCCGACTCAAGGAAATAGAAAAGGGGAAGGAAGCATCACCCTCGTCACCACCAGGGGCAGAGAAGGCAGGGCCATCAAAAGCAGAAAAGAAAGAGCCTGTTTCGGTCCCGAGTCCTTGGCCAAAGACAAGGAGCAGGAGCAAGGTTGCTCAAGGATGAGCAAATGGTTCAGCTGGGGGGTGATGATGAGCCCCAATTTTGGTACAATTTGGGCTCATTTTGGCCTATTCTACTTGCTCAAACCATTCATTTTTTACTGCTTATGCATTCATTTCTTAGTTTATTCATGTTGTTTGTAGGAAGAAGGGTAGGCACTCTATCTACGTGACTAATGCATTATGATTCCAGGTTTTGGCATTAAAAGGGAGCAAAAGA
The DNA here is from genome assembly GCA_031772625.1 of Pinus tabuliformis. Lineage (NCBI taxonomy): Eukaryota > Viridiplantae > Streptophyta > Pinopsida > Pinales > Pinaceae > Pinus > Pinus tabuliformis. The sequence goes on along the minus strand of CM062818.1, from coordinate 1,433,929,648 downwards.
CAACGAAAAAGGAGACAAGGAGACAATGAGGTGGCACTGCTGGCTTTTAGGAGAGGATGTCCACGGTCTTGGGGACATTCCTCGTGATTCCCACCAAGAACTCCGAGCTCCAATCCATCTCCCCTCCGAGCTTAGAAGCAGCCAGCTGTTCTACAGGAACAGCAGTTATAAACTGCTCTACAGGAACAGCAGTCATGACCGTCCTACAGGATCAGCAGTTAAACTCTAGTTGGACAGCCGAGCTCCTAAAATCAAGGACACTTGTTGGATCATCGTTTTTGTATAAGTATAGAGGCCTTAGCCTTGGATAGGTTGTTGAAACTCTCGTATTGCTATTGTGATTTTGGAGCACAGCTCAGTTTTTGTTCCTTTTTGTAAGCCAATTTGGCATGATATCAGATTATGAATAAAGAAGGCAGATTCTGATCTAGTTCTGAGTTTTCTTAAGGAGACTATAGCTCTCAGGTTAGGGCCCAACCTGAGAGCCATAGATCCCCTCTGCTGTAGTGTTGTTTCCATTTCATTTCAGCACTTTGAGCTTTTCATTTGCACATGCAATTTGAATTACAGGTTGTTAAGTTGGTCCTTTTCATGAGTTAGATAGGAGTTGCTTATGGTGAATTTGTTTCCACTTGCGTAGTGTAGCAGAGGATAGGTATAATCGATTGGAGCTCCAACAAAAAGGTTGTTAAGGCTCACTGCCATCTCATCTGGGATTGGAGTGCAGTCCATGACTAACCACCAAAAATACGCATTTCTTTATTCCATGATTGCTGCAAACACAGTCACGTTATGTTAGATGCTTCCACATGATTCACACCTGCACCACACTCCTTTACCACAGCTTCATGCACATTCTCCTTCGCGTTTAGATTGCTGTTCATTGAATTTATAAGCACAGGTAGTCTAAGTTAATGCATTTTCGGTTTGGTGATAGTCACAAGCATTTGTTCCATTTACACTGCTTTCTCTCGTTCCATTACTTCGTCCTCCATCTTGATCATGCATGCAAACACATCTTTGACCTCTGCTCCGCTCTGTTATCTCCCAAAGTCTTTCACTCCTCTCGTACTTCCATTCTCTAGCCCTTTTCGTTGACATAGCCCTCTATCTTCCAACCCACTCCCTACACTCACTCCCCATCCTATTCCTTCACTTCTACAGCCATCACCAGCCTCATTCCTACCTTTCACATCTCCCCCTACCATTTCATCACTCCTCCATCACGCCAAACACTCACGGTAGGTCATCCTGTAGCCGTTTGTAGACATCCTGTAGAAACCAGAGTATCCTGTAGGATCCCCTGCAGACTTCCTGTAGGAGGCCACTCACTCGGTTGCCGAGCTTCTGAATGTGAGCAACCTCTGTGGATGGATGCTAAGGATCCCTAGGGACCTCTCCTAGCCTCCCCAACCTGTCCCACGCTTTCCTTCCTTCTCCATCCCATCTGCACAATCAAACCCTAGTTAGCACAAAATCACAATCATTCCACACACTTAAGGGAAAAATACAAAAACATATCTTTCATGATGCAAGTAGTTTAGATCCATGCATTTGCACTTATTAGAGGTAACAGCAGCATTGGTAGAAGTTTCATTCACATTTTTTGCATTGTAGAGGTTAGACTAGTTAAATTAGGGTTTCCTAGGTTTACATGCTTTGATTTGCTTTCAGTCCATTTTGTCAAGTAGAGTAGTTTTCCTTTGAGAATAGCTTTCGTCCATCAATTAGCAAGCTTCTTCTGAGAGCCTATAGAAGTTGGCTTGAGCCCTAGCGGACTTGTGCCAGCTGACCAAGTGACAACTGCGACAAGAGCTAGTACTTGTGCATATAGCACCGTCGCTTCCAAGTTTGTACGAACTACCGGGTTGATAAAATGAGAGACAGGAAGCCCCAGGAGTTGTAGCATTATTGCTACAATACTGGAGCTCACCACAATGTCCACGGGAAGTTTCTTGCCAAAAGCCCTTTTTCTCTCCTCAACAGTAAAATGGTAAAAATGAAATGGTAAAAGCCCTTTTTATAGGTTTTTTGAGTAAATAAATGTCAAATTTGTTTATTTTCCACCGTGAAAAGGTATTTTTCAAAGTATTTTTATCTATATTTAAACAGGTATGAGTAATGTGTTGGTTCTTGTGCAGGATAAAAGGATTTTCAGGGAAAATTGTCATTTTTCACAAACAAAAACATCAGAGTCATCTTTTAAGCCCTTTTCTGACTCCTAAAACATGAAAAGATTGTCGAGCGTTTCTTTTACACTCGTTAAAACGGAATTAAAAGACGGTCCCCTTATAGCCCTTTTCTGACCGTAAAAACAAGAAAAGATTGCCGGATTTTTGTCGTTTCAAATTCGATACTGGAAATAAAACGACGTGTCCTTGATCGCTTTTTACTTTTCAGGTCAAAGACACTAATCATGAAAGTACTCCTTGGTCGCAAGATCAAGCGGTTCTCTCAAGTATTATTTTATACTTTTTCGGGCTTGGGAGACACAAATTTACGAAAAAGTTCAACCCTGGAGTCTTCTTAAGTTTTTTCAGACTCTCTAAAATTGAAAAACGCCGAGTTTCTCCTATACTGGACTCGTTAAAATTTCACAGTAAAGGACCTGTTCGATTACAAACAGGAACGGACCACTCCTTCTTAGGGTTCGAATCAAAACTAAGTTGGACTCATCCGAAGGATGAGCTTATAATCAAGCATATGTTATCCTCCTCAAGCTTGTAAAAAATAAAGAGGTACTTGCCAGAAATGGTGGGGGAAAAGAGAGAAAAATGAGCCTATTTGTTATCCTTTGTCTCAGAAGAAGCCTTATCACCACTCTTGAACACGACACTTTTCATTCGCCTGGGTTGGGAAATCCTTTGCCTCACAGTTGATCAAACCACATTGAAAGTCTTCAGCCGGGTATTAACTTTGGGTCAAATGTCACCAAGCCATCTGTTGTGTCGTTATGTGTTCAAGAGGTCACTGCAAATAAACCATTCATCTGCAAAATACCCGTCATACATCTCGACCATCCCTGAGTCAGTCCTTACAGCTACATTTCTTCAGCTTGATCTATGATTTCGTGTTGTAAGCTTGCCTGCAACGGGTCGCTTTCTATCGACATCAGCACATTATCTAGAAAGATGACCTAGAAATCGTCAGTACCTTGAAATCTGCATGCATCAATGGCAGGTTTCTCGCCTTTGATGATGGTTTACATCATTTACTTTCGATCGAAGGATTCCGTGAAATGTTCGACATCAACTCATTCATTCACATCTCATGGATTGTACTGGGTACTTTGAGAACCATTGACATCACTGGTGGTCTCTCTCACACTTGTTAACAGTTTACATCATTGACTGGTAATCAAGTGGTTTCTACCATGTTCGACATCAACTCATTTATTCGCATGGATAGAATCGTACTATTTCGGGAAGTAGAAATGAAGACCCTGGATCTAGTTTCCACCATCTAGGCTGCGAGGAGTTTTGTATTCATTGTATAGTAGACCAACTATAAACAGATGGTTGCGTCCATACTGTGTCTACACAAGTCTATGATTATGATGTACTGCAAAATCATTCCTGTATTGGAGCAGTAGTTAGTTTGTTAGTTAAAGTTTTTGATCTAAGTATGGGAATGCCTACCTCAGCGATGATATGATCTTATATATGTATTTTGTGTTGAATATTTGCAGGTTCCGACTGGGCTCTCCACAAGATAATCCTTGAAATGATAAAGTACTTCACCCTTCCTAGATGATATGAAACCATAATCTACTACAGGCTTCGCACTTTAGGGGGCAATCTGTTACACTAAAATTTGTCACCATGACTATTTGCAGTTAGTATGGCTCTATCAACTGTCATACTATCCTCCTTGGCAAGTCTCATACCTCTGCTCTTCATGTCAAACTCCAAGAAAGAGAGAGAGTCTTTAAAAATCTATATATCTCTGGGTACGCAGTTTCTCTTAGCCTTACCTGCGTGTACGCACCTCAAGTTCACAATACCTGCGTACTTGTACGCTCTGTAGGTAAAGGTGTGGGTGCGTACTCCTGCGAAGGTCAAAAGGCGCAAGTTTCACTTCAAAAAAGTTACTTGTGGTCATTTCTAGAGCATTCTAGAAGCTTGTTTGATGTGTATTGAGCGCCTCCAGATGGTTCATGTATCCCTATGAAAGAGGAACTTATCCCATCAAGAGGGGAGCTATCCCATTCAAAGAGGGGCTTATCCCATTGATGGTGGACCTGATTAACTTCCTCTAGAGCACTATAAATACAGGCATTGGGCCAGAGGGAGGGGAGGTTAAAAGCTGAACATTCCTAAGGGTAGATGCTGCTGGAATTAGGACTCCCTTATAGAGCTTGAGAGGAGAGATTCCCATCCTTTCCTAGCCTTATTTGGAAGTGGGTGAGCTGATCAAAGTAAAGGAGAACTCTTGTTGGACCCTAGGAGGGACCTGCACAACACCAAGGCTCAGGTTGTAATGGTTTTTTTTGTTTCCACTTAATACAATTAAGCTCACTTTTCTCAACAGATTGTTATACATGATTTGTTTCATATACTCCTTGGTCTGTATGATGAATATGTGTTATTTTATAAGTTATTCAGGTGCTATGTAATCTTTTGGCTTGTTAGTGAATGCAGGTTTCGAAGAGAAGGAGGAGCTCATCCGGATCGGCGAGGCTGGACTACTACAAATCGTTGGACTAAAGGTATGTGTATGAACACCTGATTACTTGTATTCTAAATGCATATTTAGAGAAAGGTAGTGTTTACTTGTCTTGTTTGTCACTAGAAAGCCTTAGCTTCTAGGGAGGTCGGGTTTGTCCACAAAATTGACTCTTTCCGCATGACACAGATTTATGGCCATCCCAAAAAAATCCTTCTTGACCCTATGGTAAGTTTTTAAAAATCCTGAGTTCCCTATTAAAGGAGAGTTGTGAAATTCCAAAAGAACCTTTTGTTTGAGTTGGGAATTCTTACATAGATATAAGTGATCTTCATACCATAATGAGTCATTTTTCCATATAAATGTATCAGATGTACTCAGATCTTGCTGCAACTTTTGAATGAATTTCCACACCTCTTCATTATTCTTTCGTTCCTCCTTTGCTTCAGTTATCTAGTCAGGTTGGATAATAGAAATGGCATAGAGCAATGCTTCCACATCCTCATCCATTCCTAAGAGTGCATCTGCAACAACATTTTGCCTCCCTTTTTTGTAGATGATTTCAAAGTCACAACCCAACATCTTAGTGACCCATTTTTGTTGCTCTTTTGAAGATAATATTTGTTCCAAAAATTATTTAAGACTATCATGGTCAGTTTTTACCTTGAAGTGTCTTCCCATTAGGTAAGGGCGCCATTGCTTCAAGGCATGTAGTATTGCCAAAATTTCGTTCTCATAAATAGGTTTGTGTAAATATTATCCCTTGATTGGACGACTTTCAAAAGCAATGGGTCTTCCTTATTGCATTAAAACAACACCAATTCCATTTCCTGAGGCGTCACATTCCACCATAAAGGTTTTTGTGAAGTCTAGAGTAGCTAAAACCAGAGCTTGGAAAATTGCCTCTTTAATATGTTCAAAGGACTTAGTTACATCTAGAGTCCAAAAAAATGCATCTTTCTTCAGTAATGTTATTAGAGGTGATGTTATTTTCCCATAATTCTTAACAAACTTGCAATAATTTTTAAGGTTGTGGGGATTTTCCATTCCTTGATGGCTTTAATTTTGTTAGGATCTATCTTAACACCCCCATGTGATACAATATGACCCAAATATTCCACCTCTTGTACCCCAAGAAGTTTTTGCATACAATTGTTTCTCCTCCAATAGTTTGAGCACCCTGTCAACATGTTGAATATGATCCTTCCAAGACTTCTTGTAGATTAGTATATCATCAAAAAATAATAACACAAATTAAGGGTTTGAAAATGGAATTCATCCAACCTTGAAATGTGGAAGGTGCATTGGTAAGGCCAAAAGGCATGACCAAAAAATCATAATGACCTTCATGAGTTCTGAATGCTTTTTTTGGAATGTCTTCATTCTTCATTCTAATTTGATGATATCCTAAATGAAGATCCAGCATAGTGAAGTAAATTGCTCCATGTAATTTATCCAACAATTCATCAATGACAAGAATGGGAAATTTATCTTTAATATCGAACTTGTTGAGCTCCCTGTAATCCAAACACATAAGCCATGATCCATCCTTCTTATCCACCAATACTACTAGAGTAGGGAAAGAACTTAGGCTAGGTTGAATTATACCTACCTCTAGCATTTCTGCAACCATAGATTCAACTTCATTGTTTTGGGAATAGGGATATTTGTAAGTTTTGATGTTTGGAGGAATCCTGGAATCAAGTGAATAGCATGGTCATGATCCTAAATAGGTGGGAGGCATTTGGGAGTCTCAAATACCTTGGAATGATTGTCCAATATTCGTTGGAGATCTGGGGAAACAAATGATTTCAATGTTTGAACATCTAGTGAGCATAATTGTGTAATTATGCCTCGTTGTTATTTCTTCAAAAGATTTTTCATGTCATTAGAGTTGATTATCTTCCCCATTTTCCCTGTGATGCCCCTTAATTCAATTTCCTTTCCTTCCCAATAAATTTCAAGAAAAGTTCTTGAAAATTAAAATACATTGTCCCCAAAGATTGTAACCATTAGACTCTTGATACAACATCATCACTAGCCATTGGAATGGAAAGAATTGGACTATTCAATACATATTCCACCATGGTTAGATTGATAATATGGTACTTCCCTGAGCAATTCATAGTTCCTCATTTTCAACCATCACTTCACACTCTGGTGTTAGATATAGAAAGAAATTCAATTTTTTGGCTATCTTACAATGAATAAAATTATGGGTACTACTAGAATCAATCAACACTATTACCTTTATTTTTCTTCCCACTGGTAAGGATGAAACAATTGTATCCTTCTATCTTGAGAGTTTGAGGAGTAGTAATTCTTGCCAATGCATTGTGATATATGGTTATTCTTTCTCTGGGGTTGGTTCCTAGTGTATATCCTATTCTTTTGACGTTTCTTGTTCCTTTTCTTCCTCCTCTTCATAATCTATGTAAAATAATTTCTTCTCAACACACTTATTACCCTCAGTGTATTTTCTATCAAAATTGCAATAAAGTCCTTTGCTCTTTCTTCCTCTAGTTGTTGTGGTTTCAAACTTGTAGGTTGTGGGAGGCTAGGAGCAGCAACACTTCCATCTTTATAGTTGTGAGTGGTAGACTTCCTTGTTGCCATAATTTTGCTTTCAACTTTTCTTGCCACCTTGAAGGCTTTCTCCAATGAATTAGGTTCCCAAAGGTGAACCTCATTTTGGATGTTATCCTTTAAAGTCCTTGTGAAGACACCAATCCTATGCTCTTTTGGAATATCATTTACCTTGATATTCACTCTTTGGAAGTCCTCAATGTGCTCTGCCATAAAACCCGTTTGTTTGAGATTTATGAATTAGCTAAAGAAGGTATTTCTCTTTGTATCCTCATAATGTGCTACTAATTATTCTGTAAAAATTGTCTAGGTGACAATTGATTTATGATAAAAAAGCCATCGATATCACACAAATTAATTTGGTTCTAAATATAAAGATGCAATGTGTACCTTTTGTGTGTGCAACACATCGTGTAGATCAAAGAATTGATCCATCTGTAGTATCCATGTTACCGGATACTTACCATCAAACTTCCTCATATCGATCTTTGCAATGTGGTGGGTTTGAAACCCAACATTGGAGTCTATAAAATAATAATTCATATTCCTTTTGTCCTCATCACAATTTTCATGGAGTACCTTGTCACCACTCGGAAGCCTTTCTTGCAACAATTTTGTCAACCCTTCCAACTTGACATTCATCGTGTCCATGTCTACTTTAAAAACTCCCATGTATGCTTTTAAACCATCCTTCAAACCTTCCATGCTTCCTTTTATTTTTGTTTCCAAAATCCAAACCATCCATCTTAGATTCCAATTAATTTTTTATTACTCTTTGCAAGAGCTAAATTTGTTGCACTTGGTCTCGTAATTTTGATATATCATGTTGTGTTTCTTCCTCTTCTTCATGCGTCATAGTAGAGCTTTCTAGTTGCTTACTAGGTGTATCCATTTTTTTGTTTTGAGGCATTTTGGAATCAAGCAATTATATCTATGCTTCATTATACCTTTTGAATCACTTCAAACTGTTTTTTCAAACAAAAGTTACGCAAAATTTTAAAAAATACACACCTTTTCTTACTTTTAGGAGCTTGATCTTGCAACAGTTGCATCTCTATAATTTTAGCCTCCCAAAGTCTGAAATTCATCATGTGGTATCCCTCTATGTCTTCTTTCCAATGCCACAATTTAGATCAAGGATGGATTCTCCAAGAAAAATTCTACCAAATATCCCACAGTGACCTGATTATGGATAGGTTAAGTAGAGAAAACTTGTACGAGATGCCACGTGTCACTATTGCAGGATTTGGCCCTAAAATTAATACACGAAAAACTACAATCTGTGAAACTTTGGTCACTTTTGATGAAATTCAAATTTGATGCACGAAGAGAAAGTTATGACAATTTTCCCTAGGTCACTTGTTTGAGACTGAATTCTAGAGCATGCAAAAGCCCTAACTTATTAAGACCACATCTCAGAAAATATAGTGAAACAAGATATGAAATTTTTACACAAAGTTTAACAAGATTTCAGCTCAACGTGGTCAAAAATTCCAACTTCTGAAGTCTCATAGAAAAACGTTATAGCGAAAATTCCAAGATGACATGTTTGAAGCAGTGAAAGCCTTGAATCCAAAGCTCTAATACCAAGTGTTATGCAATCATATCACAAAACAGAGGAAAAGATAGATCAACGACTTGAAAATTAGCCTCTTCGAGGGGTAAGCCTCCTTAAAAACACATAAATGGACAATTCTTGGATGATACAAATGACAATACCTCCTTGGCATATATAGAAGTCTAAGGGGTCACAATATAATCAAAGCCTACATAGCGATAATAATGTAAGGGCACAACAATAACAATAGTGGGCTTCTATGGGGCACAACAAAAACAATATGGGAGCTAAATGGGCACAATAATAACAATACAGTGGCTACACTAACAATAACAATAAGGGGGCTACACTAGTATTATAGGGACCGAACAGAAAATTTATCATAATTTAGTTGTCAAACCAGCATTAGGACAAACATCATTGGCTCCTACTCACAAATGTAGGTTGACTTGTCATCGTTATTCAAATAAAATCACACCACCTAAAATTACTAATTGGTGGTTCTTAAGGGGGCAAGCTTTTGCTCTTGCAATATGTCTCTAGTTTTTGGGTCATTAACATATTTCCTTATATCCTAGGAAGACCAACTATTCACTAAGCAAAAGCAGGTTTAAGGCATACTCAACATGTATAATCAAACGAAGAATGATATTTGTCTATATATAATTATTATAAAATAATAATTAATGCAATGTCGATTATTATATACTTGTTTTCGATCGTTATATTATAATGTAATAATTTTTTTGTATTATGAAATTACTTTTTATAATTAAATATAAATTAAAAATATATCTATATATATATATATATTTAAATGAATAAAATTATAATAATTTAATTGTTAGTTGACAAGAGGATGTTTTATATTAATTATTATTTGTAAGGTATGAAAAAAAAAAGATAAAATAATGGCATTGTCTATTGAGGCCACGATGTTGCCCAAACAACAAATTTCTTGCCATAATTTAGTAAGAAAATTTTCAAAAAAATTGATTGTTGGAGTGTTTAAATCACTTTTTTGATGGTGGAAATGGATTCAACACCATGAAGAACCTGTGAGGCACCCAAAATCTTGAAGCTTGACACCAGTAACCAAGATTTTCAAAAAAATTCAGCGAGATTTTGTCAAAATCTTGCAGGAATTTCCATTATTTTATAGACGAAATTGTGGCCTCATTAGACTACTCTTAAAATATTTTTTCATAAAGATAGAATTCAGATAGTACCTATTTTTTTTAGATTTTGAATAATTTTTTGAGTTGGTAATAAGTTTTTATGTTTAAAGAAAAATAACTCTTAAAAAATTTAAAACAATGTTGAATCTTACACCAAAGCATATTATCATCATTAAAATTATAATGATGGGAATATGACTAACTAGGGAAATCATATAAATTAAATAGTTGATAAACTTCGATAAACATCAATCTGTGATATATCTCACATTGTTAAAATAAAATAAAAAATCATAGAAATTAGCTAAATTATAAATTTTATTATTATTATTATGGTTACTAAATTGTGTGAGTCTTGAGATGACTACACACTTAACCTTTGGCTTGAGAAACTATGACTAAGGGGCATCTAATCCATCAAAATCACCTGGGGATCGCACCCAGCCTGAGCCACACTAGCACTTAACATGGCTAGATTTTTTCCTATGGAGTTTCGAACTGATGACCTTCACATCACAAAGTGCCTTAACAATACATCTCATCATTGTCTATTCTACGCCTCATGGACTTATTATTATTATTATTATTTCTAAAAGAATTAATATATTTTCTTTGAACTGTGATGAGAATATTGGATTAAATCAAAATCCATGCTTGGATCATGGTTTGCATAGTAGGTGAGTACAATGAAAATGCTTCAAGGCCAGCTAGACCCGTAACCTCACGTTGGACTTTATTCTCAATATCTATTATCTTTTTTACTATGATTAAGGACACAATGTCTTTAGAGGTATAGATTCTCCAAAAGGTTTATAGATACAAGAAAAAATTACAAAGCATATCAAACCCATTGTTGAGGAATAGTTGTGAGGGAAGGAATACCATTTCTCATTAGGACTCTTACGTCCAATTTTACACCTTTATTGTAAAACCAAGAAGGAGGTTAAGAAGCCATTCATTTTCTTGGGAAACCACATTTCCCATATTAGTGGGAAGGAAAGAATTCTTCCTATGTTCAACACATAGCACTCAAGCTCTTAAGGCTATAGAGTGAGGGCGATATTGCTTCTCAATGAAAATGTTGTCATTCCAAACTTTCCAAACCTTCCAACAAACAAATTTCGAGAACACCAAACAAATTTCCTTGAGGAGTTATTTCCTTTGAATTTTCCAAGGTAGCAACCCTGCCAATAAGAGAAGAGGGAGGTGGGTTGCTCATGTCGTCGAATTCTAGAAAATAGAGAAGCAAGGGTAAACCCTCAAACTTCACAAACAAAGAAATAATTGAAAAACAAATGAGCAATTGTTTCTTCTTGTCTCAAGCATAAAGGATAGCATAAGGGGCTAGCCAATTCTCTTTTCCTAAGATTATTTGTTGTCAAGAATTTACCATGCATTAACAACTAGCAAAAGGAGTTGAGTTTTGGTGGACAATTGGGATTCCAAACTCGTGACCAAACATGAGACTTTGGAGGAAGTCCCGATTGAAACAATAAAACAAAGTAGCCTTCTCAAACTGTAAATTTTGTGTTCTACCATACCCAATGATTAGCAGAGGTTTGATCCCTAGGGACACATCCAACCAATAGTGACATCAACAGGCTAACTCGAGCTGAGAGATGGTGTGAAACACATCCTACATCCTAGCAAATCCACGAACCAAAGTTATCCCATTTTGAAATATTTGATAACTTGAATTTTCTTCTCTCTCTCTCTCTCTCTCTCTCTCTCTATATATATATATATATAACAATATGTTTAACTATGAAGATTCTTAATATATAAATAGGTTTTGCTACAATACCATGGCTTATCAATGCCATATGCCCAAATAACCATAACTCATTTCATATGATACTTGGTCACATGACATTTTTTAAATTAATCAATTTAATTACTAGGGCAAAAAGGGCATAACTAATTTAGAGATGAATATCAACCTTTGATTTTTGAATACTATTTGAAGTATTCTAGAATATTCTATGGAGGTTAAATTCCCACCATCCACCTAAAAATTATTGATAATTAAATTAAACTTTTGAAAGCCCTATTCCAACATACACACACATCCCAAATTCTTTGTATTTTTTGTTCATGATTTTTTTTTGTTTGCTAAGTTGCATGAGTCTTTAAAATGACTAAACCTTTGGCTTGATAAACTTCAACCCAGGGGCATCTAAACCATCAAAATAACATGTGGATCCAACCAGGCCTAGGTCGCACCAACCTTTAACATGGCTAGATTTGTGCCCATGGAATTTCGTGGGACAAGGGACCATGGAATTTCGTGGGACAAGGGACCCACCTTCACGTGATTTGACTATTGAGTCTATGAAGGCATACATACTCTACCCCCCTCTGGTTTTGAACTTGTGACCTCTTAGGAGGAAACATATGCTCTTAACCATTATGCCCACTCAAGCTGTATATAATTGTTGGTGAAATTGTAATTTTGCATTATTCAAATAAATTGAATTTTTAAATGGCAGATAAATTCAACATCTTGAAAATCCCTATCAAATGTTGATTATAGAATTTTAATAATTATTATATATATTTTTAATAATTATTTTAAATTTCTAGTCTAATTTTCCATTATTGAAAATATAATTTTGAATATATAAATAAAATAAATACTTCAAAAAAACCATGCAATTTTAACAATTAATTGTTGAAGGCTTTTTCGTTCAAGTTAAGGTGGATGAAGATTTGTTGAATTTTTTTCATTCTTTTAATTGACTACTTACATTGATTCTCAAGGGAATATGCTCAACATATGCTTAGTCTTAATGATTATCAACTGTTGTAGTGTGTTACAAAGTTTATTAAGTTGCATTGACTTTTAATAAATTTTAAAAATTATATTCATGCCATGTGGCTCTATGCCCACCAATTTCTTAGGGATTTGAGATTATTCTATTTCTAATAAGTTCATATTCTAATTAGATGGGAAAATTAAAGTACAAATAAATTTTAGTTAGCAAAATGGTCCATTTTACAATAAGATGTGTAATTCTTTTTTTACTCAAAGTGTCACCAGGCTCTCCGCCCACCAATTTCCTAGGGATTTGAGATTATTCCAATTCTGATAAGTTCATATTCTAATTAGATCGGGAAATTAATATATAAACAAATTTTACTTAGCAAAATGGTCCATTTTACTTCCTTTTTTTTCTCAAGTTAAAGTGATCCAAAACCTTTTTATACATGGTTAATCGGGTGAATTTGTACATTAGTAAAATATTCTTAATATTACAATATTTTTTGTAGCAATTTTTTTTGGCTACATTTATAAAGCTTTCAACTATATCAACTACATTAATATTTTTAATATAATTGTACATATATATAGTTTTATAATTTATTTTAAATTTCAAACCAAATTTTAAACAAAATTAACAAAAATAAAAATAAAAATCAAAGATTTAAAAAAACACCATATAATAATAGCCAAAAATGTGAAAACCCCTTATTTTTTTTGATAAAATATCAAATATATTATATTTTTGAATTAAAATAAATTAACTTTAAATGGGAAACCCGTTTTGGAGTCTGAGACCTCCTTTTAACTAAGAATTCCAACCGCAAACTGACTGTCAATTGAAACCCGCTTTGGAGTCTCAAATATCCTTTTAACTAAGAACACCAACTGCCAACCAACTGTAAGTTGCTACCACGAAGATTTCCCGCCCAAATTGCCAGCTCAGCCCTACAGATGCACACTCTGCTACGTGTCTGGAAAGTAGTATCCTGGTAACAAAGAGTGCCAACTGTTAGTTGCTACCTCGAAAATTACATAAGACTAGTTCAATTCCCGCCCAAATTGCCAGCTCAGCCCTACAGCTGAACACACTGCTACGTGTCTAGGTATTAGTATCCACGACTGACCGCGTATCCAGGCGGGGTCCTTATAAGGGGAGTACGTGTACGAATACTGTAGGTGGAGACTCGACTAAGGACCCGGCCCCGCCATGCGCGAACGGATAAGAACTTTGAAATGGCGCAACTAATTGGTCTACGGTTTTGGCGTTTTTAGTTAAAGTTTGTACGAAATTTGTTAGGATTTACTGAAATTATATTATCCAATTCCAATTTAGAGTATTATAATTAAAATATCTAGTGGACTGGTTTTATGTTTTTGTTTTTTGTTTCTGAATTTAGTGATATAATTTGGGACATCCATTTATGCAAACTCACCATTCAACTCTAGATGGCAACCGCCGGTCTTGACATAATCCATATTCGGAAGAGGCGGAATGCTGACGCGGCAGTGGATAAGAACGACTTGCAACAAAATACCAGATAACGGCAGGTTTAAGTTAATCCATCATTGGATGTGTGAATCGGTCGGTGTCATAAGATTGAAATCAGTTATAAATATCCTTAGCGGTGGTGGATCAGGTGATATCTGTATTCTTTTCCTGTGATTTGATACCCACATTAGGGGCAATCTCTGCTATTTGTTTTGGTCTAGTAACTGGATTTGGGTGCACCCAATTGGGGTTCCAGAGGATAAGATCAGTTTCGCAGTTGTGCTTCAAGATCTGTTTGTTGGTCGGCGGTTTCTTTTGTCAGATAAGATCAGTTTTGCAGTTGGGCTTCAAGCTCGGTTTGTTGGTCAGCGGTTTCTTTTGTCAGAGATCATGGCTGCCTCTGTTAACAGGTTTGTGGGAGCCAAGGGGAATTCATTCTTAGAAAGAAAAAGTGGAGACAGGAAGAATTTGGGAGGCAGGAGGAATGTAACTGTGATGGCCTCTCAAGTTTTTCCTGGGATGAAAGAGCAGTATGAGACTCTGAGATTGAGCCCTGGGGTTTCTGAAAAAGATGTGAAGAGAGCCTACCGTCGCCTTGCGTTGCAGGTATGGAAATACCCATTCGAACTTGTCCCTTACTTTCAAGATCAGATATTTTCAATAAGTCTTCCATCTCTGAAGCAAATAGTAAAAGTTATACAGGTTAGTAATAGAAATTAAAAATGTGGGAATTCACATATTCTCGAATTTTTTTAAGGAAAAATATGTCTGGTAATATTCCTGATCATATAAAATGTCACAAAATATCATGATCTATTTTCAATATAAATTTAAAAGAAAAAAATTTATTGCACTCATATGTTGATATGATCTGGTTACAGTATCATCCGGATGTTTGCAAAGGAGATAACTGTGGGGTTCAATTTCAGAAGATCAATCAGGCTTATGAGGTAACTTGCTTTCCCAAGAGTAATCTTTATTTATATACATTTTCATTTTGTAACATGGGATTCTTATGTATACCCATGGTTCTGAATGTTGTTACTTTTGTGATGAATGTGCAGACTTTAATGTCCAGTTTAGCAAGGGCAAAGCAGCAAAGCTATTCTGCTGATTACTATGTGGATGGCATGATGGGAATCAATAACGATTCTTGGGATGAGTGGGAAGAATGGATGGGATGGGAAGGAGCTGGAACCCTTGACTATTCTTCTCATATTAACATTTATGCATGAAGAAATTATCATCATAAACTGTATAGGTGTCTGTTGGGTGGCCTTGCAAATAGTAATGGCCTCTCCATGACCTATCCCTTGTTGACTGTTATGGGCTATCTATGAAGTTCTTGCTATTGGCAGCAAAACATCTGTCTTAGAAACCTAATAAAGCTTCTTCATTCATCTCCTGGAAAGACAATATGCTCTTCTACCTGTATAGTTGATTTGATTTCTCTGGAGTTGGCTCCCACAACACTAAGGACTTATTGATCCAGATGAAGCAACAACCTTTTGAGATGCCTCTGTTTTAGTGAGTCATTTGATTTGCTCATGGATCCTGATTATTTGACTACTTGTACATAGCCGTGGGATATCTCTCTGGACCATGTGATTATTATGGTGATCTGCTCTTCAATAAAGAGCTCCCAACTCTTCTTCCTCTAATTTGTAATGACATTCATTTAATGGAAACCATTATTTTGGATAAGACCTTTGATCATTGAGATGAAATGCTGTTGTTTCATTCCATAATGTAAGTTTCTAGATATTTGATCCTTGAGAAAAATGTGTAGTTTCATTCCATAATGTACTTTTCTAAGTTGTATCATCCTGAACAAAGCATCATTATTTGCTGGAAGCATTATTTTGGATAAGATCTTTGGTCATTGAGATGAATTGCTGTTGTTTCATTCCATAATGTAAGTTTCTAGATATTTGATCCTTGAGAAAAATGTGTAGTTTCATTCCATAATATACTTTTCTAAGTTGTATCATCCTGAACAAAGCATTATTATTTGCTGGAAGCATTATTAACACTAACACTAATGTTGATTTTATAGGTTTCATCTGGGACTAAGATATTTTCAATCAATTAGTTTGGAGTATTTGCTTTATAAATTGTTATAGTGACAAATGTGGGAGAACCCCAGACAAATTATTCTTTAGGCTTGAATTTTGGTTCCGTCGAGGAGGGCATTGCTGCAACAAGAGAAATCTGGAATGTGCAACACCGGCAATGTTAATGAGGACGATTGAAGTAGGCATAGTGTCCAGGTTACAGATGTAGCAGCGAAGAGTGGCCAACAATGGGATGGATCATGGCTCTTAGAAATTTCAAATTAGCCTTTTACATAGGATGTAAGCGAAGAGTGGCCAACAATGGGATGGATCATGGCTCTTAGAAATTTCAAATTAGCCTTTTATATGGGATGTAAAACCTTCTGATTCCTGTTTCAGGAAAACAGTGGGGATTCATAGATTGCATTTCCTTGTTTCATTAATGGTAAAAGTTCCAGCCGAAATTCATTGAAGGTATATTTATTATTCTTTGTCAGCGTTTTAGTGAAAGATGTAGAAATTTCAAATTAGCCTTTTATATGGGATGTAAGCGAAGAGTGGCCAACAATGGGATGGATCATGGCTCTTAGAAATTTCAAATTAGCCTTTTATATGGGATGTAAAACCTTCTGATTCCTGTTTCAGGAAAACAGTGGGGATTCATAGATTGCATTTCCTTGTTTCATTAATGATAAATTTATTCAAATTAGCCTTTTATATGGGATGTAAAACCTTCTGATTCCTGTTTCAGGAAAACAGTGGGGATTCATAGATTGCATTTCCTTGTTTCATTAATGATAAAAGTTCCAGCCGAAATTCATTGAAGGCATATTTATTATTCTTTGTCAGCGTTTTAGTGAAAAATGTCGGTCTCTGTATCCCACTCATGGGAAAGCTTATAAACAGTTTTTTAGGGCCAGCAAAGATTTCTCCTTTTGTTTTATCTTTTTGTATATCACACATATAAATCCTTTTACCACTATCTACTTTCTAACTTTTATGGTTCATATAAACTGTCTTTTTGTATATCACACATATAAATCCTTTTACCACTATCTACTTTCTAACTTTTATGGTTCATATAAACTGTCAGAATAGCAGAATCGTTTTTTCTGCCTTCTCAGTCAAGTCTACTATTTGCTGTATACTCTGATGTAAAGGACCTTATCTTGAATTTGATTTAATACAATCAAAGCTTTTTTCGAACTGAAAAAGAATAAATAAATAAATAAATTCTCCAGAGGAAATTCCGGAAACTGAAATCATTTGAATCAATTAAATTTGAAATTGTAGAAACCTTGAATCCCTTTCTTGGTTTGAAATCAAAGTTGAAGATGAGAAAACCAGTGTATGGGAGCATGTCAAAGGATTTTGAAAATTATCTGGGGAGAGAGATTATGTGACGAAGCAAAACACAAAATGGTCTAAAGTTATTGTTATAATTGGATTGTATACCATTTAATCAGAGAAACCTGTTAATCTATTGTGAATAAGTGATGCATAAGCAGTGTTATACGTGAAAAATTGGTGTATGGCCAATGTTCTGTGTGAACCAATGAGCATTGGTAGTTGTTTTTTTCAGAGAGAAACCAGGAAGTTGTTATCTCTGAAACCACTACCTGGTTATCTCTGAAACAATTACCAATGAGCATTGGTAGTTGTTATTTCTGAAACCAGGTGACTGTAAGTGGCAAGCAACATTATTGATTAGCATATAACTGAAAAGTTTGGTTGAGACGGTTTACATTTTGAACATCCAAACTGCTATTTTTAAAGGAAGGATTTGTAGGGATTATAGAAATTACCAGAATCTAAGTTTTATGTAAATTTTAAAAATGCACCTTTTATAAAGGTTTCCGTGATATAAATTTGTGAGAGCGTTTTTTTTAAGGTGGAGTGGGGATGTAAGATATATATTTTATTAGTAGAAATTCAGGCAAGCATGTAGAATATTTAAACCGTTTGAACTGATTTTTGGACTGTATCCCGGGCAGAGCATAGATCAAGAATACTTTGCTAAAAGCCCCGCTTTAAAGCAAACCAGGCTGAATAAAGTTTGCTATTATTAGAACTTGATATATACAAATTGTTCTTAATGGTGGGTTTTCCAAAATGGAAACTAAACCGTTAAAAACCTCTAAAATTGTTATACTAGAGGACTCAGGTATGTAAAATAAAATGGGACAAACCAATTTGTCCAAGTCATTAGTTCGAATATCAATGGGATGCTCTTCTATGCTTCCAGTTGCCTTAATAACTAGAACTCCTACGTATTTATTTGCAAGCCCGGAACAGAGGAACAGACGGTGAAGAGAAGCCGGCCCTGCTTTTCCAGCTGATCCAAATGATCCTAAAGGTCCATCCGCTCAGCTTCCTATCCGGAGTGTGTGAGCCACAAACAACTTTGTGTGCCAATATAATTGCAATGTCTTGAAAATTTGTGAGTCACGAGGGCGACTCGTGCCCAAATCAAGAATAAATTACGTTATATGTGTGCTAATGTTCTATCCCCGGAGAAGAGCTCCTTTAGATTTTACTTTTGCCTTCAGCAATTTGAGTTTCATTTGGAATGTAAAAGAAATAGTTTGATGAAAAGTGTTATGAAATCAGCTCACAAAAAGATAGAAAAGAGAGATAAACGCCTTAGAATTCAGCCTTTTCAAGGTAGCAACTTTCTTTACATTACACAAATGACAATACCTCATTTTTATGTATAGGAGTCTAAAGGGTCATAATATAATCAGAGCCAACATAACAATAATAATATAAAGACAACAATAACAATAGTGGGCTTCTGTGTGGCACAATAATAACAATATGGGTATTACATGGGCACAACAATATAATAAGGAGGTTGCACTAATAATAATAAGGGGTTACACTAGTAGTACAGGGACCTAATACGCCCCTCTCCTTCAAAAAGTGTTGTCCTCAATGCTTCTGGATGTTTTTGTATAAAATTATCATCATTCCATGTGTAATCTTCAGTGGGTAAGTTCTTCCCCTTGATGAGATACTTTGAAATTGATCGATTTTGTAGCTATCGAATTCTCAGTTCTGTGAATGCTTCAGGTTCCAATATGATTTTTCCTTCTTTGTCAAGTTCTGGCAATATTGTTGGAATTAAGATTTTCGGCAACTTTTGAATGAGTTCCCACCTTGCTTCGTCATTCTTCCATTCATCTCTTGGTTTGTTTATCAAATTTGGTTGGGTAATAGAAATAGCATAAAACATTGCTTCCACATCTTCATCATTTCTTGAGAGTGCATCCACAACAGCATTTTGCTTTCCTTTTTTGTAGATGATTTCATAGTCATAACCCAACATATTTGTGACCCATTTTTTTCTATTCTTCTAAAGATAATATTTGTTCTAAAAAGTATTTAAGACTATTATGATCCATTTTTACCTTGAAGTGTCTTCTCATTATGCAAGGTCGTAATTTCTTAAGTTCATGTAGTATTGCCAACATTTCCTTTTCATAAATAGTTTGTTTGAGATGTAGCCGTAAAAATACCCAATCACCTACATCAAAACTTCTTTCACTACGATGTTGATATGCTTGTTGTTTCATCTGATTCTGCACCAAAGCGGCGTTATCCTTTAAAAGTTGGAGAACTTGTTGTTGATGCTCGATGCTCGATGTGATCTTTCACTGCTTGAATCTTTTTCTTCTTGATAAGTCCTTTTATCTTCAAAGTTTGAGGAGTGGTAATTTCTTCCAATGCATTACAAGATATGGTCGGATTCATTTCTTGATGCTTGATGTGATCTTTCACTTCTTGAACATTTTTCTTCTTGATATGTACTTCTATCTTGATAGTTTGAGGATTGGTAATTCCGGCCAATGCATTACAAAATATGGCCGGATTCATTTCTTTTTCCTCGATGTGATCTTTCACTTCTTGAACCTTTTTCTTCTTGATATGTCCTTCTATCTTGAGAGTTTGAGGAGTGGTAATTCTTGTCAATGTTTTACAAGATATGGTCGAATTCATTTCTTTTTTCTCTGTGGTTGGTTCCTGGGGTATATCTTCTTCTTTTGACGTTTCTTGATTATTTTCTTCCTCCTCTTCACAATCAATGTAAAATAATTTCTTCTCAGCACACTTATGACCTCTAATATATTTGTTATCACAATTGTAACAAAACCCTTTTGCTCCTTTTTCTTCCAATTGTTGTGGTGTCAACCTTGTAGGTTCTGGAAAGCTGAGAGAAACAACACTTCCATCTTTATAGTTGTGAGGGGGTAGACTTCCTTGTTGCCATAATTTTGCTTTCCACTTTTCTTTCCAACTTGAATGCATTGTTCAATGAATCAGGTTCCCAAAGGCAAACTTCATGTTGAATGTTATCCTTTAAAGTTCCTATGGAGACATCAATCCTCTACTTCTCTGGAATATCATTTTCCCTTATATTCAATTTTTGAAAGTCCTCAATGTTGTTTATCATTGAACATTTTTGTTTGAAATTTATCAATTAGCTAAAGGAGGTGTTTTATCCTCATAATGTGCCATCATTTCCTCCGTGAAAATTGACCATGTAACCAAGTGGTTTACGAGAACAAAGCCCTTTACACCATAAAAATTGATCTGGTTCTAAATATGAAGATGCAATACATATCTTTTGTAGCAGTTTCACTTCATGTAGGTCAAAATATTACTTCATCTGTAGTATCCAATTTACCGGATACTTGCTATCAAACTTCTTCATATCGTCTTTTCTTGATTTTAGGAGCTCGATCTTGAAACGATTGTAACTCTGTAATTTTAGATCTCCAAGTTCTGAAATTGCGTCCTGCAGTAGCCCTCTGCGTTCTCATTCTAACCCCGCAAGTCTGATCAAGATTGGATTCTGCAAGGAATAGTTATGTCAAATATCCCACGATGACCTGATTATAGACTGGTTCAGTAGAGCGCACGTGTATGAAGTGCCACGTGTCACTGTTTCAACCTTAAAATCTGAAAAATATACACAAACAACTACAGTTTGTCCTCTTTCTATAACTTCTTACGAAATGTCAATCTGATGCTCAAAGAGAAAGGTATGATGATTTTCCCAAGGTCACATGTTTACAATGTAATTCGGGTGTCTGAAAAAACCCTAACTTCCTCAGATTATATCTCCTAAAATATAGCGAGACAAGATCTGAAATTCGGACCCAAGCTTCACCAAGATTCTAGTTTAAATGGGTTTTAATTTCAGCATCTAAACCTTTGTAGAAAAAATATTATAACGAAAATTCCACGATGACCTGTTTGAGATGAAATTTTGGAGCTTGCAAAAACCCTAACTTCCTCAAATAATATCTCCGAAAATATAGTGAGACAAGATCCGAAATTCGGACCTGAGGTTCAGATCGATTTCTTCTCAAATGGGTTTTTTCTAGTTTCTGAAACTTAGTAGTGAAAAAGTTATAGCGGAAATGCCACGCTGACATGTTTAGAGCAGCGAAACCCTAGAATCCAAAGCTCTGATACCAAATCTTATGAAACCAACTCACAAAAAGTTAGAAAAGAGAGATAAACGCCTTAGAATTCAGCCTCTTCGAGGGGGCAACCTCCTTTACATTACACAAATGAACAATTCTTGGATGATACAAATAACAAGACCTCCTTTCTATATATAAGAGTCTAAGGGGTCATAATATAATCAGAGCCGACATAACAATAATAATGTAAGGACACAACAATAACAATAGTGGGCTTATATGGGGCACAATAATAACAATATGGGTACTACATGGGCACAACAATATAATAAGGGGGTTGCACTAATAATAATAAGGGGTTACACTAGTAGTATAGGGACCTAACATGCCCCTCTCCTTCAAAAAGTGGTCTCCTCAACTCTTGAGTAGTTCTGGATGCGTTTGTATAAAATTATCATCCTTCCATGTGTAATCTTCAGTGGGTAAGTTCTTCCACTTGATGAGATACTCTAAAATTGATCGATTTCGTAGCTGTCGACTTCTCAGTTTTGTGAATGCTTCAGGTTCCAATATGATTTTTCCTTCCTTGTCAAGTTCTAGCAATATTGTTGGAACTGAGATCTTCAACAACTTTTGAATGTGTTCCCACCCTGCTTCGCCATTCTTCCATTCATCCCTTGGTTTGTTTATCAAATTTGGTTGGATAATAGAAATAGCATAAAACAATGCTTCCACACCCTCATCATTTCTTGAGAGTGCATCTGCAACAACATTTTGCTTCGCTTTTTTGGAGATGATTTCAAATTCATAACCCAACATTTTTTTGACCCATTTTTTATGTTCTTTTAAAGATAATATTTGTTCTAAAAAGTATTTAAGACTATCATGATCCATTTTTACCTTGAAGTCTTCCCATTAGGTAAGGTCATCATTTCTTAAGTTCATGTAGTATTGCTAGCATTTCCTTCTCATAAATAGTTTGCTTGAGATGTAGTCGTAAAAATAACCAATCGCCTACATCAAAACTTTTTTTACTGTGATAGTTATATGCCTGTTGTTTCATTCGATTCTGCACCAAAGTGGCGTTATCCTTTAAAAGTTGGAGAACTTGTTGATGCTCGATGTGATCTTTCACTGCTTGAATCTTTTTCTTCTTGATAAGTCCTTCTATCTTAGAAGTTTGAGGAGTGGTAATTTCTTCCAATGCATTACAAGATATGGTCAGATTCATTTCTTGATGCTCGATGTGATGTTTCACTTCTTGAACATTTTTCTTCTTGATATGTCCTTCTATCTTGAGAGTTTGAGGGGTTGTAATTTCTTCCAATGCATTATATGATATGGTCGGATTCATTTCTTGATGCTTGATGTGATCTTTCACTGCTTGAACATTTTTCATCTTGATAGTTTGAGGAGTGGTAATTCCGGCCAATGCTTTACAAGATATGGTCGGATTCATTTCTTCTTTCTCGATGTGATCTTTCACTTCTTGACCCTTTTTCTTCTTGATATGTCCTTTTATCTTGAGTGTTTGAGGAGTGGTAATTATTGCCAATGCTTTACAAGATATGGTCGGATTCATTTCTTCTTTCTCTGGGGTTGGTTCTTGGTGTATATCCTCTTCTTTTGACGTTTCTTGATCATTTTCTTCCTCCTCTTCACAATCAATGTAAAATAATTTATTCTCAACACACTTATGACATTTAATGTGTTTGTTATCACAGTTGTAACAAAACCTTTTTTCTTTTTTTTATTCCAATTGTTGTGGTGCCAACCTTGTAGGTTCTGGAAGGCTGGGAGAAACAACACTTCCATCTTTATAGTTGTGAGGGATAGACTTCCTTGTTGCCATAATTTTTCTTTCCACTTTTCTTTCCAACCTAAATGCATTGCCCAATGAATCAGGTTCCCAAAGACGAACCTCATGTTGAATGTTATTCCTTAAAGTCCCTATGGAGACATCAATCCTCTGTTTCTTTGGAATATCATTTTCCCTTATATTCAATTTTTGAAAGTCCTCAATGTGCTCTGCGATTGAACACTTTTGTTTGAGATTTATCAATTGGCTAAAGAAAGTGTTTCTCTTTGTATCCTCATAATGTGCTATCATTTCCTCCGTGAAAATTGACCACGTAACAAGTGGTTTACGAGAACAAATCCCTTTATACCATAAAAATTGTTCTGGTTCTAAATATGAAGACGCAATATGTACCTTTTGTAACAGTTGCATTTCATGTAGGTCAAAATATTGCTCCATCTGTAGTATCCAATTTACCGGATCCTTGCCATCAAACTTCCTCATATCGTTTTTATTTTTATTTTAGGAGCTCGATCTTGAAACGACTGTAACTCTGTAATTTTAGATCTCCAAGTTCTGAAATTGTGTTCTGCAGTAGCCCTCTGTGTTCTCTTTCTAACCCTGCAAGTCTGATCAAGATTGGATTCTGCACGGAATAACTATGTCAAATCTCCCACGACGACCTGATTATAGACTAGTTCAGTAGAGCACATGTGTACGAAGTGCCACGTGTCACTGTTTCAACCTTAGGACCTGAAAAATATACACAGAAAACTACAGTTCGTCCTCTTTCTGTAACTTCTTACGAAATGTCAATCTGATGCTCAGAGAGAAAGTTATGATGATTTTCCCAAGGTCACTTATTTACAATGTAATTCGGGAGTCTGAAAAAACCCTAACTTCCTCAGATTATATCTCCTAAAATATAGTGAGACAAGATCTGAAATTCGGACCCGAGCTTCATCAAGATTTCGGTTCAAATGGGTTTTAATTCAGAGTCTAAACCTTCGTAGAAGAAATATTATCGCGAAAATTCCACGATGACCTGTTTGAGATGAAATTTTGGAGCTTGCGAAAACCCTAACTTCCTCAGATCATATCTCCGAAAATATAGTGAGACAAGCTCTGAAATTCAAACCCGAGGTTCATACCGATTTCTTCTCAAATGGTTTTTTTTTAGCTTCTGAAACTTAGTAGCAAAAAAAGTTATAGCGGAAATGCCACGCTGACATGTTTGGGGTAGCGAAACCCTAGAATCCAAAGCTCTAATACCAAATGTTATGAAATCAGCTCATAAAAAGATAGAAAAGAGAGATAAATGCCTTAGAATTCAGCCTCTTCGAGGGGGCAACCTTCTTTACATTACACAAATGAACAATTCTTGGATGATACAAATGACAAAACCTCCTTTCTATATATAGGAGTCTAAGGGGCCATAATATAATTAAAGCCGACATAACAATAATAATGTAAGGGCACAAAAATAACAATAGTGAGTTTCTATGAGGCACAATAATAACAATATGGGTACTACATGGGCACAACAATATAATAAGGGGGTTGCACTAATAATAATAAGGGGTTACACTAGTAGTATAGGGACCTAACAAAAAGATTTAGCTATGTCCCTGGCTTTTCGATTCTGCACGGGTCTGAAGAGTTGGAGGTCAACCCCTATGGCTTAGGCAAGGAGCCATTAAAAGGAATGAAAACCAGAAGCTCAAGACAAATAGATGATGAAGGGATGAACTAGTGTAAGGAACAGATAGGGTGGACAAATAGGCAAGGAATTAACATTGAAATCCATATCTTCTTGAAAAACCTATTTTTTTTAAGAGGAAATCAAGAACATCGAACAACACAAATGCTCCAGCGATAAAAGTTGCTATTTATAAACATCATTTCCACAAGTACAACTTGAGTGGGCCTAATGGTTAAGAGCATGTGCTTCCTCCTATAAGGTCACAGGTTCAAAATCAGAGGGGTAGAGTATATATGCTTTCGTAGACTTAGCAGTGCAGAGGTGGGTCCCTTGTCCCACAAACAAGGGGGTTTCATACACCAATTTGGTGTCTGGCTTGGCTGTAACCTTAAAATTGGATAATAATAATAATAATAAAGTACAAGGGCCCTAATTCGAAGGATTTGGCGTCATTGCGGCTAAGAATCGTTATAGGCATAGACCTTTAGATGGCAGGAGGAAACACGTGTCTATGTGCCAACAAATGCCATCTCATACTCTTGCACTTGAATATTCCGCTCCTTTATTCATTTTTTAGAGGTTTAAACCTTAGGGCTGATTTAAAATACTTAATTGCATAGTGAATTTGAACCAACATGCAGCTCAGTACTTCAATGCCAAGAAATTATAGCTCAATTTTTCATATATATAGTAGATCTCAAATAAATTTATCACAACAAAATTTATAGCATTGAACATGTCGCAGTTATCTTCAATAGATGTATTAAAATTTCTTAATGGTTTCAACCCTATGTTATGTTGAATCCACATCAAACCACAAGTGTTGGAAGTTACCTATTAAAAAAGACAACAATGCAGGCTGAAATTCAACTTTGTGAGTGCACAATGATTCGGAAAAGAAAAGACTTTATTAACATATAATAGATTAAATACATGCACATACTTAAGCATATCACAAGTTGCTACAATATCAAGCTCTAACTAGAGATACCTTGAAAACTTAGCCACCAACTCCTCCTAACTAGGAACCACTTCTAGCAATAGTTGATCTCTCCACGAAGAATGCTCAACAAGTTAGCATCATTATTGACAAGTCCTTAGCCCAAGAAAAATGCCTCCCTCTCTTCTCCTTCTCATGCATAACAAGTAGCATTAGGGCTTCCAAAACCTTAGTCTTCTTCTCCAACAAGAGCTACAAGAACAATTTTATCTTTATCCCTCTAGGATTTATGACAAACCATAGCTTCTTTGCATTCTTAGGGTGAAACCCTCACCTTAGAATATTCCTCGAATTGTCCAATAACTCGTGCACCAAGACAAAGATAATACAAAGGAGTACACAAGAGAGAGGAAATAGTGTGCTCCACTCCTCACATCTCTAATGCAAATGTGTGATGAATGAATGTACTTTCTCCTTTTTCTATTTATATGAGGGGTAAGGGAGGTCAATAATATAAAGTGGTCTTAAACCACTACAAGCAACCTATCCACAAGAAGATAACCTCACATGTGATGCCAATCTCCAAGATGAAGACATCCATCCCACAAGGTTCTATGTCATGAATATTTAACAAGAATATATAATGCTCCACCTCCACAAGCCTCCAAAGCTCCATGCAAGAAACCAAGTGTCCTCATACCATGTAAGTGTCAACACCCTCCTCCAAGATACCCATTGATCCACCTCCAAGCAAGCGACCCACTCTTCATATGTGCATCATGAAGAATGACATTAGTTGTCTAGGTCTTCAATTTTTAAGGAAAATAATGACACATAAGAATCCACACAAGTTTTAGCAATCAATGAGCAAGTCACCTCACACGTGTTAGTCTCTGTAGCACCAGAGGTGTTCTAGTCTTGAACTTTGTGGAGAGGCTAAAACATAGAAGTTCTCCATAACCCAGAAATCATTTCTAGAAATTCCACCTTGATCCGTAAACTGTCATGGATATTTCACTGGAGTCACAACATATCTGATAACAATATATTAAAATACTGAAATAATAATATATTAAAATACTGAAATTTTACACTGTTACATTTTATTAAACTTTAAGATCTGTGGATTTAACTGTAATTATTGCATGCATGCGAATATAAATTATGTAGAAAAATAGAGAATGACAAAATAAGCTCACACACACATGAGGCACAAGATATGCTCTCGGAAACCTTTTCGGGAGAAAAAGAAATAATGAAAAAATAATTTCTCCATAAAAGTAGAATTTGGATAGTATCTCATATTTTTAGATTTTGAATAATTTTTTGAGTTGGTAATTTTGTTAAAGAAGAATAAATTTTAATTAATTAAAAACAATTTTAAATTTGGTATCAAAAGCATATTATCATTATTAAAATTATAATGATAGGAATATGACTAACCAGCATAGCCATATAAATTAAATGGTCCATAAATTTTGAATCCATGATAGCTTTATTTTCTATTATTATTATTATTAAAGAACAATTTTTTTGGGTAGAAATCACATAATAGAAATTTTTGCCAACGCTTTTCGAACCATCATTAAAGAACAATTTTATTTGGTAGAAATCACATAGTAGAAATTTTTGCTGACGCTTTTTGAACCATCCAGTGTGGTTCATGGTCGACAAGATGAAGATCCAAATCATGGCAATAGCTTAAATAGGGATCAATGTAGAGATACTATAATGGCTACAATAAACGACTAGTTTACTAATAATATTATTTAATTAATAATATTAATTAATAGGAATAATTTATACTAATTAAATCAAGAACTATGCTAAAAAAATTAAAAAATTAAAAGAATTAAACAAACAAAGACAAACATCAATGAAGTAAAAAAGATTATTAATTATCAACCGCCATACACGACTAACTATTTAAATAATTTTGTTAAATACTAGGAACCAACTCTAATAATTAAGATTATGACCGATTTCAAATTAAAATAGAAAAAATAACCAAGTCAAGCATTAACAAAGGAGCTCAGTCAAAAAAGACAAAGGAGTCAATATCCTAGGAGGTAAGACCTTATAAGAAACTAACAATAAACTAAATAGAAATAAAAAATAAATAAAAATAAACTAAATGAAAATAAAAAATAAATAAAATTCAACCAAAGATAATCAAAGTAAGAGAGACTAAAGTATTAAGGCAATACAATCAAATTAAAGACAAACCAAAAAATATAAATATATAATGGGTCCAAGAACAAGACGATACAAAAATTTCTAAAAAACTTAAGAAGAAACAAAAGCCCACAAAAGACAAGAAGAAACTTAAAAAACCTAAAAACAATTAGGAGGACATGATAGGGACCCAATTTCTGCTAATATTCCAACCATTGTCTCTATTCAAATTGGTGGGATTTTTTTCGATTTCTAAGGCCTCCCTAAATTTTCGATGATGGAAATGACTAATCCTAGCAATGACTTGGGCCTCCTCAATGCAGATGTGATGTTTGGTTTTATCTGCATGTTCAACCAAAGCAGAGGAGTGAGTCCTGTAATGCCTGATGTCGGCAGTGTGGTCATGAATCTGGGTCCTGCCATGCCTGATGTTAGTGGCGTGCTCACGAATCATTTGAATAGAGACGAAGGTTGGAATAATAGCAGAAGTTGGGTCCCTGTCCTGTCCTCCTAATTGTTTTTAGGTTTTTTAAGTTTCTTCTTGTCTTTTGTGGGCTTTTGTTTCTTCTTAAGTTTTTAGAAATTTTTGTATCGTCTTGTTCTTGGACCCGTTTTATATTTATATTTTTTGGTTTGTCTTTAATTTGATTGTATGGCCTTAATACTTTAGTCTCTCTTACTTTGATTATCTTTTTGTTGAATTTTATTTATTTGATTTCTATTTAGTTTATTGTTAGTTACTTATAAGGTCTTGCCTCCTAGGATATTGACTCCTCTACCTTTTTTTTACCTTAGTTAATGTTTGACTTGGTTATTTTTTCTATTTTAATTTGAAACTTATCCTAATCTTAATTATTAGAGTTGGTTCCTGGTATTTAAAGATATTATTTAAATAAATAATATTTTCTTAGTTAGCCGTTTATGTTGGTTGATAATTAAAAAAATAAATCGATTTCATTGATGTTTGACTTTGTTTGTTTAATTCTTTTTATTCTTAAAAAAAATTTTTAACATAGTTCTTGATTTAATTAGTATAAATTATTCCTATTAATTAATATTATTAATTAAATAATATTATTAGTAAACTAGTCGTTTATTATAGTTGTTATAGTATCTCTACATCGATCCCTATTTAAGCTATTGTCATGAATCTTGTCATGACGATGGACCACACTAGATGGTTCGAAACGCGTGGGCAAAAATTTCTACTATGTGATTTCTACCAAAAAAATTGCTCTGTAATCAATATGGATCACAAAACCTTGAATTCAGAAATTATTATTATTATTAATTCCAAAAAAAAAAAAAAAAATTGAACCATGATGAGTATTGTATTAAATCAAAATTTGTGCAGTGAGTGCAATGAAAAATCTTCAAGTTATTATTATTATTAATTCCGAAAAAATAAAAAATAAAATAAAAAATTAATAATAATAATAATAAATAAATAAATAAAATTATATATATATATATATATATTTGAACCATGATGAATATTGTACTAAATCAAAATTTGTGCCCAAATCATGGTTTGTACAACAAGTGAATGCAATGAAAATTCTTCAAGACCAACTATAAGTATAACATCACAACAGTGTTTATTTTCAATATCTATTAGCCATTTTGTTATCCTAAAAGACATAGGGTCTTTAGAGGTGTAAATTCTCCAAAAGGCTAGTTGATACAAACAAAATTTACATTCAATATCAAACTCATTGCTAAGGAATAGTTGCGATGGAAGGAATATCATTTCTCATTATGACTCCTGCGTCCAATTTTACACCTTTATTGGCGAGATCATCTACAACATAATTGTTCATTCTCAACACATGAAAGAAGCTAATAGTAGAGAAGGCTACTTTCATATTTTTAATTCGATCAATAATGCTTCACAACTTGCAATCCTTAGGTAAAGATCCATGAAGAAAGTGATGGATAACCAGATACAAATCTCCCAACACCACCAAATCTTCGATGTTTGCTTCTTTGGCTAGAAGGAGCCCTTGTAGTAATCAATATGCCTTTGCCGCATTATTTATGCAAATGCCTAACCCCCAATTATACTCAATTTCAATTTTTCCATCGAGGTTGAGAATAACCCCTCCTACTCCTCACCCCTGGATTATGCTTTGAAGCACCATCAAAACTCAACAAAAAGGATGTATGAGATCTCCTCAATTTTTTCATTTCATCTTGATCTAGCCTCAACTTCCACCATTCCATAGGTTTTAAGTGAGTTTACTTGCTCCTTGGCAAACCAGGAAGGAAGTTAAGAAGCCAGTCCTTTTCTTGGGAATCTGCGTTTTCCATATCAATGGGTAGGGCAAAATTCTTCCAATATTCAACACATTGCACTTGAACTCTTAAGGCTACAGAGTGAGGGTGATACCACTTCTCGTTGAAAATGTTGTCAATTTGAACTATCCAAACC
Source organism: Pinus tabuliformis (assembly GCA_031772625.1). Taxonomy (NCBI): domain Eukaryota; kingdom Viridiplantae; phylum Streptophyta; class Pinopsida; order Pinales; family Pinaceae; genus Pinus; species Pinus tabuliformis. The sequence continues at coordinate 1,433,898,876 of CM062818.1, read as the reverse complement.
TTGCAACAGACAAATTTCTGGACCGCCAACTAGATTTGCTTGAAGGAGCTCTTTCCTTTGAATTTTCTAAGGTAGCAACCCTCCCATGAAGAGAAAAGAGAGGCAGGCTACTCACGCAATTGAATTATAGAGAATATAGAAGAAAGAACAAACTCCCACTTCACAAACAAAGGAACAACTGAGAAATATATGAGCAATTGTTTCTTCCTGTCTCAAGCATAAAGGATAGCATGAGGGGTTAGATTCTTCATTGTCATTATTTTACCATGTGTTAACAACCAACAAAAGGAGTTCAGTTTCAATTGATAGTTGGGAGTCTAAACCCGTAACAAAACACAAGACTTTAGACGAAGTCCTACTTGAAACAATAAAACAGAGTAGCCTTCTCGAACCGTAAATTCTGAGTTTTGCCATACCTAGTCATCAACATAGGTCCAATTCATATGGGTGCATCTAGCCAACAATGACATCAATAGGCTAACTCAAGCCCAAATATGGTGTGAAATTCATCATAGGTCCCAACAAATCCATGAACAGGAGCTATCCCATTTTGAAATTTCTGATAGCTTGAATTTTCTTCCAAAATCAATCAATCTCTATCATTATTAATTCTAAAAAGAATTAATATTAATATTTATGTTAAACATACATACATTTAAAAAGACATGTAACAAGATTTTTAAATCACCACCATCCACCTAATATTTTTTTATAATTAAATTAAAAAATTTAAAGTCCTATTCCAAAATAAACATGCATAACAACATTATTGATAATTAAATTAAAATTTTAAAAGTCCTATTCCAAAATAGACATGTCTAACATCATAAAAATTTTAAAAGCCACATTTCAAAAGACAGATGTCAATCCACATGATTAAAATTTACACAACCCAAATTCTTTATATTCATTGTTCAAAATTTTCAATTTTTTTTTCCCTCCAATTTAACTCTTTTTTTTTTTACCAAATTGGTGTATGAGACCCCCTTGTTTGTAGGACAAGGGACACACCTCCATGATTTCACTGCTAAGTCTATGAAGGCATACATACTCTACCCCCTTTGGTTTTGAACATGCGACCTTAGGAGGAAACACATGCTCTTAACCATTAAGCCCATTCAAGTTGTATATAATGCTTTAGATGTGTAGTTTAAGGAAAGTTCAAATTTGTCCAAAAAACATTGGAAATTCTGGTAAGATTTTGATAAAATTCAATAGAAATTTTGAGAAATCTAAGTTATATTTATCAAATTTCAAGATTTTGGATGTTCCTAAGGTTTTTAATGGTGTTGAATCCAAAAAACAAAAATGGCTAAATTCAAACCACTTTTTACCACGCTTCCATAAACAACCCATCAAAATCAAATATTACAATACACAATATAATAATACCAAAAATATAAAAAACCCCACAATATTATTCTTTATTAAAATATCAAATACTAAAATAAATTAACGAGAAAAATTCTTTTTTCAAAATATCCCTACATCAAACCAACTTAACTATTATTTCCAACCCGATTTTTAAAAATAACCTCCAGCCAAACGAACTTAAGTATTATTTACAACACCATTCCTGATAAATTTGTAATTTTCTTGAGTATTCTTTTCCGAAAATATATGAAGCTGAACCAGTGTTCTTACTCTCTTGATTCCTTAGATTGTTCAGCCTCGTCAATAAAATCAATAAATCCAATAAAATAAACCTAATTAATATTTACAACAAGATCCCTATTAATTTTTTTTATTTTTTTAAACATGGTTTAAGAAATCTAAATTCCTTTACTTAATACCTTGCTCCTCTCTCTGAAACCAGTTTTGGAGTCTGAAACCTCCTTTTAACTAAGAGTTCCAACCGCGAATCGACTGTCAGTTGAAATCCGCTTTGGAGTCTGAAATCTCCTTGTAACGAAGAGCACCAACTGCGAACGAACACTAAGTTGCCACCACGAAAATTAGATAGGACAAGTTTGATTTCAGAGCAAATTGCCAGCTCAGCCCTACAGCTGAATATACTGCTACGTGTCAAGGAAATAGTATCCACGGGTGAGCACGTATCCAGGCGGCAAGAGCTAACCAGCCTGCCATAAGGCATTAAATGCCTCTACGGTGGCTGGTTACATGCATACTTTTTATTGGATCACAATACCATGCGCTATGGAAGTATGGGCATGCCATCTCCTTTACGTCAAATCGTGATATCGAGTATGCATGTAATCAGCCACCGTAATCAGCCACGGTAGAGGCATTTAATGTCCTATGACAGGTTGGTTAGCTCTTGCCGTATTCAGGCGGGGTTCCTAAGGCGAGTACGTGTACGAATACCGTAGGTGGAGACTCGTCACCCCGCCCGCGATGCGGGAATAGATAAGAACTTCGAAATGGCGTGTAATCTAATTTTTTGGTATTTTTTTGGAGTGGTAGCTCGATTTTTTGGAGTTTATGTTATTAGAATTTGATGGAAAATTTCGAGCTGAAATCTTGATTTGTGTTATTTAAACTAGTTTTTTGACTGTATATATGGATTCAGCGCTATAAAAACTCTAGGGTGTTTTTATTGTGCAAGATTTACCTATTAATCTTGTGATTTCAATAAATTCTTGCCAAATTTTAAAAAAAATAAACCGAAAAAATCCACTTAAAAAATTCTAAAACATCACACTAAAATAACTCTTTTTTGAAATGTTTTAGTCAAAATTGGCTAAAATTATATTATCCAATTCCAATTTAAAATATTATAACTAAAATATCTAGTGGTCTTGTAGTATGTTTTGAATTTTGTGTTTCTGAATTTAGTCATATAATTCGGAATATTCCATTTGTGCAAAGTCAATATTCAAATTTATAATTTATACCAAATATTATATTTATATATATATATATATATACTCACAAAAACTAAAGCATAAAAAGATAGAGTACGGTCAATCCAAATGTATAACAGTTACACTACGCGACGTAGATCGGTGAGAATGAGAATTACGCGCTTTGAAATGGTCGAAGAATCTAGATGGTCAAATTTCGATGGCAACGGCCATTCTTGACATAATACATATTTAGAAGCGGTGAACGCTGACGCGGCAGTGGAGAAGAACAAATTACAACAAAGTACCAGATAACGGCAAACATGTTTAAGTTAATCCATCATTGCACTACTGAATCGGTCATTGCACTACTGAATCGGTCGGCGTCATAATTTTGAAATCGGCTATAAATATCATTATGCTAGAGTACGGTGGTGGATCAGTTGATATCTGCATTCTTACCTTGTGATTTGATACCCACATTTGAGGTGATCGCTGCTGTTTGTTTGTATTGGTCTAGCAACTGGATTCGGGTGCACCCATTTGGAAATCCAGAGGATTTCAAGCTTGGTTTGTTGCTCAGCGGTTTCCTTTGTCAGAGATCATGGCTGCCTCTGTTAAAAGGCTTGGGGGCGTCAATGGGATAACATTCTTAGAAAATAAGAGTGGAGAGAAGAAGAATTTGGGAGGCAGGAGGAATGTAACTGTGATGGCCTCTGTTGCTTTTCTTGGGATGAAAGAGCAGTATGAGACTCTGAGATTGAGCCCTGGGGCTTCTGAAAAAGATGTGAAGAGAGCCTATCGTCGCCTTGCGTTGCAGGTATGCAAGTACCCATTTGAAGCTATGTCTCTTACTTTCAAGATCAGATATTTTCAATAAATCTTCCATTTCTGAAGCAAATAGAAAAAGAGATACAGGTTTGAAATAGAAATTAAAAATGTCAGACTTCACACATTCTTGAGAATTTTTAAGAAAATTTGTCTGGCAATATCCCTGGTCATATAGAATGTCAGAAAACATTAATATTGCACTCATATGTTGATATAATCTGGTTACAGTATCATCCAGATGTTTGCAAAGGAGATGTGTGTGGGGTTCAATTTCACAAGATCAATCAGGCTTATGAGGTAAATTGCCTGCCTAAGAGTAATCTTTATCTATATGCATTTTCATTCTGTAATATGGGATTCTTATGCAGGCCCACGGTTTTCTGATTGTTGTTACTTTTGTGATAATGAGCAGACTTTAATGTCCAGTTTAGCAAAGGCAAAGCAACAAAGCTATTCTGGTGATTACTCTGTGGAGGGCGTGATGGGAATCAATAACGATTATTGGGACGAGTGGGAAGAATGGATGGGATGGGAAGGAGCTGGAACCCTTGATTATTCCTCTCATATAAACATTTATGCCTGATGAAATATTCATCATAGACTGTGTAGGTGTCTATTGGCCGGCCTTGCAAACAGTTATGGCCTCTCCATGACGGATCCCATGTTGACTGTTATGGGCTATCTATAAAGTTCTTGCTATTGGCAGAAAAACAACTGTCTTAGAAAGCCCATAAAGCTTCTTCATTCATCTCCTGGAAATACAATATGTTCTTCTACCTGTACAGTTGATTTTATTTATCTTTCGTTGGTTTCCACAACACAAAGGACTTACTGATCCAGATGAAGCAACATCTTTCTGAGTTGTCTCTGTTTTAGTGCGTCATTTGATTTGGTCATGGGTCCTGATTATTAGACTACCTGTACATATGTTCTGTTCATTTATACTCTCAACTACTTGTACATACCTGCGGGATATCTCTCTGGACCATGTGATTATTATGGGGATCAGCTCTTCATTAAAGAGCTCCTAACTATTCTTCCTGCAATTTGTAATGACATTCATTTAATGGAAACCATTATTTTGATTAAGAGATCTTCGATCATTGAGATGAAATGCTGCCGTTTCATTACATAATGCAAAATTTCTACATATTTGATCCTTGAGACATAATGAAGCCATTTCATTCCATAATGAATTTTTCTATTGTATATCATCTTGAACAAGGCATTATTCTTGGCTGTAACTATAGGCAATCCTTGCCTGTATTTGCAGGATTCAAATGTTGTTAAGTTTTAACATTAATGTTGATTTTATATGTTTCATCTGGGACTGAGATATATTCAATCAATTAGTTTTGAGTATTTGCTTTCTAGATTGTTACCGTGACAAATCTAGGGTAATCCCTGACAAATTATGCTTGGGGCTATAATTGTGGAGCCATCGAGTGCAGAATTGATGCGTAGATCCTGTAGCAAGAGAGATCTGAACTGTGCAACACTGGCAAAGTTAATGAGGGCGATTGAAGTAGGCAAAGTGTCCAGGTTACAGATGTAGCGGCGAAGAGTGGCCAACAATGGGGTGGCACTAAAACTACTTATGTGATAGATACGGAAGAAGAAACTTATCACAATTTCGAAAGTATTCATATTTGCCTTATAAAATGTAAATTCTTCTGATTCCTTTTTCAAGAAAACAGTGGGAAATTATAGATTGTGTTTCTTTGTTTACATTAATGATAAAAGATCTAGACGAAATTCACTGAAGGCTTGTTCTTTTTCAGGGTTTGAGTGAAGAATGTCGCTGTGTATGTATCCTACTTATGGAAAAGGGTATAAACAGTTTTGGGGCAGCAAAGATTGCTCCAGAGAAAATTCCAAGAAACTGAAATCATTTTAATTGAATTTGAAATTGTAGAAACCTTGAACCCCTTTCTTGGTTTGAAATCAAAGTTGAAGATGATTGGTGTGAGTAGAAGGAAAACGCGTGTATGGGAGTATGGGAGTGTAGAAGGAAAAATATCTGGAGACACAGATTATGTGAGGAAGCAAAACACAAAGATGGTCTAAAACTATTGTTAGAATTGGATATCAAAGAAACCTGTTAACCTATTGCGAACGAGTGATGCATAAGCAGTGTTATGTGGGGGCAATTGGTGTGTGACCAATGTTCTGTGTGAACTGGCGATCATTGGGAGTTGTTATCTGGAGACCTAGATTAGCGTATAACTGAAAATTTTGGTTGAGACTATTTCCATTTTTGGAAAGCCAAATTGTAAAATGCCCTTTAAAAGGAAGGATGTGTAGGGATTGCAGAAATTTCCAGAATCAAATTCTTGATTTAAATTTTTAAAAATTCACCTTATATGAAAGGTTTCTAATTTTTTTGAGAGTGCTCTTTCTTCTTTTTAAACCCCTTAAAGGTGGGGTGGGGATGTAAGATATATATTTTACTTGTAGAAATTCAGACAAGTAAATAAAACATTTAAAATATTTGCAATGTTTTGCCTCTTAAAATGCTTGAAATTGAAAGTTTGAACTTTATCTTGGACCGAGCATAGATTAGTAAGTGCTAAAAGCTTGCTTTGAGGGCCAGAGAAATACATATTGTTTTGAATGGCGGGTTTGCCAAAAATGGAATCTAAAACGATTATACTTGAGGACTTAAGTATGTAAAACAAAATGAGAGACAAAGTCTGAAAGGCCAAGCATGAAACATAAAACTAAGAATTTGGAGAACCAATTTGGTTGAGTCATTAGTTGAGATATTAATGGGATGCTCATGCTTCAATAACTAGAACTCCTCCATATTTTTTTGGAGGTCAGAGACAGAGGGTGAGGAGAAGCCGGCCTAGTTTTTCCAACTGATCCAAACAAAGGTCCATATGCTCAACTTTCTATCTAGAGAGAGTGTGAGCCACAAAGAACTTGATGTGGCAATATAATTCCAATGTCTTGAAAATTTTGTGTCACAGGTGTCCAAATTGAGGATAAATTATGTCATGTGTGTTAATGTTCTTTGCCAGGAGAAAAGCTCTCTTAGAATTTACTTTTGCCTCCAACAACTTGAGTTTCTTTTGGGATGCCAAATAAACAACTTATGAAAAGATTTAGCTATCTCCATGCCTTTTCAATTCTACACGAGTTTTACGAGTTGGAGATCAACCCCTATGGCCTAGGCAAAGAGCCATTAAGAAGAAGGAAAATAAATTGAAGACAGATAGATGATGGAGGAAGGGATGAACTAGTGTAAGGAGTAGATAGGGCTGAAGAGCAGGTAAGGAATTAACATTGAAATCCATATTCACTAGAGGAAATCAAGAACACTAGATAGCCCACATGCTCCATTGATAAATGTTGCCAGTTCTAAACATCAATGCCACAGGTACAAGGGCCATGATTCAAAGGACTTGATGTCATTGAAGTTGTAGGGTCGTTGTAGGTATATGCCTTTAGATGGCAGGAGGTGACACATGTATGTGGGTCGATGAATGCCATCTCATACTCCTGCACTTGAATTGTCTGCTCGTTGGAAATTTTTGAGAGGTTTTAACCTTAGGGTTGATTTAAAATATTTAATTGCAACAGTGAATCCTAATCACCATGCAGTTCAAGAGAAAAGATTGTACTTCAATGTCAAGAAGTCACAACTCAATTTTTCATGCATATAATAAATATGAAATAATTTTATTACAACAAAATTCATAGCACTGAACATGTCGCACTTATCTTCAAGATATATGTTAAAATCTCTTAACAGTGTAAGCCCTATGTTATGTTGAATCCACATGAACTACAAGTGTTGTAAGTTACCTAGTCAAAAAGACAAGAATACAAGTTGAAAATCAAATTTGACAATACACAACAATTAGGCAATCAAAACACTTCATTAATATATAATAGATGAAGTACATGCACATACTTAGCATATCACAAGTTGGTACAATATCAAGTTCTCCAAGTATAGCTATGGATACCTTGAAACCCTAGCCACCAACTCCTCCCAACTATGAATCACTTCTAACATGAGTTGGCCAATCCACCAAGAATTCTCAACAAGCTAGCATCATCTTTGGCAAGTCCTTCTTCGCCCAAGCAAAGTGCCTCCCTCTCTTCTTCTCGCACATAATAAGTAGCTCTAGGGCTTCTAAAAACCTAGTCTTCTTCTCCAACAAGAGCTACAAGAACAATTCTATCTTTATCCCTCTATGATTTATTAAAAAACATAGCATCTTTGCATTTTTATGGTGAAACCCTCACCTTAGAATATCCCTTGAACTCCCCAAGAACACTTGTGCAAAAAGAAAAAGGGAGATAATACAAAGAGGATATACAAGAGAGAGGAAATAGTGCACTCCACTCCTCACATCTCTAAAGCAAATGTGTGATGAATGAATGTATGAATGAACTCTCTCCTTTTTCTATTTATGCGGGGTAAGGGAGGTCAATAATATAAAGTGGTCTTCACCCATTATAAGCAAACTATCCATAAGATGATAGCCCCACATGTGATGCACGCCTCTAAGAGTGACACATGCCAATTTCCAAGGTGAAGACATCCAACTAGCAAGGATCCAAGGCACGAACCTTTAACAAGAAGGTATAATGCTCCACCTCCACAAGCCTCCAAAACTCCAACGCTCCTCCTAGGTCATGTGCTCTTCTAAGTCCACAACACCAACATGCCTTCAACCTAAGTTTCTTTAACTCAAGCACAAATTTCCATGCAAGAAACTAAGCATCCTTGTTCCATTTAAATGTCAACACCCTCCTCCAAGATACTCATTGCTCCACCTCCAAGTAAGTGACCTACTCTCCATGTGTGCATCATGAAGAATGACACAAGTTGTCTAGGTCTCCAATGTTTTGAGGAAAAGAATGACACATACGCATCCACACAAGGATTAGCAATCAACGAGCAAGCCATCTCACACATGTGTGTCCATCTCGGAACAACCAAGGATCATCCATACACTATGCACCCACATTACAAGTAGCAACCCAATCATGGTGCAAACACTTTTGGAGTAACCCAAAAAGCTAACATTCCCTCTTTACATGCAAATTCTTTTTACCAACACCAATCTTTTCCCTCCACATCTCAAACTTTCCTTTAACTAAAGGCTTTGTTGGAATCTTAGTAACTTTCAATTTTGTAGGAATATATTAAATGGATACAACACCCTTTAATGACCTATCTCTCCGGAAATGATGTATATATCAATGTGCTTGGAGTGGCCATGAAACACAGGATTCTCAAAGAGTTTTATACAAATCTAATTATCGCAGTACATATTTGTTAACTTTGATTTCATATCTCCAATCTCAAGCACCAATTTGCAATTTCATACTCCTCAAAACTCACTAAACATGTTACTATATACATGCAACTCCTACCTACTTCCTACCAAATCAGGATATAAACCCTTATCCCAAGCTTAAACAAAATTTGAATGTCCTTTTACAAGAATCGACACCTCCAACCCAATTCAAATCACAAAATCCATAGAGTAATAGTTTATCATCTCCTATCTATCTAATGCCATAATGAACTATGCCTCTCAGATACATAAATACATGCTTCACAACCACCCAATGTGTCTCCCATGGAGCAACCATATATTGACTTGGTGTGTTTACAACATAGAAAATATCCACCTTGATATTCACAAGATACATCAAGGATCCTCTCATATGCTTGTATAATGAACAATGAACCAAATCAACATCATCATAAAAAGTGAGCCTCAAATTATTTATATCATGGTTGTGGCCAAGGTTTTTCAATGTTGCATCTAGATTCTCTCCAAAAACTCTAATGTGTACTTCCCTTGCCCACAAAAACCTCTCCTAAACCATACCAAGCCTTCACCCCTAGAAAATAATCTGGTAGACCGATATCCTTCATTTCAAATTCACTTGACAACTTGTCCTTGCACCACATAATGACCTTCTGTGAACCATTAGTAATGATTAAGTCTTCTACATAAAGAAACTAAGACAACCAAATCAACATTATATACAAATAACAAAGTTTTGGATCAACAATAGTTTTGGTGAAAACCTAGTTCAATAGTAACTCACAAATCCTCAAGTACCAAGTTCATGGTAGTTTCTTCAACCCATAAAGGGATTTCTTCACCCTTCAAGCATGGGTGTCATGCCCATGCACCTCAAATCCTCTAGGCTAATTTCATGAGGGATTTACCTTGTTGATAAATATATTACCATGTTCAGTCATAAAGGGGGTTTCTAAACTGTGAAAAATAGAGTCAATATATTGTACATATTAGGGTATGGGGGAATTATAGATATTGAGGGGTATAAAACGGAGCATTCGATAAAAATAGGGGTTATTTTTATTATAAATATGTATGGGGGGCGGTCAACGAAATAATTTTGGAAGTTTTTTATCAATAGCTAGTGAGATCAGGGGTATTCTTTAATATCCCGTGAACAAGAGTGGTATGACACAAGTTGACTAAGTGGAGACCTTATGGCTAATTCACATATACTTCCTCTTCAATCACACTATTTAAAAAGGTGGTCTTCACATCCATCCAATATAAGTGCCATCCAAAACATGACGCTTAAGAAACAATGGGTACAAATAGAAGTATATTTTAGCAACTAGAACAAATGTCTCATCATAATCAACTCCCTCTCTCTGTGAGAACCAATTTGCCACAAGCCTTCCCTTGTATTTTCAATAATCCCATTTTCCACATGTTTGAATGTGTACAACCACTTGGATTCAATTATTGAATTCCCTTCTAGTCTTGGTACAATCTTCCAAACATCATTCTATAGGCTCCCACAATTCCTTCTTTTAATAGGCCTCCTTAAAGCTAGAAGTTTCATCTAACATTTCACTAGAATATACAAGTGTCATAGGATCAACAAGCAACTTATAGAGCCCGCCCTCTCACACCTCTAACTAAACTCCTTAGACTTGCTAGACTACAATCACTAATAGTGCATTATTGTCCTTCAAATGTAACTCTACTTGTTTTCTCTTCAATATAATAAATTGAAAGAATATTTTTCAAACCAAGAATAAATCATCATTCAACTCAAAGATATCATCTAATGACATCCGAAAGGAAATGGAACTTAACTCTCTCATATGATAAATGGCATCATCACACAACTCTACACTCATACCTCCTCTTGCCCATGAAGCCTATTTTAGAGTGTCCTATCACAAGTCATATGTCTTGATGCCCCAATGTCCCCATATCATCCAACACTTGACACACTATTGGAAGATAAGAAAACCATGGAGAAGGCAATCTCAAGATGGGATGATCCCTCAATCACTTATGCTAGAATTCTTATACTTGCTACAACCTATCTTGTGACTTGGCCTTCCCTTCTTTCAAAACTCACTAGCATAATGTCCCATCTAGGGATACCTAAATATTTCACCTTTCTCAAGTCCTTCCTAAAATTCAACCTTCCTTCTTACCCTTTTCTAACCTTTCTACTTCCTTGGATTTGTCTTCTCAATGAAGACCAGTTCTTTTACTTCTTCTTGTTCTGCTAAATAGGAATCCAACCAAATTTTTTCATGCACAAAGGTATCTCAAACCTTCCTAAAGGTAATGAATGTTTCACAAACATAGACACAATAGATAAAACACCTCTAAGAAGTAACAAGTCTATTCACAATAATGGATACCAAGTCCTTATCCTCCATTTCATCCCTATGGTAGCCCACTATATCTATGATCCTACCCAGATAATTCACCACTATATTTGTCTTGCTTAATTGAATGGTTGAAAGCTTGTTTTGCAAGAGAATGTATCAAGAAACCCAAGTTCTTTTAAATAAACCAAGCAAAGCATTAAACATCTTCTTACCAATTGTTGTGTCTACAATGTGAGGGATGACGCGACCCATCATTAAATAAAGAATGATTCAATTTGCCTTGAGCTCATGCTTGATCTTCTCCTTGTTACGAGCAACCAACTTCTTGAGGTTAATTGGTGCTACTATCTATTTTTCAATGCGCTCCCAGATCTTAGCTTCCTCCATATGCATGTGTCCCATGCACTACCTGCAACATAAGAAATTAGAATCACCATCCAACATGTCATACTCTCTAAATTTGGCAATCATCATCCTACAAATTGTGAAGCATACCTCAAAAAATGAATCAATGAAAATGAAGTAGATTAACCCTTCGAGGGTTTCAACACATCTCCCATGTGCCCTAAGATTTCACATACAATCGACCTATAATAGGTCCAGTACCACTCCCAAGTAGAACAAACTTGAAATATCCAACTCTCTCTTCACCAAGAGAGCAATCTTAATTGAAAAAGCTCCAATAATGTATAGAAATTTCTAGAATTAGAGTTCTAATGCAAATGTAGAAATTTTAGTTCTTACTCGAGGTTTCTCGAATCTAAATCCCTAGTGTTAGAGCTGATCTACAATATTTAATTGTGCTAGTGAGCAACAACAAATACTTCACTTCAATTCATTACAAATCACTAAGTGTACTTCAATAGCAACAAGTTATAACCCTTAAGACACATTTTTCATTCATATAACATATTTTAAATTACCTTAAGTATAGCAAAATTTATGGTGGTAAATTTGCTTCACAAATCTCTTAACAATTTTATCCCTATGTAATGTGAACAACAAGTGCTATAATCTACAAAATTGAGAAAAGAACACAAGTTGAAATTGTAATTTTACATTATTCAAATAAATTATATCTTTAAATGATAATTAGATTCAACGTCTTGGAAAACCAAACCAGTATAAATAGATTGGGAAACCAAACCAGTGTAAATAGATTGAGGGTATTGGGAAACCATATTAGATGCTAATTATACAATCCTAAAAACTGAAATATGTAATTTCAACAATTGTTTTAAATTTCCAACCAAATTTTTCATTTTTCAAAATATAGTTTTGAATATATAAATAAATTAAATACCAAAAATAACCCTTTTGCATTAAGATTATATAATTTGATCAATTAATATTTTTGTATTTAGGCTTTTGTGATCCATAATGAATTAAGTAAAGTCTTTTCGTAAAAATCTCAAAAGAGAAATTTTTAAGTGTAATTCATCATAAAAACAAAATTTTAATATTTATAATTTTATAAAAAAAAAATATTTCAAACTAAAATATAGATTAAACTAATCTAAAAATAAAATTAATAAATAAAAATAAAATTATTCAAACAATATTAACTAATAATACAAAGGAAATTTCTTAAATAAAAGTGATAGAGTAAAGTTACATTTTCAGAATTTGAAAACTAAATTATAATAACTTTTCTATTAAAAAAAAATATTCACGTTATTAACTTTTATTAAAATATAAAATATACTAAACATGGTCAAAACTAACTAAAATAAGTAATATTAAGTTTTATTAAAATATAAAATATACTAAACGTGGTCAAAACTAACTAAAATAAGTAACAATAACAGAGTTAAGTAAAGTTACATTTTCGGAATTTGAAAACTAAATTATAACTTTTTCCATTATTTAAAAAAATAATAATAATAATAAATAAACAAATTGTTCACGTTATTAACTTCTATTAAAATATCAAACATACTAAACGTGGTCAAAACTAACTAAAATAAATAACAAGAACAGAGTTAAGTAAAGTTACATTTTCAGAATTTGAAAACTAAATTATAATAACTTTTTCTATTATAAAATAAAAAATATTATTATTTACGACAACATCCATATTAAATATTTACTTATTAGCTTGCTCCTGTCTCTTAAACCGGTTCTGGAGTCTGAAATCTCCTTTGAATTAACCGTACCAACCGCGAATTGACTGTCAGTTGAAACCCGCTTTGGAGACTGATGTCTCCTTATAACAAAGAGTACCAACTGTAAGTTGCTACCAGGAAAATTAGATATGGCTCGTTCAATTCCCGCCCAAATGGCCAGCTCAGCCCTACAGCTGAACACACTGCTACGTGTCTACGAATTAGTATCCACATTCTTCAAATAGTCCATATTTGAGAAGAGGTGGAATGCTGACGCGGCAGTGGATAAGAACGAATTACAACGAAGTACCAGATAATGGCAAATCATGTTTAAGTCGATATCATTGCATGATTGAATCGGTCGGCGTCATAAGCTTGAATTCGATTATAAATATCCTTATTCTGGAGTATGGTGGTGGATAAGTTGATATCTGGATTCTTCCCTTGTGATTTGATACCCACACTTGAGGCAATCTCTGCTGTTTGTTTTGGTCGAGTAACTGGATTTGGGTGCACCCATTTGGGGATCCGGAGGATAAGATCAGTTTTACAATTGCACTTCAAGCTCTGTTTGTCTGTCAGCGGTTTCTTTTGTCAGAGATCATGGCTGCCTCTGTTAAAAGGCTTGGGGGCGTCAAGGGGATATCATTCTTAGAAAGAAAGAGTGGAGAGAAGAAGAATTTGGGAGGCAGGAGGAATGTAATTGTGATGGCCTCTGTTGCTTTTCCTGGGATAAAAGAGCAGTATGAGACTCTGAGATTGAGCCCTGGGGCTTCTGAGAAAGATGTGAAGAGAGCCTACCGTCGCCTTGCGTTGCAGGTATGGAAGTACCCATTTGAAACTATTTCCCTTACTTTCAACTTCAGATATTTCCAATAAGTCTTCCATTTCTGAAGCAAATAGAAAAAGGCATACAGGTTAGAAATAGAAATTAAAAAGGTAAAACTTCACACATTCTTGAAGTTTTTTAAGAAACTTTATGCCTGTCAATATTCCTGATCATGTACAATGTCAAAAAACATAAAATAATATTCCACTCATATGTTGATATAATCTGGTTACAGTATCATCCAGATGTTTGCAAAGGAGATAACTGTGGGGTTCAATTTCACAAGATCAATGAAGCTTATGAGGTAACTTGCATGCCTAAGAGTAATCTTTATCTATATGCATTTTCATTCTGTAACATGGGATTCTCATGCAGACCCAATGATTTTCTGTTACTTTTGTTATGATGAGCAGACTATAATGTCCAGTTTAGCAAGGGCAAAGCAGCAAAGCTATTCCGCGGAGTACTATGCGGAGGGCATGATGGGAATCAATAATGATTCTTGGGACGAGTGGGAAGAATGGATGGGATGGGAAGGAGCTGGAACCCTTGATTATTCCTCTCATATCAATATTTATGCCTGATGAAACCTTCATCTATACAGACTGTATAGGTATCTGTTGGGTGGCCTTGCAAATAGTTATGGCCTCTCCATGACCGATCCCATGTTGACTGTTATAGTCTATCTATGAAGTTCTTGCTATTGGCAGCAGAACACTTGTCTTAGAAAGCCCATAAAATTTCTTCATTCATCTCCTGGAAATACATAATGCTCTTTCACTTGTATAGTTGACTTTATTTCTCTGGCGTTGGCTCCCACAACACCAAGGACTCACTGATCCAGATGAAGCAACAACTTTTTTTAGATGTCTCTGTTTTAGTGAGTCATTTGATTTGCTCATTGGTCCTGATTATTAGACTACTTGTACATATGCTCTGTTCATTTAATCTCTCAACTATTTGTACATAGCTGTGGGACCTCTCTCTGGACCATTTGTTATTGTGGGGATCTGCTCTTTAATAAAGAGCTCCTAACTATTCTTCCTGTAATTTGTAATGACATTGATTTAATGGAAACCATTATTTTGAGGAAGAGATCTTTGATCATTAAGATGAAACACTGTTGTTTCATTACATAATGTAAATTTCTACATATTAGATCCTTGAGACAAAATGAATCCGTTTCATTCCATGATGTACTTTTCTATGGTAGATCATCCTCAACAAAGCATTATGCTTGGATGGAACTATTGCCAATCCCTGCCTTTATTTGCAGGATTCAAATGATGTTAAGTTTCAACATTAATCCTGAATTTATAGGTTTCATCTGGGACTGAAATACATTTATTCAATTAGTTCTGAGTCTTTTCTTTATAAATTGTTATTGTGACAAATCTAGGGTAACCCCTGACAGTTTATGCTTGGGGTTGTAATTGTGTAGCCATCGAGTGGAGCATTGATGCCTAGATCCTGTAACAAGAGAGATATGAACTATGCAACACATGCAAAGTTAATGAGGGTGATTGAAGTAGGCAATGTGTACAGGTTATAGATGTAGCGACGAAGAGTGGTCAACAATGGGATGGCTTTGAGGAATTTCAAAAGTATTCATATTAGCCTTTTAGATGAGATGTAAAACCTTTTGATTCATGTTTCAGGAAAACAGTTGGAATTCATAGATTGCATTTTCTTGTTTACATCAATGATAAAAGATATGGTTGTTGATTTAGTATTTATGTTGAATGCGTGCATTGTTAAGGTATTTATTGTGAAAAGGTCCTACAATATTAAGACACTTTTGTGAAAAGCTTATCAATTTGAATCCCATCGATGTGTTCTTAAAAAAAGCAAATGATGATAAAATATATGGTCAAAATTCATTGAAGGCATATTCATTTTTAGGGTTTTGAGTGAAAAATGTGGGTGTGTGTATCCCACTTATGGCAAAGGGTCAAAACAGATTTTTAGGGCAGCAAAGATTGCTCCAGAAGAAATTCCAAGAAATGGAAATCACTTGAATTTGAAATTGTAGAAACCTTGAATCTCACTCTTGGTTTGAAACTAAAGTTGAAGGTGATTGGAATGAGTAGAAGGAAAACTAGTGTCATGTTCCCAATTAATAATTTTGTTAAGGGAAATTCTCAATTTTGTAATTTTGGTGAATAATAAGTATTTTTGTCAGATGAACTTAGGAAAATGGGTTATGAGGGCTCAATATAATTTTTGGAGATAAAAGAAGGCTAAACTTAGGAGAAAAGAAAAATTAAAGTGAAGATAAGTTGTGGAGGTTACCAAAATGGAAATTGAACAATGGGAAGAATCAAACCATAGTATCAAAGCATAGTATAACAAAATCGACCCACGGTATGAGGAAGGGAAAGCAACAATAAAAGGAAGGCTAGAGTCTCATTTTGATCATTCTATTTGGCATTTCATTTCAGAATTTGAGAGTTTACTTGAGTTCCTTAGCTAAGTCAATCAATGCTGCTTAGCACAAGGAATTTTCAAGTGGAATTTAACCTTCAATTCGGAGAACTTTGAGTTTCTCCCTAATGAGGTAATTTGGGGAGTCCAATTCAAGATTTCCACAGAGCTTTATTGCAGGTATTCACTCAGTTTGCCACTCCTTGGGCATAGAGGGAGTTCAAGTTACTCATTGGAGGATCAACTATGGTGGGTTGGAGTTCCGGCTATTTTGCAGGTGTTGAGCAGTAGTGTTTTTCTGGGTATTGGAGTTGATTTTGGCTAGACGTTTGAGGAATAAATTTTAGTGGGATTTGGAGGAGTTTCCCTTTAGGGAAATTGTGCGTTCTTTAACAGTTCGATTTTTGGAGCTCACTGGTAGAGATGAAGGGCTACACCTTGATTTTGGCGTTTCAGTGACTGGTGGATTCAACCCAAGAATTTTCTAGGTTTTTCTGGGTTTTGTGAGAGGAGTTCATGGTTAAAATTTCAGAATTTTTCAGGCGATATTCAGGCTTGAAATCTTCATTCTTATAGCAGGGCGAATTGTTGGTTTAGTTGGGAATTTTGCACTATTTGACCATTTAAAGTCAACTGGAATTAGCTCAAAATATTTATGGGCTTTATTGTTTGGGGCGTGAGGAGCCTCTCTCTAATTTTTCAAAAAAAATGGAGCATTTTTTAAGGCTCATTTCACAGTTTTCCTCCAACAACAACAACAATGTTTGGGCAGAGCGTTTACATAAATTGAGTCATTTCAGTAGGAGATTTCACTTAGTTTCTCACCTGGGTATTGCATGCTTGCAATAGCAAGCTCATGCCATATCTATTCACTCCATCATTCAATTCCAACTTTAAAATCAATAAAATGGCTCAATTTTATCATTGTTATTCTATGGCTCTCTGATGTATTTCTATTTGTGTATTTCTATTTTTACCATGTGTTAACAACCAACAAAAGGAGTTCAGTTTCAATTGATAGTTGGGAGTCTAAACCCGTAACAAAACACAAGACTTTAGACGAAGTCCTACTTGAAACAATAAAACAAAGTAGCCTTCTCGAACTGTAAACTCTGAGTTTTGCCTTACCTAGTCATCAACATAGGTCCAATTCATATGGGTGCATCTAGCCAACAATGACATCAATAGGCTAACTCAAGCCAAAATATGGTGTGAAATGCATCATAGGTCCCAACAAATCCATGAACAAGAGCTATCCCATTTTGAAATTTCTGATAGCTTGAATTTTCTTCCAAAATCAATCAATGTCTATTATTATTAATTCTAAAAAGAATTAATATTAATATTTATGTTAAACATACATACCTTTAAAAAGACATGTAACAAGATTTTAAAATCACCACCATCCACCTAATAATTTTTGATAATTAAATTAAAAATTTTAAAGTCCTATTCCAAAATAAACATGCATAACAACATTATTGATAATTAAATTAAAATTTTAAAATTCCTATTCCAAAATAGACATGTCTAACATCATAAAAAAATTAAAAGCCACATTTCAAAAGACACAAGTCAATCCACATAATTAAAATTTACACAACCCAAATTCTTTATATTCATTGTTTAGGATTTTCATTTTTTTCTCCCTCCAATTTAACTCTTTTTTTTTACCAAATTGGCGTATGAGACCCCTTGTTTGTAGGGCAAGGGACACACCTCCATGATTTCACTATTATGTCTATGAAGACATACATACTCTACCCCCTTTGGTTTTGAACATGCGACCTTAGGAGGAAACACATGCTCTTAACCATTAAGCCCACTCAAGTTGTATATAATGCCTTAGATGTGTTCTTACTCTCTTGATTCCTTAGATTGTTGAGAGTAAGAACACATGCTAAAAAAATATGAAAATAAACCAGTATTGTTACTCTTGATTCCTTAGATTGTTCAGCCTCGTCAATAAAATCAATCAATCCAATAAAATAAACCTAATTAATATTTACAACAAGATCCCTATTAATTTTTTTTATTTTTTTAAACATCGTTTAAGAAATCTAAATTCCTTTACTTAATATCTTGCTCCTCTCTCTGAAACCAGTTTTGGAGTCTGAAACCTCCTTTTAACTAAGAGTTCCAACCGCGAATCGACTGTCAGTTGAAATCCGCTTTGGAGTCTCAAATCTCCTTGTAACGAAGAGCACCAACTGCGAACGAACAATAAGTTGCTACCACGAAAATTAGATAGGACTAGTTTGATTTCAGTCCAAATTGCCAGCTCAGCCCTACAGCTGAATACACTGCTACGTGTCAAGTATCCACCGCTGAGCACATAACCAGGCGGGGCAAGAGCTAACGAGTCTGCCATAGGGCATAAAATGCCCGCTTAGCTTGCAGCTCAATAGCCCAATAACACACGCGCGGGGTGACTAGATAAATAAAAAATAATGGCGGTGTGTTATCGCACTATCGAGCTTGCAGCTAAGCGGCCATTTAATGCCTTATGGCAGGCTCGTTAGCTCTTGCCTCCAGGGAGGGTCCCTAAGGTGAGTACGTGTACGAATACCATAGGTGGAGACTCGTCACCCTGCCCGAGCTTGCAGCTAAGCGGCCATTTAATGCCCTACGGCAGGCTCGTTAGCTCTTGCCTCCAGGGAGGGTCCGTAAGGCGAGTACGTGTACGAATACCATAGGTGGAGACTCGTCACCCTGCCCGCGATGCAGGAACGGATAAGAACTTCAAAATGGCGTGTAATCTAATTTTTTGGTATTTTTTTGGAGTGGTAGTGCGATTTTTTGGAGTTTACATTATAAGAATTTGATGGAAAATTTTGAGCTGAAATCTTGATTTGTGTTATTTAAACTAGTTTTTTAACTATATATATGGATTCAGGGCTATAAAAACTCTAGGGTATTTTTATTGTGCAAGATTTACCTATTAATCTTGCGATTTCAATAAATTCTCGCCTGATTTTAGAAAAAATAAGCCAAAAAAATCCACCAAAAAAATTCTAAAACATCACACTAAAATAACTCTTTTTTGAAATGTTTTAGTTAAAATTTGCTAAAATTATATTATCCAATTCCAATTTAAAATATTATAATTAAAATATCTAGTGGTCTTGTCGTATGTTTTGAATTTTGTGTTTCTGAATTTAGTCATATAATTCGGAATATTCCATTTATGCAAAGTCAATATTCAAATTTATAATTTATACCAAATATTATATTTATATTTATATTTATATATATATACGCACAAAACTAAAGCATAAAAAGATAGAGTACGGTCAATCCAAATGTATAACAGTTACATTACGCGACGTAGATCGGTGAGAATGAGAATTACGCGCTTTGAAATGGTCGAGAATCTAGATGGTCAAATTTCGTTGGCAACGGCCATTCTTGAGATAATACATATTTAGAAACGGTGAACGCTGACGCGGCAGTGGAGAAGAACAAATTACAACGAAGTACCAGATAACGGCAAACGTGTTTAAGTTAATCCATCATTGCACTACTGAATCAGTCGGCGTCATAATTTTGAAATCGGCTATAAATATCATTATGCTAGAGTACGGTGGTGGATCAGTTGATATCTGCATTCTTACCTTGTGATTTGATACCCACATTTGAGGTGATCGCTGCTGTTTGTTTGTATTGGTCTAGTAACTGGATTCGGGTGCACCAGAGGATTTCAAGCTTGGTTTGTTGTTCAGCGGTTTCCTTTGTCAGAAATCATGGCTGCCTCTGTTAAAAGGCTTGGGGGCGTCAATGGGATAACATTCTTAGAAAATAAGAGTGGAGAGAAGAAGAATTTGGGAGGCAGGAGGAATGTAACTGTGATGGCCGCTGTTGCTTTTCCTGGGATGAAAGAGCAGTATGAGACTCTGAGATTGAGCCCTGGGGCTTCTGAAAAAGATGTGAAGAGAGCCTACCGTTGCCTTGCGTTGCAGGTATGCAAGTACCCATTTGAAGCTATGTCTCTTACTTTCAAGATCAAATATTTTCAATAAATCTTCCATTTCTGAAGCAAATAGAAAAAGAGATACAGGTTTGAAATAGAAATTAAAAATGTCAGACTTCACACATTCTTGAGAATTTTTAAGAAAATTTGTCCGGCAATATCCCTGGTCATATAGAATGTCAGAAAACATTAATATTGCACTCATATGTTGATATAATCTGGTTACAGTATCATCCGGATGTTTGCAAAGGAGATGTGCGTGGGGTTCAATTTCACAAGATCAATCAGGCTTATGAGGTAAATTGCCTGCCTAAGAGTAATCTTTATCTATATGCATTTTCATTCTGTAATATGGGATTCTTATGCAGGCCCACGGTTTTCTGATTGTTGTTACTTTTGTGATAATGAGCAGACTTTAATGTCCAGTTTAGCAAAGGCAAAGCAGCAAAGCTATTCTGGTGATTACTCTGTGGAGGGCATGATGGGAATCAATAACGATTATTGGGACGAGTGGGAAGAATGGATGGGATGGGAAGGAGCCGGAACCCTTGATTATTCCTCTCATATTAACATTTATACCTGATGAAATTTCATCATAGACTGTGTAGGTGTCTATTGCCCGGCCTTGCAAACAGTTATGGCCTCTCCATTACCGATCCCATGTTGACTGTTATGGGCTATCTATAAAGTTCCTGTTATTGGCAGAAAAACAACTGTTTTAGAAAGCCCATAAAGCTTCTTCATTCATCTCCTGGAAATACAATATGTTCTTCTACCTGTATAGTTGATTTTATTTATCTTCCGTTGGTTTCCACAACACAAAGGACTTACTGATCCAGATGAAGCAACATCTTTCTGAGTTGTCTCTGTTTTAGTGAGTCATTTGATTTGGTCATGGGTCCTGATTATTAGACTACCTGTACATATGTTCTGTTCATTTATACTCTCAACTACTTGTACATACCTGCGGGATATCTCTCTGGACCATGTGATTATTATGGGGATGGACCATGTGATTATTATGGGGGATCTGCTTTTCATTAAAGAGCTCCTAACTATTCTTCCTGCAATTTGTAATGACATTCATTTAATGGAAACCATTATTTTGATTAAGAGATTTTTGATCATTGAGATGAAATGCTGCCGTTTCATTACATAATGCAAAATTTCTACATATTTGATCCTTGAGACATAATGAAGCCGTTTCATTCCATATTGAATTTTTCTATTGTATATCATCCTGAACAAGGCATTATTCTTGGCTGTAACTATAGGAAATCCCTGCCTGTATTTGCAGGATTCAAATGTTGTTAAGTTTTAACATTAATGTTGATTTTATATGTTTCATCTGGCACTGAGATATATTCAATCAATTAGTTTTGAGTATTTGCTTTCTAGATTGTTACCGTGACAAATCTAGGGTAATCCCTGACAAATTATGCTTGGGGCTATAGATGCGTAGATCCTGTAGCAAGAGAGATCTGAACTGTGCAACACTGGCAAAGTTAATGAGGGCGATTGAAGTAGGCAAAGTGTCCAGGTTACAGATGTAGCGGCGAAGAGTGGCCAACAATGGGGTGGCACTAAAACTACTTATGTGATAGATACGGAAGAAGAAACTCATCACAATTTCGAAAGTATTCATATTTGCCTTATAAAATGTAAATTCTTCTGATTCCTTTTTCAAGAAAACAGTGGAAATTTATAGATTGTGTTTCTTTGTTTACATTAATGATAAAAGATCCAGACGAAATTCACTGAAGGCTTGTTCCTTTTCAGGGTTTGAGTGAAAAATGTCGCTGCGTATGTATCCTACTTATGGAAAAGGGTATAAACAGTTTTGGGGCAGCAAAGATTGCTCCAGAGAAAATTCCAAGAAACTGAAATCATTTTAATTGAATTTGAAATTGTAGAAACCTTGAACCCCTTTCTTGGTTTGAAATCAAAGTTGAAGACGATTGGTGTGAGTAGAAGGAAAACGAGTGTATGGCAATATGGGAGTGTAGAAGGAAAAATATCTGGAGACACAGATTATCTGAGGAAGCAAAACACAAAGATGGTCTAAAACTATTGTTAGAATTGGATATTAAAGAAACCTGTTAATCTATTGCGAATGAGTGATGCATAAGCAGTGTTATGTGGGGGCAATTGGTGTGTGACCAATGTTCTGTGTGAACTGGCGATCATTGGTAGTTGTTATCTGGAGACACAGATTAGCGTATAACTGAAAATTTTGGTTGAGACTATTTCCATTTTTGGAAAGCCAAATTGTAAAATACCCTTTAAAGGAAGGATGTGTAGGGATTGCAGAAATTTCCAGAATCAAATTCTTGATGTAAATTTTTAAAAATTCACCTTATATTAAAGGTTTCTAATTTTTTTGAGAGCGCTCTTTCTTCTTTTTAAATCCCTTAAAGGTGGGGTGGGGATGTAAGATATATATTTTATTTGTAGAAATTCAGACAAGTAAATAGAACATTTAAAATATTTGCACTGTTTTGCCTCTTAAAATGTTTGAAAATGAAAGTTTGAACTGTATCTTGGACAGAGCATAGATTAATAAGTGCTAAAAGCTTGCTTTGAGGGCCAGAGAAATGCATATTGTTTTGAATGGTGGGTTTGCCAAAATGGAATCTAAAACCACTATATTTGAGGACTTAAGTATGTAAAACAAAATGAGAGACAGAGTCTGAAAGGCCAAGCATGAAACATAAAACTAAGAATTTGGAGAACCAATTTGGTTGAGTCATTAGTTGAGATATTAATGGGATGCTCTTGCTTCATTAACTATAACTTCTTCATATTTTTTTTGCAAGTCAGGGACAGAGGGTGAGGAGAAGCGGACCTTGCTTTTCCAACTGATCCAAACAAAGGTCCATATGCTCAACTTTCTATCTAGAGTAAGTGTGAGCCACAAAGAACTTGATGTGGCAATATAATTCCAATGTCTTGAAAATTTTGTGTCACAGGTGCCCAAATTAAGGATAAATTATGTCATGTGTGCTAATGTTCTTTGCCTGGAGAGAAGCTCTCTTAGAATTTACTTTTGCCTCCAACAACTTGAGTTTCTTTTGGGATGCCAAAGAAACAACTTATGAAAAGATTTAGCTATCTCCATGGCTTTTCAATTCTACACGAGTTGTACGAGTTGGAGATCAACCCCTATGGCCTAGGCAAAGAGCCATTAAGAAGAAGGAAAATAAACTAAAGACAGATAGATGATGGAGGAAGGGATGAACTAGTGTAAGGAGTAGATAGGGTTGAAGAGCACGTAAGGAATTAACATTGAAATCCATATTCACTAGAGGAAATCAAGAACACTAGATAGCCCACATGCTCCATTGATAAATGTTGCCAGTTCTAAACATCAATGCCACAGGTACAAGGGCCATGATTCAAAGGACTTGATGTCATTGAAGTTGTAGGGTCGTTGTATGTATATACCTTTAGATGGCAGGAGGTGACACATGTATGTGGGTCGATGAATGCCATCTGATACTCCTGCACTTGAATTGTCTGCTCATTGGAAATTTTTGAGAGGTTTTAACCTTAGGGTTGATTTAAAATATTTAATTGCAATAGTGAATCCTAATCACCATGCAGTTTAAGAGAAAAGATTGTACTTCGATGTCAAGAAGTCACAACTCAATTTTTCCTGCATATAATAGATATGAAATAATTTTATTACAACAAAGTTCATAGCATTGAACATGTCGCACTTATCTTCAAGATATATGTTAAAATCTCTTAACAGTTTAAGCCCTATGTTATGTTGAATCCACATGAACTACAAGTGTTGTAAGTTACCTAGTAAAAAAGACAATAGTACAAGTTGAAAATCAAATTTGACAGTACACAACAATTAGGTAATCAAAATACTTCATTAATATATAATAGATGAAGTACATGCACATATTTAGCATATCACAAGTTGGTACAATATCAAACAAAGGTCCATATGCTCAACTTTCTATCTAGAGAGTGTGAGCCACAAAGAACTTGATGTGGCAATATAATTCCAATGTCTTGAAAATTTTGTGTCATAGATGCCCAAATTGAGGATAAATTATGTCATGTGTGCTAATGTTCTTTGCCTGGAGAGAAGCTCTCTTAGAATTTACTTTTGCCTCCAACAACTTGAGTTTCTTTTGGGATGCCAAAGAAATAACTTGATTAAAAGATTTAGCTATCTCCATGGCTTTTCAATTCTACACGAGTTGGAGATCAACCCCTATGGCCTAGGCAAAGAGCCGTTAAGAAGAAGGAAAATAAATTGAATACAAATAGATAATGGAGGAAGGGATGAACTAGTGTAAGGAGCAGATTGGGTTGAAGAGCAGGTAAGGAATTAACATTGAAATCCATATTCACTAGAGGAAATCAAGAACACTAGATATCCCACATGCTCCATTGATAAATGTTGCCAGCTCTAAACATCAATGCCACAGGTACAAGGGTCATGATTCAAAGGACTTGATGTCATTGAAGTTGTAGGGTCGTTGTAGGTATATGGCTTTAGATGGCAGGAGGTGACACATGTATGTGGGTCGATGAATGCCATCTCATACTCTTGCACTTGAATTGTATGCTCGTTGGAAATTTTTTAGAGGTTTTAACCTTAGGGTTGATTTAAAATATTTAATTGCAATAGCGAATCGTAATCACCATGCAGTTCAAGAGAAAAGATTGTACTTCAATGTCAAGAAGTCACAACTCAATTTTTCATGCATATAATAGATATGAAATAATTTTAGTACAACAAAGTTCATAGCATTGAACATGTCGCACTTATCTTCAAGATATATGTTAAAATCTCTTAACAGTTTAAGCCCTATGTTATGTTGAATCCACATGAACTACATGTGTTGTAAGTTACCTAGTAAAAAAGACAACAATACAAGTTGAAAATCAAATTTGACAGTACACAACAATTAGGCAATCAAAACACTTCATTAATATATAATAGATGAAGTACATGCACATACTTAGCATATCACAAGTTGGTACAATATCAAGTTCTCCAAGTATAGCCATGGATACCTTGAAACCCTAGCCACCAACTCCTCCCAACTATGAATCACTTCTAAAATGAGTTGGCCAATCCACCAGGAATGCTCAACAGGCAAGTCCTTCTTCGCCCAAGCAAAATGCCTCCCTCTCTTCTTCTCACACATAATAAGTAGCTCTAGGGCTTCTAAAAACCTAGTCTTCTTCTTCAACAAGAGCTACAAGAACAATTCTATCTTTATCCCTCTATGATTTATTAAAAACCATAGCATCTTTGCATTTTTATGGTGAAACCCTCACCTTAGAATATCCCTTGAACTCTCCAAGAACTCTTGTGCAAAAAGAAAAAGGGAGATAATACAAAGAGGATACACAAGAGAGAGGAAATAGTGCACTCCACTCCTCACATCTCTAAAGCAAATGTGTGATGAATTTATGTATGAATGAACTCTTTCCTTTTCCTATTTATGCAGGGTAAGGGAGGTCAATAATATAAAGTGGTCTTAACCCACTATAAGCAAACTATGCACAAGATGATAGCCCCACATGTGATGCACACCTCTAAGAGTGACACATGCCAATTTCCAAGGTGAAGACATCCAACTAGCAAGGATCCAAGGCACAAATCTTTAACAAGAAGGTATAATGCTCCACCTCCACAAGCCTCCAAAACTCCAATGCTCCTCCTAGGTCATGTGCTCCTCTGAGTCCACAACACCAACATGCCTTCAACCTAAGTTTCCTCAACTCAAGCACAAATCTCCGTGCAAGAAACTAAGCATCCTTGTTCCATTTAAATGTCAACACCCTCCTCCAAGATACTCATTGCTCCACCTCCAAGTAAGTGACCTGCTCTCCATGCGTGCATCATGAAGAATGACATGAGTTGTCTAGGTCTCCAATGTTTTGAGGAAAAGAATGACACATACGCATCCAACACAAGGATTAGCAATCAATGAGCAAGCCATCTCACACATGTGTGTCCATCTCGAAACAACCAAGGATCATCCATACACTATGCGCCCCACATTACAGGTAGCAACCCCAAGCATGGTGCAAACACTTTTGGAGTAACCCCAAAAGCTAACATTCCCTCTTTACATGCAAATTCTTTTTACCAACACCAATCTTTTCCCTCGACATCTCAAACTTTCCTTTCGCTAAAGGCTTTGTTGGAATCTTAGTAACTTGCAACTTTGTAGGAATATAATAAATGGATACAACGCTCTTTTATGACCTATCTCTCCGGAAATGATGTATATATCAATGTGCTTGGAGTGGTCATGAAACACAGGATTCTCAAATTGATACAAATCTAATTATCACAGTACATATTTGTTAACTTTGATTTCATATCTCCAATCTCAAACACCAATTTGCAATTTCATACAACCTCAAAACTCACTAAACATTTTACTATATACATGCAACTCCTGCCTACTTCCTACCAAATTAGGATATAAACCCTTATCACAAGCTCAAACAAAATTTGAATGTCCTTTTCAAGAATCGACACCTTCAACCCAATTCAAATTACAAAATCCATAGAGTAATAGTTTATCATCTCCTAGTACAGTGATTGCGGTATTCACTTAGTTTGTCACTCCTTGGGCATAGAGGGAGTTCGAGTTACTCATTGGAGGATCAACTACGGTGGGTTGGAGTTCCGGCTATTTTGCAGGCATTGAGCAGTAGTGTTCTTCCGGGTATTGGAGTTGATTTTGGCTAGACGTTTGAGGAATAAATTTTAGTGGGATTTGGAGGAGTTTCCCTCTAGGGAAATTGTGCATTCTTGCAAAAGTTCGATTTTTGTAGCTCACTGGTAGACATGAAGGGCTACACGTTGATTTTGGGGTTTCAGTGACTAGTGGATTCAAACCAATAATTTTCTAGGTTTTTCAGGGTTTTGTGAGAGGAGTTCGTGGTTAAATTTTCAGAATTTTTCAGGGGATATTCAGGCCTAAAATCTTCATTCTTATAGCAGGGCGAATTGTTGGTTTAGTTGGGATTTTCGCACTATTTGAGCATTTAGAGTCAGCTGGAATTAGCTCAAAATATTTATGGGTTTTATTGTTTGGGGTGTGAGGAGCCTCTCTAATTTTTCAAAAATTTTGGAGCATTTTTTAGGGCTCATTTCACAGTTTTCCTCCAGCAACAACAACAACAACAATTTCTGGGCAGTGCGTTCAGATAAATTGAGTCATTTCAATAAGAGATTTCACTTAGTTTCTCACCTGGGTATTGCATGCTTGCAATAGCAAGCTCATGCCATATCTATTCACCCCATCGTATTCAGTTCTAGCTTTAAAATCAATAAAATGGCTTAGTTTTATCGTTGTTATTCTATGGCTCTCTGACCTATTTCTATTTGTGTAAATACATGCCTACAGGTGTGAAAATTCTTAGCTACAGTTTAGTGCATGTTTTGATATTTATTGTATTTTCTAGTTTGGAACATTACAGTGGTATCAGAGCATTTTCTTGGAAAACTATTGGGTTTGAAGAACATCTTATAACGAGGGAAAAATGCTTCCAAATCAAGAAGAACACATTGCACAAAAATTTGAAAATTGTGGCAAGATTTTTGCAAAGATGATAGATCACATGGAAGCATGGGTGTCATCAACGGCAACATATTAAAAAAATGAATAGAAGATCCAAAGATGAAAAGGTAGCTAAGGACCAGGAAGTAAGGATTGAAAGTTAATACCATGACCAAACCTTCCAAGATGAATTGGAAAAAGTCACACCCGTTGAAAATGAAGCTATCACAAACTCACCCCAACAGGTTGGAACAAGAGTTTGGGATGAAGGAGAGTCAGAAATTGCTACAAAATGATTGTCATCACTTGGTGAGATTGTTTAGTTAGATGATGAATACGAAGAAACTAATGCAACCATGATAGTTGATGATTCCCAAGAGGTGTGCAAAGATGATAACACATAGGTTGTCGACAGTGTAAACTCAGTCCCATCAGTTGATGAAGTAAATGTTGCTCACAAGCCTACTCATGCCTATAAATTGGAAGACCAATTGAAGATGAACGCGGATAGGATTAAGGCAACCAAAAGGCATTATGATGATACACTGGTATTAGTGAAAGATTATTGTTGGAGAAGTGCAGTGGCACATGACAGTCTAGGGGGAGAGCCTTCACTTGCAGATTTTCTGACCCTCAAAAAGGCATTGGTAGAGATGAAATCTATCTATCTACACCTCCTTTCAGACAGATATCACCTACTCATGTTTGTTATGTGGAAATTTCTAAATTTAACAAACCATAAATCCTACTGCAGTAAATTGATTTGCATTACCTACTTGTGTTCTTCATTTTAACAAGTTATTTTCAGATATATTCAGAAAATATTAATGCAAATACACTGCAGCCTACACCACTATACAGATCAAGTACTGAAAAATAAATGAGACAACCACACAAAGGACACACTTATTTTTGGACTAAACATCCCCAGAAAACCCCACTGTGGGAAAACCGGTGCAACAAATATGAGGGTTTTATTATTAAGTAGATTTTTGAATACAACTAGGGTGCCAAATTTGGCTCACCCAACAGAGAATAAACCCAGCAGAAGTACCTCTATCTATTTTGGCGGATCCAACAACTAAATGAACAAATCCCACAGGTGACTGTGTTGTCCCCATTGTTGTACAGCGATGGTTGCTCCCACCTCCTCTAGGAGTTGCATAACCTCCTCTAGGAGTTGCGTCACCCTCCCAGTGAGCCTTCCTGACTCAAAAATCGACATGTTAAATTAATCCCTGATCTGCTTCACAGAAACCCCAATGTTGCCTCTATGTGATTGCGTCAGCCCTCCATCCTCTGTGTCACCCTTCTGGAGTTGCGTTGTCTCTCCCTGGTGTTGCACTGCCTCTCTGCTATGTATTCTCGACTCTGGATGAAAGTCTTGTTGTCAAACTGCCCCTCTTTGCACTAGAAGCTTACTCTGAAATGCTCAACAAACCACGCCCTAGAATTTCGATCTAGCTCAAGTGTTGCTCTCTCTGTGTGTGTTCTCCAATTGACCCCAAGCCTTCCTTTATACTTTTCAATTTGAGAAATCAACGGTCGTGATCTAATCTCTAATCAACGGCTAAGATTAAATGAGATTTGATCCTCATCTCTTAGAAGCTTCTCACCTATATTTTCATTAATACCCATTAATATTTTAATTTTCCTAAGTTTAGACTAAGAAACCCCATTATATTAATTATTTTAATAAAATACAATCCAGGTGTAATTTCACCAAACGATTTCTAGGTCTTGGAGACTCATGTGTTCTAGCCCCTCCACAAAATTTCGAAGCTAGAGCACATCCGATGCTACCCAAAAAACAACACCCCCTCTTAGAGAGGAATGTGCTCTAGCAATACTTCCTAGCAAAAATATCAAACTGATCCACAACATCGATCCTTTGCGCTGTTGATGCTCGGTCTGTTGCCCTTCATCCACTACATCGCTGCAATGTTTACTATTGTCACTGTCACTGTTGCATCTGTACTACAGCTCCCTCTCAATATGTTGCATCATACTGCCCATAACACTGCCACTGCTAACTGGTGCACTGCAACTCAGTGGTTAAGAAGTAAGAAACTGAAAAGCCACCCAAAAAGTTGACATGCTAGTCAGTTTGGATGCCCCTTGATGCTGAAGCTACATCCGCTGCTAATCTGTGTTGACCCTCTAATGTTATTGTGTTGTTGTTGTATTTGCTCTGTGCCTCCCACACTGCTGCAACACTCCACTGCGCTGCTTCAGACTTTGGCACTCTAGCTATGCCACTGTTACTCCATCATCCCTCGCACCAACTGACTCCCGTCATTCTGCTACTGTCATTAAGGGTTCCCGTAATCGTATGTGATCCAAGAGTTTGGGCGCCTCAAGGATCCTGCCCCATCTGTAGCTCTTTCGAACTACAGCTCTAAATCTCGCCACCTCCCTCCTAGAGATGTTGCTGCCATCTCTGCCAAATGTCGAATGACGATCTGGTTCTCTTCTCCCTCTTTCACTGCTGCCCCAACAAAACTCGCATTTGGATTTCTTTGGTGCTAGAAATCCTCTAAGGAACAAGCTCCCTCTGAATTTTGATTTCCTTCATGGAAATCCTTCTACCAACCACTGTCGAACCACCCCTCTCTGATCTCTCTTTGCTACTGCTCAGCACTGGATCTAGATTTCTTGGCAAGAAATCTTCTGAGGAACTGATTCCCTCTACTTTTCTCTTGCCCCACTAGGTATTGTTCTGCACCAACAGAATTAACACCCCACCAGCAACTCCAGATAAAATCTGCACCTCTAGCCAGGACAACCGGAAAAATGAGACTCGACAGTCTTCGCGCTGGCCCAGTAACCACTGCGCTGCCCTCTGCAGTAACAGCGTCACCCAATTAGGTTGACGCAGGCTCTGTGTGAGCCTCTCTTGGTGACTGCGTCACTCTTCCTCTGCTCTCTTGGTCTGAAACTACGTTGTCTCTTGAGACATCTGTCTTCACGCACAGATTTTCCTCCATCCTTTCATTGATGGCTTCAGTCCTCCTTGATCTACAATTTCTCTGATACATGTGGAAATTTCTTAATCTAACAAACCAGAAATCCTACTGCAGTAAACTGATTTGCATTACCTACTTGTGTTCTTCATTTTAACAAGTTATTTTCAAAGATATTAAGAAAATAATAATGAAAATACACAGCAGTCTACACCACTATACAGATCAAGTACTGAAAAATAAATGAGACAACCACACAAAGGACACGCTTATTTTTGGAGTAAACGTCCCCGGAAAAACCCAGTGTGGGAAAACGATGCAGCAGATATGAGGGTTTTATTATTAAGCAGATTTTTTAATACAACTAGGGTGCCAAATTTGGCTCACCCAACAGAGAATAAACCCGACAGAAGTACCTCTATCCAGAGACAGATATTTTGGCAGATCCAACAATTGGATGAACAAACCCCACAGGTGATTGTGTTATCCCCAGTGCTATGCAGCGATGGCTGCTCCCAGCTTTGCACTGGGACTACGTCACCTCCTCTAGGAGCTGCGTCACCCTCCCAGTGAGCCTTCCCGACTCAGAAATCAACCTGCTGAATTGATGCCTGGTCTGCCTCACAGAAACCGCAACACTGCCTCTATGTGACTGCATCATCCCTCCAGCCTCTATGTCACCCTCCTGGAGTTGTGTTGTCTCTCCCTAGTGTTGCACTACCTCTCTGCTATGTATTATCGG
Source organism: Pinus tabuliformis (assembly GCA_031772625.1). NCBI lineage: Eukaryota > Viridiplantae > Streptophyta > Pinopsida > Pinales > Pinaceae > Pinus > Pinus tabuliformis. The sequence goes on along the minus strand of CM062818.1, from coordinate 1,433,867,010 downwards.
CCTTGGATCTCACTGCCGTGCTACCCCTCTCTGCACTAGAAGCTTACTCCGAAATTATCAGCAAACCACACCCCAGAATTTTGATCTAGCTGAAGTGTTTCTCTCTCTCTTTATGTTCTCCAACTGACCCCAAGCCTTCCTTTATACTTTTCATGTTGAGAAATCAACGGTCGTGATCTAATCTCTAATCAATGGCTAAGATTAAATTAGACTTGATCCTCGTCTCTTAGAAGCTTCTCACCCATATTTTCATTAATACCCATTAATATATAGTAAATCATGGTAATGATTGTTCCTTTTCTTGGAATATATAGTAATATCATCCAAGTAAATAACAACAGTTTTATTGATCAGACCTCTGAAGGAAATGTCCATAGCTCGTTGGAAGGTTGCTCCTGCATTTATTAATCCAAAAGGCATTTTTTGATATGCATAAGTTCCCCATTTAGTCTTGAAAGTAATCTTTAATCTATCATCTAGATGAACAAGGATTTGGTTATACCCTGAGAATCCGTCTAGAAAAGACATGAGTTCAGAACCTGCTACCGACTGCAAGATTTGTTCCATGGGTGGAAGTGGAAAGTTGTCTTTCTCACGGGCTTTATTTAAATTTCAAAATTCAATGCAAATGCGAATATCACCATTCTTTTTCTTGACATGTACCAAATTTGAAACCCACTTAGAGTTCCTAGCTGGAAAAATGATTTTGGCCTTGAGGAGTTTCTTTAATTCGCTCTTGATTTGACTTTTAAGATCAAGATGAATTTTCCTTTGCTTTTGCTGAACATGCTTAACATCAGGTACCATTGGGATAGTATGTTGAATGATAGAGGAATTGTAAGTTTTCAAATCATCATAATTCCAAGCGAAAACATTTTTGTATTTCTTTAACAGATGAATAAAGGCCAATCTCTCATCTGATGAAAGTCCTAGGCCTAAATTAATGTTTTGAGGTTTCAGATCAGATCCAAGGTTTATCAATTCAAACCTCAAAGTTGAACTTTGTAGTTTGCAGTTAGTGACCTTTTTAAATATGTCCTTTAAGTCATACAAATCTTCAAGCTTGACTATAGACTTTGGTAAGGAATTTTCCTCAATTGATTGCTTCATTTGTTTGTCATGTTCGTCTTCATCTATTATCTTATCAGTATATGACCCTTCTGATGTTAAGAAACTTACAATGTCCTTGTCATCATTAAACACATGCCAATTAGTGAGATTGTCAGGAATTGAAGGATGAAAATCAATTCAATGGAAAATCTATATGGACTATAATCCTCTGGTGGGATCAGTCTGGATGCAACATTAGCTAGCAGATCAGCACTAGCATTTTGAAGTCTTGGGATAGGAGAAATATTAAATGCAAGAAAATGAGAAGTAAGAGTTTGAATGAGAGATTGATAATGTTTCAAGTGGCTTGAGACACAATGTATGGTGTTTCTCACCTATTTAATAACAATTTCAGAGTCTCCAAACACTTGAAGGTATTTGACATTAAGACTTATTGCTTTGTACAAACCCTGAACCAGAGCTTCATATTCAGCAATGTTATTGGTGCATTCAAACTCTAATCTACATGCTATCATTGTTTTTTCTCCTTCAGGATTTATTAAAATGCATCCTGCTCCAGCACCATCATTGGATCGAGAACCATCAAAATATAAAGTCCAAAACAAAGATTTAACTACTGGTTTATCTACAATATTTACACATATGGATGAGTCTGTCTGTGAAAAAATTTCAACTTGAGAGGTGACAGAATCAATCTCGAAAGGAGATTCTTGTGCATTGAAACTACCCAAGAATGACTCTAAATAGTAGTTCCCAAGAATGTTATTGGTGAAGACCACCGGTTCATTTTCCTCATCCAAGTCAGTTACTGAATATTTCATGTGCTTTTCTCGGTCAATGCGAATTTGATTAGGCTTACCATTGTAAGGAAGCCACATATGAGACCAGTCAGTAGCGAAATAACCATGTAACTTCTCTGACCAATCTCTTCTTAGAATTAAACCATAAAAGTCAGGAATATCAGCAACTAGTACATCAATGATTTGACAAACTTTAGCATTAGAAGAAAGTCTAATGAGAACATAATTGATTTCCCCTAACACTTTGACTTTGGTTCTATCGAGTTGAACAATATGTACAACAAACTTATGGGGTTCAATGTTCAATTTAAGACAAACTGAATAAGGCAATACATTTGAAGATGCCCCAGAGTCTACTAAGCAATTATGCACATTCTTATTGAAGATTTCAAAGGTCATAAGGAAAGGAGGAGTATGAGAGTTTGACCTATCTCCAATTAGGATGGAATCGATGGGACCAATCTTATCTGAAGGATCAATGGGGGGTTTTCCTATTCCTTTAGAATCTTTAGAAGTAACAACAATGAGCAAAGGGGATGCAGGAACTGCATTTAATTCTTTAAGTAAAAATTTATGTTGTTGCTTTAGTTTAGCTACTTCATAGAAGGAAATGTTAGCCTTGACCTTCTTCATATCCTCAACTATATTATATTCTATGGTGTCAGAAACAACCAGAGTTTTAGATGTAGATGGAGAATTGGAAGAAGATGGAATTGAATTGGAAGATGTAGAAGTGGATTTCTTAGGTGCAGCTTTGTCCTTAGTACTAGGAGTAGAAGATATGCTTTTGGGTTGATTGTGATGAATCTGCAGGACCCTTACTCTGTGTACTAATTGGCAAAGCTTCATGTTCTTCTTCATTATCCGAAGTAGGAAGAATAAAGTCCCATAATCCCTGAAGTTCGGTTGTTTCTTCATCTTGGGATTCATTGGCAGATAATGTTGTTTCTTCTTCATCCTCCTCTAGATCAAATTCAGCATTTGATATGACATTAGGAGGCTAAGGGTTTGTTGTATGGGTTCTCCTAAAACATCTGAAAGATTTGTCAGAAGACTCGGCTACTTGTTTTTTTATTTCTACCAATTCATTCGACATCGATTTAAGGACCTTTTGTAATCCTTCTAGATCAAAAGGATCTTTGGGAGTTTTCTTCTTTGGTTCCTCTTTGAAGGTAACCTTCTTAGTTTTTCTTTCTTCTTGAGCAATTTTCTTTTCTAAGGCAAGAATCCTTTTTTCTACAAATATTGACTCTTTCATGTTATCTACTAAAGTGGCTCTATTATCCCTATCTACAAAAATTGTGATATTGGAAGGAAGAGCAGAAATATACCACTTGATTTGGACATCAACACCAGGTTTAGAGGTATCTAGAATTTTGTTTAACAATTTATTAAACCTAGAATTGAAATCTTTGATTTTCTCATTGGGATTGGATTTAAGATTGGAGAGATCATTGATTAGAGTAGAAGTTGTGTGATCATCACCAAACTTAGTCAAAAATTGTTCTTCAAATATATCCCAACTAGTGATAGATGTTGGTGGTAATGAGAAGTACCACGAACCTACAGATCCTTCAAGGGTATATGGAAATAATCTTACTACATAATCTTCTTCTACCACTCCATTGAGATTAATGGCCAGCATAAAATTATGGAGATGTTCTTCAGCAGGGAGTCCATCGTCAGGATTAAACTTTGGTAACCATCTTTCAGGATGCTTAGGTAGAGGATGGAGAGGTGCTGCCATTTGAACAGCTCCAAGACTAGTCCATGGTCTAGTTGCTGGTGGGTTTTGTTGTCTACCTGCCATTATGGGAACTTGAGTAGAAGGAGTTGTAATAGTAGAAGAGGTTGACTGTGTGGAAGAAGAAGTAGCCCCTGTGCTAGTGCTGGTTGAATCAACACCAGTTGATTGAGAAGGGAGAGAATGAAAGGGAGGATTAAGCGGAGGAGAGAAAAATGGTGATGAGGTATGAAATGAAGGTGTTTGAGGTGGAGTAGATGATAAAATCTTGCTAGTGGATGATTGAGCTTCAGATTTTTTCGTCTTTCTTCGGTGGGAAGGTAAGGGAAACTCAAATGGAGTAACCCCAAGTTTCTCACTTTGGGAACGAGTCAAAATACAAGTAGATTGAAAATATGAGGAAACACTACTTTCAGACAACTCAAATTGTTGTGGCTTTTCTTTCGAAATAGAAATTCCTTCTAATTTCTGAATTAAAGTTTGAACTTCGGGTATCTCCTGAGAAGGAGGTTGATCAAATGACTTAGGTAGTGTGCTAGGAGACTTTGTGGTTGTTTTCACAACTTCTGGTCTAGGAGTAGGTGATTTGGAATGAGATCTAGAAGTTGGGGGAGATCTTGAGGGGGAGTGACTCTTTAGATGGCCTTTTGATGTGGGATCAAACCTTTTTTCCATTCATAGTCAAGGCCCTCCTTCTAGCGCCAAAAATGTTGAAGGTTTGATATGTCGCTTCCTCAACATTGGGGATAACCACTTGGTCAGGAACTTGAAACCATTCCTTTTTCATTTGGACTAGTGGCTCTGACTAGGGATAATGGGACCAGTTTCCCTTTAAGAGTATATATTGGAATTTGAAGTATAATATGGGTAAAATGGATGCCATGAATAAAAATATAGGAGTACAAACATATATATCTATATCTATATATATATATATATATATATATATATATATATATATATATATATATATAGATATAGATATATATTACTAGCTATCTATTTCTCGGGATTTAACTTATCTTTATATGTGCGATTGAAAGATTCTCTAATATGCTAAACAATATAGATCATCTAGCAATTCAAGAAGTAAGTGCAAGAAAGATAATTAATTTGATTAAATAGTTAATCAAATTAATTGTTAATACATATCGCATATAATATTTCGTCGTTTTCACAATGCATTCAAAAATAACAACTTCATACTCTTCAATAGTGAATAAGTATTCAACTGCATATAAGATCATACATAGAAAAATAGTAAAGAAAAGATGTAACTATTAATCAGATATAAACACAACAATAACACAAAGATAATAGTACCTGATATATCAGTGCTCTGCTCATAAGAAAAACAATCTTGGTTCAGCTTTCCTATTAAGATGATTCAAAAGGTACAATAGTGCAACTCTCTTAAGTCTTCTTTACAAAAATTCAGAACCCCTTTCTAAAAGACATGAAAGGGTATTTATAATTAAAGGATCAACTATAAAGATAGAAAATACTTGAAATGTTGAGGAGGTTCAAACAAACCATCCTTAAAATAAAACTAAAAGATAAAAATAGAGTATGTTGGAACAAATCATCTAGAATGAGAAGCATGTTGTCCTTTCATTTGCTGCCTGAGTTCATAGATATCTATCATGGGCTTTAATTCTAGAGGATGAGTTGGGTTTAATCGCATTTGTCCCGCATAAACTGCATCGGAGAGTGCTGGGAGCATATGAGCAGTTGTATTGGTTAAGCACCGTAACATAAGCCATTGGCTATGCGGTTTGACCAAGTGTTGCCAATAATGTTCAAAAGTTAGCTTAGATAACTTTTTGATGTTATCTGCCTTCGTCTTGGACCAATCCTGCCAGTGTTTCATTAGTGTTTTGACATCGGGAAATGCATCTATAGGGCATTCTTGAATCAAATTAGTGTTGAAAAGATTCTCGTGAATGGTTTCAATGAGGTTGTTTGTGACGTCCCTTGCACTAAAGATGGTTGCCTCTGCCTATTTCATTTTCATATCCCAGTCCCAAAAAAGGATTTCCTTCTGTGAATCCTAAATCCTTGGAGGATCAACTGCTATGCCATCTACGTTGTCCTACCAGGAAATATAGTCAGAAATATTTTCTTCAATGTCATCGAAGTATGTCCTCAGATCGGACAACTGATTCATCAGTGAATTGCTTGTCTTACACAGATCATTGATTGTTGTTAACTTCTGGCAGAAAACAACTTGTTGTTGAGCTAGGAGAGTGTTAAGTTCCCCTGCTTCTTTCTTGAAATCTTCAAGCTTAGGATTATCTTTGAATTGATCAATCCTAAGTTGGAGTTGTTGCAATTGGTCATTCTTTCTTTTGATGTCAGCTTCATGTTGAAGCTTCATCTCATCAAATCTTTTCTGCAGCTGGGTTACCTGTGCCTGCCATCCCTCATCAATACTCTGTTTTGCATTGAGTAATGCATATTCTAATTGAAGGATCTTGTCATCCTTCTCCTTGATCAACTGTTGTACTTTTGAGGCTTTATCCACAGTGGTTGTAGCATATGCTCCTACGAACTGCAATAGCCTTGTTAGATCATTGGCAGGGTCAGTTTGTGGATCCTTCCAAACAATATCCAATGGTATATTTCTCGGAACTAACGCCTAGGACTGTTCAGTTCTTTTCCTCTTCCTCTATCTACTCATGACAACCCTGTGCTTTGGACTGTAAAATACATCTAGGGGAGGGATTTCTTCTATTTTGAGCACAACTTCAGATGTAGGGTGAGCCGGAATGATTTCCAAGTCATCAGTATTGACTGCTTTATCTGAAGACTCAATAGTGAGTGGGACCTTCTTTGTAATCTCAAGAGTCTTAAGAGTTTCTTTCAACAATGAGGTATGCGCTTTTTGTGATGTTATATTAACAATTTCATCAAATTGTCCCCATGCCTTGTCTAGCTCGTTGGTAGACTGTGACTCCTCGGCCTGTTGTGTTGATGTTTCACTTTCTTTATTTCCCTGATTGACTTCAAGATCTTTTGAAACCTGGGTTGAAACTTGTTCCTGTTGTGAAACTGATTGCGAAATCCCTAATATATCAAGGGGGAGATTCTCTAACCTTGAACTCTTGTATTCTCTGAACTTTATTAACTCTTCAGGGTTCAGGCAAGCTTTGGCTAACATTTCTACCTGTTGATAGTCTCGGGCTATTTCAAACAGGTCATCGAAATCATCAGGCTCATGCTGAAATTGCCAAACTTTGACTTGAGCTGTGAAATTCTAGGCTACCTTGGCTAGATCATACTGCCTAGGCCGAATAGTGGGAAATTTCATACATAGTATATTATCAATTTCAAGTGTTGCATGCCTGAAATTCTCTAAAGTAAAAACTCCACAGCGAATAGGAAAAGATGGCCAGATAGACTTTTTGGCTTCCTTAAGGGATTTGGTTAAGCCATTGCCCACAATTTGATAGGCAACTTCTTGGGCTAGGAGCTTGTTAGGTACATAGAGAGGGAGGACATGAGGGACGGCTAGGATTCCATAAATCCTAACATAGGTGAATAATTCCTCTCCAAACCATTTTCCTATAGTTGTAAGGTCATCCAAAGCTTCTCTTGAAAACCTAGGAGGTCTTTCATAAAAAATGACTTGGTACAAGGGTAACATCATTCCATGGTAGATTTTATAAAAATGGGGCTAGTAATTGGACTCCCAAAGGATTTTATGGTAAATATGGATCGGGGTAGGGTCTTCAAGGGTCCATTTCCATCCCATATATGGAAAGTTAGAGGTGAAACACATTGCGTCCATAATATAAGCACTCATGTAGAAAGGGGGCACGGTCCTGGTAGTAATATTGTGCTTGCTTCGGTAGGCTAGGATCTGGGAGACTATATTGTTGGATAGGATAGTGGCCCAATCCATAATATAGGCTTCAGAGGTAGCCTCCATTAGGGGAACCCATTCTATTGTGAATTTCTGTGTATTAGGTTGCCCGAACAGTCTACACATCATAACAGTAATGTGACAATGAGGACTAGCAAGGGAGGCTAAAGAATACATACCCTTGTCTTCATGTTTGTGCTTGCTCAGCTCGCGCCTCCACTGCCTTATCGGGTCCAACTGAACTTCATTTTCTACAAAAAACTTCTGAAGAAACTACGCATTATAGATTTTCTGTGGCTCTGGCAGATGATACATCCTTCTTAAATATTTAGCTTTAAATGAACCAATTAGCATCCGTGTCCTTGGAGTTGTGAAGGTTTTATCTACGATGTTTACATTGTCAATAATCCATTTGGCCAAATCAGTGTATGGCATAATGTTTGGTCGAGTCGCAATTCGATGGAGATGGGAATTGACGACGTCTTCCTAGGTGGTTTCTAAAGTCGATGTAGAGTCATTTGGCACTGTGACGTGTCTCGTAACTACTTTGGGTTCTTATTCTTCAAATAGTTTATATATTGCTTCCCAAGAAGAACACTCAGAGTCTGTAGTGAATGTCGTATCAGAGAACAACGGAGGCATCTCAGTAACCTCTATAGTAGGTAGATCTAGTTGTGGTAGCACCATTGATTTCTTGTTCTTCTTAGCGGCTCTTGACATTTCACCTGAGTTCTATTTATCGGGACTAGTCTACAACAGAGAGAACTCATAGAATAAGGAGCAAAACTTAGAATTAGAAACTTAAGGTGAGAATGGTGAAATAGCATGAAAATGGGCATTTAACGCAAAATATTGAAACACTAAATGCAATCAATCAAATCATTTACATTACCAAGAACCATCAATACCGTTATAACTAATCATAAATGAAAAATCATGGGTTCACGTGTTCTTTGTATAGGTCAACACCCCAATGGCTTATTTCGCATCATAAGTTTCTTTGGTGTGCATATTATCAAATTCACAAAATCTTCCTCTCACCGATATGCAATGGATTAACCTTTTAGATATGTGGCAAAATGCTTGTAGCAGGAATTATCACATCGAAATTTCCCTTGGCAAGACTCATCTTGAGTTTTGCGATGCGATATGAGTATTGCGATGAGAAAACTGTGATGGAGCACTTCTCATAATATTGGAGAAAGTTTTAACGGAAGGTTGGAGTTGTGGTAACAAATGTAAAATGTCGATATAGCTTTGCGTTGTTCTATTTGTGATGATGATGTGGCTTGCGGGCAGAGCCGATTATGACCTTTGTGTGCATGGAGGGTTTCTCTTTATTAAAGTCATATATGGTGCATAGTTAATTTATTGAGTCTTAGGCAAATCACATCACACTTTTGCTTAAAGGCCTATTTTTCTCTAACCTATGTGATTGTCGATATGCGATATCTGAGGGGTCCTATTGAATTTTTGCTTTAGTCATTTAAATTCCAATAGATTTAAAGCCTAAGTGTGGATAGCATATTTTTTTGGGTTTTTTAGGAATCTTGTTTTATTTAATTTTTAAAATACTCTATACTAAAAATTTTAAAGGGTCCCCATTATGGCTAAGTTAACTTATCTAATTATAATGGGGGTTGTTGAGTGACACAACAGAACCCTACCTCAAGGGATGGGAGTCAAGCATAAAAATACACATCCATGTCGTTGTTTAACATTGTTACTTTACGAATGGATGTGGAAGGAATGTTATGTTCGGTTGAAGTTACAACCAATATGAGCCAATAAAATAGTCAAGAAATAAGGGCAACATTTCATGCATATATGCATAAGTTAGATAAACCATATTAGTGGAAAGGTATGTGTGTTCAGAATGGTCTTGGATCAAGATGGACATTATAATTTCTTGTGAATCACGATTGAAAGTGATCTATGCGGTGTTGATCATGATAAGAAGTTGCGGGATATGAACCAATAACATATGTGTAAAGAATGTGAAGTGATTGGTGAACTTCACCATGCTAGGAAGTAATCGTGGTTGAAAGACTTAGTTATGCTTGGGTTGGGACTAGTCAAGGAAAGTCAAAGAAAATTGTTAAGAGGCAAGTGGAATCTAAAAGCATATAGAAACAACTTAAAGGCTATGATTTCCAAGGAATGGACAACACACAAAAAATGAACATGGCTAGTAATGCAACAATTAGTTTAAAGGGAGCTTCTATCTTATTTTTCTATTTTGTTTTTAGAAAGACATGTTTTATATAAGGTAGCAAATAATCATATTTGTATATGGATTATGAGCTAGAGTATTGGGTGAGAAAATTGTAAGCATTATTTTTTATGTGTGACTGGTAGTATGTCCATGAATTGTGGAAACCCTTGTCTGGAATAGGATTTGGAAGGGAATCCTCTTGAACCCATCGATTGTTATGTGTCTATGTTGCTAAGGTTTCAAATGTGTGATAATGTGAAAATAGTTAAGGGATAATAATGGTGATAAATGCAAATATATGAAATCAAATGAAACGTATATGCACTAGTGAACATAATTAGGGTAGGTGAACGACTATGTCCAAAATATGAAAAGGAATGCCATGAGAGATAGCCATGTGTGAGACCATGTTGTTGTTGGACTTGAGAAAGCCTATATTTTCACATAGATATCCATTGGTCTCTCCACTTGTATTGGTGTCTCGAGTTGTAACCTTCTTGATTGCAATGAAGAGTAGTAAATGGGAAGGTTTATTGATAGATTATTGAGCAAGGAAAGGAAAGGAACCTAATATTATTTTGGTTGAATACAAGGTTTCCAAACAGTTGAATAAGCATTGGATAGGTGGTTGGATTATGTGTCAAGGTGTTGGTTAAACCCTCCACCTTGTCATGGCACATTACATGAAATCATGTAATGGTATTTAGTGTAATGTAAATGTGCATAAGTAGACTATGTGAATGTAAAAGTTGTGGTTATGCATGCATGAATCCTTAAACATATGCTTGAAAATGTTAATGTAATTACACATTGAATGCACAATGAGAGTGCATGTTTCAACTAATAATGCATATATGATGAAGAATATATCATTGTAGTTAAATATGTGAACAATGGTCAATTGGGTTTTTCTCAAGTGGTTGGGAGGAATGATTGTTGTCCTCCACACCCAGGTTCAATTCATGTAAGTGACGTGTTGGGGTCATATTGAGTATATTGTAGTAATAGCTTCAAGCCTTGTTTTAGTAAGGCTTGTGGGATAGAAAGTGTGGTTCTTGGTTAAATGTGGAAAAAAAATGTTAACAACTAAAAGTGATTAAATTATTCCCATGATATAATTATGTGATCATTTCATCAGTTGTGGAAAAGTAGAAATGAAAATTTTTTATGCATGGATATTCATATTTTGTTTTACCAAATGAAAGTTTTTTCGAGAAATATTTGCAATAAGCGGTCTTGGATATGGTCATGAGGGTAATCCCATAATGAGGACTAGTTACTAGAACATTCAAAGGCCAACATTATGAGAGGGATCTCATAGGTGTTAAATTTGATTATTATATCAAATAAGGATCAAAATTATGTTTTAAATTTTCATGATAATATCTCATGGTAACTACATGTCTTTGATGCATGTGAATATATGTTGGCTTCTTATTTCTTTTATTGTTTTCTCTTCATAAAACAATTACAAAACATAAAACCATGAAGATCACAAGAGACAAAGAACACAAAGATATATGCTCCAAGCTAGGGCAAAACCCCACAGGGGGGGAAGCCAACCAAATTCTCTTCTTATAGAATCATATCAAAGTGAGAAATCAAAGACCCAAAAACTAAGACCAAGACCTCCCACAAGACCCAAGTTATGCCTCCTTCAAACCTTCCTTAATCAAGTCAAATCCAATCAAGTCAACGATGGTCAAAGCTCTTCAAATCTGGTCAAACCATGTTTTTCAGCCCCTGCAACAGTTCTGGAATTTTTAGCCCTTGAAACAGTCTAAAATTTCCACACATGTGGGAGAATTAGGGAATAATAGTGTGATTTTCTCTCTCCTTTGACCTTTGTTCCTTCTCCTTTTATTTTCACTCCTTTTCCTTTGTCTTTCGTTGATCTTCTTGCTTTTTCTTGCACATAAATCAATGTGGTGAATTGGTGCTATAATAAGGTAAAACTTCTCTCTTTATATACACATCTAGGAAGTTGAATAGGTCCCTTTTAGTGTTGAATTATGTAGACAGGGCCAACTTGGGCTTATAGGTGACAAAATGACTCTTTTGACTCAAATAAAATTATTTTTCCTTTTTCTTCAAAAATCCCAAATGGGACTTGACTCAAGTACATAAATTGACTCATGAAAAATTTTCTTTTTGACTCAATAACTCTAGAAGTATGAATAACATTCTTAACTAATCAAATAATAATAATAATAAAATTATTTTTCTTGTTTTTTTATTTTTCATGAAATACATAAAGATGAAAGTACAATTATAATTATGAAGACCGAACATAGTTACATTTGTCAACACTCCCTCTTAACTAGGGAGGTATTCATAATTTCACACCACGATAAAAGGATACTCTCAAATTGAAATATTATCATAGAAGAGTTCAAATTGATAAGCATCATTATCATAACCAGCATTGTCAATTAAAATAACAAGGCTTTGACTGACAAGGTCTAACCCTCCACTAGATTAGATCACAATGTTGGGAGGCAAACATTTGGACACCGTCACCACCGCCTCTCAAGGCACATCCCCATCTGGATGTTCACCAGGTATGTCGTTACAGGACAATTCTTATCTTGAATTCCCAATCCTCAAATAATATTGATCCTCCTCAAGACTACTCTTATCTTGGATACCCTGCCCTATCCTCAAAGAGTATCGGTCCTCAGGACTACTCCTATCTCGGATTCTCAATACTCAAGGAATATTGGTCCTAGATGCTTAATCAATCCTCCATTCTCCCTACTAGATCCTTCACTACGATTATGACTAGTCCTAGCCATAGTGCATGACACATGGAGAATACAGTGTCACCCATCACTCCCTCTCAAACAAGGAGGATATCCTTACTTCCTCTCAACTAGGGAGACATAACCACAAGCCTCAAATTGTCTCATTCATCAGCTACTTGTTCTTTTGTGGAGATCTAGTTATAGATGCAGAGCTCCTATCTTGCATCACATCATACTGAGCTTCGGCCTTCCTAGATCCTTGTAATTCTGTACATAGATCTATCATGTCATCATGTAATTCGCCAAACAAATAATGAACCAAAAACTCTTTCAATGTTGATTACACAAGCCTTCAGATACTCTTTCTTCATGACAAGGTTTTTCCTTCATGCCTTTTTCATGAAATTATATCATCTACCACTAATCATCAGTAGTATATTTATTAGAAATAGCATATGTCAAATCAATCAATGTAGAGTCAATTATAGCTTCCTCTTTCCATCTGAGGATAGTGAACTTTTTCTAGATCAATATTGAACCCATCATATCATTAAGTGATCAACAAAACATCTCATGAATTCTTATATCAATTTGTTGTCTTTCTTGTCTTTATTGAATAGACACTTTTGCTATATATTCTTCCTAGAAGTCATACCATATCCCAAACATTATGATGTCATTCCTCATCATCAGCGTTGCCAAAACAATTGATATTACTTCAAATTTCAAACTGTAAGATCCTTCAAGCCGCTTTGTGCTTCTAGCTCCCTTTAAAGTTGTCATAACTTCCTTCCTCACATCATAAGGATGTTAACATATTTTCTGCTAATCTCGTTATGCTTCTAGAAACAACCATATGGAAGAGTCCTAATGATCCAGATTTAAGCAGGAACGCAACAAATTACAGAGATAACCATATACACAAAGATGCAGCGGAAATAATACTTCATTTCATTAATGGAAAATACTGACATATGCTTACAAACAGAAATGGCAATAAACTAGCTAGGGCGATGGTAGCTTATCTCTGAGAAGAGATGTGATGGCTACATGCCTCTGAACTGTTCTGAACTGTATTACAATGAGGCTCGAAGGCCTATTTATTGTTGAGAAACAATGGAAAACCCTTCACATACCGAAACCTAACCCTAGAAGATGAAACGCCAAATTGTGGGCCCCATTTGGGTAAATTGGTACATCAATTTCCCGGGGTCGTAACTTTGGCATACGATCTCCGTTTGACGCGTACGATAGCTCGTTAGAAAGATCTATCCGAGTACTACCACTTTGGGAGGCAACATAGGGCTCGGTCGCCCCAGAATTCCAAAAAAAACGTCGTTTAGGGCCTCAAAATGGCTCCGGAAGTTCAGGACCCGAAAAACTGCTAAAAATAGTAAACTGTGCTACAATTAAGGAAACTGAAAATGCTGAGAAAGACAATGGTGGGGGTCCAGGTGGACCTGGCAGGTGGCCACCAATATCCACCTGGATCATTCCTCCCCCCTTAGGAAGCAATGGTCCCCATTGCGTTGAGCTCCTCCATGAGATGAGGAAACCTCTGCTGAACTTGTTCCCTGGTGAGCCACTTGCCCTGCTGAAGGAGTTGGCCTGCTTTGACAACTCGATACAGTTGGATATGCTGTTGGCGAGTGTTCTTGATCTGTGTGTCCATGATCCGATCAGTTGCAGCTTGTTCCATGCAATCTGGATTTAATTCTGTGGGTTTGAGCTGTTCTACAATGTCGGATGTGTCTAGCAATGGTGGAAAGTATGGCCGAAGGCGGTCCACATTGAACACTGGGTGCAGGCCAAGGAATGGGGGAATGCTGAGCTCAAATGCATTGTCTCCCATAGCCTTAGTAATGGTGTAAGGACCATATCGAAGTGGTCTCAATTTCCGATAGGCTCCAGTAAGGCGTTCCTTTTGCAAATGCAACCAGACTTTGTCGCCCACCTGAAACTTGTGTGGCACCCGGTGTTGATCATGTCGCTGCTTGTACTTAGCATTTGATTTTTCAAGAATGTCATGGACCTGCTGGCGAATATGTTGGATGCGCTCAATGAAGCTGGTGGCCTTATCTGTTTCGGACTGGACATGAGCTGAATTCATGTGAGTAGCTGCAAGTGGCACGGCCACATCAATGGGGCATAGTGGCTGGAATCCTAAACCCACCTGAAAAGGGCTATGGCCAGTGGAGCTGTGAAGAGCTCGGTTGTAGCTGTGCTGAACATAGGGGAGGCTCTCGTCCCATGTGCGTGGATGCTTTGAGTTATACATGCGCAGAATGTGCACAATCATCCTGTTGACAACCTCTGTCTGGCCATCAGTTTGAGGATGGAAGGTTGTGGACTTCGTGAGTTTGGTGTCCAGCATTGACCAGAGACTGGACCAAAATGTGCTGAGAAACCGACTGTCCCGATCTGAGATGATAGACTGTGGGATCCCAAAGTGCACCCACACTCGTTCAAAGAAGAGTTTAGCAGTGGCTTCTGCTGTGATATTCTTCTTGCAGGCCATCATAATGGCCATCTTTGAGAACCTGTCGACGACCACAAAAACACAGTCATTTCCATGCTTAGTGGAAGGAAGGCCTGACATGTAATCCATGGAGATGGATTCCCAAGGTCGACTAGGGGTAGGCAACGGGGTATAGAGGCCTTGCTTCTTAATGGTCGGTTTGGCAATGGCACAGGCAGTACATGATCGGATGTACTTCCCAACATCCTGTCGAAGATTCGGCCAATAGAAATAGTTTTGCAGTACTGCCACTGTTTTCTCGACCCCGAAATGCCCAGCAGCCCGACTGTAGTGTGCTTCCCAAATCATCTTGGCACGCTCGCTTGAAGGAACACAAAGGTGACCGAGGTGGCATAATAGGGCATCCTGGAGGTGAAAATCTGCAACCTGCCGACCCTCCAAGAGTGTCTGGTATGTGTGGCCGAATTCTGGGTCGCTTTTGTAGAGAAGTGGCCAATCAGAAGTCTCGTGCCCGCAAGAGTTTAGCACGGTGGTTAGCGCCATGATCGGTGGTCGACTGAGGCAATCTGCAACATTATTGGTGCTGCCCTTTTTATATTTGATATTCAAGTGAAACTGTTGCAGGTATGTAGACCACTTCTGATGGCGATCATTCTGCAATTTCCCTTGGGTCTGTATGAATTGCAGAGGTCGGTGGTCTGTGTGGATGACCGTTTCCTTCCCCAAAATGTAATGCTTCCATTGTCGGCAGGCCTGTACAATGGAATACATCTCTTTATCATAAGTGGGGTACTTCCGGACTGTGTCTGAAAGTGTTTCACTGTGATATGCCACTGGATGTCCATGTTGAGTAAGGACTGCCCCAATAGCATAGTCAGAGGCATCTGTCTCGACCTCAAATGGTTGTTGTAAATCTGGTAACGCGAGCACTGGTGCCGTGCAGAGGCGATCCTTCAACTCCCTGAATGCCTTCTGTTGAGATTCGACCAAAAGAATTTTGCTTTCGCCCCGCCCTTGGTGACTTGACTCAAGGGCCAAGAAATATGAGAAAATCCCAACACAAACCTGCGGTAGAAGTTGGCAAGACCTAGAAAGCTGCGGAGCTCTGTTAGAGTGGTTGGAGAGGGCCAATCCCGAATGACTTGGACCTTGGCTGGATCGACATGCACCCCCTGTTCATCAATGATGTATCCCAGATACTGGACCTCGGTCATGCCAAAAGTGCATTTCTCCAAATTGGCACATAGCTTGTGTTGCCGCAGTGTTTGGAGAACCTGTCGGATGTGGTGGAGGTGCTCTTCCCAACTCTGGCTGAAGATCAGAATGTCATCCAAGTATACTACTACAAAGGAGTTGGTGAATGGCCGCAAGATGTCATCCATTAGCCTCATAAAGGTTGCAGGAGCATTCGTCAATCCGAAAGGCATGACCAACCATTCGAAGAGGCCCTCCTTGGATTTGAAGGCAGTCTTCCACACATCTAAGGGTTCAATTGGTACCTGGTGATATCCTGACTTCAGATCGATCTTGCTGAAATATTTCGCCCCCTTTAGTTGGTCTAGGAGGTCATCAATCCGCGGGATCGGGTACCTATTACGGACAGTGATCTTGTTCAGCGCCCGATAGTCAATACAGAGTCTCCACGTCCCATCCTTCTTCTGTACCAACACTATCGGGCTCCCACAGGGCGAAGAACTCGGACGGATGTGACCTTTCTGTAGGAGCTCCTGAATCTGCCTCTTGATTTCATTGTTCTCCAGAACGGAGCGCCGATAAATTGGTCCATTGGGTAGCGGCGCACCTGGGGTCAGATCAATGGAGTGCTTGACTTGACAGTGCAGAGGAACCCCTGCCGGGGAGGTGAAGATGTCTTTGTACTCCTCCACAATCTTGTCCATTTGTAGCTGCCGTGCAGAGGGACCTCGTTTGGAGGCCGCGGCCACTGTCTTCTTCTTCCCTTGAGGGCGTATCATCAGGAAAACAAATTTCCTGGTTTTGGAAATGATCTTACTGCATTGTTTTGCAGTAATCAAAGAGATGGCGGCAGGTGGTGGTACCTCTGGTATCCTGAACAACTTATTTCCCAATGTAATAATAACAGCACGGGGCCTTGATTCATACACAGCATGTCGCTTCCACAAGTATGGTTGTCCTAGTAATACATCACAAACTTCAAGGGGAGCAATGTCACACAATACCTCATCCGTGAAGGGCTTGATGTTGTATGGAAGGCGACACTGCTGGCTCACGCGAAGATCTCGCCCTTGGTAAAGCCACCCAATGGTGTATGGTTGTGGATGTGCTGTGGTCGGTAAGCCCAACCGCTTCACGACCTCTGCCGAAATGAGGTTCTTTTGACTCCCGCTATCAACAATGAACTGTATCGGGGAGCCCTTGACCCACATCTGGGAGTGGAAGAGACGCTCCTCCTCCTCTGGATCTTCGGGTTCATTTTTCTGGATCTTTGCGGTAGCAACAGTGGCACTGGGATCCGCATCAATGATCTGCTTCCCTTTTTCATACCCCTTATCGGGTTCTGACTCAGAGTCGGAACATGCATCTGATTCTGAAACCTTTAGCTCAGCCACCAGTGACTGTTTGGCCCGACACTCACTTGTGTTGTGAGTGGAGCTCTTATGGAACTCGCACCATTTTCCAGTGTCCTTTCTCGGCTTCGCGGCGTTGCTCTTTGCTTGCAGCTTCAGCTGGTTGTCTTGGGCTGTCCCGCCTTGGCTTTGTCCTTTGTTCTGTGGTTTAGGGGCACCTTTCCCCTGCTTTGGATTCGCAGATCCAAAGTCTCGCTTCTTTTGTTTAAACTTCTGCTCGACTTTGACGGCATACCGGTATGCTGCGCCGAGCGAGGGGATGTTTAGGAACTG
Source organism: Pinus tabuliformis (assembly GCA_031772625.1). Classification (NCBI taxonomy): domain Eukaryota; kingdom Viridiplantae; phylum Streptophyta; class Pinopsida; order Pinales; family Pinaceae; genus Pinus; species Pinus tabuliformis. The sequence goes on along the minus strand of CM062818.1, from coordinate 1,433,849,213 downwards.
TATTTCTTCCTGGATGTACTTGTGCAGGCAGCCACGGTATTTGAGTATCAAATGTTGCTCCGAATCCTTGATACCCAACTTTGTGCGAAGGGTATGGAAAAGATTGGTGAACTCCGGCACATCTTGGTCCCTTCCCTGCCGCAGCGTGGTCCACTTTATGTATTCATCCTCATAGCTTCCGACAGGGTAGTACTGCTCCTTGATGGCATCCCGGAACGAATCCCAGGTGGGTGCGGCTGAAAATAGTGAGCCAGTACTTTCATCCTTCTGCTCGCAGTAGGTTTCCCACCAGTCCTTGACGTGGGGGGCTGCTTTGAGAAGAGCAAAAACAATCTTTTCCCGACTCGAAAATTCATGAACAGAAAAATAACCCTCTAGCAGATTTAACCATTTATCTACGGCATCGGCGTCTATCTGACCCTCGAATATGGGGATTTCAAAATTAACTTGTACCTTAAAGGGTGTGGCGTTTCCAGAGGAGCTGCTGGAAGCCGATGCGCCGCTTCTGGGTAGCCGCTGAAGGATCTGCGCAAAGCTGTCCATCATCGCGTTCCGTTGTCGCTCGAGCGCTTCTTCGAGCAAGATTTTGATGGGATCTCCTGCCCCCTCGTCTTTCTTCTCGTCCGCCATGGGAGGCCGTCGGGATTTGCGAGGCTGGTCTTGCAAAGGTTCAACCAGTTCAAGCCCTAACTCCTTATATCCCGACCTTGTTGGGGACATGCAAAGAAAAACAGAGAAAAAGCAGACCGCTCTGATACCACTGATCCAGATTTAAGCAGGAACGCAACAAATTACAGAGATAACCATATACACAAAGATGCAGCGGAAATAATACTTCATTTCATTAATGGAAAATACTGACATATGCTTACAAACAGAAATGGCAATAAACTAGCTAGGGCGATGGTAGCTTATCTCTGAGAAGAGATGTGATGGCTACATGCCTCTGAACTGTTCTGAACTGTATTACAATGAGGCTCGAAGGCCTATTTATTGTTGAGAAACAATGGAAAACCCTTCACATACCGAAACCTAACCCTAGAAGATGAAACGCCAAATTGTGGGCCCCGTTTGGGTAAATTGGTACATCAATTTCCCGGGGTCGTAACTTTGGCATACGATCTCCGTTTGACGCGTACGATAGCTCGTTAGAAAGATCTATCCGAGTACTACCACTTTGGGAGGCAACATTAGGGCTCGGTCGCCCCAGAATTCCAAAAAAAACGTCGTTTAGGGCCTCAAAACGGCTCCGGAAGTTCAGGACCCGAAAAACTGCTAAAAATAGTAAACTGTGCTACAATTAAGGAAACTGAAAATGCTGAGAAAGACAATGGTGGGGGTCCAGGTGGACCTGGCAGGTGGCCACCAATATCCACCTGGATCATTCCTCCCCCCTTAGGAAGCAATGGTCCCCATTGCGTTGAGCTCCTCCATGAGATGAGGAAACCTCTGCTGAACTTGTTCCCTGGTGAGCCACTTGCCCTGCTGAAGGAGTTGGCCTGCTTTGACAACTCGATACAGTTGGATATGCTGTTGGCGAGTGTTCTTGATCTGTGTGTCCATGATCCGATCAGTTGCAGCTTGTTCCATGCAATCTGGATTTAATTCTGTGGGTTTGAGCTGTTCTGCAATGTCGGATGTGTCTAGCAATGGTGGAAAGTATGGCCGAAGGCGGTCCACATTGAACACTGGGTGCAGGCCAAGGAATGGGGGAATGCTGAGCTCAAATGCATTGTCTCCCATAGCCTTAGTAATGGTGTAAGGACCATATCGAAGTGGTCTCAATTTCCGATAGGCTCCAGTAAGGCGTTCCTTTTGCAAATGCAACCAGACTTTGTCGCCCACCTGAAACTTGTGTGGCACCCGGTGTTGATCATGTCGCTGCTTGTACTTGGCATTTGATTTCTCAAGAATGTCATGGACCTGCTGGCGAATATGTTGGATGCGCTCAATGAAGCTGGTGGCCTTATCTGTTTCGGACTGGACATGAGCTGAATTCATGTGAGTAGCTGCAAGTGGCATGGCCACATCAATGGGGCATAGTGGCTGGAATCCTAAACCCACCTGAAAAGGGCTATGGCCAGTGGAGCTGTGAAGAGCTCGGTTGTAGCTGTGCTGAACATAGGGGAGGCTCTCGTCCCATGTGCGTGGATGCTTTGAGTTATACATGCGCAGAATGTGCACAATCATCCTGTTGACAACCTCTGTCTGGCCATCAGTTTGAGGATGGAAGGCTGTGGACTTCGTGAGTTTGGTGTCCAGCATTGACCAGAGACTGGACCAAAATGTGCTGAGAAACCGACTGTCCCGATCTGAGATGATAGACTGTGGGATCCCAAAGTGCACCCACACTCGTTCAAAGAAGAGTTTAGCAGTGGCTTCTGCTGTGATATTCTTCTTGCAGGCCATCATAATGGCCATCTTTGAGAACCTGTCGACGACCACAAAAACACAGTCATTTCCATGCTTAGTGGAAGGAAGGCCTGACATGTAATCCATGGAGATGGATTCCCAAGGTCGACTAGGGGTAGGCAACGGGGTATAGAGGCCTTGCTTCTTAATGGTCGGTTTGGCAATGGCACAGGCAGTACATGATCGGATGTACTTCCCAACATCCTGTCGAAGATTCGGCCAATAGAAATAGTTTTGCAGTACTGCCACTGTTTTCTCGACCCCGAAATGCCCAGCAGCCCGACTGTAGTGTGCTTCCCAAATCATCTTGGCACGCTCGCTTGAAGGAACACAAAGGTGACCGAGGTGGCATAATAGGGCATCCTGGAGGTGAAAATCTGCAACCTGCCGACCCTCCAAGAGTGTCTGGTATGTGTGGCCGAATTCTGGGTCGCTTTTGTAGAGAAGTGGCCAATCAGAAGTCTCGTGCCCGCAAGAGTTGAGCACGGTGGTTAGCGCCATGATCGGTGGTCGACTGAGGCAATCTGCAACATTATTGGTGCTGCCCTTTTTATACTTGATATTCAAGTGAAACTGTTGCAGGTATGTAGACCACTTCTGATGGCGATCATTCTGCAATTTCCCTTGGGTCTGTATGAATTGCAGAGGTCGGTGGTCTGTGTGGATGACCGTTTCCTTCCCCAAAATGTAATGCTTCCATTGTCGGCAGGCCTGTACAATGGAATACATCTCTTTATCATAAGTGGGGTACTTCCGGACTGTGTCTGAAAGTGTTTCACTGTGATATGCCACTGGATGTCCATGTTGAGTAAGGACTGCCCCAATAGCATAGTCAGAGGCATCTGTCTCGACCTCAAATGGTTGTTGTAAATCTGGTAACGCGAGCACTGGTGCCGTGCAGAGGCGATCCTTCAACTCCCTGAATGCCTTCTGTTGAGATTCAGACCAAAAGAATTTTGCTTTCGCCCCGCCCTTGGTGACTTGACTCAAGGGCCAAGAAATATGAGAAAATCCCAACACAAACCTGCGGTAGAAGTTGGCAAGACCTAGAAAGCTGCGGAGCTCTGTTAGAGTGGTTGGAGAGGGCCAATCCCGAATGACTTGGACCTTGGCTGGATCGACATGCACCCCCTGTTCATCAATGATGTATCCCAGATACTGGACCTCGGTCATGCCAAAAGTGCATTTCTCCAAATTGGCACATAGCTTGTGTTGCCGCAGTGTTTGGAGAACCTGTCGGATGTGGTGGAGGTGCTCTTCCCAACTCTGGCTGAAGATCAGAATGTCATCCAAGTATACTACTACAAAGGAGTTGGTGAATGGCCGCAAGATGTCATCCATTAGCCTCATAAAGGTTGCAGGAGCATTCGTCAATCCGAAAGGCATGACCAACCATTCGAAGAGGCCCTCCTTGGATTTGAAGGCAGTCTTCCACACATCTGAGGGTTCAATTGGTACCTGGTGATATCCTGACTTCAGATCGATCTTGCTGAAATATTTCGCCCCCTTTAGTTGGTCTAGGAGGTCATCAATCCGCGGGATCGGGTACCTATTACGGACAGTGATCTTGTTCAGCGCCCGATAGTCAATACAGAGTCTCCACGTCCCATCCTTCTTCTGTACCAACACTATCGGGCTCCCACAGGGCGAAGAACTCGGACGGATGTGACCTTTCTGTAGGAGCTCCTGAATCTGCCTCTTGATTTCATTGTTCTCCAGAACGGAGCGCCGATAAATTGGTCCATTGGGTAGCGGCGCACCTGGGGTCAGATCAATGGAGTGCTTGACTTGACAGTGCAGAGGAACCCCTGCCGGGGAGGTGAAGATGTCTTTGTACTCCTCCACAATCTTGTCCATTTGTAGCTGCCGTGCAGAGGGACCTCGTTTGGAGGCCGCGGCCACTGTCTTCTTCTTCCCTTGAGGGCGTATCATCAGGAAAACAAATTTCCTGGTTTTGGAAATGATCTTACTGCATTGTTTTGCAGTAATCAAAGAGATGGCGGCAGGTGGTGGTACCTCTGGTATCCTGAACAACTTATTTCCCAATGTAATAATAACAGCACGGGGCCTTGATTCATACACAGCATGTCGCTTCCACAAGTATGGTTGTCCTAGTAATACATCACAAACTTCAAGGGGAGCAATGTCACACAATACCTCATCCGTGAAGGGCTTGATGTTGTATGGAAGGCGACACTGCTGGCTCACGCGAAGATCTCGCCCTTGGTAAAGCCACCCAATGGTGTATGGTTGTGGATGTGCTGTGGTCGGTAAGCCCAACCGCTTCACGACCTCTGCCGAAATGAGGTTCTTTTGACTCCCGCTATCAACAATGAACTGTATCGGGGAGCCCTTGACCCACATCTGGGAGTGGAAGAGACGCTCCTCCTCCTCTGGATCTTCGGGTTCATTTTTCTGGATCTTTGCGGTAGCAACAGTGGCGCTGGGATCCGCATCAATGATCTGCTTCCCTTTTTCATACCCCTTATCGGGTTCTGACTCAGAGTCGGAACATGCATCTGATTCTGAAACCTTTAGCTCAGCCACCAGTGACTGTTTGGCCCGACACTCACTTGTGTTGTGAGTGGAGCTCTTATGGAACTCGCACCATTTTCCAGTGTCCTTTCTCGGCTTCGCGGCGTTGCTCTTTGCTTGCAGCTTCAGCTGGTTGTCTTGGGCTGTCCCGCCTTGGCTTTGTCCTTTGTTCTGTGGTTTAGGGGCACCTTTCCCCTGCTTTGGATTCGCAGATCCAAAGTCTCGCTTCTTTTGTTTAAACTTCTGCTCGACTTTGACGGCATACCGGTATGCTGCGCCGAGCGAGGGGATGTTTAGGAACTGTATTTCTTCCTGGATGTACTTGTGCAGGCAGCCACGGTATTTGAGTATCAAATGTTGCTCCGAATCCTTGATACCCAACTTTGTGCGAAGGGTATGGAAAAGATTGGTGAACTCCGGCACATCTTGGTCCCTTCCCTGCCGCAGCGTGGTCCACTTTATGTATTCATCCTCATAGCTTCCGACAGGGTAGTACTGCTCCTTGATGGCATCCCGGAACGAATCCCAGGTGGGTGCGGCTGAAAATAGTGAGCCAGTACTTTCATCCTTCTGCTCGCAGTAGGTTTCCCACCAGTCCTTGACGTGGGGGGCTGCTTTGAGAAGAGCAAAAACAATCTTTTCCCGACTCGAAAATTCATGAACAGAAAAATAACCCTCTAGCAGATTTAACCATTTATCTACGGCATCGGCGTCTATCTGACCCTCGAATATGGGGATTTCAAAATTAACTTGTACCTTAAAGGGTGTGGCGTTTCCAGAGGAGCTGCTGGAAGCCGATGCGCCGCTTCTGGGTAGCCGCTGAAGGATCTGCGCAAAGCTGTCCATCATCGCGTTCCGTTGTCGCTCGAGCGCTTCTTCGAGCAAGATTTTGATGGGATCTCCTGCCCCCTCGTCTTTCTTCTCGTCCGCCATGGGAGGCCGTCGGGATTTGCGAGGCTGGTCTTGCAAAGGTTCAACCAGTTCAAGCCCTAACTCCTTATATCCCGACCTTGTTGGGGACATGCAAAGAAAAACAGAGAAAAAGCAGACCGCTCTGATACCACTGATCCAGATTTAAGCAGGAACGCAACAAATTACAGAGATAACCATATACACAAAGATGCAGCGGAAATAATACTTCATTTCATTAATGGAAAATACTGACATATGCTTACAAACAGAAATGGCAATAAACTAGCTAGGGCGATGGTAGCTTATCTCTGAGAAGAGATGTGATGGCTACATGCCTCTGAACTGTTCTGAACTGTATTACAATGAGGCTCGAAGGCCTATTTATTGTTGAGAAACAATGGAAAACCCTTCACATACCGAAACCTAACCCTAGAAGATGAAACGCCAAATTGTGGGCCCCGTTTGGGTAAATTGGTACATCAATTTCCCGGGGTCGTAACTTTGGCATACGATCTCCGTTTGACGCGTACGATAGCTCGTTAGAAAGATCTATCCGAGTACTACCACTTTGGGAGGCAACATAGGGCTCGGTCGCCCCAGAATTCCAAAAAAACGTCGTTTAGGGCCTCAAAACGGCTCCGGAAGTTCAGGACCCGAAAAACTGCTAAAAATAGTAAACTGTGCTACAATTAAGGAAACTGAAAATGCTGAGAAAGACAATGGTGGGGGTCCAGGTGGACCTGGCAGGTGGCCACCAATATCCACCTGGATCATTCCTCCCCCCTTAGGAAGCAATGGTCCCCATTGCGTTGAGCTCCTCCATGAGATGAGGAAACCTCTGCTGAACTTGTTCCCTGGTGAGCCACTTGCCCTGCTGAAGGAGTTGGCCTGCTTTGACAACTCGATACAGTTGGATATGCTGTTGGCGAGTGTTCTTGATCTGTGTGTCCATGATCCGATCAGTTGCAGCTTGTTCCATGCAATCTGGATTTAATTCTGTGGGTTTGAGCTGTTCTGCAATGTCGGATGTGTCTAGCAATGGTGGAAAGTATGGCCGAAGGCGGTCCACATTGAACACTGGGTGCAGGCCAAGGAATGGGGGAATGCTGAGCTCAAATGCATTGTCTCCCATAGCCTTAGTAATGGTGTAAGGACCATATCGAAGTGGTCTCAATTTCCGATAGGCTCCAGTAAGGCGTTCCTTTTGCAAATGCAACCAGACTTTGTCGCCCACCTGAAACTTGTGTGGCACCCGGTGTTGATCATGTCGCTGCTTGTACTTGGCATTTGATTTCTCAAGAATGTCATGGACCTGCTGGCGAATATGTTGGATGCGCTCAATGAAGCTGGTGGCCTTATCTGTTTCGGACTGGACATGAGCTGAATTCATGTGAGTAGCTGCAAGTGGCATGGCCACATCAATGGGGCATAGTGGCTGGAATCCTAAACCCACCTGAAAAGGGCTATGGCCAGTGGAGCTGTGAAGAGCTCGGTTGTAGCTGTGCTGAACATAGGGGAGGCTCTCGTCCCATGTGCGTGGATGCTTTGAGTTATACATGCGCAGAATGTGCACAATCATCCTGTTGACAACCTCTGTCTGGCCATCAGTTTGAGGATGGAAGGCTGTGGACTTCGTGAGTTTGGTGTCCAGCATTGACCAGAGACTGGACCAAAATGTGCTGAGAAACCGACTGTCCCGATCTGAGATGATAGACTGTGGGATCCCAAAGTGCACCCACACTCGTTCAAAGAAGAGTTTAGCAGTGGCTTCTGCTGTGATATTCTTCTTGCAGGCCATCATAATGGCCATCTTTGAGAACCTGTCGACGACCACAAAAACACAGTCATTTCCATGCTTAGTGGAAGGAAGGCCTGACATGTAATCCATGGAGATGGATTCCCAAGGTCGACTAGGGGTAGGCAACGGGGTATAGAGGCCTTGCTTCTTAATGGTCGGTTTGGCAATGGCACAGGCAGTACATGATCGGATGTACTTCCCAACATCCTGTCGAAGATTCGGCCAATAGAAATAGTTTTGCAGTACTGCCACTGTTTTCTCGACCCCGAAATGCCCAGCAGCCCGACTGTAGTGTGCTTCCCAAATCATCTTGGCACGCTCGCTTGAAGGAACACAAAGGTGACCGAGGTGGCATAATAGGGCATCCTGGAGGTGAAAATCTGCAACCTGCCGACCCTCCAAGAGTGTCTGGTATGTGTGGCCGAATTCTGGGTCGCTTTTGTAGAGAAGTGGCCAATCAGAAGTCTCGTGCCCGCAAGAGTTGAGCACGGTGGTTAGCGCCATGATCGGTGGTCGACTGAGGCAATCTGCAACATTATTGGTGCTGCCCTTTTTATACTTGATATTCAAGTGAAACTGTTGCAGGTATGTAGACCACTTCTGATGGCGATCATTCTGCAATTTCCCTTGGGTCTGTATGAATTGCAGAGGTCGGTGGTCTGTGTGGATGACCGTTTCCTTCCCCAAAATGTAATGCTTCCATTGTCGGCAGGCCTGTACAATGGAATACATCTCTTTATCATAAGTGGGGTACTTCCGGACTGTGTCTGAAAGTGTTTCACTGTGATATGCCACTGGATGTCCATGTTGAGTAAGGACTGCCCCAATAGCATAGTCAGAGGCATCTGTCTCGACCTCAAATGGTTGTTGTAAATCTGGTAACGCGAGCACTGGTGCCGTGCAGAGGCGATCCTTCAACTCCCTGAATGCCTTCTGTTGAGATTCAGACCAAAAGAATTTTGCTTTCGCCCCGCCCTTGGTGACTTGACTCAAGGGCCAAGAAATATGAGAAAATCCCAACACAAACCTGCGGTAGAAGTTGGCAAGACCTAGAAAGCTGCGGAGCTCTGTTAGAGTGGTTGGAGAGGGCCAATCCCGAATGACTTGGACCTTGGCTGGATCGACATGCACCCCCTGTTCATCAATGATGTATCCCAGATACTGGACCTCGGTCATGCCAAAAGTGCATTTCTCCAAATTGGCACATAGCTTGTGTTGCCGCAGTGTTTGGAGAACCTGTCGGATGTGGTGGAGGTGCTCTTCCCAACTCTGGCTGAAGATCAGAATGTCATCCAAGTATACTACTACAAAGGAGTTGGTGAATGGCCGCAAGATGTCATCCATTAGCCTCATAAAGGTTGCAGGAGCATTCGTCAATCCGAAAGGCATGACCAACCATTCGAAGAGGCCCTCCTTGGATTTGAAGGCAGTCTTCCACACATCTGAGGGTTCAATTGGTACCTGGTGATATCCTGACTTCAGATCGATCTTGCTGAAATATTTCGCCCCCTTTAGTTGGTCTAGGAGGTCATCAATCCGCGGGATCGGGTACCTATTACGGACAGTGATCTTGTTCAGCGCCCGATAGTCAATACAGAGTCTCCACGTCCCATCCTTCTTCTGTACCAACACTATCGGGCTCCCACAGGGCGAAGAACTCGGACGGATGTGACCTTTCTGTAGGAGCTCCTGAATCTGCCTCTTGATTTCATTGTTCTCCAGAACGGAGCGCCGATAAATTGGTCCATTGGGTAGCGGCGCACCTGGGGTCAGATCAATGGAGTGCTTGACTTGACAGTGCAGAGGAACCCCTGCCGGGGAGGTGAAGATGTCTTTGTACTCCTCCACAATCTTGTCCATTTGTAGCTGCCGTGCAGAGGGACCTCGTTTGGAGGCCGCGGCCACTGTCTTCTTCTTCCCTTGAGGGCGTATCATCAGGAAAACAAATTTCCTGGTTTTGGAAATGATCTTACTGCATTGTTTTGCAGTAATCAAAGAGATGGCGGCAGGTGGTGGTACCTCTGGTATCCTGAACAACTTATTTCCCAATGTAATAATAACAGCACGGGGCCTTGATTCATACACAGCATGTCGCTTCCACAAGTATGGTTGTCCTAGTAATACATCACAAACTTCAAGGGGAGCAATGTCACACAATACCTCATCCGTGAAGGGCTTGATGTTGTATGGAAGGCGACACTGCTGGCTCACGCGAAGATCTCGCCCTTGGTAAAGCCACCCAATGGTGTATGGTTGTGGATGTGCTGTGGTCGGTAAGCCCAACCGCTTCACGACCTCTGCCGAAATGAGGTTCTTTTGACTCCCGCTATCAACAATGAACTGTATCGGGGAGCCCTTGACCCACATCTGGGAGTGGAAGAGACGCTCCTCCTCCTCTGGATCTTCGGGTTCATTTTTCTGGATCTTTGCGGTAGCAACAGTGGCGCTGGGATCCGCATCAATGATCTGCTTCCCTTTTTCATACCCCTTATCGGGTTCTGACTCAGAGTCGGAACATGCATCTGATTCTGAAACCTTTAGCTCAGCCACCAGTGACTGTTTGGCCCGACACTCACTTGTGTTGTGAGTGGAGCTCTTATGGAACTCGCACCATTTTCCAGTGTCCTTTCTCGGCTTCGCGGCGTTGCTCTTTGCTTGCAGCTTCAGCTGGTTGTCTTGGGCTGTCCCGCCTTGGCTTTGTCCTTTGTTCTGTGGTTTAGGGGCACCTTTCCCCTGCTTTGGATTCGCAGATCCAAAGTCTCGCTTCTTTTGTTTAAACTTCTGCTCGACTTTGACGGCATACCGGTATGCTGCGCCGAGCGAGGGGATGTTTAGGAACTGTATTTCTTCCTGGATGTACTTGTGCAGGCAGCCACGGTATTTGAGTATCAAATGTTGCTCCGAATCCTTGATACCCAACTTTGTGCGAAGGGTATGGAAAAGATTGGTGAACTCCGGCACATCTTGGTCCCTTCCCTGCCGCAGCGTGGTCCACTTTATGTATTCATCCTCATAGCTTCCGACAGGGTAGTACTGCTCCTTGATGGCATCCCGGAACGAATCCCAGGTGGGTGCGGCTGAAAATAGTGAGCCAGTACTTTCATCCTTCTGCTCGCAGTAGGTTTCCCACCAGTCCTTGACGTGGGGGGCTGCTTTGAGAAGAGCAAAAACAATCTTTTCCCGACTCGAAAATTCATGAACAGAAAAATAACCCTCTAGCAGATTTAACCATTTATCTACGGCATCGGCGTCTATCTGACCCTCGAATATGGGGATTTCAAAATTAACTTGTACCTTAAAGGGTGTGGCGTTTCCAGAGGAGCTGCTGGAAGCCGATGCGCCGCTTCTGGGTAGCCGCTGAAGGATCTGCGCAAAGCTGTCCATCATCGCGTTCCGTTGTCGCTCGAGCGCTTCTTCGAGCAAGATTTTGATGGGATCTCCTGCCCCCTCGTCTTTCTTCTCGTCCGCCATGGGAGGCCGTCGGGATTTGCGAGGCTGGTCTTGCAAAGGTTCAACCAGTTCAAGCCCTAACTCCTTATATCCCGACCTTGTTGGGGACATGCAAAGAAAAACAGAGAAAAAGCAGACCGCTCTGATACCACTGATCCAGATTTAAACAGGAACGCAACAAATTACAGAGATAACCATATACACAAAGATGCAGCGGAAATAATACTTCATTTCATTAATGGAAAATACTGACATATGCTTACAAACAGAAATGGCAATAAACTAGCTAGGGCGATGGTAGCTTATCTCTGAGAAGAGATGTGATGGCTACATGCCTCTGAACTGTTCTGAACTGTATTACAATGAGGCTCGAAGGCCTATTTATTGTTGAGAAACAATGGAAAACCCTTCACATACCGAAACCTAACCCTAGAAGATGAAACGCCAAATTGTGGGCCCCGTTTGGGTAAATTGGTACATCAATTTCCCGGGGTCGTAACTTTGGCATACGATCTCCGTTTGACGCGTACGATAGCTCGTTAGAAAGATCTATCCGAGTACTACCACTTTGGGAGGCAACATAGGGCTCGGTTGCCCCAGAATTCCAAAAAAAACGTCGTTTAGGGCCTCAAAACGGCTCCGGAAGTTCAGGACCCGAAAAACTGCTAAAAATAGTAAACTGTGCTACAATTAAGGAAACTGAAAATGCTGAGAAAGACAATGGTGGGGGTCCAGGTGGACCTGGCAGGTGGCCACCAATATCCACCTGGATCATTCCTCCCCCCTTAGGAAGCAATGGTCCCCATTGCGTTGAGCTCCTCCATGAGATGAGGAAACCTCTGCTGAACTTGTTCCCTGGTGAGCCACTTGCCCTGCTGAAGGAGTTGGCCTGCTTTGACAACTCGATACAGTTGGATATGCTGTTGGCGAGTGTTCTTGATCTGTGTGTCCATGATCCGATCAGTTGCAGCTTGTTCCATGCAATCTGGATTTAATTCTGTGGGTTTGAGCTGTTCTGCAATGTCGGATGTGTCTAGCAATGGTGGAAAGTATGGCCGAAGGCGGTCCACATTGAACACTGGGTGCAGGCCAAGGAATGGGGGAATGCTGAGCTCAAATGCATTGTCTCCCATAGCCTTAGTAATGGTGTAAGGACCATATCGAAGTGGTCTCAATTTCCGATAGGCTCCAGTAAGGCGTTCCTTTTGCAAATGCAACCAGACTTTGTCGCCCACCTGAAACTTGTGTGGCACCCGGTGTTGATCATGTCGCTGCTTGTACTTGGCATTTGATTTCTCAAGAATGTCATGGACCTGCTGGCGAATATGTTGGATGCGCTCAATGAAGCTGGTGGCCTTATCTGTTTCGGACTGGACATGAGCTGAATTCATGTGAGTAGCTGCAAGTGGCATGGCCACATCAATGGGGCATAGTGGCTGGAATCCTAAACCCACCTGAAAAGGGCTATGGCCAGTGGAGCTGTGAAGAGCTCGGTTGTAGCTGTGCTGAACATAGGGGAGGCTCTCGTCCCATGTGCGTGGATGCTTTGAGTTATACATGCGCAGAATGTGCACAATCATCCTGTTGACAACCTCTGTCTGGCCATCAGTTTGAGGATGGAAGGCTGTGGACTTCGTGAGTTTGGTGTCCAGCATTGACCAGAGACTGGACCAAAATGTGCTGAGAAACCGACTGTCCCGATCTGAGATGATAGACTGTGGGATCCCAAAGTGCACCCACACTCGTTCAAAGAAGAGTTTAGCAGTGGCTTCTGCTGTGATATTCTTCTTGCAGGCCATCATAATGGCCATCTTTGAGAACCTGTCGACGACCACAAAAACACAGTCATTTCCATGCTTAGTGGAAGGAAGGCCTGACATGTAATCCATGGAGATGGATTCCAAGGTCGACTAGGGGTAGGCAACGGGGTATAGAGGCCTTGCTTCTTAATGGTCGGTTTGGCAATGGCACAGGCAGTACATGATCGGATGTACTTCCCAACATCCTGTCGAAGATTCGGCCAATAGAAATAGTTTTGCAGTACTGCCACTGTTTTCTCGACCCCGAAATGCCCAGCAGCCCGACTGTAGTGTGCTTCCCAAATCATCTTGGCACGCTCGCTTGAAGGAACACAAAGGTGACCGAGGTGGCATAATAGGGCATCCTGGAGGTGAAAATCTGCAACCTGCCGACCCTCCAAGAGTGTCTGGTATGTGTGGCCGAATTCTGGGTCGCTTTTGTAGAGAAGTGGCCAATCAGAAGTCTCGTGCCCGCAAGAGTTGAGCACGGTGGTTAGCGCCATGATCGGTGGTCGACTGAGGCAATCTGCAACATTATTGGTGCTGCCCTTTTTATACTTGATATTCAAGTGAAACTGTTGCAGGTATGTAGACCACTTCTGATGGCGATCATTCTGCAATTTCCCTTGGGTCTGTATGAATTGCAGAGGTCGGTGGTCTGTGTGGATGACCGTTTCCTTCCCCAAAATGTAATGCTTCCATTGTCGGCAGGCCTGTACAATGGAATACATCTCTTTATCATAAGTGGGGTACTTCCGGACTGTGTCTGAAAGTGTTTCACTGTGATATGCCACTGGATGTCCATGTTGAGTAAGGACTGCCCCAATAGCATAGTCAGAGGCATCTGTCTCGACCTCAAATGGTTGTTGTAAATCTGGTAACGCGAGCACTGGTGCCGTGCAGAGGCGATCCTTCAACTCCCTGAATGCCTTCTGTTGAGATTCAGACCAAAAGAATTTTGCTTTCGCCCCGCCCTTGGTGACTTGACTCAAGGGCCAAGAAATATGAGAAAATCCCAACACAAACCTGCGGTAGAAGTTGGCAAGACCTAGAAAGCTGCGGAGCTCTGTTAGAGTGGTTGGAGAGGGCCAATCCCGAATGACTTGGACCTTGGCTGGATCGACATGCACCCCCTGTTCATCAATGATGTATCCCAGATACTGGACCTCGGTCATGCCAAAAGTGCATTTCTCCAAATTGGCACATAGCTTGTGTTGCCGCAGTGTTTGGAGAACCTGTCGGATGTGGTGGAGGTGCTCTTCCCAACTCTGGCTGAAGATCAGAATGTCATCCAAGTATACTACTACAAAGGAGTTGGTGAATGGCCGCAAGATGTCATCCATTAGCCTCATAAAGGTTGCAGGAGCATTCGTCAATCCGAAAGGCATGACCAACCATTCGAAGAGGCCCTCCTTGGATTTGAAGGCAGTCTTCCACACATCTGAGGGTTCAATTGGTACCTGGTGATATCCTGACTTCAGATCGATCTTGCTGAAATATTTCGCCCCCTTTAGTTGGTCTAGGAGGTCATCAATCCGCGGGATCGGGTACCTATTACGGACAGTGATCTTGTTCAGCGCCCGATAGTCAATACAGAGTCTCCACGTCCCATCCTTCTTCTGTACCAACACTATCGGGCTCCCACAGGGCGAAGAACTCGGACGGATGTGACCTTTCTGTAGGAGCTCCTGAATCTGCCTCTTGATTTCATTGTTCTCCAGAACGGAGCGCCGATAAATTGGTCCATTGGGTAGCGGCGCACCTGGGGTCAGATCAATGGAGTGCTTGACTTGACAGTGCAGAGGAACCCCTGCCGGGGAGGTGAAGATGTCTTTGTACTCCTCCACAATCTTGTCCATTTGTAGCTGCCGTGCAGAGGGACCTCGTTTGGAGGCCGCGGCCACTGTCTTCTTCTTCCCTTGAGGGCGTATCATCAGGAAAACAAATTTCCTGGTTTTGGAAATGATCTTACTGCATTGTTTTGCAGTAATCAAAGAGATGGCGGCAGGTGGTGGTACCTCTGGTATCCTGAACAACTTATTTCCCAATGTAATAATAACAGCACGGGGCCTTGATTCATACACAGCATGTCGCTTCCACAAGTATGGTTGTCCTAGTAATACATCACAAACTTCAAGGGGAGCAATGTCACACAATACCTCATCCGTGAAGGGCTTGATGTTGTATGGAAGGCGACACTGCTGGCTCACGCGAAGATCTCGCCCTTGGTAAAGCCACCCAATGGTGTATGGTTGTGGATGTGCTGTGGTCGGTAAGCCCAACCGCTTCACGACCTCTGCCGAAATGAGGTTCTTTTGACTCCCGCTATCAACAATGAACTGTATCGGGGAGCCCTTGACCCACATCTGGGAGTGGAAGAGACGCTCCTCCTCCTCTGGATCTTCGGGTTCATTTTTCTGGATCTTTGCGGTAGCAACAGTGGCGCTGGGATCCGCATCAATGATCTGCTTCCCTTTTTCATACCCCTTATCGGGTTCTGACTCAGAGTCGGAACATGCATCTGATTCTGAAACCTTTAGCTCAGCCACCAGTGACTGTTTGGCCCGACACTCACTTGTGTTGTGAGTGGAGCTCTTATGGAACTCGCACCATTTTCCAGTGTCCTTTCTCGGCTTCGCGGCGTTGCTCTTTGCTTGCAGCTTCAGCTGGTTGTCTTGGGCTGTCCCGCCTTGGCTTTGTCCTTTGTTCTGTGGTTTAGGGGCACCTTTCCCCTGCTTTGGATTCGCAGATCCAAAGTCTCGCTTCTTTTGTTTAAACTTCTGCTCGACTTTGACGGCGGCATACGGTATGCTGCGCCGAGCGAGGGGATGTTTAGGAACTGTATTTCTTCCTGGATGTACTTGTGCAGGCAGCCACGGTATTTGAGTATCAAATGTTGCTCCGAATCCTTGATACCCAACTTTGTGCGAAGGGTATGGAAAAGATTGGTGAACTCCGGCACATCTTGGTCCCTTCCCTGCCGCAGCGTGGTCCACTTTATGTATTCATCCTCATAGCTTCCGACAGGGTAGTACTGCTCCTTGATGGCATCCCGGAACGAATCCCAGGTGGGTGCGGCTGAAAATAGTGAGCCAGTACTTTCATCCTTCTGCTCGCAGTAGGTTTCCCACCAGTCCTTGACGTGGGGGGCTGCTTTGAGAAGAGCAAAAACAATCTTTTCCCGACTCGAAAATTCATGAACAGAAAAATAACCCTCTAGCAGATTTAACCATTTATCTACGGCATCGGCGTCTATCTGACCCTCGAATATGGGGATTTCAAAATTAACTTGTACCTTAAAGGGTGTGGCGTTTCCAGAGGAGCTGCTGGAAGCCGATGCGCCGCTTCTGGGTAGCCGCTGAAGGATCTGCGCAAAGCTGTCCATCATCGCGTTCCGTTGTCGCTCGAGCGCTTCTTCGAGCAAGATTTTGATGGGATCTCCTGCCCCCTCGTCTTTCTTCTCGTCCGCCATGGGAGGCCGTCGGGATTTGCGAGGCTGGTCTTGCAAAGGTTCAACCAGTTCAAGCCCTAACTCCTTATATCCCGACCTTGTTGGGGACATGCAAAGAAAAACAGAGAAAAAGCAGACCGCTCTGATACCACTGATCCAGATTTAAACAGGAACGCAACAAATTACAGAGATAACCATATACACAAAGATGCAGCGGAAATAATACTTCATTTCATTAATGGAAAATACTGACATATGCTTACAAACAGAAATGGCAATAAACTAGCTAGGGCGATGGTAGCTTATCTCTGAGAAGAGATGTGATGGCTACATGCCTCTGAACTGTTCTGAACTGTATTACAATGAGGCTCGAAGGCCTATTTATTGTTGAGAAACAATGGAAAACCCTTCACATACCGAAACCTAACCCTAGAAGATGAAACGCCAAATTGTGGGCCCCGTTTGGGTAAATTGGTACATCAATTTCCCGGGGTCGTAACTTTGGCATACGATCTCCGTTTGACGCGTACGATAGCTCGTTAGAAAGATCTATCCGAGTACTACCACTTTGGGAGGCAACATAGGGCTCGGTCGCCCTAGAATTCCAAAAAACGTCGTTTAGGGCCTCAAAACGGCTCCGGAAGTTCAGGACCCGAAAAACTGCTAAAAATAGTAAACTGTGCTACAATTAAGGAAACTGAAAATGCTGAGAAAGACAATGGTGGGGGTCCAGGTGGACCTGGCAGGTGGCCACCAATATCCACCTGGATCATTCCTCCCCCCTTAGGAAGCAATGGTCCCCATTGCGTTGAGCTCCTCCATGAGATGAGGAAACCTCTGCTGAACTTGTTCCCTGGTGAGCCACTTGCCCTGCTGAAGGAGTTGGCCTGCTTTGACAACTCGATACAGTTGGATATGCTGTTGGCGAGTGTTCTTGATCTGTGTGTCCATGATCCGATCAGTTGCAGCTTGTTCCATGCAATCTGGATTTAATTCTGTGGGTTTGAGCTGTTCTGCAATGTCGGATGTGTCTAGCAATGGTGGTGGAAAGTATGGCCGAAGGCGGTCCACATTGAACACTGGGTGCAGGCCAAGGAATGGGGGAATGCTGAGCTCAAATGCATTGTCTCCCATAGCCTTAGTAATGGTGTAAGGACCATATCGAAGTGGTCTCAATTTCCGATAGGCTCCAGTAAGGCGTTCCTTTTGCAAATGCAACCAGACTTTGTCGCCCACCTGAAACTTGTGTGGCACCCGGTGTTGATCATGTCGCTGCTTGTACTTGGCATTTGATTTCTCAAGAATGTCATGGACCTGCTGGCGAATATGTTGGATGCGCTCAATGAAGCTGGTGGCCTTATCTGTTTCGGACTGGACATGAGCTGAATTCATGTGAGTAGCTGCAAGTGGCATGGCCACATCAATGGGGCATAGTGGCTGGAATCCTAAACCCACCTGAAAAGGGCTATGGCCAGTGGAGCTGTGAAGAGCTCGGTTGTAGCTGTGCTGAACATAGGGGAGGCTCTCGTCCCATGTGCGTGGATGCTTTGAGTTATACATGCGCAGAATGTGCACAATCATCCTGTTGACAACCTCTGTCTGGCCATCAGTTTGAGGATGGAAGGCTGTGGACTTCGTGAGTTTGGTGTCCAGCATTGACCAGAGACTGGACCAAAATGTGCTGAGAGAAACCGACTGTCCCGATCTGAGATGATAGACTGTGGGATCCCAAAGTGCACCCACACTCGTTCAAAGAAGAGTTTAGCAGTGGCTTCTGCTGTGATATTCTTCTTGCAGGCCATCATAATGGCCATCTTTGAGAACCTGTCGACGACCACAAAAACACAGTCATTTCCATGCTTAGTGGAAGGAAGGCCTGACATGTAATCCATGGAGATGGATTCCCAAGGTCGACTAGGGGTAGGCAACGGGGTATAGAGGCCTTGCTTCTTAATGGTCGGTTTGGCAATGGCACAGGCAGTACATGATCGGATGTACTTCCCAACATCCTGTCGAAGATTCGGCCAATAGAAATAGTTTTGCAGTACTGCCACTGTTTTCTCGACCCCGAAATGCCCAGCAGCCCGACTGTAGTGTGCTTCCCAAATCATCTTGGCACGCTCGCTTGAAGGAACACAAAGGTGACCGAGGTGGCATAATAGGGCATCCTGGAGGTGAAAATCTGCAACCTGCCGACCCTCCAAGAGTGTCTGGTATGTGTGGCCGAATTCTGGGTCGCTTTTGTAGAGAAGTGGCCAATCAGAAGTCTCGTGCCCGCAAGAGTTGAGCACGGTGGTTAGCGCCATGATCGGTGGTCGACTGAGGCAATCTGCAACATTATTGGTGCTGCCCTTTTTATACTTGATATTCAAGTGAAACTGTTGCAGGTATGTAGACCACTTCTGATGGCGATCATTCTGCAATTTCCCTTGGGTCTGTATGAATTGCAGAGGTCGGTGGTCTGTGTGGATGACCGTTTCCTTCCCAAAATGTAATGCTTCCATTGTCGGCAGGCCTGTACAATGGAATACATCTCTTTATCATAAGTGGGGTACTTCCGGACTGTGTCTGAAAGTGTTTCACTGTGATATGCCACTGGATGTCCATGTTGAGTAAGGACTGCCCCAATAGCATAGTCAGAGGCATCTGTCTCGACCTCAAATGGTTGTTGTAAATCTGGTAACGCGAGCACTGGTGCCGTGCAGAGGCGATCCTTCAACTCCCTGAATGCCTTCTGTTGAGATTCAGACCAAAAGAATTTTGCTTTCGCCCCGCCCTTGGTGACTTGACTCAAGGGCCAAGAAATATGAGAAAATCCCAACACAAACCTGCGGTAGAAGTTGGCAAGACCTAGAAAGCTGCGGAGCTCTGTTAGAGTGGTTGGAGAGGGCCAATCCCGAATGACTTGGACCTTGGCTGGATCGACATGCACCCCTGTTCATCAATGATGTATCCCAGATACTGGACCTCGGTCATGCCAAAAGTGCATTTCTCCAAATTGGCACATAGCTTGTGTTGCCGCAGTGTTTGGAGAACCTGTCGGATGTGGTGGAGGTGCTCTTCCCAACTCTGGCTGAAGATCAGAATGTCATCCAAGTATACTACTACAAAGGAGTTGGTGAATGGCCGCAAGATGTCATCCATTAGCCTCATAAAGGTTGCAGGAGCATTCGTCAATCCGAAAGGCATGACCAACCATTCGAAGAGGCCCTCCTTGGATTTGAAGGCAGTCTTCCACACATCTGAGGGTTCAATTGGTACCTGGTGATATCCTGACTTCAGATCGATCTTGCTGAAATATTTCGCCCCTTTAGTTGGTCTAGGAGGTCATCAATCCGCGGGATCGGGTACCTATTACGGACAGTGATCTTGTTCAGCGCCGATAGTCAATACAGAGTCTCCACGTCCCATCCTTCTTCTGTACCAACACTATCGGGCTCCCACAGGGCGAAGAACTCGGACGGATGTGACCTTTCTGTAGGAGCTCCTGAATCTGCCTCTTGATTTCATTGTTCTCCAGAACGGAGCGCCGATAAATTGGTCCATTGGGTAGCGGCGCACCTGGGGTCAGATCAATGGAGTGCTTGACTTGACAGTGCAGAGGAACCCTGCCGGGGAGGTGAAGATGTCTTTGTACTCCTCCACAATCTTGTCCATTTGTAGCTGCCGTGCAGAGGGACCTCGTTTGGAGGCCGCGGCCACTGTCTTCTTCTTCCCTTGAGGGCGTATCATCAGGAAAACAAATTTCCTGGTTTTGGAAATGATCTTACTGCATTGTTTTGCAGTAATCAAAGAGATGGCGGCAGGTGGTGGTACCTCTGGTATCCTGAACAACTTATTTCCCAATGTAATAATAACAGCACGGGGCCTTGATTCATACACAGCATGTCGCTTCCACAAGTATGGTTGTCCTAGTAATACATCACAAACTTCAAGGGGAGCAATGTCACACAATACCTCATCCGTGAAGGGCTTGATGTTGTATGGAAGGCGACACTGCTGGCTCACGCGAAGATCTCGCCCTTGGTAAAGCCACCCAATGGTGTATGGTTGTGGATGTGCTGTGGTCGGTAAGCCCAACCGCTTCACGACCTCTGCCGAAATGAGGTTCTTTTGACTCCCGCTATCAACAATGAACTGTATCGGGGAGCCCTTGACCCACATCTGGGAGTGGAAGAGACGCTCCTCCTCCTCTGGATCTTCGGGTTCATTTTTCTGGATCTTTGCGGTAGCAACAGTGGCGCTGGGATCCGCATCAATGATCTGCTTCCCTTTTTCATACCCCTTATCGGGTTCTGACTCAGAGTCGGAACATGCATCTGATTCTGAAACCTTTAGCTCAGCCACCAGTGACTGTTTGGCCCGACACTCACTTGTGTTGTGAGTGGAGCTCTTATGGAACTCGCACCATTTTCCAGTGTCCTTTCTCGGCTTCGCGGCGTTGCTCTTTGCTTGCAGCTTCAGCTGGTTGTCTTGGGCTGTCCCGCCTTGGCTTTGTCCTTTGTTCTGTGGTTTAGGGGCACCTTTCCCTGCTTTGGATTCGCAGATCCAAAGTCTCGCTTCTTTTGTTTAAACTTCTGCTCGACTTTGACGGCATACCGGTATGCTGCGCCGAGCGAGGGGATGTTTAGGAACTGTATTTCTTCCTGGATGTACTTGTGCAGGCAGCCACGGTATTTGAGTATCAAATGTTGCTCCGAATCCTTGATACCCAACTTTGTGCGAAGGGTATGGAAAAGATTGGTGAACTCCGGCACATCTTGGTCCCTTCCCTGCCGCAGCGTGGTCCACTTTATGTATTCATCCTCATAGCTTCCGACAGGGTAGTACTGCTCCTTGATGGCATCCCGGAACGAATCCCAGGTGGGTGCGGCTGAAAATAGTGAGCCAGTACTTTCATCCTTCTGCTCGCAGTAGGTTTCCCACCAGTCCTTGACGCGGGGGGCTGCTTTGAGAAGAGCAAAAACAATCTTTTCCCGACTCGAAAATTCATGAACAGAAAAATAACCTCTAGCAAATTTAACCATTTATCTACGGCATCGGCGTCTATCTGACCCTCGAATATGGGGATTTCAAAATTAACTTGTACCTTTAAAGGGTGTGGCGTTTCCAGAGGAGCTGCTGGAAGCCGATGCGCCGCTTCTGGGTAGCCGCTGAAGGATCTGCGCAAAGCTGTCCATCATCGCGTTCCGTTGTCGCTCGAGCGCTTCTTCGAGCAAGATTTTGATGGGATCTCCTGCCCCCTCGTCTTTCTTCTCGTCCGCCATGGGAGGCCGTCGGGATTTGCGAGGCTGGTCTTGCAAAGGTTCAACCAGTTCAAGCCCTAACTCCTTATATCCCGACCTTGTTGGGGACATGCAAAGAAAAACAGAGAAAAAGCAGACCGCTCTGATACCACTGATCCAGATTTAAGCAGGAACGCAACAAATTACAGAGATAACCATATACACAAAGATGCAGCGGAAATAATACTTCATTTCATTAATGGAAAATACTGACATATGCTTACAAACAGAAATGGCAATAAACTAGCTAGGGCGATGGTAGCTTATCTCTGAGAAGAGATGTGATGGCTACATGCCTCTGAACTGTTTTACAATGAGGCTCGAAGGCCTATTTATTGTTGAGAAACAATGGAAAACCCTTCACATACCGAAACCTAACCCTAGAAGATGAAACGCCAAATTGTGGGCCCCGTTTGGGTAAATTGGTACATCAATTTCCCGGGGTCGTAACTTTGGCATACGATCTCCGTTTGACGCGTACGATAGCTCGTTAGAAAGATCTATCCGAGTACTACCACTTTGGGAGGCAACATAGGGCTCGGTCGCCCCAGAATTCCAAAAAAACGTCGTTTAGGGCCTCAAAACGGCTCCGGAAGTTCAGGACCCGAAAAACTGCTAAAAATAGTAAACTGTGCTACAATTAAGGAAACTGAAAATGCTGAGAAAGACAATGGTGGGGGTCCAGGTGGACCTGGCAGGTGGCCACCAATATCCACCTGGATCATTCCTCCCCCCTTAGGAAGCAATGGTCCCCATTGCGTTGAGCTCCTCCATGAGATGAGGAAACCTCTGCTGAACTTGTTCCCTGGTGAGCCACTTGCCCTGCTGAAGGAGTTGGCCTGCTTTGACAACTCGATACAGTTGGATATGCTGTTGGCGAGTGTTCTTGATCTG
This sequence comes from Pinus tabuliformis, assembly GCA_031772625.1. NCBI lineage: Eukaryota > Viridiplantae > Streptophyta > Pinopsida > Pinales > Pinaceae > Pinus > Pinus tabuliformis. The sequence continues at coordinate 1,433,826,677 of CM062818.1, read as the reverse complement.
TGTGTCCATGATCCGATCAGTTGCAGCTTGTTCCATGCAATCTGGATTTAATTCTGTGGGTTTGAGCTGTTCTGCAATGTCGGATGTGTCTAGCAATGGTGGAAAGTATGGCCGAAGGCGGTCCACATTGAACACTGGGTGCAGGCCAAGGAATGGGGGAATGCTGAGCTCAAATGCATTGTCTCCCATAGCCTTAGTAATGGTGTAAGGACCATATCGAAGTGGTCTCAATTTCCGATAGGCTCCAGTAAGGCGTTCCTTTTGCAAATGCAACCAGACTTTGTCGCCCACCTGAAACTTGTGTGGCACCCGGTGTTGATCATGTCGCTGCTTGTACTTGGCATTTGATTTCTCAAGAATGTCATGGACCTGCTGGCGAATATGTTGGATGCGCTCAATGAAGCTGGTGGCCTTATCTGTTTCGGACTGGACATGAGCTGAATTCATGTGAGTAGCTGCAAGTGGCATGGCCACATCAATGGGGCATAGTGGCTGGAATCCTAAACCCACCTGAAAAGGGCTATGGCCAGTGGAGCTGTGAAGAGCTCGGTTGTAGCTGTGCTGAACATAGGGGAGGCTCTCGTCCCATGTGCGTGGATGCTTTGAGTTATACATGCGCAGAATGTGCACAATCATCCTGTTGACAACCTCTGTCTGGCCATCAGTTTGAGGATGGAAGGCTGTGGACTTCGTGAGTTTGGTGTCCAGCATTGACCAGAGACTGGACCAAAATGTGCTGAGAAACCGACTGTCCCGATCTGAGATGATAGACTGTGGGATCCCAAAGTGCACCCACACTCGTTCAAAGAAGAGTTTAGCAGTGGCTTCTGCTGTGATATTCTTCTTGCAGGCCATCATAATGGCCATCTTTGAGAACCTGTCGACGACCACAAAAACACAGTCATTTCCATGCTTAGTGGAAGGAAGGCCTGACATGTAATCCATGGAGATGGATTTCCAAGGTCGACTAGGGGTAGGCAACGGGGTATAGAGGCCTTGCTTCTTAATGGTCGGTTTGGCAATGGCACAGGCAGTACATGATCGGATGTACTTCCCAACATCCTGTCGAAGATTCGGCCAATAGAAATAGTTTTGCAGTACTGCCACTGTTTTCTCGACCCCGAAATGCCCAGCAGCCGACTGTAGTGTGCTTCCCAAATCATCTTGGCACGCTCGCTTGAAGGAACACAAAGGTGACCGAGGTGGCATAATAGGGCATCCTGGAGGTGAAAATCTGCAACCTGCCGACCCTCCAAGAGTGTCTGGTATGTGTGGCCGAATTCTGGGTCGCTTTTGTAGAGAAGTGGCCAATCAGAAGTCTCGTGCCCGCAAGAGTTGAGCACGGTGGTTAGCGCCATGATCGGTGGTCGACTGAGGCAATCTGCAACATTATTGGTGCTGCCCTTTTTATACTTGATATTCAAGTGAAACTGTTGCAGGTATGTAGACCACTTCTGATGGCGATCATTCTGCAATTTCCCTTGGGTCTGTATGAATTGCAGAGGTCGGTGGTCTGTGTGGATGACCGTTTCCTTCCCCAAAATGTAATGCTTCCATTGTCGGCAGGCCTGTACAATGGAATACATCTCTTTATCATAAGTGGGGTACTTCCGGACTGTGTCTGAAAGTGTTTCACTGTGATATGCCACTGGATGTCCATGTTGAGTAAGGACTGCCCCAATAGCATAGTCAGAGGCATCTGTCTCGACCTCAAATGGTTGTTGTAAATCTGGTAACGCGAGCACTGGTGCCGTGCAGAGGCGATCCTTCAACTCCCTGAATGCCTTCTGTTGAGATTCAGACCAAAAGAATTTTGCTTTCGCCCCGCCCTTGGTGACTTGACTCAAGGGCCAAGAAATATGAGAAAATCCCAACACAAACCTGCGGTAGAAGTTGGCAAGACCTAGAAAGCTGCGGAGCTCTGTTAGAGTGGTTGGAGAGGGCCAATCCCGAATGACTTGGACCTTGGCTGGATCGACATGCACCCCCTGTTCATCAATGATGTATCCCAGATACTGGACCTCGGTCATGCCAAAAGTGCATTTCTCCAAATTGGCACATAGCTTGTGTTGCCGCAGTGTTTGGAGAACCTGTCGGATGTGGTGGAGGTGCTCTTCCCAACTCTGGCTGAAGATCAGAATGTCATCCAAGTATACTACTACAAAGGAGTTGGTGAATGGCCGCAAGATGTCATCCATTAGCCTCATAAAGGTTGCAGGAGCATTCGTCAATCCGAAAGGCATGACCAACCATTCGAAGAGGCCCTCCTTGGATTTGAAGGCAGTCTTCCACACATCTGAGGGTTCAATTGGTACCTGGTGATATCCTGACTTCAGATCGATCTTGCTGAAATATTTCGCCCCCTTTAGTTGGTCTAGGAGGTCATCAATCCGCGGGATCGGGTACCTATTACGGACAGTGATCTTGTTCAGCGCCCGATAGTCAATACAGAGTCTCCACGTCCCATCCTTCTTCTGTACCAACACTATCGGGCTCCCACAGGGCGAAGAACTCGGACGGATGTGACCTTTCTGTAGGAGCTCCTGAATCTGCCTCTTGATTTCATTGTTCTCCAGAACGGAGCGCGATAAATTGGTCCATTGGGTAGCGGCGCACCTGGGGTCAGATCAATGGAGTGCTTGACTTGACAGTGCAGAGGAACCCCTGCCGGGGAGGTGAAGATGTCTTTGTACTCCTCCACAATCTTGTCCATTTGTAGCTGCCGTGCAGAGGGACCTCGTTTGGAGGCCGCGGCCACTGTCTTCTTCTTCCTTGAGGGCGTATCATCAGGAAAACAAATTTCCTGGTTTTGGAAATGATCTTACTGCATTGTTTTGCAGTAATCAAAGAGATGGCGGCAGGTGGTGGTACCTCTGGTATCCTGAACAACTTATTTCCCAATGTAATAATAACAGCACGGGGCCTTGATTCATACACAGCATGTCGCTTCCACAAGTATGGTTGTCCTAGTAATACATCACAAACTTCAAGGGGAGCAATGTCACACAATACCTCATCCGTGAAGGGCTTGATGTTGTATGGAAGGCGACACTGCTGGCTCACGCGAAGATCTCGCCCTTGGTAAAGCCACCCAATGGTGTATGGTTGTGGATGTGCTGTGGTCGGTAAGCCCAACCGCTTCACGACCTCTGCCGAAATGAGGTTCTTTTGACTCCCGCTATCAACAATGAACTGTATCGGGGAGCCCTTGACCCACATCTGGGAGTGGAAGAGACGCTCCTCCTCCTCTGGATCTTCGGGTTCATTTTTCTGGATCTTTGCGGTAGCAACAGTGGCGCTGGGATCCGCATCAATGATCTGCTTCCCTTTTTCATACCCCTTATCGGGTTCTGACTCAGAGTCGGAACATGCATCTGATTCTGAAACCTTTAGCTCAGCCACCAGTGACTGTTTGGCCCGACACTCACTTGTGTTGTGAGTGGAGCTCTTATGGAACTCGCACCATTTTCCAGTGTCCTTTCTCGGCTTCGCGGCGTTGCTCTTTGCTTGCAGCTTCAGCTGGTTGTCTTGGGCTGTCCCGCCTTGGCTTTGTCCTTTGTTCTGTGGTTTAGGGGCACCTTTCCCCTGCTTTGGATTCGCAGATCCAAAGTCTCGCTTCTTTTGTTTAAACTTCTGCTCGACTTTGACGGCATACCGGTATGCTGCGCCGAGCGAGGGGATGTTTAGGAACTGTATTTCTTCCTGGATGTACTTGTGCAGGCAGCCACGGTATTTGAGTATCAAATGTTGCTCCGAATCCTTGATACCCAACTTTGTGCGAAGGGTATGGAAAAGATTGGTGAACTCCGGCACATCTTGGTCCCTTCCCTGCCGCAGCGTGGTCCACTTTATGTATTCATCCTCATAGCTTCCGACAGGGTAGTACTGCTCCTTGATGGCATCCCGGAACGAATCCCAGGTGGGTGCGGCTGAAAATAGTGAGCCAGTACTTTCATCCTTCTGCTCGCAGTAGGTTTCCCACCAGTCCTTGACGTGGGGGGCTGCTTTGAGAAGAGCAAAAACAATCTTTTCCCGACTCGAAAATTCATGAACAGAAAAATAACCCTCTAGCAGATTTAACCATTTATCTACGGCATCGGCGTCTATCTGACCCTCGAATATGGGGATTTCAAAATTAACTTGTACCTTAAAGGGTGTGGCGTTTCCAGAGGAGCTGCTGGAAGCCGATGCGCCGCTTCTGGGTAGCCGCTGAAGGATCTGCGCAAAGCTGTCCATCATCGCGTTCCGTTGTCGCTCGAGCGCTTCTTCGAGCAAGATTTTGATGGGATCTCCTGCCCCCTCGTCTTTCTTCTCGTCCGCCATGGGAGGCCGTCGGGATTTGCGAGGCTGGTCTTGCAAAGGTTCAACCAGTTCAAGCCCTAACTCCTTATATCCCGACCTTGTTGGGGACATGCAAAGAAAAACAGAGAAAAAGCAGACCGCTCTGATACCACTGATCCAGATTTAAACAGGAACGCAACAAATTACAGAGATAACCATATACACAAAGATGCAGCGGAAATAATACTTCATTTCATTAATGGAAAATACTGACATATGCTTACAAACAGAAATGGCAATAAACTAGCTAGGGCGATGGTAGCTTATCTCTGAGAAGAGATGTGATGGCTACATGCCTCTGATGTTCTGAACTGTATTACAATGAGGCTCGAAGGCCTATTTATTGTTGAGAAACAATGGAAAACCCTTCACATACCGAAACCTAACCCTAGAAGATGAAACGCCAAATTGTGGGCCCCGTTTGGGTAAATTGGTACATCAATTTCCCGGGGTCGTAACTTTGGCATACGATCTCCGTTTGACGCGTACGATAGCTCGTTAGAAAGATCTATCCGAGTACTACCACTTTGGGAGGCAACATAGGGCTCGGTCGCCCCAGAATTCAAAAAAAACGTCGTTTAGGGCCTCAAAACGGCTCCGGAAGTTCAGGACCCGAAAAACTGCTAAAAATAGTAAACTGTGCTACAATTAAGGAAACTGAAAATGCTGAGAAAGACAATGGTGGGGGTCCAGGTGGACCTGGCAGGTGGCCACCAATATCCACCTGGATCATTCCTCCCCCCTTAGGAAGCAATGGTCCCCATTGCGTTGAGCTCCTCCATGAGATGAGGAAACCTCTGCTGAACTTGTTCCCTGGTGAGCCACTTGCCCTGCTGAAGGAGTTGGCCTGCTTTGACAACTCGATACAGTTGGATATGCTGTTGGCGAGTGTTCTTGATCTGTGTGTCCATGATCCGATCAGTTGCAGCTTGTTCCATGCAATCTGGATTTAATTCTGTGGGTTTGAGCTGTTCTGCAATGTCGGATGTGTCTAGCAATGGTGGAAAGTATGGCCGAAGGCGGTCCACATTGAACACTGGGTGCAGGCCAAGGAATGGGGGAATGCTGAGCTCAAATGCATTGTCTCCCATAGCCTTAGTAATGGTGTAAGGACCATATCGAAGTGGTCTCAATTTCCGATAGGCTCCAGTAAGGCGTTCCTTTTGCAAATGCAACCAGACTTTGTCGCCCACCTGAAACTTGTGTGGCACCCGGTGTTGATCATGTCGCTGCTTGTACTTGGCATTTGATTTCTCAAGAATGTCATGGACCTGCTGGCGAATATGTTGGATGCGCTCAATGAAGCTGGTGGCCTTATCTGTTTCGGACTGGACATGAGCTGAATTCATGTGAGTAGCTGCAAGTGGCATGGCCACATCAATGGGGCATAGTGGCTGGAATCCTAAACCCACCTGAAAAGGGCTATGGCCAGTGGAGCTGTGAAGAGCTCGGTTGTAGCTGTGCTGAACATAGGGGAGGCTCTCGTCCCATGTGCGTGGATGCTTTGAGTTATACATGCGCAGAATGTGCACAATCATCCTGTTGACAACCTCTGTCTGGCCATCAGTTTGAGGATGGAAGGCTGTGGACTTCGTGAGTTTGGTGTCCAGCATTGACCAGAGACTGGACCAAAATGTGCTGAGAAACGACTGTCCCGATCTGAGATGATAGACTGTGGGATCCCAAAGTGCACCCACACTCGTTCAAAGAAGAGTTTAGCAGTGGCTTCTGCTGTGATATTCTTCTTGCAGGCAATATCTTTGAGAACCTGTCGACGACCACAAAACACAGTCATTTCCATGCTTAGTGGAAGGAAGGCCTGACATGTAATCCATGGAGATGGATTCCCAAGGTCGACTAGGGGTAGGCAACGGGGTATAGAGGCCTTGCTTCTTAATGGTCGGTTTGGCAATGGCACAGGCAGTACATGATCGGATGTACTTCCCAACATCCTGTCGAAGATTCGGCCAATAGAAATAGTTTTGCAGTACTGCCACTGTTTTCTCGACCCGAAATGCCCAGCAGCCCGACTGTAGTGTGCTTCCCAAATCATCTTGGCACGCTCGCTTGAAGGAACACAAAGGTGACCGAGGTGGCATAATAGGGCATCCTGGAGGTGAAAATCTGCAACCTGCCGACCCTCCAAGAGTGTCTGGTATGTGTGGCCGAATTCTGGGTCGCTTTTGTAGAGAAGTGGCCAATCAGAAGTCTCGTGCCCGCAAGAGTTGAGCACGGTGGTTAGCGCCATGATCGGTGGTCGACTGAGGCAATCTGCAAACATTATTGGTGCTGCCCTTTTTATACTTGATATTCAAGTGAAACTGTTGCAGGTATGTAGACCACTTCTGATGGCGATCATTCTGCAATTTCCCTTGGGTCTGTATGAATTGCAGAGGTCGGTGGTCTGTGTGGATGACCGTTTCCTTCCCCAAAATGTAATGCTTCCATTGTCGGCAGGCCTGTACAATGGAATACATCTCTTTATCATAAGTGGGGTACTTCCGGACTGTGTCTGAAAGTGTTTCACTGTGATATGCCACTGGATGTCCATGTTGAGTAAGGACTGCCCCAATAGCATAGTCAGAGGCATCTGTCTCGACCTCAAATGGTTGTTGTAAATCTGGTAACGCGAGCACTGGTGCCGTGCAGAGGCGATCCTTCAACTCCCTGAATGCCTTCTGTTGAGATTCAGACCAAAAGAATTTTGCTTTCGCCCCGCCCTTGGTGACTTGACTCAAGGGCCAAGAAATATGAGAAAATCCCAACACAAACCTGCGGTAGAAGTTGGCAAGACCTAGAAAGCTGCGGAGCTCTGTTAGAGTGGTTGGAGAGGGCCAATCCCGAATGACTTGGACCTTGGCTTGGATCGACATGCACCCCTGTTCATCAATGATGTATCCCAGATACTGGACCTCGGTCATGCCAAAAGTGCATTTCTCCAAATTGGCACATAGCTTGTGTTGCCGCAGTGTTTGGAGAACCTGTCGGATGTGGTGGAGGTGCTCTTCCCAACTCTGGCTGAAGATCAGAATGTCATCCAAGTATACTACTACAAAGGAGTTGGTGAATGGCCGCAAGATGTCATCCATTAGCCTCATAAAGGTTGCAGGAGCATTCGTCAATCCGAAAGGCATGACCAACCATTCGAAGAGGCCCTCCTTGGATTTGAAGGCAGTCTTCCACACATCTGAGGGTTCAATTGGTACCTGGTGATATCCTGACTTCAGATCGATCTTGCTGAAATATTTCGCCCCTTTAGTTGGTCTAGGAGGTCATCAATCCGCGGGATCGGGTACCTATTACGGACAGTGATCTTGTTCAGCGCCCGATAGTCAATACAGAGTCTCCACGTCCCATCCTTCTTCTGTACCAACACTATCGGGCTCCCACAGGGCGAAGAACTCGGACGGATGTGACCTTTCTGTAGGAGCTCCTGAATCTGCCTCTTGATTTCATTGTTCTCCAGAACGGAGCGCCGATAAATTGGTCCATTGGGTAGCGGCGCACCTGGGGTCAGATCAATGGAGTGCTTGACTTGACAGTGCAGAGGAACCCCTGCCGGGGAGGTGAAGATGTCTTTGTACTCCTCCACAATCTTGTCCATTTGTAGCTGCCGTGCAGAGGGACCTCGTTTGGAGGCCGCGGCCACTGTCTTCTTCTTCCCTTGAGGGCGTATCATCAGGAAAACAAATTTCCTGGTTTTGGAAATGATCTTACTGCATTGTTTTGCAGTAATCAAAGAGATGGCGGCAGGTGGTGGTACCTCTGGTATCCTGAACAACTTATTTCCCAATGTAATAATGATTCATACACAGCATGTCGCTTCCACAAGTATGGTTGTCCTAGTAATACATCACAAACTTCAAGGGGAGCAATGTCACACAATACCTCATCCGTGAAGGGCTTGATGTTGTATGGAAGGCGACACTGCTGGCTCACGCGAAGATCTCGCCCTTGGTAAAGCCACCCAATGGTGTATGGTTGTGGATGTGCTGTGGTCGGTAAGCCCAACCGCTTCACGACCTCTGCCGAAATGAGGTTCTTTTGACTCCCGCTATCAACAATGAACTGTATCGGGGAGCCCTTGACCCACATCTGGGAGTGGAAGAGACGCTCCTCCTCCTCTGGATCTTCGGGTTCATTTTTCTGGATCTTTGCGGTAGCAACAGTGGCGCTGGGATCCGCATCAATGATCTGCTTCCCTTTTTCATACCCTTATCGGGTTCTGACTCAGAGTCGGAACATGCATCTGATTCTGAAACCTTTAGCTCAGCCACCAGTGACTGTTTGGCCCGACACTCACTTGTGTTGTGAGTGGAGCTCTTATGGAACTCGCACCATTTTCCAGTGTCCTTTCTCGGCTTCGCGGCGTTGCTCTTTGCTTGCAGCTTCAGCTGGTTGTCTTGGGCTGTCCCGCCTTGGCTTTGTCCTTTGTTCTGTGGTTTAGGGGCACCTTTCCCTGCTTTGGATTCGCAGATCCAAAGTCTCGCTTCTTTTGTTTAAACTTCTGCTCGACTTTGACGGCATACCGGTATGCTGCGCCGAGCGAGGGGATGTTTAGGAACTGTATTTCTTCCTGGATGTACTTGTGCAGGCAGCCACGGTATTTGAGTATCAAATGTTGCTCCGAATCCTTGATACCCAACTTTGTGCGAAGGGTATGGAAAAGATTGGTGAACTCCGGCACATCTTGGTCCCTTCCCTGCCGCAGCGTGGTCCACTTTATGTATTCATCCTCATAGCTTCCGACAGGGTAGTACTGCTCCTTGATGGCATCCCGGAACGAATCCCAGGTGGGTGCGGCTGAAAATAGTGAGCCAGTACTTTCATCCTTCTGCTCGCAGTAGGTTTCCCACCAGTCCTTGACGTGGGGGGCTGCTTTGAGAAGAGCAAAAACAATCTTTTCCCGACTCGAAAATTCATGAACAGAAAAATAACCCTCTAGCAGATTTAACCATTTATCTACGGCATCGGCGTCTATCTGACCCTCGAATATGGGGATTTCAAAATTAACTTGTACCTTAAAGGGTGTGGCGTTTCCAGAGGAGCTGCTGGAAGCCGATGCGCCGCTTCTGGGTAGCCGCTGAAGGATCTGCGCAAAGCTGTCCATCATCGCGTTCGTTCGTTGTCGCTCGAGCGCTTCTTCGAGCAAGATTTTGATGGGATCTCCTGCCCCTCGTCTTTCTTCTCGTCCGCCATGGGAGGCCGTCGGGATTTGCGAGGCTGGTCTTGCAAAGGTTCAACCAGTTCAAGCCCTAACTCCTTATATCCCGACCTTGTTGGGGACATGCAAAGAAAAACAGAGAAAAAGCAGACCGCTCTGATACCACTGATCCAGATTTAAACAGGAACGCAACAAATTACAGAGATAACCATATACACAAAGATGCAGCGGAAATAATACTTCATTTCATTAATGGAAAATACTGACATATGCTTACAAACAGAAATGGCAATAAACTAGCTAGGGCGATGGTAGCTTATCTCTGAGAAGAGATGTGATGGCTACATGCTCTGACTGTTCTGAACTGTATTACAATGAGGCTCGAAGGCCTATTTATTGTTGAGAAACAATGGAAAACCCTTCACATACCGAAACCTAACCCTAGAAGATGAAACGCCAAATTGTGGGCCCCGTTTGGGTAAATTGGTACATCAATTTTCCGGGGTCGTAACTTTGGCATACGATCTCCGTTTGACGCGTACGATAGCTCGTTAGAAAGATCTATCCGAGTACTACCACTTTGGGAGGCAACATAGGCTCGGTCGCCCCAGAATTCCAAAAAAAACGTCGTTTAGGGCCTCAAAACGGCTCCGGAAGTTCAGGACCCGAAAAACTGCTAAAAATAGTAAACTGTGCTACAATTAAGGAAACTGAAAATGCTGAGAAAGACAATGGTGGGGGTCCAGGTGGACCTGGCAGGTGGCCACCAATATCCACCTGGATCATTCCTCCCCCCTTAGGAAGCAATGGTCCCCATTGCGTTGAGCTCCTCCATGAGATGAGGAAACCTCTGCTGAACTTGTTCCCTGGTGAGCCACTTGCCCTGCTGAAGGAGTTGGCCTGCTTTGACAACTCGATACAGTTGGATATGCTGTTGGCGAGTGTTCTTGATCTGTGTGTCCATGATCCGATCAGTTGCAGCTTGTTCCATGCAATCTGGATTTAATTCTGTGGGTTTGAGCTGTTCTGCAATGTCGGATGTGTCTAGCAATGGTGGAAAGTATGGCCGAAGGCGGTCCACATTGAACACTGGGTGCAGGCCAAGGAATGGGGGAATGCTGAGCTCAAATGCATTGTCTCCCATAGCCTTAGTAATGGTGTAAGGACCATATCGAAGTGGTCTCAATTTCCGATAGGCTCCAGTAAGGCGTTCCTTTTGCAAATGCAACCAGACTTTGTCGCCCACCTGAAACTTGTGTGGCACCCGGTGTTGATCATGTCGCTGCTTGTACTTGGCATTTGATTTCTCAAGAATGTCATGGACCTGCTGGCGAATATGTTGGATGCGCTCAATGAAGCTGGTGGCCTTATCTGTTTCGGACTGGACATGAGCTGAATTCATGTGAGTAGCTGCAAGTGGCATGGCCACATCAATGGGGCATAGTGGCTGGAATCCTAAACCCACCTGAAAAGGGCTATGGCCAGTGGAGCTGTGAAGAGCTCGGTTGTAGCTGTGCTGAACATAGGGGAGGCTCTCGTCCCATGTGCGTGGATGCTTTGAGTTATACATGCGCAGAATGTGCACAATCATCCTGTTGACAACCTCTGTCTGGCCATCAGTTTGAGGATGGAAGGCTGTGGACTTCGTGAGTTTGGTGTCCAGCATTGACCAGAGACTGGACCAAAATGTGCTGAGAAACCGACTGTCCCGATCTGAGATGATAGACTGTGGGATCCCAAAGTGCACCCACACTCGTTCAAAGAAGAGTTTAGCAGTGGCTTCTGCTGTGATATTCTTCTTGCAGGCCATCTTTGAGAACCTGTCGACGACCACAAAAACACAGTCATTTCCATGCTTAGTGGAAGGAAGGCCTGACATGTAATCCATGGAGATGGATTCCCAAGGTCGACTAGGGGTAGGCAACGGGGTATAGAGGCCTTGCTTCTTAATGGTCGGTTTGGCAATGGCACAGGCAGTACATGATCGGATGTACTTCCCAACATCCTGTCGAAGATTCGGCCAATAGAAATAGTTTTGCAGTACTGCCACTGTTTTCTCGACCCCGAAATGCCCAGCAGCCCGACTGTAGTGTGCTTCCCAAATCATCTTGGCACGCTCGCTTGAAGGAACACAAAGGTGACCGAGGTGGCATAATAGGGCATCCTGGAGGTGAAAATCTGCAACCTGCCGACCCTCCAAGAGTGTCTGGTATGTGTGGCCGAATTCTGGGTCGCTTTTGTAGAGAAGTGGCCAATCAGAAGTCTCGTGCCCGCAAGAGTTGAGCACGGTGGTTAGCGCCATGATCGGTGGTCGACTGAGGCAATCTGCAACATTATTGGTGCTGCCCTTTTTATACTTGATATTCAAGTGAAACTGTTGCAGGTATGTAGACCACTTCTGATGGCGATCATTCTGCAATTTCCCTTGGGTCTGTATGAATTGCAGAGGTCGGTGGTCTGTGTGGATGACCGTTTCCTTCCCCAAAATGTAATGCTTCCATTGTCGGCAGGCCTGTACAATGGAATACATCTCTTTATCATAAGTGGGGTACTTCCGGACTGTGTCTGAAAGTGTTTCACTGTGATATGCCACTGGATGTCCATGTTGAGTAAGGACTGCCCCAATAGCATAGTCAGAGGCATCTGTCTCGACCTCAAATGGTTGTTGTAAATCTGGTAACGCGAGCACTGGTGCCGTGCAGAGGCGATCCTTCAACTCCCTGAATGCCTTCTGTTGAGATTCAGACCAAAAGAATTTTGCTTTCGCCCCGCCCTTGGTGACTTGACTCAAGGGCCAAGAAATATGAGAAAATCCCAACACAAACCTGCGGTAGAAGTTGGCAAGACCTAGAAAGCTGCGGAGCTCTGTTAGAGTGGTTGGAGAGGGCCAATCCCGAATGACTTGGACCTTGGCTGGATCGACATGCACCCCTGTTCATCAATGATGTATCCCAGATACTGGACCTCGGTCATGCCAAAAGTGCATTTCTCCAAATTGGCACATAGCTTGTGTTGCCGCAGTGTTTGGAGAACCTGTCGGATGTGGTGGAGGGTGCTCTTCCCAACTCTGGCTGAAGATCAGAATGTCATCCAAGTATACTACTACAAAGGAGTTGGTGAATGGCCGCAAGATGTCATCCATTAGCCTCATAAAGGTTGCAGGAGCATTCGTCAATCCGAAAGGCATGACCAACCATTCGAAGAGGCCCTCCTTGGATTTGAAGGCAGTCTTCCACACATCTGAGGGTTCAATTGGTACCTGGTGATATCCTGACTTCAGATCGATCTTGCTGAAATATTTCGCCCCTTTAGTTGGTCTAGGAGGTCATCAATCCGCGGGATCGGGTACCTATTACGGACAGTGATCTTGTTCAGCGCCCGATAGTCAATACAGAGTCTCCACGTCCCATCCTTCTTCTGTACCAACACTATCGGGCTCCCACAGGGCGAAGAACTCGGACGGATGTGACCTTTCTGTAGGAGCTCCTGAATCTGCCTCTTGATTTCATTGTTCTCCAGAACGGAGCGCCGATAAATTGGTCCATTGGGTAGCGGCGCACCTGGGGTCAGATCAATGGAGTGCTTGACTTGACAGTGCAGAGGAACCCCTGCCGGGGAGGTGAAGATGTCTTTGTACTCCTCCACAATCTTGTCCATTTGTAGCTGCCGTGCAGAGGGACCTCGTTTGGAGGCCGCGGCCACTGTCTTCTTCTTCCCTTGAGGGCGTATCATCAGGAAAACAAATTTCCTGGTTTTGGAAATGATCTTACTGCATTGTTTTGCAGTAATCAAAGAGATGGCGGCAGGTGGTGGTACCTCTGGTATCCTGAACAACTTATTTCCCAATGTAATAATAACAGCACGGGGCCTTGATTCATACACAGCATGTCGCTTCCACAAGTATGGTTGTCCTAGTAATACATCACAAACTTCAAGGGGAGCAATGTCACACAATACCTCATCCGTGAAGGGCTTGATGTTGTATGGAAGGCGACACTGCTGGCTCACGCGAAGATCTCGCCCTTGGTAAAGCCACCCAATGGTGTATGGTTGTGGATGTGCTGTGGTCGGTAAGCCCAACCGCTTCACGACCTCTGCCGAAATGAGGTTCTTTTGACTCCCGCTATCAACAATGAACTGTATCGGGGAGCCCTTGACCCACATCTGGGAGTGGAAGAGACGCTCCTCCTCCTCTGGATCTTCGGGTTCATTTTTCTGGATCTTTGCGGTAGCAACAGTGGCGCTGGGATCCGCATCAATGATCTGCTTCCCTTTTTCATACCCCTTATCGGGTTCTGACTCAGAGTCGGAACATGCATCTGATTCTGAAACCTTTAGCTCAGCCACCAGTGACTGTTTGGCCCGACACTCACTTGTGTTGTGAGTGGAGCTCTTATGGAACTCGCACCATTTTCCAGTGTCCTTTCTCGGCTTCGCGGCGTTGCTCTTTGCTTGCAGCTTCAGCTGGTTGTCTTGGGCTGTCCCGCCTTGGCTTTGTCCTTTGTTCTGTGGTTTAGGGGCACCTTTCCCCTGCTTTGGATTCGCAGATCCAAAGTCTCGCTTCTTTTGTTTAAACTTCTGCTCGACTTTGACGGCATACCGGTATGCTGCGCCGAGCGAGGGGATGTTTAGGAACTGTATTTCTTCCTGGATGTACTTGTGCAGGCAGCCACGGTATTTGAGTATCAAATGTTGCTCCGAATCCTTGATACCCAACTTTGTGCGAAGGGTATGGAAAAGATTGGTGAACTCCGGCACATCTTGGTCCCTTCCCTGCCGCAGCGTGGTCCACTTTATGTATTCATCCTCATAGCTTCCGACAGGGTAGTACTGCTCCTTGATGGCATCCCGGAACGAATCCCAGGTGGGTGCGGCTGAAAATAGTGAGCCAGAGTACTTTCATCCTTCTGCTCGCAGTAGGTTTCCCACCAGTCCTTGACGTGGGGGGCTGCTTTGAGAAGAGCAAAAACAATCTTTTCCCGACTCGAAAATTCATGAACAGAAAAATAACCCTCTAGCAGATTTAACCATTTATCTACGGCATCGGGTCTATCTGACCCTCGAATATGGGGATTTCAAAATTAACTTGTACCTTAAAGGGTGTGGCGTTTCCAGAGGAGCTGCTGGAAGCCGATGCGCCGCTTCTGGGTAGCCGCTGAAGGATCTGCGCAAAGCTGTCCATCATCGCGTTCCGTTGTCGCTCGAGCGCTTCTTCGAGCAAGATTTTGATGGGATCTCCTGCCCCCTCGTCTTTCTTCTCGTCCGCCATGGGAGGCCGTCGGGATTTGCGAGGCTGGTCTTGCAAAGGTTCAACCAGTTCAAGCCCTAACTCCTTATATCCCGACCTTGTTGGGGACATGCAAAGAAAAACAGAGAAAAAGCAGACCGCTCTGATACCACTGATCCAGATTTAAGCAGGAACGCAACAAATTACAGAGATAACCATATACACAAAGATGCAGCGGAAATAATACTTCATTTCATTAATGGAAATACTGACATATGCTTACAAACAGAAATGGCAATAAACTAGCTAGGGCGATGGTAGCTTATCTCTGAGAAGAGATGTGATGGCTACATGCCTCTGAACTGTTCTGAACTGTATTACAATGAGGCTCGAAGGCCTATTTATTGTTGAGAAACAATGGAAAACCCTTCACATACCGAAACCTAACCCTAGAAGATGAAACGCCAAATTGTGGGCCCCGTTTGGGTAAATTGGTACATCAATTTCCCGGGGTCGTAACTTTGGCATACGATCTCCGTTTGACGCGTACGATAGCTCGTTAGAAAGATCTATCCGAGAGTACTACCACTTTGGGAGGCAAAATAGGGCTCGGTCGCCCAGAATTCCAAAAAAACGTCGTTTAGGGCCTCAAAACGGCTCCGGAAGTTCAGGACCCGAAAAACTGCTAAAAATAGTAAACTGTGCTACAATTAAGGAAACTGAAAATGCTGAGAAAGACAATGGTGGGGGTCCAGGTGGACCTGGCAGGTGGCCACCAATATCCACCTGGATCATTCCTCCCCCTTAGGAAGCAATGGTCCCCATTGCGTTGAGCTCCTCCATGAGATGAGGAAACCTCTGCTGAACTTGTTCCCTGGTGAGCCACTTGCCCTGCTGAAGGAGTTGGCCTGCTTTGACAACTCGATACAGTTGGATATGCTGTTGGCGAGTGTTCTTGATCTGTGTGTCCATGATCCGATCAGTTGCAGCTTGTTCCATGCAATCTGGATTTAATTCTGTGGGTTTGAGCTGTTCTGCAATGTCGGATGTGTCTAGCAATGGTGGAAAGTATGGCCGAAGGCGGTCCACATTGAACACTGGGTGCAGGCCAAGGAATGGGGGAATGCTGAGCTCAAATGCATTGTCTCCCATAGCCTTAGTAATGGTGTAAGGACCATATCGAAGTGGTCTCAATTTCCGATAGGCTCCAGTAAGGCGTTCCTTTTGCAAATGCAACCAGACTTTGTCGCCCACCTGAAACTTGTGTGGCACCCGGTGTTGATCATGTCGCTGCTTGTACTTGGCATTTGATTTTCAAGAATGTCATGGACCTACTGGCGAATATGTTGGATGCGCTCAATGAAGCTGGTGGCCTTATCTGTTTCGGACTGGACATGAGCTGAATTCATGTGAGTAGCTGCAAGTGGCATGGCCACATCAATGGGGCATAGTGGCTGGAATCCTAAACCCACCTGAAAAGGGCTATGGCCAGTGGAGCTGTGAAGAGCTCGGTTGTAGCTGTGCTGAACATAGGGGAGGCTCTCGTCCATGTGCGTGGATGCTTTGAGTTATACATGCGCAGAATGTGCACAATCATCCTGTTGACAACCTCTGTCTGGCCATCAGTTTGAGGATGGAAGGCTGTGGACTTCGTGAGTTTGGTGTCCAGCATTGACCAGAGACTGGACCAAAATGTGCTGAGAAACCGACTGTCCGATCTGAGATGATAGACTGTGGGATCCCAAAGTGCACCCACACTCGTTCAAAGAAGAGTTTAGCAGTGGCTTCTGCTGTGATATTCTTCTTGCAGGCCATCATAATGGCCATCTTTGAGAACCTGTCGACGACCACAAAAACACAGTCATTTCCATGCTTAGTGGAAGGAAGGCCTGACATGTAATCCATGGAGATGGATTCCCAAGGTCGACTAGGGGTAGGCAACGGGGTATAGAGGCCTTGCTTCTTAATGGTCGGTTTGGCAATGGCACAGGCAGTACATGATCGGATGTACTTCCCAACATCCTGTCGAAGATTCGGCCAATAGTTTTGCAGTACTGCCACTGTTTTCTCGACCCCGAAATGCCCAGCAGCCCGACTGTAGTGTGCTTCCCAAATCGTCTTGGCACGCTCGCTTGAAGGAACACAAAGGTGACCGAGGTGGCATAATAGGGCATCCTGGAGGTGAAAATCTGCAACCTGCCGACCCTCCAAGAGTGTCTGGTATGTGTGGCCGAATTCTGGGTCGCTTTTGTAGAGAAGTGGCCAATCAGAAGTCTCGTGCCCGCAAGAGTTGAGCACGGTGGTTAGCGCCATGATCGGTGGTCGACTGAGGCAATCTGCAACATTATTGGTGCTGCCCTTTTATACTTGATATTCAAGTGAAACTGTTGCAGGTATGTAGACCACTTCTGATGGCGATCATTCTGCAATTTCCCTTGGGTCTGTATGAATTGCAGAGGTCGGTGGTCTGTGTGGATGACCGTTTCCTTCCCCAAAATGTAATGCTTCCATTGTCGGCAGGCCTGTACAATGGAATACATCTCTTTATCATAAGTGGGGTACTTCCGGACTGTGTCTGAAAGTGTTTCACTGTGATATGCCACTGGATGTCCATGTTGAGTAAGGACTGCCCCAATAGCATAGTCAGAGGCATCTGTCTCGACCTCAAATGGTTGTTGTAAATCTGGTAACGCGAGCACTGGTGCCGTGCAGAGGCGATCCTTCAACTCCCTGAATGCCTTCTGTTGAGATTCAGACCAAAAGAATTTTGCTTTCGCCCCGCCCTTGGTGACTTGACTCAAGGGCCAAGAAATATGAGAAAATCCCAACACAAACCTGCGGTAGAAGTTGGCAAGACCTAGAAAGCTGCGGAGCTCTGTTAGAGTGGTTGGAGAGGGCCAATCCCGAATGACTTGGACCTTGGCTGGATCGACATGCACCCCTGTTCATCAATGATGTATCCCAGATACTGGACCTCGGTCATGCCAAAAGTGCATTTCTCCAAATTGGCACATAGCTTGTGTTGCCGCAGTGTTTGGAGAACCTGTCGGATGTGGTGGAGGTGCTCTTCCCAACTCTGGCTGAAGATCAGAATGTCATCCAAGTATACTACTACAAAGGAGTTGGTGAATGGCCGCAAGATGTCATCCATTAGCCTCATAAAGGTTGCAGGAGCATTCGTCAATCCGAAAGGCATGACCAACCATTCGAAGAGGCCCTCCTTGGATTTGAAGGCAGTCTTCCACACATCTGAGGGTTCAATTGGTACCTGGTGATATCCTGACTTCAGATCGATCTTGCTGAAATATTTCGCCCCCTTTAGTTGGTCTAGGAGGTCATCAATCCGCGGGATCGGGTACCTATTACGGACAGTGATCTTGTTCAGCGCCCGATAGTCAATACAGAGTCTCCACGTCCCATCCTTCTTCTGTACCAACACTATCGGGCTCCACAGGGCGAAGAACTCGGACGGATGTGACCTTTCTGTAGGAGCTCCTGAATCTGCCTCTTGATTTCATTGTTCTCCAGAACGGAGCGCCGATAAATTGGTCCATTGGGTAGCGGCGCACCTGGGGTCAGATCAATGGAGTGCTTGACTTGACAGTGCAGAGGAACCCTGCCGGGGAGGTGAAGATGTCTTTGTACTCCTCCACAATCTTGTCCATTTGTAGCTGCCGTGCAGAGGGACCTCGTTTGGAGGCCGCGGCCACTGTCTTCTTCTTCCCTTGAGGGCGTATCATCAGGAAAACAAATTTCCTGGTTTTGGAAATGATCTTACTGCATTGTTTTGCAGTAATCAAAGAGATGGCGGCAGGTGGTGGTACTCTCTGGTATCCTGAACAACTTATTTCCCAATGTAATAATAACAGCACGGGGCCTTGATTCATACACAGCATGTCGCTTCCACAAGTATGGTTGTCCTAGTAATACATCACAAACTTCAAGGGGAGCAATGTCACACAATACCTCATCCGTGAAGGGCTTGATGTTGTATGGAAGGCGACACTGCTGGCTCACGCGAAGATCTCGCCCTTGGTAAAGCCACCCAATGGTGTATGGTTGTGGATGTGCTGTGGTCGGTAAGCCCAACCGCTTCACGACCTCTGCCGAAATGAGGTTCTTTTGACTCCCGCTATCAACAATGAACTGTATCGGGGAGCCCTTGACCCACATCTGGGAGTGGAAGAGACGCTCCTCCTCCTCTGGATCTTCGGGTTCATTTTTCTGGATCTTTGCGGTAGCAACAGTGGCGCTGGGATCCGCATCAATGATCTGCTTCCCTTTTTCATACCCCTTATCGGGTTCTGACTCAGAGTCGGAACATGCATCTGATTCTGAAACCTTTAGCTCAGCCACCAGTGACTGTTTGGCCCGACACTCACTTGTGTTGTGAGTGGAGCTCTTATGGAACTCGCACCATTTTCCAGTGTCCTTTCTCGGCTTCGCGGCGTTGCTCTTTGCTTGCAGCTTCAGCTGGTTGTCTTGGGCTGTCCCGCCTTGGCTTTGTCCTTTGTTCTGTGGTTTAGGGGCACCTTTCCCCTGCTTTGGATTCGCAGATCCAAAGTCTCGCTTCTTTTGTTTAAACTTCTGCTCGACTTTGACGGCATACGGTATGCTGCGCCGAGCGAGGGGATGTTTAGGAACTGTATTTCTTCTGGATGTACTTGTGCAGGCAGCCACGGTATTTGAGTATCAAATGTTGCTCCGAATCCTTGATACCCAACTTTGTGCGAAGGGTATGGAAAAGATTGGTGAACTCCGGCACATCTTGGTCCCTTCCCTGCCGCAGCGTGGTCCACTTTATGTATTCATCCTCATAGCTTC
The DNA here is from genome assembly GCA_031772625.1 of Pinus tabuliformis. Classification (NCBI taxonomy): domain Eukaryota; kingdom Viridiplantae; phylum Streptophyta; class Pinopsida; order Pinales; family Pinaceae; genus Pinus; species Pinus tabuliformis. The sequence goes on along the minus strand of CM062818.1, from coordinate 1,433,807,121 downwards.
CGACAGGGTAGTACTGCTCCTTGATGGCATCCCGGAACGAATCCCAGGTGGGTGCGGCTGAAAATAGTGAGCCAGTACTTTCATCCTTCTGCTCGCAGTAGGTTTCCCACCAGTCCTTGACGTGGGGGGGCTGCTTTGAGAAGAGCAAAAACAATCTTTTCCCGACTCGAAAATTCATGAACAGAAAAATAACCCTCTAGCAGATTTAACCATTTATCTACGGCATCGGCGTCTATCTGACCTCGAATATGGGGATTTCAAAATTAACTTGTACCTTAAAGGGTGTGGCGTTTCCAGAGGAGCTGCTGGAAGCCGATGCGCCGCTTCTGGGTAGCCGCTGAAGGATCTGCGCAAAGCTGTCCATCATCGCGTTCCGTTGTCGCTCGAGCGCTTCTTCGAGCAAGATTTTGATGGGATCTCCTGCCCCCTCGTCTTTCTTCTCGTCCGCCATGGGAGGCCGTCGGGATTTGCGAGGCTGGTCTTGCAAAGGTTCAACCAGTTCAAGCCCTAACTCCTTATATCCCGACCTTGTTGGGGACATGCAAAGAAAAACAGAGAAAAAGCAGACCGCTCTGATACCACTGATCCAGATTTAAGCAGGAACGCAACAAATTACAGAGATAACCATATACACAAAGATGCAGCGGAAATAATACTTCATTTCATTAATGGAAAATACTGACATATGCTTACAAACAGAAATGGCAATAAACTAGCTAGGGCGATGGTAGCTTATCTCTGAGAAGAGATGTGATGGCTACATGCCTCTGAACTGTTCTGAACTGTATTACAATGAGGCTCGAAGGCCTATTTATTGTTGAGAAACAATGGGAAACCCTTCACATACCGAAACCTAACCCTAGAAGATGAAACGCCAAATTGTGGGCCCCGTTTGGGTAAATTGGTACATCAATTTCCCGGGGTCGTAACTTTGGCATACGATCTCCGTTTGACGCGTACGATAGCTCGTTAGAAAGATCTATCCGAGTACTACCACTTTGGGAGGCAACATAGGGCTCGGTCGCCCCAGAATTCCAAAAAAACGTCGTTTAGGGCCTCAAAACGGCTCCGGAAGTTCAGGACCCGAAAACTGCTAAAAATAGTAAACTGTGCTACAATTAAGGAAACTGAAAATGCTGAGAAAGACAATGGTGGGGGTCCAGGTGGACCTGGCAGGTGGCCACCAATATCCACCTGGATCATTCCTCCCCCCTTAGGAAGCAATGGTCCCCATTGCGTTGAGCTCCTCCATGAGATGAGGAAACCTCTGCTGAACTTGTTCCCTGGTGAGCCACTTGCCCTGCTGAAGGAGTTGGCCTGCTTTGACAACTCGATACAGTTGGATATGCTGTTGGCGAGTGTTCTTGATCTGTGTGTCCATGATCCGATCAGTTGCAGCTTGTTCCATGCAATCTGGATTTAATTCTGTGGGTTTGAGCTGTTCTGCAATGTCGGATGTGTCTAGCAATGGTGGAAAGTATGGCCGAAGGCGGTCCACATTGAACACTGGGTGCAGGCCAAGGAATGGGGGAATGCTGAGCTCAAATGCATTGTCTCCCATAGCCTTAGTAATGGTGTAAGGACCATATCGAAGTGGTCTCAATTTCCGATAGGCTCCAGTAAGGCGTTCCTTTTGCAAATGCAACCAGACTTTGTCGCCCACCTGAAACTTGTGTGGCACCCGGTGTTGATCATGTCGCTGCTTGTACTTGGCATTTGATTTCTCAAGAATGTCATGGACCTGCTGGCGAATATGTTGGATGCGCTCAATGAAGCTGGTGGCCTTATCTGTTTCGGACTGGACATGAGCTGAATTCATGTGAGTAGCTGCAAGTGGCATGGCCACATCAATGGGGCATAGTGGCTGGAATCCTAAACCCACCTGAAAAGGGCTATGGCCAGTGGAGCTGTGAAGAGCTCGGTTGTAGCTGTGCTGAACATAGGGGAGGCTCTCGTCCATGTGCGTGGATGCTTTGAGTTATACATGCGCAGAATGTGCACAATCATCCTGTTGACAACCTCTGTCTGGCCATCAGTTTGAGGATGGAAGGCTGTGGACTTCGTGAGTTTGGTGTCCAGCATTGACCAGAGACTGGACCAAAATGTGCTGAGAAACCGACTGTCCCGATCTGAGATGATAGACTGTGGGATCCCAAAGTGCACCCACACTCGTTCAAAGAAGAGTTTAGCAGTGGCTTCTGCTGTGATATTCTTCTTGCAGGCCATCATAATGGCCATCTTTGAGAACCTGTCGACGACCACAAAAACACAGTCATTTCCATGCTTAGTGGAAGGAAGGCCTGACATGTAATCCATGGAGATGGATTCCCAAGGTCGACTAGGGGTAGGCAACGGGGTATAGAGGCCTTGCTTCTTAATGGTCGGTTTGGCAATGGCACAGGCAGTACATGATCGGATGTACTTCCCAACATCCTGTCGAAGATTCGGCCAATAGAAATAGTTTTGCAGTACTGCCACTGTTTTCTCGACCCGAAATGCCCAGCAGCCCGACTGTAGTGTGCTTCCCAAATCATCTTGGCACGCTCGCTTGAAGGAACACAAAGGTGACCGAGGTGGCATAATAGGGCATCCTGGAGGTGAAAATCTGCAACCTGCCGACCCTCCAAGAGTGTCTGGTATGTGTGGCCGAATTCTGGGTCGCTTTTGTAGAGAAGTGGCCAATCAGAAGTCTCGTGCCCGCAAGAGTTGAGCACGGTGGTTAGCGCCATGATCGGTGGTCGACTGAGGCAATCTGCAACATTATTGGTGCTGCCCTTTTTATACTTGATATTCAAGTGAAACTGTTGCAGGTATGTAGACCACTTCTGATGGCGATCATTCTGCAATTTCCCTTGGGTCTGTATGAATTGCAGAGGTCGGTGGTCTGTGTGGATGACCGTTTCCTTCCCCAAAATGTAATGCTTCCATTGTCGGCAGGCCTGTACAATGGAATACATCTCTTTATCATAAGTGGGGTACTTCCGGACTGTGTCTGAAAGTGTTTCACTGTGATATGCCACTGGATGTCCATGTTGAGTAAGGACTGCCCCAATAGCATAGTCAGAGGCATCTGTCTCGACCTCAAATGGTTGTTGTAAATCTGGTAACGCGAGCACTCGTGCCGTGCAGAGGCGATCCTTCAACTCCTAAATGCCTTCTGTTGAGATTCAGACCAAAAGAATTTTGCTTTCGCCCCGCCCTTGGTGACTTGACTCAAGGGCCAAGAAATATGAGAAAATCCCAACACAAACCTGCGGTAGAAGTTGGCAAGACCTAGAAAGCTGCGGAGCTCTGTTAGAGTGGTTGGAGAGGGCCAATCCCGAATGACTTGGACCTTGGCTGGATCGACATGCACCCCTGTTCATCAATGATGTATCCCAGATACTGGACCTCGGTCATGCCAAAAGTGCATTTCTCCAAATTGGCACATAGCTTGTGTTGCCGCAGTGTTTGGAGAACCTGTCGGATGTGGTGGAGGTGCTCTTCCCAACTCTGGCTGAAGATCAGAATGTCATCCAAGTATACTACTACAAAGGAGTTGGTGAATGGCCGCAAGATGTCATCCATTAGCCTCATAAAGGTTGCAGGAGCATTCGTCAATCCGAAAGGCATGACCAACCATTCGAAGAGGCCCTCCTTGGATTTGAAGGCAGTCTTCCACACATCTGAGGGTTCAATTGGTACCTGGTGATATCCTGACTTCAGATCGATCTTGCTGAAATATTTCGCCCCCTTTAGTTGGTCTAGGAGGTCATCAATCCGCGGGATCGGGTACCTATTACGGACAGTGATCTTGTTCAGCGCCCGATAGTCAATACAGAGTCTCCACGTCCCATCCTTCTTCTGTACCAACACTATCGGGCTCCCACAGGGCGAAGAACTCGGACGGATGTGACCTTTCTGTAGGAGCTCCTGAATCTGCCTCTTGATTTCATTGTTCTCCAGAACGGAGCGCCGATAAATTGGTCCATTGGGTAGCGGCGCACCTGGGGTCAGATCAATGGAGTGCTTGACTTGACAGTGCAGAGGAACCCTGCCGGGGAGGTGAAGATGTCTTTGTACTCCTCCACAATCTTGTCCATTTGTAGCTGCCGTGCAGAGGGACCTCGTTTGGAGGCCGCGGCCACTGTCTTCTTCTTCCCTTGAGGGCGTATCATCAGGAAAACAAATTTCCTGGTTTTGGAAATGATCTTACTGCATTGTTTTGCAGTAATCAAAGAGATGGCGGCAGGTGGTGGTACCTCTGGTATCCTGAACAACTTATTTCCAATGTAATAATAACAGCACGGGGCCTTGATTCATACACAGCATGTCGCTTCCACAAGTATGGTTGTCCTAGTAATACATCACAAACTTCAAGGGGAGCAATGTCACACAATACCTCATCCGTGAAGGGCTTGATGTTGTATGGAAGGCGACACTGCTGGCTCACGCGAAGATCTCGCCTTGGTAAAGCCACCCAATGGTGTATGGTTGTGGATGTGCTGTGGTCGGTAAGCCCAACCGCTTCACGACCTCTGCCGAAATGAGGTTCTTTTGACTCCCGCTATCAACAATGAACTGTATCGGGGAGCCCTTGACCCACATCTGGGAGTGGAAGAGACGCTCCTCCTCCTCTGGATCTTCGGGTTCATTTTTCTGGATCTTTGCGGTAGCAACAGTGGCGCTGGGATCCGCATCAATGATCTGCTTCCCTTTTTCATACCCCTTATCGGGTTCTGACTCAGAGTCGGAACATGCATCTGATTCTGAAACCTTTAGCTCAGCCACCAGTGACTGTTTGGCCCGACACTCACTTGTGTTGTGAGTGGAGCTCTTATGGAACTCGCACCATTTTCCAGTGTCCTTTCTCGGCTTCGCGGCGTTGCTCTTTGCTTGCAGCTTCAGCTGGTTGTCTTGGGCTGTCCCGCCTTGGCTTTGTCCTTTGTTCTGTGGTTTAGGGGCACCTTTCCCTGCTTTGGATTCGCAGATCCAAAGTCTCGCTTCTTTTGTTTAAACTTCTGCTCGACTTTGACGGCATACCGGTATGCTGCGCCGAGCGAGGGGATGTTTAGGAACTGTATTTCTTCCTGGATGTACTTGTGCAGGCAGCCACGGTATTTGAGTATCAAATGTTGCTCCGAATCCTTGATACCCAACTTTGTGCGAAGGGTATGGAAAAGATTGGTGAACTCCGGCACATCTTGGTCCCTTCCCTGCCGCAGCGTGGTCCACTTTATGTATTCATCCTCATAGCTTCCGACAGGGTAGTACTGCTCCTTGATGGCATCCCGGAACGAATCCCAGGTGGGTGCGGCTGAAAATAGTGAGCCAGTACTTTCATCCTTCTGCTCGCAGTAGGTTTCCCACCAGTCCTTGACGTGGGGGGCTGCTTTGAGAAGAGCAAAAACATCTTTTCCCGACTCGAAAATTCATGAACAGAAAAATAACCCTCTAGCAGATTTAACCATTTATCTACGGCATCGGCGTCTATCTGACCCTCGAATATGGGGATTTCAAAATTAACTTGTACCTTAAAGGGGTGTGGCGTTTCCAGAGGAGCTGCTGGAAGCCGATGCGCCGCTTCTGGGTAGCCGCTGAAGGATCTGCGCAAAGCTGTCCATCATCGCGTTCCGTTGTCGCTCGAGCGCTTCTTCGAGCAAGATTTTGATGGGATCTCCTGCCCCCTCGTCTTTCTTCTCGTCCGCCATGGGAGGCCGTCGGGATTTGCGAGGCTGGTCTTGCAAAGGTTCAACCAGTTCAAGCCCTAACTCCTTATATCCCGACCTTGTTGGGGACATGCAAAGAAAAACAGAGAAAAAGCAGACCGCTCTGATACCACTGATCCAGATTTAAGCAGGAACGCAACAAATTACAGAGATAACCATATACACAAAGATGCAGCGGAAATAATACTTCATTTCATTAATGGAAAATACTGACATATGCTTACAAACAGAAATGGCAATAAACTAGCTAGGGCGGGCGATGGTAGCTTATCTCTGAGAAGAGATGTGATGGCTACATGCCTGAACTGTTCTGAACTGTATTACAATGAGGCTCGAAGGCCTATTTATTGTTGAGAAACAATGGAAAACCTTCACATACCGAAACCTAACCCTAGAAGATGAAACGCCAAATTGTGGGCCCCGTTTGGGTAAATTGGTACATCAATTTCCCGGGGTCGTAACTTTGGCATACGATCTCGTTTGACCGTACGATAGCTCGTTAGAAGATTTGAGAGTACTACCACTTTGGGAGGCAACATAGGGCTCGGTCGCCCCGAATTCCAAAAAAACGTCGTTTAGGCCTCAAAACGGCTCCGGAAGTTCAGGACCCGAAAAACTGCTAAAAATAGTAAACTGTGCTACAATTAAGGAAACTGAAAATGCTGAGAAAGACAATGGTGGGGGTCCAGGTGGACCTGGCAGGTGGCCACCAATATCCACCTGGATCATTCCTCCCCTTAGGAAGCAATGGTCCCATTGCGTTGAGCTCCTCCATGAGATGAGGAAACCTCTGCTGAACTTGTTCCTGGTGAGCCACTTGCCTGCTGAAGGAGTTGGCCTGCTTTGACAACTCGATACAGTTGGATATGCTGTTGGCGAGTGTTCTTGATCTGTGTGTCCATGATCCGATCAGTTGCAGCTTGTTCCATGCAATCTGGATTTAATTCTGTGGGTTTGAGCTGTTCTGCAATGTCGGATGTGTCTAGCAATGGTGGAAAGTATGGCCGAAGGCGGTCCACATTGAACACTGGGTGCAGGCCAAGGAATGGGGGAATGCTGAGCTCAAATGCATTGTCTCCCATAGCCTTAGTAATGTGTGTAAGGACCATATCGAAGTGGTCTCAATTTCCGATAGGCTCCAGTAAGGCGTTTCTTTTGCAAATGCAAACCAGACTTTGTCGCCCACCTGAAACTTGTGTGGCACCCGGTGTTGATCATGTCGCTGCTTGTACTTGGCATTTGATTTCTCAAGAATGTCATGGACCTGCTGGCGAATATGTTGGATGCGCTCAATGAAGCTGGTGGCCTTATCTGTTTCGGACTGGACATGAGCTGAATTCATGTGAGTAGCTGCAAGTGGCATGGCCACATCAATGGGGCATAGTGGCTGGAATCCTAAACCCACCTGAAAAGGGCTATGCCAGTGGAGCTGTGAAGAGCTCGGTTGTAGCTGTGCTGAACATAGGGGAGGCTCTCGTCCCATGTGCGTGGATGCTTTGAGTTATACATGCGCAGAATGTGCACAATCATCCTGTTGACAACCTCTGTCTGGCCATCAGTTTGAGGATGGAAGGCTGTGGACTTCGTGAGTTTGGTGTCCAGCATTGACCAGAGACTGGACCAAAATGTGCTGAGAAACCGACTGTCCCGATCTGAGATGATAGACTGTGGGATCCCAAAGTGCACCCACACTCGTTCAAAGAAGAGTTTAGCAGTGGCTTCTGCTGTGATATTCTTCTTGCAGGCCATCATAATGGCCATCTTTGAGAACCTGTCGACGACCACAAAAACACAGTCATTTCCATGCTTAGTGGAAGGAAGGCCTGACATGTAATCCATGGAGATGGATTCCCAAGGTCGACTAGGGGTAGGCAACGGGTATAGAGGCCTTGCTTCTTAATGGTCGGTTTGGCAATGGCACAGGCAGTACATGATCGGATGTACTTCCCAACATCCTGTCGAAGATTCGGCCAATAGAAATAGTTTTGCAGTACTGCCACTGTTTTCTCGACCCCGAAATGCCCAGCAGCCCGACTGTAGTGTGCTTCCCAAATCATCTTGGCACGCTCGCTTGAAGGAACACAAGGTGACCGAGGTGGCATAATAGGGCATCCTGGAGGTGAAAATCTGCAACCTGCCGACCCTCCAAGAGTGTCTGGTATGTGTGGCCGAATTCTGGGTCGCTTTTGTAGAGAAGTGGCCAATCAGAAGTCTCGTGCCCGCAAGAGTTGAGCACGGTGGTTAGCGCCATGATCGGTGGTCGATGAGGCAATCTGCAACATTATTGGTGCTGCCCTTTTTATACTTGATATTTCAAGTGAAACTGTTGCAGGTATGTAGACCACTTCTGATGGCGATCATTCTGCAATTTCCCTTGGGTCTGTATGAATTGCAGAGGTCGGTGGTCTGTGTGGATGACCGTTTCCTTCCCCAAAATGTAATGCTTCCATTGTCGGCAGGCCTGTACAATGGAATACATCTCTTTATCATAAGTGGGGTACTTCGGACTGTGTCTGAAAGTGTTTCACTGTGATATGCCACTGGATGTCCATGTTGAGTAAGGACTGCCCCAATAGCATAGTCAGAGGCATCTGTCTCGACCTCAAATGGTTGTTGTAAATCTGGTAACGCGAGCACTGGTGCCGTGCAGAGGCGATCCTTCAACTCCTGAATGCCTTCTGTTGAGATTCAGACCAAAAGAATTTTGCTTTCGCCCCGCCTGGTGACTTGACTCAAGGGCACAAGAAATATGAGAAAATCCCAACACAAACCTGCGGGTAGAAGTTGGCAAGACCTAGAAAGCTGCGGAGCTCTGTTAGAGTGGTTGGAGAGGGCCAATCCCGAATGACTTGGACCTTGGCTGGATCGACATGCACCCCTGTTCATCAATGATGTATCCCAGATACTGGACCTCGGTCATGCCAAAAGTGCATTTCTCCAAATTGGCACATAGCTTGTGTTGCCGCAGTGTTTGGAGAACCTGTCGGATGTGGTGGAGGTGCTCTTCCCAACTCTGGCTGATGAGATCAGAATGTCATCAAGTATACTACTACAAAGGAGTTGGTGAATGGCCGCAATTGTCATCCATTAGCCTCATAAAGGTTGCAGGAGCATTCGTCAATCGAAAGGCATGACAAACCATTCGAAGAGGCCCTCCTTGGATTTGAAGGCAGTCTTCCCACACATCTGAGGGTTCAATTGGTACCTGGTGATATCCTGACTTCAGATCGATCTTGCTGAATATATTTCGCCCCCTTTAGTTGGTCTAGGAGGTCATCAATCGCGGGATCGGGTACCTATTACGGACAGTGATCTGGTTCAGCGCCGATAGTCAATACAGAGTCTCCACGTCCATCCTTCTTCTGTACCAACACTATCGGGCTCCACAGGGCGAAGAACTCGGAGGATGTGACCTTT